>JAUMJJ010000291.1:3142500-4342500 GCA_033556795.1 Tapera naevia
TGCATCTAGGTCATCAACTTTAGGAAACAGAAAAAGTGTGTTTACAAATAAGAGACTTCTAACACCGACTTGCTTATCAAGCCTCCTCAGTATACTCTAAGAATAAACTGAAATTGCATACCTGAGTGGAGTTAGATAGTTGGTTTTTCCACGGCTCCTCTGCGCTGCTGGTCAGGTTTGTGCGGTTATGAGGTAGAGAGAGTGCGTTTCGCTGCAGGTAAGGCACGTTTCCATTACTTCCACTTTCTGTTATGTGATTATTGCCTATCAAAATAGTGTCTGTACTACCCAGCGTTCTTGCTGTGCTGCAGGGAACGGGGCCTGCTGGAAAGGGTCCATTAGCCATAGGCTGCCCAGGGCAGGCGGGACGGATTCCACGCTGAGCGACATTAGGCACTCTGGTTAGAGCAACCTGTGGCTGCTGACCAGAGACAGAGTTTGTAGGCAGTGATGAATCAGCTGTTGGCCCATTAGGAATTCCAGTAGATCGTACCTGTGCAACTCCTGTTTGTCTCATCTAATGGAAGATAAACAGAGCACAAGAACTTTAGCTTCAGAAATTAAAATGTAAAGATCATACAATATTTGTGTACTTTATTGCACTGGCCAATTCCAATTTTATACTGATTTTAAGATCTTCAGAGTTGCTTTTGAGGAATAAGATGACTGTCATGCTCACAAATGCGCTGAGGGAATTTTAAGGTAAAGCTATCGGCACACTTTTCTTCTAGGCTCTTCAGTTTTAGTGTTAGTGTTTTACTGCTAACATTGACACTAAGAGAGAGAGAAGTGAACAATGAGAGAAGGAGAGATATGCTGTAATAACAGCTTACTACAACTAAGTACTTTTCAAGTAAGTCTGCTTTTAGATGCATCCCATCAAATTTACTCTGAAAGTGTTGCTTAAAAACTTTTACATTCTCTGGTAGCTAGCCCTTTAATAAAAAAACAGCTAAACCTGTTACCATTTCAGCCAGTAAACCACAATTATATTTCATACAAGAAAAGATGACAATGTAATGTAGTAAAGGGCATGAGAACTTATAACATGCTTCAGAATTCAAGAAACGCAACAGACACCATCACTGACAGAAGTTTTGTAGAAGAGAAAAGTATTTTTGTTCTCACCTGCTGGTGTTGTTGCATCAAGACAAACTGACTCTCCAGCTGTTCCAGCATTAGTTTCTGTGCTGGATTTAGATTATTTCGGTTTGCACGCAGCTGTTCCAAGTGCTGAAAAACAGCAGTACAGTTCAGAATCTTTAAAATTGCAAGTGCTTTTTAATAACCTTCTTCTATACGTTACTAAAAATCATCCATGAAGACCTGTAAATATGATTGAAATTTCTGTTGCAGACTCAAACACCCTTCCATCCACCACTCTGTAACAAAACCTGATTACTATGTACTAAAACTAAAGAGACTTTCTGATTTCTGAATGTATAAATATTATCACCATATTAAAATTAAGTGTACTGATACTGCAAAAGAAAACCACATTCAAGTATGATTATATAGAATTCTTATTATGTATGGTTTGTATTGTGCTATTCTTTTATTAATACTGTTCAGCACAAACTAAATTCAACCACCAGTCACACATGAAAAATTCTCCAGAAAATAAAAAAAACCCAAACCCAGAAAACTAAACAACTTGGAGAGCAGTATCTTAAGATGATACTGAACTCATTTTCAACTGATAAATTTAAGCATCTATTAGCAAAAATCTAACCTTTGCATCAATTTTAAGCTACTCAGCACACACCAGTAAAGCCTGCTGCTATTATTTGGTGTGACATCAACATTAAAATCGTGGAACACCAAAGCACTATCTGAGAAGGAAGCGGGTTGTGTGGAGAGGAGGGCAAAAGTTGTGTTACACAAAAGGTGACATACAGACTTTTTTCTTGGTTGTTCTTGAATACTATGCTACTTCATATCATTATATATCCTTTTAAAAAAATTAACAACAAAACTAAAACAAAAAAAACAAATAAAAAAAACCACACCAAGCCCCACCAAAACCAAACATAAAACAGGTTTCCTTCAGTTCCTTTCAGGTCTGCACGTCTTAGTTCTGTAGATGCATCTCATCTCATTTGCTTTGATTGTGCTATATTAGTAATACATAAATGGAATTGAAGAATAAGCAGGAAATGAAGTGTAGTTCATTCTACTTCAATAGTTGACAAGTGTAATTGTTCTACTGAATAATATCCAACGTTTCAGAAAAAGTGGTTCATGCCAAACTCCTGGATTAACCGTAACTTCCATTCTGAAGGCCTTCTGTAGGGGACTGCAATGACTAACACTAATCTCTCTCAATACATATATGTTTGTGAGATGCAAACACGGGAACACACGCACTGGGCATGCAGAAGCCAAAACCAGTTGTCTCCAGTTGCTATTTTGCTTTTTAAAAAACGTCTAAATACGGTAGCAGGAATCAGAAAGACTGACCTAACACATATCAGAGGCAAGTCTATGCTCCTTCTCTAGTGCTATGGGTGCAGAGCCTTTGTGGGCAGCACTGTTGTTGCTCCCACCAAGTGGTGGGGAGGTGGCAGCGAGAGGGAGGGAATAAAATATGCAGCATAATAAAGCCAATATTGTTCAGATAGAGAAACAGCTGAAGAACTGTACTGGAATTGAGGAGAACACTGCTCTGTCAGGCAGAATGCCTTCTGTCTCTGCACGGTTCCCTTCATTTTTTTTCTTGCATCTAAAGCATTATCTGTAATATATAGGTAAGAGTTGCCAGCTAAGCCTGATTTTCAAATACGGAATTCCTGCTGAAGCTCACTGCAAGCCCTATGAACTGAAGAGATACATACAAACAAAACATACAAACAAAAAAGACCTGAAACAACATTTCAAAAACCAAATGTAGCGTTTCATATAAATATAATCACATAAAATACAGAAAAGCAGTACCAGATTTCATTTGAGTAACTGCATTTTGTAGAATGTGCATGTATGTTTGCGCAATTTGATATAAGAAGCCACCTCAGAGGAAAAAAGAGGATACTGCAGTATTTCTACACCTCTTTCAATATCTGCCACATTCACAGCAAGTAGCAAAACCCACTTGGCCCATAAGCGTGGCAATCTGTGTATCTATCTTTAAAACCTTACAGGAAAAAATAATTACTGTAGGCTCTTATTTCATGAATTACAAAATTCATACAACATAAGTGTTAAGTTTCTGCAATAGATAATTTATTTTACTACGGAACTAATTTTGTCTAGAGAAACCATAAATACTAGCACAACTTGATTTACACTGTGGAAATTATTCGGGAAGTATTTCACAATGAACTTCAGAGATCTGAAACTGAAAAATGTTCCAAATTTATATTCTTAGAAGGAAGAAAAATATCAAAACTTCTGAAGATCTTTAATGCTCTTACCTGTAATTTCTGCGGTGTCAAGCACCAAGAATGAATTTGTTGCTGTACAGGAGGATGTGACACTGTATGGCCACTGCTCCAAACTTCTGAAGTATTCTGAGAGAAAACATCGCGTTAAAATGCTTGACTACCAAAGGGTCAACACAATTTCTTTTACTATCTAGATTTTACCTTACACGTGAAAGAACTAGTCAATGTTTTAAGAGTAACAATATAAACACACCAAAACATGCCAAGTTTTATTCTACCATTCCCCACACCAAAAGATGCCAAGTCTCATTCTACTATTCCCATACAGTACCAGAGTACTCAGAGGAAAAGGTTAAATGACACCTAATATCATAATGAGAAACAATCAAATCCAATTATGCAAATAATTTAAATGTACACTACTTTTAGAATGGAATACTTTATCTATGCAAAACTATTACATGAAGATGAAACACTTGAATTCTAAATATAAGCAAAGGCAATAGACAGGATGACATGATCGTCTCCCTCTCTACATATTATCAGACTACGATTCTACCTTTTCACTTACACAACTATGACTGCAGTGTAGCGCCACCGATCTGCACTGCCCTTATGCACTTCCTGTCTAAACTGTAACCTGATTAAACACATCGCTGAAAAATGTATTTTAGACTTCCTAGAAACATTCCCCACCTTGATGCCAAAGGATTAAAATTTATAGCACAAATTCTGTGCATGCTGCATCACTTCAATGCATTTTTCCAGATAATTTTGGTAGGGGGCTCTTGAGTTCATCACAGTATATACCTTTGTTGGACTAGATGTTCTTTTCCTCTTGGCAGGACTGGTCAGGTCATCTACTTGGCTAGAAGGAATCATGTGTAGTGGCAAGGATTGCTGTGAAATTGGTGTTTGAGTGAGGCCTAGTACAGGTTCAGTATTTGGATGATGAGGTTTACAAGCCTAAGAATCACAGAAGGAAGACAAAAATATGGTTCTATATATTCTTAATTCTTTCCTTTTAAGTATATATTTTTAACAGCCCACATAAACTAAAAGGGCAGAGTTGATATTCTGAAGCTGATCTCAATAACTGAAAAATCAGTTTCCATATGGTCATCAATGGAGGAATGTGTACCTTTCACGGGATTATTAAACCACTGCAGCATTTCTATTTAAGATGAAATCTTTTAAAATCATGAAAATCCACAAAGGTTCTAAATTGGTACCCCCATATTTCTCCCACATTATAGGGAGCATCTTGATCTAATATCCCTTTGCAAATAAATCAAGGGCTTTTTAGTAATAAAAGCCAGTCCTATGCTCAACAAAATAAGCTCAACTACTACCGATTGTAAAGAACCCTTAAAGCTGGGCACCTGCAGAACATAACCCAACTTCTCACCTGCTGTGCTGTGTTCATGGCACCCTGCCTGGAGGTAAGCTCTGCGGGGATTGGTAGGCTCCATGCCTCCTCAATACTAGGAAGTAATTTAGTTTTATTCTGTAGACTACCTTGTGGAAGGTTACACAACTGAGCCTAGGAAAAATTATGTAAAAAGCAAATTTAACACAAGCCTACTTTAGTAAGAGCAAGTCCATGAAATCTTCCTAAATGCTGTAGCTAATTATGTCTTAACGAGAGGATAGATTTAAAATTTGGGATTTTAGAAAGGTGCTAAGTAAAAAGAGGGTAACCAGAATATAAACCTTTGTGAGAATCAGAACAAAGATGAGCTCTGCATTCAGAGGTCTCACAATTCCTTTTTTTCTGAAATTGCAAACAAGAGTGAAAGATAGTGTGCACGTATGCTCTCTACGTTATGAGAACTTAAAAATGTAGACAATAACAAAGAAAAAAGCAAAGTGATGTAAAACCAGTATGCTTTGATTACATGTGCAAAATAGGGTGTATAAGGAATTAAGTTCCACTTAAAAATGAAGAAATAAAATATTACAGGCTATGATATGCTTACAATACACATGAAAATACGTTATACACATCACAAAACTGCAAGTTAAACTTGTGTGTTACTTCTCCCCTCCCCTCTGCTGTGTATTTGGAAGAGTATTTCCCGCTTCTTAAAACATTAGCTTTACCTGTAAATACTTTATCCGTGCTGCAAGTGCAGAGGTATTACTACAATTTTTGCTCCTAGTTGCATTTAAGTAGCATTTAATGGCATCCTGAGGCTGGTTGCAGGACTCATAGAGCGTGCCTAGGTCCATCCAGGCTGCAGCATGGCCATGGTCCAATTGTACAGCACAGATATAGGCCTGTAAAGCATCCATAGGCTGATTTTGCTGTTGATACAGCACACTGAATAAAGAGATTAGCGAAGCATAGAATTAATAACAATGTCAAAATACAAACAAGTCAAACATATACATCCCTCTCAAAACCCTTACTAAACTAAACTTTGCCATTATACAAAGCACAGGAATAAGCCTGAACAACAAATAGAATCTTAACATGCAAAGCTCATACATATAGCATTTTCAGTATTTTAAACCATTGAGAAAGCAAATATACGTTACTTAACTTCAAATCAGACAAGTCTGACAACATGAAGTTATAAATTAAAAAGCTTTACAGTCCCCTTAAGAGCACAAGAGAGCTAAAAAGTTGATATTCTTCATTTATATATACAACCTTGTGTCATTCTTACCCTATAGAACACCATGTATCTGCACTTGCTTCTGATTTATCAATAGATTGCCTATAAGATATAAAGGCATCCTGAACTTTCCCAATACTTGAATAGCACCTGGGAGAAGAAAAAAGAGAACTTTGGTAATATTTACAGAAGGGAAGCATCGAGGATGGCTTACCAAGACTAATCTGATAAATGTTAAGTTATGCAAATACGTACTCATCCATATGAATCCAAAACATATGCTGTTCCTGAATGCCAGGCCTAAGCAGGCTCAAACATCTTAATCGAAAAGTACGCCAACACCCTAGTTTACTGCATTTCTAAGGAAAACAGTCACACCATAAAGACTAACTCTTCTTTCCTTTGTTATGGCTTATCAGTCAATAAGAACAATATTTATCTACAAACAGCATTATAAAGAAACAATTAAGTCATCTATTTCATCAAACAAATAGTTACGCAACTTCTATGTTTGACAAAAAATTGTTTCAGAATTTTTACGAGGTACTGACCAGCTCAATTAGGCTGGTTCCTGATTGCCTGTGAAGATTTTTATGTGAATTTCTCACACCTTAGTAAGATTTCAAGTAACGAACAACAAGCCAGTTAATTTAACTGCACAGAGACAGTATGAAATTCTGCAAGAAATCGTGCTGTTCTGGATTTTTTCATAATTTCTTACTTGAATATTTTTGATGTACAAATTCAAAGGTATTCTGGCATTATAAGCAGGAATACCAGAATTCTAAATAACACCACAGGGAATAGTATCTACCTTCATAAAATTAAAAGCTTCAGATAAAGATAATATTAAAAAACACGTATACGTTTACTAGCTTAATCTACAATAGCTCTACTTCTTGTATCGTTTGCAATAAATTTCCCTGTTGGAAAAAGAACTGACAACTTTCAAAACACATAAATAACAATGGAAAATTTATTCTAGTACAAAATAAACACTAAGCACAACAGTGCAGGCAAAGGTTCGACAAACATGCTGCACTTTCATGTATTCTCGAGCTATACTAGGAAAGGAATACAATGAAATCTAGAAGGACACTGCCTAAAAAAAATCATTAAGTCTGAATATAATGTTGCATTTTAATCACAATCTAACCTAAGCTCCAACAGACATGTTTCAATCTGCCTGCTTATCACATACATGAAGACTCCAATTAGGACTGCACTTACATTAACTGCCCAACAAAACAGGGTGAGGGTTTTTTTCAGTGAGGGTGCAGGGTGGTGGCAGTATAATTTTAAAAGACAGCTTTAAACCAACTTGCTATCCAATCTGGGCAACAAGCAGAGTACTGAAAAGCATAAGGGAACACAAGAAGAGGGAAAACCAGGAAGAGTGAATCCACAACACCATAACTCTATTCCCCTCCTCTTCTTACAGCAGATGGACTGGAGGAATAGGGCACAGAAACATTTTTGCTGTAGTCTTCCCTGTACAGTATAAAAGATGCTTCCACTAGATTCCCCCCCACCCTGTTTCTTGCATTTCTCTCCCTTGTTTGTATGGTGCTAGCTTTCACTCTAACCACACGAAAGCCTTGGCACAGTAAGAGCATGAGCACAGTAGCTGCACAGACACACTTCATGGAGCCTTGGCTTCGTCCTGGTGCTGTGTAAGGACTCAACTAGCTTAAGGCACATGGAATAGGACTACTGAACAGGGTTTCAGCCCAGTGAATGATACGATAAGTGAGATGTTTCCTGGTTGATCTTCTCTCCACGTCTGCTCTAGGCCTCTGCCCTTTGCACCCTGTGCTGATTTTCCTACCTTAGGCTACAGACAGCTGGTTGAAGAGCCCTGTCTTACAGCAAGAACTAGAGGAATAGAATTAGGATGATACAAACAAAAGTCTGTTCCAGCTGTATGTGGCCAGGACCTCCAAAAAGAGTCAGTTGCAAGATACAGAAGTTAGGATATTCACTTTATTTTTGCATAATTCCTTTCTAATGTATTTCTCAACAGAACAGACCTGTTCACATACGGACTTGAATTGCCTTCAAAGCTTTCTCCAAAACCTCATTATTTCAAGAGTTACCGCCGGTTTGTGTGAAGTACTCCATTTTCTTAAAAAGGGGACCAAAAAAAGTCCTCAAATTCTTGGAATAAGTTAATTTTCACATGAAAAACACTGACTGATGGTACAGACTTAAAACAACACTTAAATAGATATTAAAATGGATCAATGTTAGCTATCTCGATCTAGTATTTAGTTGAAATATATGCTGTTTGTAAGTGGATGTATACCTGAGAAAACACTTGTATTAGTGCAAAAATTGAGGTTAGAAGGGAGGTGCTAAGAAAATAAAGAGAAAAGAATTGTGAAAAAGGTATGAGGAAAGGCAAAAACATTTTATAGAGTATTTATCACACAAGAAGGGAGAAAAAAAAGGAAAAAGAATAGGAGATGTGGTAGTAATAGGAGGAATCGGTAAAAAACAGCAGCGCAGACTCACGATTACTGTAAATGTTTAGACTGAAAACTTGCTACAAAAAAGCAGGACCACCTGGGTAACACGCTTCATTTCAACTTCTCATCTATATTCATACTACATACGTTAGCACCTTGTCTTTTTACACACCTTCCAGAAAACTAGACTTCAGTAGATACATGCATCCTCGCCCTTCACTTTTCCTCTGAAAGTACTAAGAAGAAAAACAATACAAGATACTCACAATAATGAGTATCCTCAAAAAAATTTACAAATATAGTTACAGCATCCATTAGGAAGTAATTTCTCACCTTCCAAGGAAATACCAGGATTGACCAGAATTTGGATCTGCTTCTAGAGATTTCTGGAGATACTGTATAGCATAGCTTTCCTTGGTTGCCTTGTCTCCAAGCTGATCCACGGTGTGATGCATCCAGCCTACAAAAAAGAATCCAGAAGCTAAATTCCCTAAAATCATTTAACTCTTTGGCACAGGAGGATATCCACAGCATTAGTTCCTCTTTAAAAACAGGAATATCGAACAATAATTTTACTTACATATAGTATTATGAATTAAACTTTTAAAACTCAAAACACTGTATAGTGACAGGACAAAAGGACCCTTAGACAAAATTAGTTTCAGGCACTTCCATATGTTTTTTTGTTGCAATAATTTTCTATGAGGTTAGCAGCACAATTATGAACTGCTCAATCTTCTACCATAAAAAGCTAATCTAAAAATGTTAACTCTTCCCTCCTGTGAACACAGATATCTCCCCTGTCATTGTGAAAGCGACCACCATTCTCCCTGTCAAACACATCGATTATCTGTTTATTATGGTTAGTACTATGTTTAGCTTACTCTTTCTCTTCTAAATCCTTGTATTTATCCCGTATCTACGTTTGAACAATTTCTCAACAGAACACTGGTAACGATTTTTGTATCTTCACTTAATATCTTTCTTACATTGTCATTTCATCTTCACTGCTACAATAACTTTTCCATTCACCTTGACAAATGTAATCACCTCACATCTATGTCACAAATTCTGCTGAAAATATCATTTATTTCCTCATCTAACCACACACCACACTCCTTCAAATGCTTTTTTTGCTTTCATTATATTAGACAAATTACTCACCTCCACTCTTCTAAAGGCCTCCCACAATCCATGCTCCCATATCATCTTTTACATGCTATCAAAATGCGCCTCAAGCACCAATGCAAGGCTTGGTTACCATTTCACATAACGCACCTTCATCATAGTCTCAAGCTGCTCCTCATCTGCCCCTATGCTTAGATGGAACTCCTTTAAGCAGTCACAAAATAATCTCACGGCCATTCATATCATGAGTACAAGGAAATCCTTTGTAAACAGGCTTGCCGAAATCTCTACCTACCACACTGGTCAGCAAGTCTTGCTACTTGCTTAATCTCTATGTATTTATTTGTCTTAACAACCTACTGTGCCTTAATAACCCACTGCTTTTCAGTCAACATTTGTAAAACATAAGATGTGACAACTGATTGTCCCTATGGTTTTACATGTCCTGCCTGTAAATGGTCCCTTGGGGAAGACTGACACCAATTTCATAAAATAGCCAAAGTCTGTTTGAAGTTTCAGTTTTCTACAGTGTTGTACACACATCTGCACTAGATGTCCATTTAAAGCCTCCATCAGTTAAACTTCAGCACTCTAAGTTTATCCTATTTGATACCGTTTAACTACACAAACAGGTAATACTACAAGAGATCCAGATCAAATTGAGATCCCATCTAAAATGCCAGACAAAGTAGGCAAAGCTGAGAACTGAACTGATGAGTACTTTCAGCCTTACTTCACCCTTTGCAATTAGACTATTCCTTAAATATTTCATAGTACCTGCTCTATACAGCTTGTATTTTATTCCATGGTCTTTATTAAAAGTCACAGTGACACTTCTCTAAATGGAAGGCAAGCTTCCAAGCTTTAAAAAAGGCTATGTAAAAGAAAATCCTATCTATTGAACAATATTTGCCCAAGGTGTTTAAAGAAATATCACTTGGAAATTGTGGTCAGAAGCAGAAGTTTGAATATTTTGTGGACTGCAAGAAATGTCAGGTTAGGAGCCAAGCCATTACAGCGCTGAAAAAAGAGTACTTTATGTCATCTGAAGACGGATCAAGTCAAAACCTGACCCAATATTTTTTTCAGAGACATATAACACACGCAATTTTCTCTCATGGACCTCAGAAACAAGCTATGATTTTGATTCAAATCCAAGGTCACTGAAGTTATTAAGAAAAAATATATTTAAGAAAATACATTAAGAAAAGGCTTATGTCAGAGTGGTTATCAGAATGCATCTGCACAATTGTACACAAAGGACAAATGCATCAGATGCAGTGCCAGACAAAGCCTGAGGTGAAGGTAACAGTTCAGGCGTCATAAAAACAAAGGTAAAAAAAAGACATTAAGCAATTTCCTAAATATTTGTAAATGTTGTGTGGTGATGCCTGTTTTTCAGCAGAAGCTTGCTGGACTGAAAGATAATGTATCTTCAGGAGATCTTTACTGAGGTTCACTGATAAGAGCAAAGAATCTATTTCTAGGAGACAGAAATGAGAACTAGCGATCCCTATCTAGTTTCACTGCTGAAAAGAGTGCTGCTTCCTGATTTTATCTTCCTGTGATCTTATCTTCCTGCACAAGGAAGTAAGAAAGGCAGAAGATGAGAAATGGTGAGGGAGAACAAACAAAAATTTTTTACTTAATACCACAGGTGAAGAAAACTGGATCTCTCTTCTCATGCATAAAATGAAGAACGTATAGAAAAGCAGTGATGGAAAAGAACTGGGTAAGCTGCGCAGTTTCCCATCTGCAAGACCTAACTCAAATTCTCAACTAGCATATTGACTATTCTTCCACTCCTGGGACATTTTTAACATAATAAACAAACCCACACTTCACATATATTTGTCCATACTTCAGAAATTTTCTACGCGCTAATTTGTAACAAATCCCTCTGTTGCTTCAGCAAGAGGATATGCTAGCCTAGCTCATGCTACAGGGATTCTTTATGCTTACCAATCACTCTGATGCTAAATTTGTTGCAATTGCTTTTTCCCCAATAAACACCATTATCTCAGTCTCTGAAGAGATGAGGCTCTTCCCCATTTTAGCATCTCAAGACATCTCATCCAATTAGGCGGACACCACCTAGGAATGCCTGTAGCTGAAAATCACTGGAAGAGTGCTCTGGGAACCTCTATGCAGATGGTTATGTTGTTCTTACACTCTTCCTTATGCAACTGCTGAGTACAATTGGAGGAACAATACTGGGACAGATTTGATGTTCAGTCTCATTAATTTAATGTAATTTGAGGCAAAGCAGTGAAAAGAATTATTGTCTGGAAAGCAAATGAAATGGCAGAAAAGGAAGAAACAAACTGCTGTTACACAACAGCACAGATCTCACTGTTAGGTCTGCCCTAACTAGTCAGTATGCACCAGCTCAAAGGGATATGTATTTCTGAGAATTACAGGACTCTCCTCCACAGTGATCTGCTTTGGAAACAAGCAACAGGAGCAAAGATTTTAATAACTCTCACAAGGCATCTGAACTTGCCTAAATGTAAACTCTGGTTCAGTAAACTAACTAGCTAAGGAAAAGAAAGAAAGGGTATTTTCCTGCTGGAGAGTAGGAGGTGAAGGAGATTGAACACAGAAACACAAATACATTTTGACTGGGTTACAAATAAACTGACTGAGTTTTGCCAGTAGCACTCTGGCAGAGAGCAGGTATTTTCCACTATTTTTTCTAAGCAGCAGTACACCATCCAGACTAGACTTCCTGAGGAGGTGTTTTTATTACAAGCTGCTAGAGAGTAACCTGCAATAAACCCGATATTCTGACAAACACCACTGTCAACAGCAAAGAGGAACAAAAAAAAATGTCGTCCTATTCCTTGAATGTTCCAGATAAGACCACTTCATTCTTTTCTCCACACAGACGCAACTCCCACTACAAAACCAGGTGACCTAAGCTCATTGAATTAAGGGAGTTAATCCAGTTTTTAGAAGGCAGACAATTCTCAAAGTCATTCCTAGCACACAGACCTGTGGTAGAATTTTAAGAATACAACCATGCACCTTTGCTTCTGCTGTGAAAACATACATCAAACAGATCGGAAAAAGCATTAGCTATTTTGGGAAGCTTCTCTTCCATTGACCATCTCTATAGTCTTTCTGGAAGAAATTGCTGACAATTCATATTAGGTGGGATAATATCAAGTTTAAAAAACAATTCAAATATAAGAAACACTGCCATGTGACAGTAGAAAGATCAGCACCTGGAGTGCTGCAGTGAACTCTTCCAGCATTTTCATTTGTAGTTTCACACAGAAGAACAAAAAGCTAAGCAAACTAGCCCAGACCAAATCCATACATCACTTGCATTACAAAAAAAGAAAGCCCTGTGGTAATAACCTAGTGCCAGCTGCTAATCTGAATTAAATGACCAGTACGTGAAGGAGGGGAAATAAAAATGAGCATAAGCAGGCTGAAGTAATATTTAGCGCAATAAATCAGATGGAGAACATGGAGAAAGGGAATGAAGAAGTTCTGCAGTGGGTTGAACAATTTTAACGAAATATTCTGGAAATACTTTTATAAGGCATATAGGACAAAAGTAATTTACTCTACCCATCCATTTGAAATTTTAGTCTAAAATGATTTACCAGCTTTCTATAAACGTAGACTATGACAATTTTTAAAACTCGATACTTTCTCTCTTTTTACATGGTTTCTTTTATGGAATCTGATCATAAACTTTTTAATTAAAGAAATAGGTTCTCACTACATACTATAACTAAAGAGAAAGATAACATAAATTTTACATTTCCATGTTCTTCTGTTCTGCAACAGAGAAGACTAGTTGGTTTAGTGCACTTAGCCTATCTATTCAAGGTATGTTCTCAAAGGCAGAACAGGGAACACAGAATTCAAACCACTGCACTCCTTTGAAAGACCACCCTCTCATTGCCCAAAACCCGTAACGCACATATTGTAGCAAGTATAAGTGCTTTTTAATTTTGTGTTTAATTAAAATCTTTCCTTTCTCTCTTATTTACTTAATTATCTACTGTTATATTCATTCTATTTTGGATGAAAATCTCACATACCATACTCAGTGTCTAAGACTCGCTTTGGAAATGGAGCCTTAAAAAACACTGCTGAAGATGGAAAAAAGAAACACACAGGAAAATACAACTTAATTTTACATACCTAACTGCTGTAAGACAGTTGCTTTTACTTGTGCAGGAAGGTTTTCGATCTGCAAAAGTTGTTCATAAGCTTCCTTTGCAGAGTGATACTTTCTCTGCAAAAGGAAAAAAGTAAATTGATTAATCATAAAGCTGACAACAGATCACCAATAGCAACGATTTCACAGCACTGACAGCACACAAACACAGTGACAAAGAATTCCAAAACTTTTTTTTTTTGCATACAGTGCATATGAAAGCTTTAATGACTGACGTATATATATATGGTAAGAGAATAACTCACGAATATAGTATTCAATATCAATTGAATACGTAAAATAATTGAGGGAAATTTGAAAATTATTAGATTTGGTCAACTCCTCATACATACATTATGCTTCTTACACTACAATGAATATACTGGTTTTAAGGGGAATGCTTAAACGTGAGTGTCCATCTGAAAAAATCCTACACAAATTCCTCCCAGGAAAACTGTAAAACAACTGAAGATCATTGGTAATTGGTGGCTGGTATAGTTTTCCCCTCTCTCCTTCCTTCAGTATATTTGAACTGCCTTTTCAACATATTTCTTTTTCTGGTAAGAGCCTCACCATATGTAGAACTAAAACATATCCATGGATTATGCCTAGAGAATGAAGGTATGCCATCTTATTATTTGCTACATAGTTTAAGTGTGCTTAAAGCATGGAAATTCTTAACCGCCTATATGAACAGGAGGTCTTGACACAGAAAACACACTTCTAACTTAGGATCGTGGTCTTTATTAGAACAGTACAAGTTGCTCTGTATATATTAAAGGTTAACACTTCTCGATAGGTGACTTTTTTTGAAGTAATGTCAGCATTTATCTTCACATTATCCTAACAATAATTATTTAATGGTGAATGTATTTTAAATGTTTAATTCCTCTGTTCCTCATTTCCCACAGAAGTCTAGAAGACATAATGCTCAGGTCTGTTAGTAAGAGTACTTTTTTTAACTTCTTAAAAATTCTGTACAATTTTCAAAGAAAAATATGTTGTTGGATAATTCAACATTAGACCACTCTGGCCAACAGCTGAAGAGCATACTAAAATAGAAAGTATTACCTAAATGTAAACGATCACGGTTCAGCTACATTTGTTTTATGCAAAGAGTTCAGTGCTGACTACTGGTCTTTTAAAGGGGACATCTGGGAATAAGACTCTAAACAATATAAATACCTATTAAAAGTTAAAAATGTTACTAGGTCCCTCAGTTCCCACAATCACAAAAAACCACTGATTTTAAAACCTTTTTCTAATACGGAAGAAAAATTAAAGAAGCAATTACATATTTCCTATTGGAACAAGGGGAAGTTGGTAGTAAAGATTCTTAATTAGTGTTCATGAAATGTGGACAACTGGTAAGAAAACAAATGATATAAATAAATAAAATATCCATAGCCAGCAAATAAAAACAATGAAGAAAAAAATTTAAATTTAGCACTGAGAACAAAATTTGTAGCTTATAACCATGAAGGATAAGCAAATGAACAGAAGTTCACTGTACAGCTTGACAGCACAGGCAGCAATCTGGATGTCAAATGAGTAAATTTTAGTGCCTAATATTATCACTTTGAAAAAGATGTTTACACGCTTGGGAGTTTCAGAAAGATTTAATAAAACAGGGCACATATTCCGGATCTAGAACACTTTTTACTTTTGTTATTTGTTGTTTTATTATTTACCCTTTAGAAATCTGTCTTCACACACACCTTAAAATAAGGCATGTATGACAGAACTGTCATAAAGTTTACACTTGTTTTTATTTAGATACATTAATTCTGAAGATCCAAAGCCCTTGATGTTTGGCTGCATCATGAATCGTCTTAGAAATACAAAGGGGAACCCAACCCAACGTCTTTCTTTAGACACTACATAAGCTATCACCCTAATAAGCCAGATGGACTCACACTGCCACAGATGACACAACAGAAACCAACACCAAACACCATGAAAACCCACTGCTAACTCTTATCAACATCTGGCTAATCTCTTGTTCAGAGGCTGGCAACCCATTATTTAAACACCTGTAACATGAATATACATAATTAAGGAACAAATTAACTTTTTCATTAAGTGTTATAGAGCACATAATTTTCAAATATATGGAGATGTTCAGAAAACTGTAGCACTGTGTCCTTTAAAAGGCACCATGCAACAGCCCTGTCTCCAAAAACACCTCTTCATTGTATCAGAGGTAATATCTAGAATGAAGTCAATATCCTTTGTGATTCCATCCTTCTCAAATTTCAGAAAAGAAATTACCCTTCCCAAACAGAATTGTAAGACAAGCCAAGTCTAACAGCAGAATGCACTAAAACATTTTTGCTCTGACTTCCATTAAAATAATGCTCCCACTGCCTACTCTTGTCAGCCAGAAAGCACAGTTTAAAGGCTTCTTAATGGTGGTTACACAATTATATAAGGCACCTGGCACGGTGACCTGAGGTGCTCAAACTTCTATTTCACTCTAGCAGATCAAAAGAACTAATGTGTTGATGCTGATTTGTCTTATAAATGTTTCATATGTGTTCCAGTGCTAAGAATGAGATTTGGACAGTGACCAGGTAAGAATCACAATAGTTCATGAAGTTTCTTAATGGTGTTCTGTGACAGTGGATTTCTGTCTTGTCCTATAGCCAAAAGCATTCAAAAGGAACTTTCCTTGTTTATCCGTTTTTTATCTTTTTTTTATACAAACACCTACAGTAATTTTTCATGTGCTATCAAAGGACAGCACTTACTTTATAAAGCTCCTTTTCAACAGACTGAAAATGTAGTTTATGTCTGTCATCCATTTTAATTACAACAGTTTTTGTTTTCATGTCACATCCCTTCATCAGTCACAGAACACCATTAAGAAACTTCATAAAAGGGCATACAATCTGCATTATATGACCAGTTAGTCAAGTTATAAATATGCAACAGCTATTTCAGTACCTACTTGGTTATAATTTACTTATGTTCTGGAAGCTCAGGAAGTGTCCTATAATTTCCTGAAAGATTCACCTAAGAAACTCTGAGGTAGGTTTTGATATAGAATTAATAACACAGCTTTCTGCTCTGTTGATCTCAAATGTTTGTCACATATGTTCATTTAAATTTGAAAACTTCATGTCAAAAAAAAGGCACCTGGGAAACTGACTAGACTCGACTCTCCGTGAGTGCGTGTGTGTAAGAGAAAAACATGAATATGTGAATTGAGAAACTACAAATTTTTGCATCCATAAAATTTAAAGCCATTATACAAGTATTTCAAAAGAATTTTACTAAAAATTACGTCTAGGGTTTTTTTTTGCACTCAACTTGGGAGACTAGCAAATATCTAAGTTTTCTAAAATAGCTACTCCATTTTATAGCATAACGGTCCACATACAAAATATTTTTCGTTTACCAGACAAAAATTCTTTAGCAATTTGAGATTTAAGCCTAACTTTACAAAAGAATCTATAAACTGAATTTCTCAGATTGATTACATCACACAGTTAGAAACTCAAACTACACTGTATAAGAAGGAGTTTGAAGCTTACCTGGATTTCATATAAGTGGGCAATGTGAAACTGAACTGTAAAGAGTGGAAAACCAAAATTATTAGTTTTAACTACTGACAACAAAGATTACAATATGCTTTTTCAAGTGAGGAATAAAAGATGTTTCAAATCTATCTATGAAAAAAACAAAATAAATTATTTTGAAGGTACAATAAAAGTATCTCTTTACGTTGGTATTTTACACTTAATGTAACACAACAGACAGAGAATGAATATATATCTTAACAAATCCTAACAAAGTTTATTTGTATTCTGAAATGAAGAGTCCATTAACCTTTCAGCAAACTTAGCAATAAAATCTCTTTAAATAGAGATGCACAACAAGAGAATGCAGTTAACATTTTCCGTACATAACTGAGTTAGAAATAAAGACTTATTTTTTATTTTCATTCAACTACCAAGGGACAGATTAGCTGAGTTACAGAACAGAATGCTACATTATACACTGTCAGCTTCATGCAGGATCTTAAAATTTAGTTCGTTTTTTTTTTTTTCCATTTTAGGAATTGTCTTTCCACTGTTAAACTGAACTAAAATCGTTCATTACAGATGGTGTTCTGATCATTACTGTAAAGCATCCTGAATTCCTCATACAAACTGAACAGAAAGCCATAATACTACTAGCAACCCCTGGAGAAAAAAACGGAAGTTGTTAAAAGAGTAAAATCAGAGGCAGAAGTATTCTCATGCTGCTCAAACCACTAAAGAAAAGGTGGAGTGACTGATCCCAAAGTCTTGAGAACTGCTAACCTAAATGAACGTAATCCTTACAGTGATTTGATGAATAAATACAAATTCCTTTGAGACAGACTTTTGCCTGATGTTCTTGAGGACTCTAAATAAGAAAAATCTATGTTTGATCCAAGCTCTACACCAAGAGGACATAGACCCCCTCTTTATGAGGAGTCGCATGGAAAAGACAAGCGGTAACAGGTATAAGCTGCTCCTGGGGAGATTCCGATTGGATTCCAGAAGAAAATTTTTCACCATGAGAATAATTAAACACTGGAATAATCCCAGGGAAGCAACAGATTCCTCTACACTGCACACTAAGGCTCAGGTTGACAGGGTGCTGGGCCACCTCATTTAAACTATGTGTCACCTAAAAGGTTGACCAGATGATCCCCAAGGCCCCTTCCAAGTTGGCATTCTATGATTCTGTGATTATTTCAATTACATAGATTTCTTTCTCTTGAAGCTACAGAATAGCGTGACACGGTTTTCTTCAGGTAAATTGCAGTTCCAGGATTACTCTCTGGGTTATAAGGCAGATAAAAAGCTCCTTTTATGCACACCGCTTTGTCCTTCACTATAAAGAAGGTACCCGTGTGCACTCTAGAAACCAGGCCATAATCAAATGTATCATCTGAAATTTTAATAAACTTTTTGTTTTCCTTGATAAAGGCCACATAACACTCCCATTATGCTCACAACATTGTCAAATTGCACACTGTATTGATGAAAGAAAAATCTCTACTTTTGTTTCGGGTGTTCCTCATCCAAAAAATACCTTCTTTATTTTTCTCCCCTCATAGCAAAGCCCCTTTAGCATGAAGCCACACCTTGCAGAGGAAAGAAATTATAGGTGTCACATTAGAGACTGCCTAAATCGAAAGCAGGCAGGCTTAATACTCAAATATTTCTGCTAGGAAGACGTTCACTGGAATGCTGTTACTCCTCCAGCCTTTAGAAATGCAAGGGGCAGCAATTAAGGCAATCTCAAGCATTTATGTGATGGTGCCTGACACCCTGAGTCAGAGCACAGGGTTCTCCCTAAGTTAAACAGCACAGGAGAACCGGACCACGTATCTCCTATTCCTCTACATTTCTTCCTTTTGGTTTGCCAGGCAATATGCCCAAGGGCATGGGGCCATGAAGCCCTTACATGGGGTCATACCTCTACATAAATTTGGGGGCAGAGAGGGGCTGGGGGGGAAGGGCTAGGAAAGCCTTACAAAAATTCAGAGATGCAGTGAAAAACCAATAAAAGTAGTGAGAAATAATAAGAATTAACGTGAAATATAAGAATCACATATCTGGCAGAAAAAAACAAAAGCCTATTGACTTGGGGAGAATTCTGCAAATCATTTTGCAGAATTATCTGTGCCTGCTCCTGATAGGTGATAACGCTTTGGAGAAGACCTTGCAGCACAGCTGGCTCCCTGACGCCGATACAGCCAGCAGTTTCACCCATGTAAACAAACCTTTCGTTATCCTTGCTGGCAGAATATTCACAATTCCATCCAGCTCTGAATTAAGGAAATTGAAAAAAATGCTTTTAAATACTTTATCCAATGCTTCTGAAGCTAGACTAAGGAGGTAACTTAAGCTCAACACCAAGAGCAGCATGAAGGTACCTTAAAAACTGAGGGAGTAACTTCCTTCGCAACTGTTTGCCTTTTACTTCTTGTAGACCCCAAAACATGCAGGAACATATATTTATTTTTGCATACAATTTCAGTAACTATGAATAAATACCTGCAGGATGCTCTGTAACAGCCTAGAGTATATGCTGCATATGATAGATCACACTATATTCGAAGATGAACGTGCTCAAATACAGACTAATATATAGTTGTCACCTAATAAAACAAACTACATTTTATCCTTTTTCATACTACCACAGCATAAGACTGATGCTGAATTTTAGATCTGTAATTAAAATGGCATTAAAACGACCACTGTAAAAAGACAGATCATCAAGATACCACAAAGTTTTAGATAATTACTGTTAAATGTGTGCCATGGTACACGCACTATGTTTAAAATAAATAAATAAGCAAAAGAGCAGTCAAATATTACTTTTCCTCCACAACTCAAACCTTTCGAGTAATTAATAACCTACGTCTTGGTTTTTACTTATTTCATTTACTACAACAATCCACAATTCCACTGGAACTGTCTCCATTGAGAGATGGAGACAGCTTTTGTAGTCTCCCTCTCTCAGTACTGATTTCTTTTGCTTTTGAAGGACTGGTTCATTAAAAATTGATGCAGTTGTGAGAATAAAACTTTTTGAAAAAATCTACAACAAAATAAATGGAAATTCTTATAGGTTACTTACTTTCAGCGTTAGACAAAGTGCAGGGATTGCAGTCAATCAAAGCTAACTGAAAATGCTGAAAAAAAGAACAATTTGTTTTTCAAAGTAGCACTAGCATGTTGTCAAATAACTAATACTAAAACAAATTTGTACAAAAAATGAATACTGTATTCTACCATTTGTCTTTAAGAAAACAAATTTCCATTTCTTTTCAACTATGTACCAGATGAAAGTGAATTTTTTTTATTGCAAATGTAGCAATCCTTCTAGTAATGCACGATGGCAACAGACACCTTCACAAAACAATTGCGATAGAGTCGGTAAGAATGATTGCATCAAGTGAATGGTCACTGTTGGAAGATTGAGTTTTCTTCAGAATACTCAACTAGAAATCTATTCATGCCAGCTCATAGCCTCATGGAAATAAACATGAAAGCTCTCAGTTTGACTGTCTAGAAAAACAGAATACTCTTTCTTTAAACAGAGTCATCTGATGTCTTTTTAAAAATTGATCTTTTGTCAAAAAGCACTTAAAATGAACGCCTTCACATTAAAACATAAATTGATGCAGAGTTCATAAGTTCTTATAGTCTTTCCTCCAGATATCAAGATAACTGCAATTAAACATTAAAGGTTGGTTATTTATAATCATTTTTCCTCAAGAGATACAAAAAAAAATCTTTGAAAATATCTTTGCATTCTCAAGTTCCAAGCCAAGTATTTCACTATTCTAGAAAGAAGCAGGTCACACAAGCATAGCAAAGAAGTCTGTCTCCCAGAAAGTCTGGATGTGAGCAATCATTTCACAAGTGTCATGCTACTTCAGTGATCACTATTTACAGTTTGAAACAGCAACCAAGTGTGTTAAAATGAATGGAACAGGCATATAAACTCAAGTGCCTCTAAACTTTTCCATAAACTTCACAGAAAAGTTTACACAGTGTAGAATTTGGATTCAAATATTAATTCAATAGGGAATAAGGCCTAGGAATATGGGAATCTAAGAAAGCATACAAAATACTACTGTTAATAAATAGTTATCTACAAACTGGGGTTTCAGGCGACTTCTAATACACATTACACTACTCATGTACACTTTATTTTGTTAGCACAATAATGATAATTCAGTTATGGCTGTTCAGGATGCCAAACTAGGTAGCATCAGGATCCAATTAGTGTAGCTAGGAACAAAAAAAAAAAATACCCTTTATTAATGTATGTATAAGCAACTCGCTTTCAGTATTGTCATACTCAGAGCTACAAGATGCCAGATACCTTATGGTCTCAATAACACCTCATGTATAGCATGTCTACATAACACACATCTCAAAAGATTTGTAAGAAAAGTTTAACAGACCACCATTTTTAACAGAAAAATTATTAGAAAATTAATATATTATCCATAGTAAAGCATAAAAAAAGAACACTGATGCTCTCAGGAGCTCTGCAAGGCACATAGTGATGCAGTTTACCTCCCGAAAGACTTCTATCAACATCATTTGCAATACATAACAGCTTTTAAAAATGAAGCAAATTCAAGTTGAATTTTAACAAAAAATTATGATTTTTAATGAACATTTTAGCAGTACCATTCCCAGAGGAGAGCAGAGAAAACAATGAACTCGCATAAACATTACATGTAAAATAACTTTATAACCTTAGAGCAAGCATTAAACAATAGCTTATAAAAATAAAACATTAGCTTATTTCTCTGCCTGGCCTGTTCCTTTTCCTACTGTTCAGCAGCCAACTTAAAAATCTCCCCTCACTTACATTGCAATGCAGGTTGTGTGCCTCAGAGACATCCTTTAGTCGGTTACCATAGTGATTCTACTAAGCAGGCAACTTAAAAAAACCAAAAGGCTAAATAAAAATAAAATGCTCTACTTCATATTGCATTTTGCCTGACAAAAGAATAAAAGGAACAGACCTGTATGCTCTGGCCTGTACACTGAGAACGCTGATCTAAATGTTACAAAATCCTTTTTGCACAGATGTGCCCTCTTGCACTGTCAGTAACAACTAATATGAAAAAGATAAAGCAGAAAGGAACAGACTTGCTCTCACCTAGCAATGCTGTTATAAAAAATAAGCAGATCTAAAGAGAAATGATTGACAGTTGTTCTGTAGTAGCTTTTCAGAAGGGTTAATGCAGTGAGACTTGCTGAGAGAAAGCAAGCATCCGTATAAGAAAATCTAATCATTTTAATATTCAAATACTCCAGTAGCATCTGTGCTGTACAGTAAGAAAAAGCAGGAATATTCTCAGCAATGCCTCCTAAAAATTTAAATTCTTACTGTGACATTATCTGATTTTCACAGTTCAAAATCTACATTATGAAAATTTGCCAAACGTAGTAAATTTCTGCTTACACTGTCCACTAAGCTACAAACAGCAAAGAAATTAACAAACCGAAACTGAAGCCTCTATCTACAGCAAAATAAACACTACGGAATCACAGCAAAGCAATACACGGAAAACCCAGACCCTTTCAAAACAAGAACCTTTGAAATGCACATACACAAGCAAAATTACACCTCTTGCCAGATAAATAATACATGGCTCTCCGTTAAGCATTCAAAATCAGACAAAAAAAAAAAGCATGCATGCATTCTAACACATAAACCTCATCAGCCAAAAGCAGATCCACTAATGGCAATTACCAGCACCCAAAATTTAAAAAAATAGTAATCATTTCCAACTTCCATTTCTGCAACAAACAGAAGCAGCCAGCAAACATCTGCACCTCGCTCCAATATTGCAGTACTGAAACTGGCTACTGCTGTGTGAAATAGTTATTATGCAGGAGAGGCCGCTGCTGTTCAGAGACGACATACAATACCTCAAGGCAGACAGCAGTCTATAGAAATTCAAATCCCGAGTAAGAGGATTTACCTAGAAGGCAGTGTTTGGAATGCTAAAGAGTAACACGCTCCCTTCAAGAGCTGCAGCTCAAGACATTAATATATCTTGATTTGTAGCCATCTGTAATTGCACAATTATCTACAGACTGTTTTGTCTCCTCTGGAGTCCTTGACTCTCCTCTGATTGTGGAAACAGTCTCGAAGGTAACCTTTCCAAGGATCAGGAGTACAGTGGATTGCATATAAACAAAACTGATGAAAGCATTAGGGCTGGTAGTAAAACAACAGTCATCTGACACTGATTTAGGTAACTTAGTATGTTTTCACTAGGAGAATTGAAACCAGTTCTACTAACAAATTCAGTCCTTTACAGTTTAAGAGGGAAGTACCCAGATTTTTCTTGTTTCTTTAATCAATAAATGACTGACACAAAAAGAATTGTTTTCTCCGTGCAAGATTTTCAGTACTGCCTCTGTTTACATCCAAGCCTGAGACCTCAAAATAGTGATGCTACTCCCTCCTCCTCTCGAGGATGGCATTAGCAAGTTTAATAGCTCTCACTTCTGCAGTTATTTAGCGAGCAAGGCAAGCCATCATTTGAAACCTGACAATTCTCACAGACTTACCACGAAGGAAAGCTCCATGGTGAATGACTCAGGACAATTCTGTCAGGAGATGGCTTTTTCTGCCTATGTGACCTAGGTGAGATGCCTATGTTCCTCAGAGCAGCCTTTGTTCGAGTAAGTAGGACACAGAAAGCCTTGCGTAATCAACTGTGGCAGCGCGCCAAGCCTCCATTTGCCAGGCATGTTTGGGGCCAGGGAGAGAGAGAGGGTCAGGAGAGGACGTGCTATGTGTGCTGCTACAGCAGCTCACTGCACCACCGCTCTCCAGCGCCTTCTCAGTTCAGACAAATTCACTTCCTAAGATGAAGGTTTGTGTCGTGTAAACACTCAGTTGCTTTTGTCCAATATTGACCCCTGCCCTCTCAAGACTAAGGGGTACTGTTAAATGGACAAGGCAGAAGCAAGCTTCTCGAGTACAGAAGAAACAAAGGTTATTCAGTTTATGTGTATATGTGACAGGAGGGAAGAATCTTGTTTTGAATAGCTGTAAGTGAATTTTTTTTTTTTCAAACAGAAGCATCAGAGAAGACGTATTTTCTACAGACAAAGGACGGCTGCATTCGAATCCACTGACCAACATCTTACCTGCCACAGTGATTTACACAAAGCTATTCCAGTACTCACGTTGCCTGCATGTTTCATTATTTGTGCAACATCAGAATTTAGCTATTCCTGTGTTAACAGCTCGAAGGACTGCCAGCAGCAACAAAATGCCACAGAGAAACAGGATGGCCCGAAGCTTGCCCTCACTGCTGCATCGCCAGCATCACCATGGCCCTGAACCACCCTCAGCCCGGGTTGTTTCAGGATCTGGAGCACTCTGCCTCCTGCCCAGGCTGAGCCTACAGCACAGCATAATCCCTGCAGCGCATTTTTGGCTACCAAGCCAGCACACAAAGGTAGCTATTACTGCATGCCCTGAACGCCAACCTTCCAGTTAGTTACAGCTACTAACCCTCGAATAAGACACCTCTCACAAGGACAAGGTCCACAAACAAAGTAGACCAGCACCAATGCTCGTTAGCTTCAATGCTCAATTCCCAAGCCAGCTATTTCTCCTCTTGTTTGTCCTCCCCCTCTGCCACCACAAGTGATAGAAGATGCCACAGAGCATGTTAATTTTTAGTATGTACTCCTCTTTGTAATCCTGACATTTCTAAAACTTACCTACAGCTTTCTTTCATAGGAAAACTCCAAAATGACTCAAAACCCCAAGAAAAACAAAGAGAAGACAAAGGAAAACACTCTTGTAGGGTAGACATAGCGACAGCATGATCCACTGTCAAAACCAGTTGCTCTAAGCACTCTCTTGCAGTTTCATTACAGTGCCACGCTGCGTTAAAAAGCTTTCATGTTTTTAGTTCTTGTATACATGTCTCAATCATCTGCAAACTACAAAGACTTAGCACTTGGGAATAGAATTGCTGTCTGTTTTCCATTCACTTACATTTTTATTAAAATAACCTTTTGATTAACTTTATCCTGCTTTCCACAGACCGCTTGTTAAGGGAAGTGCTTGCAAACCATGGATATCCACCTTGCAACGGCTAAAGCCCTTTGTTTCGGTGTGATTTTTACCTAAAAATGTCACCGATCAGCTCCCTGGTAGGACTGCAGACATAAAACTAGATAAGGGAAATAAAAACTTCTCATAACTGTATGTATTTTGACTACTTAATTTTTCTTTAATAAAGAATACATAAGGTTTCAATTTAAAATGTTTAAGCTTAAAAGCCATTCATCCAAGCATATATGAAAGTTTATTAGGTTGTAAAACAGCACCTGAAGGCTTGAAAACAAATTTTCACTTTCATAAATATATTTTTACTTATTATTGAGAAAAAGAACATAAAAAAATAACAATGTCTATAACAGCTACATGTTAGCATACAATAGCTGCAGTAGCTAAAAATCTTTCATAAAGATATTTTTGTGACAGGAAAATTATTTGAATAAGTGATGGAAAGGTGTCTGAATATAAATAAGTACTTTGAGCTGTTGATCTGTAAGTCAGTATTTAATTTTTAATATTTCATGCATATTCATGTAACTCATGCATATTTTCCATGATAAATTCCAATTCTTTCGCAGGCTTTTTCTTACCCTAATATAAGCAGTATGTCTTAACGTTACTAACAAATGAGAATCTTCAGGAAAGTTATTAAAAAATTAAAATTGTAATTAAATTGATGATTTACAGACAAGATTAAAGCGTAAGCCCGAAGCAAACTACTAGGAGAGCTGTTTTATGTATAATTAAGGAGGCAAAAATTCTACAAGTGAAAGGCAGAATCAGCATTTCTGCTAAAAGGTAGATAACTGGAAACATGAGAAATGTAGTTCTCATTCTTCTAAGGGTTTTGTTGCTGGATACAGGCTACATGTGTAATACTTAGAAACCAAACAAAATTCCCAAAGCATAGCATAGTTTGGTTTGCCATAAAGTAGCTGGCCATTGAATTACAAAAACTCCTAATCTACCACAAAAAAGCAACCCAAACAAAAACCAAAAAAAACCCACCCACTCATGAAACCAAACACGCAGAAAATCTGCCACCCACAATTCCCTCAATGTTATCATTCCAATAAATACGAAAAACTTCAGATTTCTTTTTTTCCCTTAAGCAGTCCGTCAGCAAGCAATGACAGTGAAATGAATTTTACATTCAATGGGCTTCCAGGACCTCAGCTTCGACTCCTCACTGAAAGCGTACAATGATACTTTAACGCCACCATGCAGAATGAGCACCAGATGGAAGACTGGTTTCCCATAGCTGTCATTTACCAATGTAACCCAACCATTAAACAATATCAAAGATGTAATTTTTATTTTTCCTCAGCCTTCTCTTTACGCATATCAGTGGTACCATTCAACACACTCTGCTCCCTCTTCATGCTCTACCCAGATCCGCGTTCAGCTTCCAGATGGACAAGAATCATTGGGGATGCCTGATGCACAGAAACTCCTATGCTTACAGGACAGTTCCCTTCATAAGAATTTTACACACCCCAACAGACTAGACCCACGACCAGTCATTTGGTGCCTCTGTTGCAGACCAAGTCAACCAAATCACCTGCTCCTCAGCTTGCAGAGCTCAAAAGTTTCTGGGGCAACACGTAGCACAGAAATGTTCTAGGAATTTGTCTTTGAAACTTCTTCCATTGACTTATTTGAGATACAGGTACAAGACAGAATAATTAGATACATGTATGCTGCTCTCTTCTTGCAAGTCACGAGCAACAGGACAAGAGGGAACAGTCACAAGTTGCACCAGGGCAGGTTTTGACTGGACATTAGGAAGAATTTCTTCACGGAGAGAGTGGCCAGGGATTGGAACAGGTTGCCCAGGGAGGTGGTGGAGTCTCGATCCCTGGAGGGGTTTACAAGACATGTAGATGACTTTCTTAAGGATATGGTTTAGTAGGGAGACAGGCACGGTTGGACTCAATGATCTCAGAGGTCTCTTCCAACCTTACGATTCTATGATTCTAAGGAAACTAAAACTGAAAAAATCTATTTAATAAATAAGAAAATGACTAGGATAGTAAGTGACATGCTAAAAATAACGTGGCATGTACTCAAAAGCTTGAATATTTTTTCCAATTGCATTTACCACACCAATTAAAATATCTCTTATACTCTAGAGATCTTGCTTTATTCTCCTTTCAGATTATCAGGCTGCCACTGCAGCAAACACCAAGGAACACAGTATTTGTAGTGTAATTTGTAGGAAATGGCAAATAGTAAGGGGGCAGCAGGACACGTAATAAAGTGTGGAAAGGCTAGAACTGTGAAGTAAACCATAATAGTATGTTGCTGCTACAGTGAACAATAAAATCTCGCCCTCCCCAAGACAATGCAGGTTCATTTTGGAAGTAACTGCACTTTTCTGACGAATGGGGCAAATTCAGCTTTCTTGTATGACCTCTGAAAGTAACACTGCCCTAACTCTCAGGTTACACAAGCACTGTTTTCCTTCCAACCAGAAGGGCTACCTTTTTCTTTTCCTTAACGTAAGCTTGAAAGGCCAAGTCGTTTTTCAACAGCACTGGTGTTCTTGCCAGAGTTTATGGCAATGGGTAAGGAAGCAGTCAAGGGTTCTCACAGTAATTCGCAAGTTTTAACTGCAGCAATGTTAAAAAAACGCGAAAGCAGCAACTGATTTTGAAAAAAACTGAGTTGATTTTATGCTTGTTAAACAGTATTTTAGTAATTATCACCAACATCTTAAAATAGTAAAAATTAATTTTGTGCTTAAATTGCTTACACAAAATATGGATGATATATGGTAATGGTCTACAATTGTGAAAGACATGGAATATATGACCTTCAAACTCGCATCTTCCCCCTTTGCCTGAAGACTCTTACTGACAATGACTCATCTATTATTCTTAGCAGTTACAGACTTAACATGAATGTTTAAATACCATCAAAAATATTATGATATTTCAAAGTACATTAATACAACATTGGTACAATCTGAGAAATCCCAAACAGTCACAAGTGAGTATCAGATGAAAAGCTACCTCCACTTTCTGCCTAAGTGTGAAACAGGAAGCTTAAAATGAAATATCAATTTATTAAGTTATATGGAGCCCCAGAGAAAGGGACTATGCATAAGTCCATTTACCAGAAGGCTGGATCCTAAGCCCCCTAAACACCCTTTAAAATCCTGGATCCTTTTAATAAGGTCCCCAACATAAAAAAAAAGCACAAGACAACTGCACCTTTTTATTACTCTCGGTTACTTATCTTTCATGAAAAGGTGAGGCATTCAGTCTCAGAGAATGAGACAGACATTCTATGAAAACATCCTTTTTGCACTCTTTCATCACCTCTTCCTCATTTTATTCTCCTCATGCTGGTGCATAACTTTCCTCTTATATTCTTGTCACTCACAGAGTTCTGGTTTAAGGTTTTGTTTTTTTTTTTTTCAAACCTCAACTCAGAGATCAATCAGATTGGCTTTTAAAGAAGCTACTGCCCTGCTTGTTCCGCTCATCTAGTCCTCAATTGGTATCTTCTGACGTGTAAATTGATATGTTTCCATCAGTAATACTGTGTTTTCAAAGCAAATCAGTCTCAGGACCATACATTAAATCCACAGCTGTGCTAAACTGCAAGCAGCTGGAACTGTTATGAGACTGACTGGATTGCCTCACCAGCTCTTTTCTGTCTTGCTCCTCACTGTTACTGATTTCTCTGCTAAGGACTGCAACCTCCATAACAAAGGAAGCAAACCAGAAACTCTATGTGTTTCAGTTAATAATTCCAGAGTACAGTTTCGTGCTACATTTTGCACCAGAAGGGGTTAATACAGCTCTTCCCTATCCTTCCCCACTCATACACTCCTGCGATCTACCTTGCATTGGATCTAGCAACTGGGAAATCTGGAGTTGAGCTGGTTTAGACTTCTGATCAACCTCTGTCTGCAAATGGAAAAATCAATCCACTCAGTGCAGCAGAGGATGCCGAACAATGCAATCAGGATTGAAAGGTGGAAAATAAGACAATCTTTTAGCAACAACAGCACTTACAATGATTTAAGGAGAACATGAAACTATGCTTAATGCAACCCCCCATCATGTTCATTTTATTATCGGTTTGTTTCATCCTCTGTTTTAAGACCTTCACTCGGCTCCAAGGGAAGCTGTTTTTGTTACTGTCATTAGTTTTCTTAAAGGACTTCATGACATTGCAAATAAATGCAATGGAATCATTACGAAAGATTAATTTATTTCTGTTTCTAAAGTACTTCGGTGTTTTCCCCATTCTAAGTTGTTGCATTGAAAAATAAAGGTTTGGTATACTCAAAATTCTTTTGATCAGTAACTTCTACTTTACAAATTTGAAGATCAAACACATGAAGCTACTTAGAGCAATTTTCCCTAACTTCTATTTAAATACTTGATTCAACAAAAGAGCTACATATTTTTTGGTACAACAGGAAAAGGTTATTTATCTCCTGATCAGTTTCTTCTATTAAAAAACAAAATGTAGAAGTTCCTTCCACTACTTGATTAGAAGTTTATTATGTCTTCTGTTTTATCCCCAAGACTTCCTTAAAATAAAACCAAATAGTACTTCTTATTTCTTCAGCACTTCTTTCATTCCCTATATATGAAGACCACCAATACTAAATCCATGCATGAGTATAAGGAAATAAGACCATTTAAACTCGCCCATAATCCCTTTCCCAATACAGTGATTTACCTCTGCCTCTCCTAGCTCTCTTTTGCCATCCATTGCACTATCTTTCCCATTCCTGTGTAATATTATCCTCTCTAATCAGAGACAGGTGGAGTTGGAAATTAAGTGAAATTTCGGACTCCAGATGAAAAAAAGGAAGCCTGATAAGAGAAGTGCTTCCCATTATTAGAAATACTGAAACAAAAAATTGAGACTAACACTCTGCTCTTTTGAAACTTGGACAATGTGATTCTGATAGTTCACAAATACAAGTTCCAGGAAAACAATCTGCCAGGAAAAGGAAGCCACAAGATTCTTGAAAACAAAACAACTACTGTTTTCAGTAGTTTTAGGAGAAATTAACATGCAGAAATATTTAATTATTTTTATAAATTACACTTAATTACAAGCTACAAATTCTCAACGCTGTGTTTCCCAGCAGAACATGAAACTATGTTAAAGAACATTTCTTTTCTCAAAAACACTCAAATAAATTTACAGGTCAGGAAGGAAAGAATATGGGGACAGAGTAGGAAATGGAAGGAGGAAAAAAATGGGCAAATGTATTGAATGGAAGGAGCTAAAATTACAGATTGTGATCAAGACCAAAAAAGAATGCAATGTAGAAAAATTTATAAGAGTACAGAAGAAATAAAGCATTGTATCAACACAAACCATTTCTAACTGATTACCCAGAAACTGTTGTCTTAGAAGGTGGCTCTTAAACCAGGAAATGAAAGAACGATTAACTGCTAGAAAACTAGACAGAATATTAAAAAATGATATGAGAACATTATTTTGCATAAAAGCTTTCTATTTTTAATGATTTTTAAGGACTTGCGGTTTGCAAGTGGAACTAAGGCGGGAGGTGAACACAGAAATTCAAGCTGCTAACTTCCCTTCTTTTTCCTCCAACTTTCTGTACATCCTGAGCCTCCGCCCAAAATGTAACATTCTAACAATAGCCCTATTCCAAATCTCTGATGTGCTAGAGTATCTGTGCTCATCTATAACTTTGCTGGGCTTTTCTGTGTATTTCTACCATCCAACAAACTTTAAATCCCGCCCCTACTCTATCTTTAGACTACGGTACTTCATACTGAAGAACTTCTATTTCTAAAGTACATATACTTATGCATTCCTTGCAGTTTTAAGGTGCAACACAACTTGTAACACGTGTTAATTCAATCTGAAAGGCATTTAACCTACCTTTAAACTAGACTCATAGTCTGTGTTCACTTTGAACATAAGCCCAAGTCGCAAATGAATTTCCTTGGCTCGACAAAAGCTGGGATCAACATAAAGCGCCTCCTGAAATGCTTTAATTGCCCTGAAAGAAAAACAGATATTAAAATTAATTTTTTACTTAAGTATTACTTTGTGATCGGCATTACTTATATAATTAGCAGAAAGTGGATCAGAAAGCACTGTTAACAGAAGAATATATTAAAAGAATGGTTCACAAACAATGTTTTCAGTGCATGACTTTTGATTCTTCAAGGGCTAGGTAATTTTGTATTCCAGATATCCTGGTATATTTGAAAGTCTAAAATTTCCTATTCATTTAGAGAAACTAATTCGTTGCATGAAATACAGTAACGTGTCTGCTATTTCAGAAAGGATGACTCAGGAATTAGTAACAAAGTTAGCGCAACTTTAGAACAATACACTGATCATTCATGCCACAAGCAACTGCTATTTTGCTTTTGATTTCAGGTAGTGCAGACCCCAAATGCTGCTGCAGAACAGAAGGCCTAGAAGGAGAGGTCACACATACTTCCTTTCACTGCACCAACCTCCTCTGCTTTCCACCCTGTTCCTACCCTTCTTAGCATTGGTGCTGTGTAGGGACTCAATATCTACTGCTCCATTATGTCCCAGCCACTCGCCCACCCCCAGGAAAACAGATATGAAAGCCTGCCACCTCTTCCCACTGTAACTTGCTTTTCACATTCCCTGTTAAGTGAAGATGGCTCTTATTCTACTTCCCTACCTTTAAATCTTCTCTGTATATGCCCCTATTCATGACAGCAATGTACCAGATAAGCCACAAATGAAGTTAGAAGATAATATACTTAAATTCATAGAGGAATTGAGAAAGAAGGTAAGACTCTGTGTTAGCCAGCCTGAAATCTAGCGACAAAATATCTTCATGTACAATGCTCACACAATGACAGAAAACAGAATCAGTCTCATTTAGGGCAGGATTTAAGCACCTAAACTAGGGAGCCCAATCCTAGGCAACTCCAGAGATCAATGTTGCACAGGCAGATGACAGGCAAGCCTATAGGGAGAACTGTATGCACTGTGGAGCACCACAGGGACACTGGACAGGAATTAGCACAGTGCTTAAAATCACACAATGTTTAGGCAAATTGATTTCATTTCTACTTTCCCAGTGCAGTAAGAACAACAGGTTAGCAGTTGCAATGGGAAATTCAATAAATGTTCTTCATAGACTTTTTTTATTCACAAAACACATAAATGATCATTTTTAATCCATCAGCAAAAACACTTTGGCTCTAAAATTCTTAAAGACTCTTGTTTCACTCTTAATGGCAAAGCAAACCAAAGCACAGAACTTCTCCAAGACAATGCAAACAAAATACTTTTTACCTAAATCATTACCTAATTTGTCTAAATACAACTTATGGGCAGATAAGCTTAAAAAAAGATTTCATTTTTGTTGTGGAACTTAAACTTTCTCTATCACCATCCTTCAGACATGCTTTCCTTACTTACTATCCTACTTTTCTGCTTACATAAGAAAAACGAGAAAGTGAGGCAAAGAAGGGGCAACTTCCACTGGCTAAACAGTCTCTCACACCTCATCTAAGCTTCCCTGGAATAACAGGGGCGGTGATAAATCACACTCAGTATCTACACTGAAATCATAACAAACAAGAATCCATATCTCTCAACAGTACACTCATCATCATCTACAAGAACACTAAACTGGCAGTGCAAAGACTGAACTGATCACTAAGTAGCGGCACGCATTTGAAGCTACACTTCCGTTACGCCACAGTACAGATTTTATTATTGTATATTCGCGTTTCTTGCCTTAACTCTAATATGGTACTCAGTATGTTAGCTACTAGCAGTAAAATCCATTATTTGCATCTTGCAAACCTTGCATCTAAGTTCAAAAAAATTAAGAAAGCCAGTGTCTATGGCCCCTACCAAAGAGAAGGCAAAAATAAGAAGACACTGTGTTTCTATATGACGTGAGATTGTGACCACACTCCATGCACACTTTGTTAACTTCACATTCTTCACCATTTTAGCCACCTTTCTTAGGAAAATAGTATTTCCGTATTTCCTTATGTCACGTCTCATTCCCAAAGATCACTGAGACATGGATTTCTAAAAAAAAGCTTAAGAGAAACTGTGAGATTGAAATATTTTTATAGTGTCTTGCTTACTGGACAGGAAATATTATTCACTGCCACAGCTAAGCAACAGTTAAACAAAGCTACAAGTGCAACAAATGACTTTTAAGGACAGTTACTTAGTTTGAATGTATACTGTCATCTATTCAAATGAAAAAGAATGTTGTCTTCCCCAGTTTCAGAGAAGTGCAGCGTTTAAAAAAAACAGTACAATTATCATCACTGGGCAACATGAAAAGACTGGGTCACGTTTAGTGCAGAATCTGTCAGTCACAGCCAGCCCCTCTGAGTTTTGTGTAAGGTTCATCTCTGTGCAGATGACATGGTAACCTCATTCCTCCTTGTCTAAGCTGCTTGTGGAGTCAGGTTCAAATGAGTAGTAACCATGGGTCTTTGAGATCACATCACAACCCAACACAATTTTCCAATGAAGACAAGCCCAAAATATAAAAGGAGGGAAAAAAATAGGAAGACAAGACATCATTCCCCTAGACATAATCTATGCAGGAAGTAATGGCATGCTTTTCAACCCACTTTGATTGACACTTGGAAAAATACATCCTATCATCCAAGACAAAACAAAAATCTCTGAACCATTTAAGACACTGTTGGAGGTACAATGCTAACAGCTAAATAATAATATTCTAGTTGTACATTTCAGTTGTATTTGATCACTCTTAAAATGATGGTTTCCGTAGGAAAGGTAGAGAAGCTTCAAAAGCATTATTTCCTTGAAAGGTTAAAAAATTTAGTCACAGAATCATAGATATTAAATCCTATCCAGTTCCAAGTGCCCTGCCATAGGCCAGGACACCTCCCACCAGACCAGGCTGCTCAAGATCCCATCCAACCTATTTCTTGAACACTTCCAGAGAGGCGGTATCCACAGCTTCGCTAGGCAACCTGTGCCAGTGCCTCACCATCCTCATCGTGAAGAATTTCTTCCTAATATCTAACCTAAATCTTCTCCATTCCAGTTTAAAGCCATTCCCCCTCATCCTAACACTACTCGCCCTTGCAAAAAGTCCCTCCCTAGCTTCCTTGTAGCTCCTTCAGGTACTGGAAGGCTGCTATGAGGTCTCCCCAGAGACTTCTCTACTCCAGGCCAAACAACCCCAACTCTCTCAGCCTGTATCCACATAGCACAGATGCTCCAGCCCTCTGATCATCTTCATAGCCTTCCTCTGGACCTGCTCCAAGAGTTCCATATCCTTCTTATGTTGGGGATTCAAGGAGGACTGACTGCTCCCACCCATTGCATTTATTTGGCAATGGAATGGACATGCTAGTAGAGAGTTTGGTGAAATACTCTGCATTTAGAAATTTTCTTTCACTTTCAAATACCTGATGGATTTACATTTAAGAATGAATCCACACGCATTCAAAACAGTAGGGAACTCCTAGGTTACTGTGTCACATGCATCTTAAGCTCTGTGCCCTTGGATGCAATAAAAATACAAAAGAATCCCAAAAGGTAAGATAAATTTAAACATATAATTAAGCATAAATACATTAGTAAATTAAGGGGAAAATGTTGTAAGAATACAGCAAGTATTCCCCAAAGCCGCTTTTCTAACTAAAAATCAGATGTTTCATCTTCTCTATTCAAAATACTAGTTTGCATCTTACTTAACTCTAGTGTTAATTCTATATTGATTATGCAATTCATAGTTTTTCCAGGATGACAGTCAGCAATAACAACAAACACAAATTACTCCCATTATTTCTGTGAATCATCAAATAAAGTGATCTGAAAAGCAACATTTTCAGCAATTTCTACAAGTGGTAGGTGCTCATGTCTAATTTGGTAACAATGGTCAGATTTTAAATAGGCAGTATTTTCATAGGATAAACTGCTCAAACTCTGAAAAAACATTTCCTTATTAACTTTCACAGACAGACAAGCAATTCTACACCACAGCTAAATTAATATTGATCTAATTTTGCCTATGGGAAACATTTAAACAGCAATTCAATTACAATAACAGCACTCATCAAGAACATGGACTACAGTAAAAACTTTAGTTTTATTTGGGGGCTGCCTGTTTCCCATTGCCATGCCCAGAGCTCCCAACTTAGTCCCTTACCACATCAACAGCAAAACGTTTGTAACATAACTAACATCCATTTCAGTCCTAATTCCCGCTAACATCCAATGTGAATGGCATCAGGGCTTGGTACAGGTTCTTACAACAAAGAAGGAAGTGGATATGAAAAGAAATGGAAAGGAAGAACAGGAGTAATAATAGTGATGGGAAATGAGAGAGAACGTGGCTCAATGCTGATAAAACCACAGTCATTCCTGGGCCATACGTTTGCTGAGTTGAGCCTTCTGGACACAGCAGGGGTCACTTGATCCTTGTACAGATCATTGTTTGCTCCGAAACATCACTAATTCCATTTCTGCTTTCTGTTCAAGTCTAAACCCAGAAAGATATGGGTCTAGAGGATCCAAGGCATCCAAATTATTCAGATGTTTTCCTTCAAAGCTCCTCCATGGCTGACTAAAACTGGAAGAACAGATATAAACCAATGGCTTGATGATCTGTCACACAGGAGGCCGGACTTGGCTAAAGAGGCTAACAGTTTCCTTCAGAGATGATGGCACACAGCCTTAAATAGGTTGATAGTCTCCACCACTAATTAACTGGTCTTCACACACAGACAGAGCTTTTCATTTTAATCCTTCAGCAGACTAAACAGACATTAGTCTAAAGGATAAATCGAATGAAGGGCTGGGAGCTCTCTACTGCAGAAATAAATTACAGTCATCTAAATTCAGCAAGAGACAACTTTTGGTTTATTCTCTTAAAATATGACTGACTGCCTGGTAAGATACAACTCTGGTTCAATCTATTATGATTTAAATTTAAAAAAAGAGTTTTCTCCAAGAATGGGAGCATCTCCATTAACAGGCAGGTAAAGCCATTTAACATTAGACAAAATGCAAAAGAAGGACTGGAAAACAGACACTATAAGAGGTGAAAAATTTTGCACAGCACTGCTACAGTAAATCAAGAAAAGTAAAAATTACATGAATCTATCATCTTCAAATCAAGACTTCCAAAATCAATACTGCAGTTACTTTTCCACCCACTCATCTATACAACAATGCCTACCATTATGAAAGTGAAGCAAGCAGCTGAATAAAAATTAGTACAAGATTGTATTAAACATTTAGTCAACTTCCATAAGACTTTTATGGGAAGGTTTTACTTGGATAAACTGTGAATAAAATCAGCTTTGTATTAGGCAAAAAACTATAATAAAACAGAATCTATTTAGCTATTCAAGATTTCATACTTGCAAATTTCAAACAAAACCCACAAAAATCAGAATGAGCCTACAAAATAAAAGAACATAACATTATTCTGGTATATCAGGAAAAATACTTTAAGCAGCTGGAGATAAACTTTCTTTTTGTTATTCTTTATTCTCCTTCAATTTTCGGACAACCTATTCTAAGTCTCACGTCTTTTCACAGCCTCACTAATGAAAATGATGTGAGGCTATGAGGGACAAATTTCTGTTTGAAACTCAATCATAGTTTGAACATAAACAGTCTGTATACAGCAGCGGTCTGGACACTGCGATTTTATTAAATACTTTTGAAGTCTTTTGATACAACTCCGCTGCCCATAGGGCCATAACAGTTGAATGGTGAAACATTTTCAGCAAAGTCTTTTAAACATTTCCCTGGAACAGCAGCTGAGAGTACAGGGTTTTCCCCCCCAGCATCAGCAGATGAGATACATTTTCATAAGTCCAAGAAGAACGTTTGATATACAATCACAAAAAGATAACAAAAGAAAGTTAAATACCACTTTGTTAATGCTTAATTACAATTAGTATGTGTTGTCTACATGTGCATTCTTATTTTATATACCTAGAATAGATATATATATATATTGGAAGGGGGAAGATTTAGATCAGACATTAGGAAGAAATTCTTCACAATAAGAAGAGACACTGGCACAGGTTGCCCAGGAAAGCTGTGGATGCCCCATCCCTGGAAGTGTTCAAAGCCAGGTTGTATGGGATCTTGGGCAGCCTGGTCTGGTGGGAAGTGTCCCTGCCCATGGCAGGGGGGTTGGAACTGGATGATCTTTAAGGTCCCTTCCAACCCAAATCATTCTATGATTCTATGAAACAAACAAGGCGTGCAATACTGCAGGCTGGTGCACAAGACTACTGAAAAAAAGGTTACATTCCCCTGCAGACCTCCGTTCTTTAAAAGCAGTTTAAATAGCTACTTTACTATTTCAAGACGACTACAAGAAGAGCAAAACTTAATATTCTGAAAAAAGATAAACGAGTGACAGCTAGAGAGAGCTGTCAGACTCCTTCAGCTCAAGGAAATGGTGCAATGTGATGGGCACTAAGGCCATCTCACAGGTGATAGTAAGTTTTGTGTGTTCTTCTGAAGGGACACAGAAAGAATGCTACTGCCTCACTGCAGCCTTCAAAGGACTTCTGAGAGAGAAGTGATTCTATGGTGTCTGGAGGCCTGCACAATGGCCAAGAGATGAAATGCAGAATAAGATTACAGCTTAGGGCCACCTTCTGTCTGCTTGGTCTTTGGAGGATTGTGGAATTCAGCAGCAGCAGATATGGGATGTGGAAAGCCTTCCCAGTGCTTGTATGTCAGAGTATGCCTTGTATGTCCCTGCTCCAAGGCGTCACACTGACAGCAGAAAACCCAATGAACAGAACAACCAGACTTACAGAAGTGCCACGATGCAGCAGTACAAACAGACTGGGTCGGCTGTGAGGTTACTTTAAAGGAGCAAGAAGCAGAGATGGCGGTTCTAGATATTGCTTGATATTGACTAGATTAGGACAGTGCTTCTGTTTGGGCAAGGATGGCTTTGGGAGGGTCAAGAAGTTCCAGACAGTGATTACAGATTTCCTTCAGGCAGCCTGCATCTTTAGCCATGATGGAGCTGAGAAGAATGGTCTGGATCGGCTCTTGCATTAGTTTTTGGCTTTTTTTCAAGGCTGTGCCCTGCAAAAGTGTCAATGCTGAAGGACTGAGTTTAACAGAACACTTCTACAGCTGAGAAGGAATCCTTGGACTGAGTAGCCTAAGGGTATGCTAAACGAGGCAATAAGGGTGACTGATCTCAGTCTCCTGAAAGGTATTTCTGAGGAACACTGTTCAGAGCTTGGACTCCATCTTTTGATTGTGATGGGACTAAAGTGTACAACAGCAGACGATACATCAGTCAGGTTCACACTCCGTACTGAACGTAAAAAGAAATATGGCATCCAAGCCACTATGCTTGGATGCAGCTATGGCACAGAAATGAAGGGTACTCTTTGATCAACCGCAATTCTCTAACCATTCAATCTGTAAGATAGCTAAGGAGCATATGATATTATTCAAGTTACATGAATCTCTCTGCTAACTCTATTCTACTGGTGCTCTAACGTACTTGAGAAACAGGGAAACAACAGGAAAAATCAGCCAACCACTCTTCTTACTGCTTGATAGTAAATGGTGCAAAAGAACAGAGAACAAATTTAAGATCTTTAAGACCTATTTAACTATACTTCATTCAATTTATGGAGCTCATCTCCTATGTCATATCTTACTACAATAATTGCAGGAAATATCTTTAGTCTGAATATATCATAGTAACATTTATATATACATTTAGAACTTTCAGTTCTTAAATGAATAGTCAAACAAAATCACCAAGATAAAATGATGTATCTGCTAAGACTTAGTACTTAAGGTAATGCTGTAATGCTCTTTTAGTATTTAGAGAACTGCACAATACTGCATTACAGTGAACTGCACGTTTTGGAGCCAATATAACACTTATTTTTATGAATGCTGGAAAACTTAAAAAATAAAAATTAAAAAAAATTAAAAACTTAAACACCCACAAACACACTTCTCTTGTCCCCAAGAAAGCACAGTAAGCGGGAGAGGGGGAAGCAGTCACAGGGATTTAAAACAAACAAACAAAACCAAGCCAAAAAAAAAATCAAAATGAAAACAAACAAAACCAAAAAGCCCTCCACATCAATCCCCAAGAAACAACCAAATGCCCTCAAACCACACCACACACAAAGGTGTAAGATTATGATCTGTGTTCCATTTTCTTCCTCTAAAAATTCTACCAAATACTCTTTAATGACAGAAGACTAGCTCAGTACCACACTGTACATAACTTTGTTGTATGAATGAAATGCCAAATGCGATTATTCTAAGCAATTTTAACATGACACTCTATATGCAGAGTTAAGACATCGTAAGTTAAAGCATCAATTTATACTCATGTTATCAAAAGGTTGCTTAAGTGCATGGAAGAAAAACCTGAATAAATTCAAAGCTCTAATTTATTAATAATTAGGCCTCACATTGCCTCATTTTTCGCTCCATCCACTGGAAGGTCCTAAAAAGTATGATTTTCTGATGACAAAAATCTATGCTGAACAGGTAGTCTTTTAAAAAATCAACTACTATAACCTTAACTACTTAGTTTTATTTGATTTTATCTTACAATTTTCTACCATTTTCACATTGCAAATTGTAACAAGATACTCCTTGTAAGACAAACTGGTGCACGAAATAACCTCTGAATGTTAAATGATGAAACCAAGCCTGCGTAAGAACAACAACATTCCGAAACTTGGCAAAATTCAACCAAGACTGATCACAATCTTAAAATAGAGGTCTCTTGGGTTTTCTGAAAACTATTCTGTTCTTCTCTTGTTAATTAGAATGCGATAAAATTGCACGCCATGTGCAATACAGGGCATCCACGTCATCACTATCACTACAGGAAGCAGTAAGCTGCAAGATCAAGAAAAAAAAATTCCAGGTTCTGAGCTCATTATTAAACAAACTCATCTTAATGTGAAGAATAAAAGCTTACTTACACTTTACATTATCCTGAGGAAAGTGCAAATCTTTTGTCTTACAGCTACCCAGAAACTTGTGATAAATTAACAATTTACTGAGAAGGAGAGGAGGAGAATTTCCATTTTATTGTTCCAAATCTTCAGTCAGTAGTCACTTCCTGCCTCCTTAACTTCAGTCATGTTTAGTTCAACAAGATGATAAACTTTTTAGCCATCGATCAGGTAGTAAAATCAGATTTTTATTGTGTCCATACTGAGTCTTAATGAAATCCACATGGCAGACTGCAAAAGTAATCTCATCAACTTTATGTAAAAAAGCACTGTCCTAAACACTGCACCTTTCTGCCTTTTTTTTCCCAATGATACTACTGGCTATATCTCTACAAGAATAAACCCCAACTTTACTACTACTGACTGATGAAAGTCTGAGGACTTTTCCATAGGACCTCAGTGACTGAGTCTATTCCACTTATCATTCTTCTCTTATCACTGATAAAGCAAAACCAAGACCCAAACCAAACAACTCTCCCCTCCCCAAAGCCCTGTCAGAATTCACAGTTCTATATAACTTTGAATTTTCAAAAGTTGTGATTAAAGTCAGTGTACTGCTTCTCATGTCCCAAACTTTCACATTATACAGCTACGTAAAAGTTACTGAACACCAAGCTAATGAAAACAAGCCCACCCTGTCACTTATTTTCCAAAGCAAAAGTGAAGTTTGTTGTAAACAGGTTTTGAAACAAAAAACAGCAACAGAATATTGATAACAACAACTCACAAAAACCCATCGAGTCACACCACTCCAAACCCCTCGCTGCACTGTATTACAAAGGAGCTAAAATTCTCCTCCTGGTTTTCCCATTCAAGCAACTGCTGTGGTTGCCACAGCTGTGTTACAGTTAAGTCAGGTACATGACCCAGCACAACATGTCTCCAAACTTCATATAATCTAAAAAACCTAAACTATCGTACAGTCATACTGAACACACCAGTAAAACACTGCACAATACCCTGATACTGTTAGTATAGTCCAACTTACCATTGAAAGGCATTGTAATGGAAGTAGACCAAACCAAGGCCATATAAAAAGGCAGCATTCTGTAAAGGAAAGAAACAACATTTAAAACCCAAATAAGACAATGATATGCTATGAGATTGAGTTTCCAGTATTTTTTTAATCCTTTGACATTTTATTTGCATTATAAGATAATTATATTTAAATTCCACCTTGAACAGGAAGAATGAAAAAGAAGGAATGAAAAGATAAGTGGGAATTTTTAAAAAATAATGTGATCCTCTGCAAAATATTTTTGGACAAATAGTAAAAACAACAATAATCAAATATTTCTACATCAGAGAAACTGATGTGCTTTGTACTGCTTGTACAACAGCAAGGAAGCAAATGATGGAATATAGGTCTCTAGCAATTATTATATTAATAATAAAAAATGTTTTATAACTGAATACCATTTCATACTCTACAAAGTAAACAAAGCTACACACTCCAATTTCAGTGTCTAAAGTAGAACATTAATTACATGAATCTGAAAATACGCCTAAAGAAAATTTACTTTTCTGATTACCAAAAATACAAACCATCAGCTTCAAACCTAAGACAATCATATTTCTTCACTGTTAATCAAAATCCCTACTTTGTGGAAGGAGAGGAAAAAAAGAAACACCATTCTCCTTCTGGATACCCATTTCTCCCCCATTTTCTTTTCACAGAAAGTCTGATTTGCTTTCGAAGTGACATTACTAAGGTTTAATGAATGCTTACCTATCCAATTCTGCAAATAATTTTTACGTATTTCTTAAATTAGGAAAACCAAAAAAATTGCTTTTTCTTTTTTAAAGTTATGCTATAGGATAATTGTTTTCTCTTTAGCAGAGCTATTCCATTTCTTAAAGCAGACAACATGCACATGGCTGCCTATGAAACACTTTCAGGGTTTTCTTATATAAAAATCCGAGTCTGAGAAACCAGGGATACATCCCAAAAAACCACAAAGCTGTGATATACGGATAAGAGATGGGGATTCCATCATCGAAGATTGTATTTGAAGATAATCACTCTTCCACTTGCATGAACTTCTTAAACAAGTCAAATTTCTGTGGAATTCCATAAAATGAATCCTAGTTACAACTTCAACTCAATTCAAATAAAAATGTACAACCAAATTTCTCTTAGAAAATAACTGGTAACCAGAACACAATTCAAAGAGCAGCATTGACTGGGAACAGGACCCAGTATTATCACTTCATTATACCTCATTTGCATCTTCTAAATGCAAATTAAAACCAGGGGAAATGCCAACGATCCGTTCATGAATACAGTTGGATCATAGCTTCAGCAATGGACAGCTTCCAAGAAAATGCTGTGGTATGACCAAACACTACGGCAACCAGAGCACTGGAAGATGTTAACAGGGCAAGTGAAGGGGGAAATACATAAGCAATAAAAGATGATACTTTAATACTACCATTAAACTACATTCCTGCTTAATTGAACAAAACCACAACATGGACATTATAAAGATAAAAGATCTGGAATTCAACAACCCACGTATTTCCTCTTTTCCAAGCATGCTCTTGCAACAACAGACTAGGAACAAAGTCAAGCTCAAAAACTGAGCACACACAATACCTTGTCTTAAAAGTTATTTTAAATTAAGACATAAGATAGAAAGAAAGAGTAATTTTCACATGTGCAACATGGAAGCCTACAAAATGCAGCGCACACGTAGCAACCTGAATTGCATTCAGCTCAGGCTCATCTGTAGAACACAAATGAACTGTCCAGTGCTACCTTAGAGATTCCCCCAACTGTAATCAAGACTAGATCATCAGACAGATGGAGAACAACAGCACTAACAAAGCCTCTTCAACGCTACAGTGCAAAATTCAAGTGAAACAATGCCAGACAACTAAAGCCTCTTCCAAGTATTTAATTTCCTCTTCTGAAACCTATTAGAAGTCACAGTTCAAATGAGTTACAGATTCAGATGATTATTCTAGCTGGTATTTTGATCTGATCAATAATTTGTTTTTGAGCTGGTTACAAGCAACTTCCAAGGCACAACACAACAAAGACGCATGCAATTTGTCCAAATGTAAGTAACATATCAATTTATGAGGCTTTCAGATCATCCCCATCCAAGTAAGATACAAATCAATCATTCCTGCTCTGTCCTTTGTTCTGTGACAGGTTTTCCTATTCTTCTCTCATTCAGCCTTACAAAGCCTATGAGATCGACATTAACAATCTGTTAAGATACCATTGTAAGATAAGATTTAAGACTCTAACATTGTACTTCAGATGCAGAGGTGCATATTCTCAAATGTCAGTGTGGACCGTATTTATCTGTTCTGAAATACTATAGCACTAACCATACGTAACACCATTAGAACTGTTTGTTGACTTATTAATTTATATTAAAATAAAGATTAAAAAAAACTTTTAATCTGGGTTTGAACCTGGAGGAACTTTTGCAAGGACTGGATGATATTACGGTGTTTCAATGAATGCAGTATTTTCCCATAAATAATTCACTGCAAGATACACGTAAAGTTCATTACTTTATCAATAAACTTTTCTGCCTGCATTACTGAATACAATTGAGTTCAACATGCAGCCAAATTCCTAGTGGCAACAGCCACTACAAAAGGTTAGAACAGCTCAATACATATCAGGGCAAATGGGATTATTACACAAAATTTTCATCTACAAAATTAAAATAACGCAATTCAGTGACTCTTTAACAAGAGCACAACCCATCTTAAGTAACCTGTTTTCAATTGCCTCTGTTACTTTTATTTGGACAAGCCTATCACAAAAAACATGCATCCCATGTTTTCCGGTAAAGATTACTTAAATTTCATAGAACCATAGAATGGTTTGGGTTGGAAGGGACTTTAAAGATCATCCAGTTCCAACCCTCCTGCCACATGCAGGTGCACCTCCCACTAGGTCAGGTTCTTCATAGCCTCATCCAACCTGTCCTTGAATACCTCCAGTGATGGGGTATGCATGACTTCTCTGGGCAACCTGTTCCAGTGCCTCAACACCCTCACAGTAAAAAATTTCTTCCTAATAACTAACCTAAATCTCCCCTCTTTCACCTTAAAACTATTACTCCTCATCCTATCATTGCACTCCCTGATAAAGAGCCCCGTCCCAGCTTTCCTGTAGGTTCCTTTAAGAACTGGAAGGTCACTATAAGGTCTCCCAGGAGCTTTCTCTTCTCCTGGCTAAATAAACCCCACTCTCTCAGCTAATCCACACAGGTGAGGTGCCACAGTCCTCTGATCATCTTTGTGGCCCTAATTTAATCCCTGCTATTCAAAATTTTGCTATAAATCTCTGACGAGTTAGGATACAAGCCCCCTTTTTTTCCCTCCAAACACTTTTTCAATAAGAAGTAGAAAACAAAATTATCTTATTACAGTCCTTCCCTTGCACTTCCTAATAACCCTCACAACTTCTGAAGATCTCACATTAACAAAACTCACTCTTTAGTTACTAACTTCTAATGTAATTTTTATATTATCAGACCCTTCTCTTCATTAAAAGCTGCAAACTGAAACAGACTGTATCTCAAATTTTAAGTAGAATGTCTGGGGTTTTTCTATTCTACAGCAATGCTACAAAAAAGCCCACAAATTACAAATGCTATTTCCAAGCTGATGTCATTTACATTTTCTACAACTTATCGAAAAATGTTAAAATGTTTCATACCAACCACTAGATGGCTCAAATACCTCTTTCCATTTTACATGCTTATGCAATTTAAGACGACTGTCAAGTTTACATGGTGTACTGTGCTACTAACACGCATTATTTAATACTGAGCAACGCTTCAATTAGATTTTACAAAATCTGTAAACCACGGTATTTTACTGATAGGTAACTCAGTAGGTCAAAGTATATCTGTAGGTATCCTTTTATGTAACTGAGATGAATAAGCACGCTTAAGACTTTTCGGTCTTGTTTATTTTAAGCAATCAAGAAATAAATTAACCAACGAGAAAAACTCCACTCATCTCTCATACCCTCTGTATTACCCCAAATAACCTCTTTATAGTCCCTTTGAAGTAGCAGATGGAAACATTCCCTACATTTCATGTGGTCTGTTCTATAGCTATTTCAGGCCAAGTTCACAACAAATCCTTTTTCTCCATCTCCAAGCACACAGCCAGTGCTTCCTCCATCAGACCAGACCATAACAGTTACACTTTAAACACAGGCTCAGAAAAATGCACCTGTCCCCTTGTAACAAGTGGCCATACTCACATTTAGACTTACAAATGGCCATCTCTGACTGACTCTAGAAGTGTACAGTTACCACATCTGGGTCCAGGTATTTTTCAACAGTAGCATCCTTCATCTGCCCCACACAGCTGAGACCCTGTTACCGACTCCGGATTTTTTTTACACACACAAGTATATACAAAGAAATTACACTCAGGCACTTCTAGAAAATCAGAGAGCAGAAAGAGACATTAAAGGGTCAATGCAGCCTCAGAGGCAGCACCCAGGTAGGACCTTCCAACTAGAAAATGAAAAAGAACAGGTTTTGTCATAGTTTCATAGCATTGCTGATTTAGAAACTTTCTCTAACACTGCCTCTCATTTTTGCCAATCTCATCATTTGCAGAGAAGTACGGCCACCTGCACGCCAAAACTGATCTGAGTTATTAATATCCAGATAAAAAAAAAAGGATTATTTTTAACTGAATCAGTTTCCCAGCCAAGTTTAGTGTGCATCCACCCTCCCCCCCAACAACTGCATTGGCACAAGTGAAAGAGAGGAAGGTAAGCAAAATAAGCAAAAGGTCTTTAAGCCTACACTGCTATAAATAAAACGCGTATCAAACCTAAAATGACCTTTCAAACAGAGAGTGAAATCACAGAATCGTTTAAGTTTGGAAAAAGCCTTTAAGATCATCAAGGCCAATCCTTAACCTAGCAGTATGTCCACCACTAAACCATGTTCCTAAGCACCACATCTAAATGACTTTTAAATGCCTCCAGTGATAGTGACTCAATCACTTCCCTGGGCAGCCTGTTCCAGTGCCAGAGAACCTTTTCAGTGAAGTAGTATCTCCTAATACCTAGTTTAAGTCTACCCAGGACAACTCGAGGCCACTTCCTCCTATCCCTTGTTACATGGGGATAGAGACCAACACCCAGCTAGCTACAACCTCCTTTTAAGTAGTTGTATAGAGCAATAAAGCTAAGGGGAGCCTCAGCCTCCTCACCACAAAACAATTCCACTTCCCTCAGCTGCTCCTCATAAGACACGTGTTCCAAACCATCATCAGCTTCACTGCACTTCTTTGGACGTGCCTCCATAAGTTCAACAGCTTAGATAAATCCTAGATAGAAGATTTAAACAGGCAAACTACATTAAAAAGTAATACTTTACTACATCATAAGCCACACATAAACGTTTGACTTGAGAGAAATCAACATCTGAAGGTCAGTACAATAATGATAAAACGATGAAATAATGTCACAGCCTGCTTGTCGCCCTCTCCAAACAGGTCTTTAACCAGTGAGACAAGTAGGTCAATACATCATTTCTTCTTTAAGACACTAATGGGCAGGGCCAAGTGTAGGTAAAATAATCCCTTAGTTTCATTAATAAGTTAATAATATTTAGACAGAAATCAGAGTGTATCTCACTGAACTACAAAACAAAACACAAAGCAGGAGAAAAAATCCCCATGCAGTTGGTTGGTGGAAGTTTGAAGGAAAACTGGAAAAGTTCAGAACCCTTATGAGGCCAGTGAATGTTTTTCATTTGCTTACTATTGCCAGGAATTAAAAAGTCTTTTATTATATCTTAAAATTGCTTCCAGCAGGACACTGAACATCCCTTCCACAGCTGCCAAAGTTCCAGTAGAACCTGCAGTCCATCCCAACGTCACATCAGGCTGCAGAAGACACATGTGGGTGGGGAGCCTAGTTAGAAAACCTAACTAGGAAAAGGTTTAACAGTTTAGGTTGCACCCTGTGGTCACAGGGTCTCCCAGTCACCTGTCTGAAGCAAAAGAACAGTTTTTATATTCAAATGTGTGAATATTTTTATTTCTTTACTGCAAAAAACAAAGATGAAGTTTTGACAATATGGTGCCTGATACTTCCTCCTGACACTATTCAATATATAATAACAGTTCCCTGGAGAATAGGTACTGCACAAAAAAAATTCCACTCAGGCTCTTGTTCATAAACAGCTATATGCCTTTGGGAGCTGACAAGCTCTAGCATTCCAGCCACAAACATTCTATGCATTCAGGAGAAAGAGGGGACGGTTCAAATTAAATTAAATTTGTTTAGAATTGTACAAATATGAAAAAAATCAGAGCTACCTATCTACATGTTCTACACATTCCAAACAGCTGCAAAAATACTTAAGATCCCTGTAACGGGTGCATTACAAATTAATATCATTAATTTCGGCCTCTTAAACATCTTCAAGAAATTTTATACTACCTGAAAAATCATTAGGTTTATGCAGGCTCTCTAAAGCACAGCTGTATATAACATGCCTGCATGATACATTCTTCAACAATAATCAGAATAGTCAAAAAACTGTTACTAGATATTTGCCTGCATGCAAGCAGCCATGTGAAAGCACTTACTACATAAAACTCATTATTCTTGTGACATATATATTCTGTCATACATAAAAGATTAATTAATGTAACATCTTGATAAATATCTACAAAGTAATTTCTTCTTGTCTTTAAGAAGTTAATCTTTCTAGAAGTAAGTATTGCCAAGATACGCCTACTACTTGTAGAAGAAAATTGGCTAATATCTTTCTTAATTCATAAAAATACCTTTTTTTTCCACAGAAAAGTTCTTCAAGTGAAGCAGAAACCCACCACCACCAAATAAACAAATAAAAATTTCACATCTTCCACAAAGTAAAAAAAAAAAAAAAAATCAACACCACCAAAACTTTACACTTGTAAGTGGTACCAATCTTTGAAATTACAATCATTTCCTCATCTGTTCCAATCTGTTCCTCATCTCCTCTTTAGGAAAAAAACCCACATTTCTCCACAGCCTTCGTACTGTCTTTAGGAAAGACAATATATTTCTCCACAGCCTTTGAAATTGCATTTCTCTATTCCCTATAGCTCCCCTTTAATTGAACACTACTCTTCCAACTTTCCTGAAACACTGCTGTCCCACTATTTTCACTTGCAGACTAAGACACATGGCAAAACCTGCTTAAACCAGCTAAGGAGGGAACCTAGTTCCATCACTGTCCATCAAGTGGTTTTCCATCACTATCTGTAAAAATGCTTATCACACAGGGAAGGATAGGATACATCCAAGACAAGACTGGCAATGAACTATCAAAAACCACATATAGTACCTAATACAAGATATGTTAGTAATTTCAAAACCTCTTGAATAATGCACTGTGCCACAAATGCTTTATAGGAAGCATTTCAATAAGAAAGACAAAATTATAAAGCAACATCAAATAACTCAAAACCCTCTTCATTAAGGATGGAATATATGCAGTTTTGTAAACTAGGTATTCCTTTATCCATGAGTAAATTCAGGACCTTGTAGATCAACTGGTGTACCTTCTCAAATCTGTCATAAGGACAAACAGCCAAGCAAACACCTAAATAGTGATCATTGCTATAGGTATCTGGCCTATGCACCTTCCACTGAAGCTTATAAAATCTAACTTGATGTAAACATCTTCATTTTCGACTTGATACAAGTACTTTCAGTAATTTAAGTACTGTAACAGAAAACAATATTTTCCTGTAACAAATCAAGTGAGCCAAGGTGGTTTGCAATGCACAAATATTAAGTTTACCTTGAAAGACATTTTATAGAGATGATTCATCTAACCAAATTTAATACTCTCCCTACAGATTCTAATTCATTTTATACGATAAGTGATTTAAGAAAACCCTCCTGACTCCAAACAGAAAGCTGTATTTGAGACTAGATGCTTTCTAACTAAACCAATTTACCTTGAGTCTGTCTACACAAAAAATGGATCTCTCTGGAGATCACGTAGTTCGATCCTCTATTCAAGGAAGGGTCAACTACAGCAGGTTTTTGAGGTCCATGTCCAGCTGGGTTTTGACTGCCTTCAAGGGTAGAGGCTCAAGCAACACTCTGGGCACCTCTTCCACTGCCCAGTTAAGAGCAGGGCTCCATGAGCTCTAGGTGCTCGTTCATAAAGAGCTTCTCCCTCTCCGCACCTTCCCAGTCTGCCCTTCCTAAAGAGCTTGTACCCATTCATTGGTGCACTTCAGTTGCATGACCTATCACACTACCTCTGTGATTCCAGCAAGATCACAGCCCTGTAAGTGTACGTGGACCTCTAACTCTTCCCACAAGCTGCATCCATTTGTGTACAAACCCTTCAGAGGGGCACCCTGTGCTGCCAGCATTTCTTTGTCCCTACCCCTGAGGTGAGACCCCAGAACTGATGAGCATAACCAAGTTAAACACAGAGTTGTTCTTTTCAACCTCTGCTTTTCTTTGACAGCTATTGCTCTTGTTTCGTATCTATTTAAGGATTCTTCCTTTCTCTTTTTCCAGCCAGATACATTGACCTAACAAAAATAATCAGAACTCTCACAAATGTTTTCAATCAAAGTACAAAACCTAATTTCTGTTCATGTATACACATAAACACGACTGTAACATCTTTTTTTTGAAAGATGACATTTGGACAGTTTATTGAAATGTTGTATCCCTTTTTATATGGCAAGTGATCATCACTATTTATACCCATAATCTTCAAAATACTTTCGATGAAATAGAATAACTAATGTGAAATTTTATGTTCTTGATTCACCAGTTTTTCCAACCCTTTCCAGTAAAGATAGGAATACCACTGAGTTTACAAGTAGCCCCATTATTTCCCTGTCAGTTTTTCAATGCTGGAGAATCACCACTGTGCTGGAAAAAAGCCTTACTATAATTAATTACACAGCTGCTTTACCTGAAGCACTCCAATAAAATGAGAGTGGACGAGCTGAATATATTAAGGCAAAATGACTACGAAATGATCCAAATACACACTAGTAAACCAGTAAAAAAAATACAGGAAAACAATCACAAAAATTGAAAACTGTCTATGACTGTTAAGTCACACTGTGCTGGGCAGTAACTAGAACAAGCTGAATCTCACACTGCTTTTCCTGCTCAGAGATGTCAAAGGAAACAAGATGTCATTTGGGATGCTACACTAGGAAAACCAGAGGAATTGCAGTTCACCTGTGCTTACAAAGACAAGTCAGAGAAGAAACAACAGGAGGTGCGAAAGGACAACAGAGACCAGCCTGTCATTATCCACCCTTCGCTAGCTCTAGCATAAAAACAGTTTGTTCTGTAAACTGCAAATTGAAAAAAAATCCCACATTTGGAACAAAATTCTGAGTATGAGCTCTAGAAAAAATACCTTGCTTGAATTTTTACTCAATTTTTACATTAATCAGTAACATCTGAAAATGGAAAATGTTACTGGATAGTGTGTTTTAGGATATACATTTTATATATTGTTATAAATATATCAAATATTAACAAAAGAATGTGTTAATTTTTTCAAGGTTTAATTGTTTTAAGAACCAAAATTCAAGATCATCGATCAATGGCTGCTAGTTAGATATCAATCAATTATTACTGAACAAGATTTTCCAACTAAGACTGCAGTTGATTTAGTAGTAATCACTAATTGCTGTTGTAATTGGTGATTTGCTGTTTTATTTGTCAGAATGTGCAAATAACTCTAAAATAGGACACAACAGACAAGGCAGCAGGCCCGCATGACAGGCAGCTGGGGGAGCAGACAAGATGGCCAGCAGCCAAGAGCAAAGCAAAGCAGCTGGGCAGCCCACCAGCCATTCCCACAGAATATTTCAATTCCATCAAATCATCATTTCTTAACAGAAAACGGTACATCAGAAAATTTTCAGCCTGCTCTGTAAATATATATACTCGTGAGTTTAAGAGCCTTCAATTTATTTTTGTTTGCTTTACTTTTAGAATACAAATGAAATGACAGAACACTTCTTTCATGTTCCACCATCTCTCCTCTGCCAATTCTGCACTGCTCCACTTAGCTCCTTCTTGATCTGCTCCAGAGCTCAGCTTGCTCTCCATCACTAATCCTTCTTCTTCTTACAATTACACCACTGCTGCTGCACCTGAGGTTATTTATTTCTACTCACAGTTTAACTTCTGAAAAACTGCAAACAGAACCATCACAGCTGCCCTGATTCGGGAACCGGAACACTTTTAAATCCTCAGCTCTGACTGTTACCTCATATTACAAGGAAAGGTTGTAAGAAATCTTTCAGAACTGGTAGTTTTAAAATCTCTTTTTTTTTTTTTTCTTTTCAGACAGTTTATTCCTAAACTCTGTTGCTTACACAGGTAGCTGAGAGTTTGGAGAAGGGAAGATGGGACAGAAGAAGAGGGACAATTAACCATTGCCATAGTACAGAGATTTTCTCCTCCTTTGTTAATTTGACATCCTCTCAAAAGACTTCGGGGAGCTCTTATTTAAAAGATACCTTGCAAGGCTAGGTTCCGCAAATTAATTTTACATTATAATCACTGCTCATCGATGTGAGTGGATACCCCCCTACTCTTGTAATAAAAGTCCATGGAATTCCTTTCTAACCCTTATAAATGGTGTTCGTTGATTCACTCTCCCTCCTGTCCATATCCTCTTCCAACAGTTCTTGGACAGGCTTCTCATTTATATGAAATTTCATTCTCCTGTTCTACATTTGAGAGAAGGATGACTAGATTCTAGCAAAATGTCACGCTGAACTATGATTATCTTTTATATAAGGAAATGCTTTCCAGTATAGGCTTATAACGTTCTTTAATAAACTAAATATTGACTTCTAATTTTTTCTTCATACTCTCTACTTTTCTTTACACTCAGGTCAGTTTTCTGAACATGTCAGCCATGTATACATGAGACTGTGGATACAGATAGTTTCAAACACTAACAGTTAAAAACCCCAACATACCATATGAAATTCCACCAGCTATATTAATTCTCCATAACCTTTTTTGTACATTTAAATTTTTACAATTCAACATTCAAAATTTATCTTGTTTTAGAATATCAATATTCATTTTCACTTCCAATCATTAAAAATATTTAATACCAAACCTGCACTGACAACTCTTCCAACACAGCACTAATATACAACAATTTAAATGTATTTTCCTAGCCCAAAACCACGCTTTCCCCCCCCCCTTCACAACACAATTAACAATTTTCTATCGCTTCAGAGAACATTAAGGACCCCTTAAACTTATACCCTGTATGCTACTTCCCATCTTTTCTGAATAAGCAATTCCTCTATAGGCTTTAGACTCTGATGCAGGAGTTAGCAGTCCCTATTGGTTGAATCTAAGGTCTAGTTAGTTATTTACTACAACGGGATTTCCATAAACAGGCTCTTCAATTGCAGATATGAAAAATTAAGTTTGTAACACCCACAGAAAGATAAGGATATTTCTAAGGCATGAAGACAATGATGTGGGTACCTTCATAAACCCGTGATCATGGCCTTGCTGTCACCTAGCAGATCTCAAAATGGGCAAGCATAAATATCCTACCATGGGCTGAGACCAATGGGATGAGGTTCAACAAGACCAAGTGCAGAGTCCTCCGTTTAGGTCACAACAACCCCATGCAGCGTTACAGGCTTGGGGAAGACTGGCTGGAGAGCTGCCTGGAGGAGCTGGCTGACAGCCGGCTGAATATAAGCCAGCAGTGTGCCCAGGTGGCCAGGAGCGACAATGGCATTTTGGCCTGTATCAGAAACAGTGTAGCCAGGACCAGGGAGGTGATTGTGTCCCTGTACTCAGCACTGGGGAGGCCACACCTCCAGTGCTGTGTGTGCAGTTTTGGGCCCCTCACTACAAGAAGGACATTGAGGTGCTGGAGCTTGTCCAGAGAAGGGCAATGAGGCTGGTGAGGAGGCTGGAGAATAAGCCCTACGAGGAGAGACTGAGGGAACTGGGGCTGTTTAGCTTAGAGAAGAGGAGGCTGAGGGGAGACCTCATCACTGTTTACAACTACCTGAAAGGAGGTTGTGATGTGGTGGGTGCTGCCCTCTTCTCGCAAGTGACAAGACGAGAGGGAACGGCCACAAGATGAGCCAGGGCAGGTTTAGACTGGACATTAGGAAGAATTTCTTCACTGAGAGTTCCAGGGATTGGAACAGATTGACCAGGGAGGTGGTGGAGTCTCCATCCCTGGAGGTGTTTAAAAGATGGGTAGATGAGTTTCTTAGGGATATGGTTTAGTAGGGAGACAGGGCATGGCTGGACTTGATGATCTCAGAGGTTTCTTCCAACCTTATGATTCTATGATTCCATGAAATTATTAATATCCTGTACATCACACTGCTTAACCAAGGAATAAACATGTCTCTCAAACATACAGGAGGACGAATGCTCACATGGGAAGATTACGTGAATTAATTATGGGAACTCAAGTACAGGTCTGCTAGGAAGAACTCCTTTGGAGACAGACCAGAGTCACTGAAGACCTGCTCTGACAGACAGGGCACTACGACAAGCAAGGAGCCAAGTAAGGTCTCCTGACAATCAGGGTCAGGGAAAAGGAAAAAATGTGAACTCATTTTCTGCAATGCCTAATTTCTGCTTTTTGACTTGCAGAAGCACTTAAGTTTTTTGGAACACTTCCCTCTTTTTAATGTGACTTCAACATCGCACTTGATCCTTTTGTTAAAACACAAACACATTCACTTTAGGATGCTCTTCAGAAGTTCAGGGTAAATTTAATTGTTTAACATGGTAATTAAATATCTGATTCTGTTATCAACTGGCAGATATAACTGACTTCTCAATTTCTCTCAAAATTTCACAGAATTATAGCTATGCCGCTCAATCATTTTTAAACCTCTTTAGTAACTTCACTTTGTGACTGGCCTCCAATAAATACTTTTCAGATCTAAAATTCAGACACTCTTCAGTAAAAGAAAGAGAAACTTCAGGCTAAAAACCTCTTTCAGCCCTCCCCAAACCTCTTAGAGGTTCCCTGAGCAATATGCATAGGGTGAAAGAAATCAAATAGAAAATCCTACTTTATGTACTTGCATTTAAATGAAGTGGGAGTTTCTATAGCAAGAACTTTGAGTAACTTGGCTTTATCAGGTTCACATCTTAGATCATCTTATACACGGCCACTTATCCTTCATTCTCTGTTTCTAAAAGCAAAGCCTACCAGAGTGACTCAGGAGAAGAGGTAGCCTGCTGGATTTAGATCTCTTTGATAACTCAGACCAGTGAATTGTTGCTCATCTCACACTTGACTGACAGCAGAGAGACAGAAAACCTTATTCCACTCATGACAGAGTAATCCATTGTCGACATGGCAGATCACATTCTTGCCAATAATTAAACAAACTGTCGACCACTTTCTTTTCACAGCCAGAACGGATGAGTTACCATGGAAAGGAACAGTGCTTCAAGACAGAGCTCCAAAATCTCAGTGATTCACTGTGTTCCAGGCAAATAACAAAGCGAAGTCCTACCCCTGCTACTTGCTCCCTTAACTTGAATCACCAAAACTTCTCAAGACACACACAACATCTTCGTGTTTGTATGCACAGGCTGTAAGACTAAGAATATAGAACTAGAATCCCAGGAAAAGATAAAAATCAAGCGTTAGAGAAGTGAGTTAACAGGGAATATGGAAAGATGTTGCATGAATTTGGAACTACATCTCTAAGTAAAATACCAGAATCAGCAAAGTCATTGAACAGTAGTATTTTTTAAAAGTCTCTTTAGAGCCATTTTTATTTTGTATTATGTTTCCAAGGCAGCACTTAATTCTCATTCTCAGTTCAAGACTAGTTGCCTTCCTGTGACATCGCCCATTTGGATTTATCTTGGACTTAGAAGTGACACTCACCATCTGTTTGCTTCAGTTTTCTCTTTACTCAAAGCCCAGGTCAGAAAAATTCACCAGCAAGGAATACCTACATGTTCTCCTTCTATAAAATCCAGTGTTACAGCTATTGTGATGGAGGAGAGACTCCAAAGGAATTCATCTGACATCGATGCACAGGAAAGAAAGACTGATATTCCTCTGAAACCTGCATTATCTGACTGAAGCGCCTTCAAGACAAGCTTTTCTTCAGAACTTATTTACACGTTTCAGACAGAGGGCTCTGAGACAGGGTTATAACGCTGCATTATGAATGAGATGGATTATTTCATTTATGTTACTATATTTTTATGGATTTCAGAGAGAAAGAGAACAGGATAAAGTGTACTAAAATTATTGTATAGCTCCACAGAGTAATTCTGGTCTAGACAACATCCAACGATTGCGTTTAATCAGAAAATGAAGCCTGTGTCACTAAACATAACTCGGAGTAGGTGATCCTGGAGGGAGAGGACAGGCTATCCTATGATTCACTAGTAACATTTAACTTTTACAATACTGCTGCTGAAGTCACTGCCAGGACTAACTTCATTCACCTTTATATCATTATTTTAAGCCTTCCTCTCCCAAGAACACTTTTCCAGACTCGAGTGATTTGTGGTTCAGAAGTTTGTAAAGCCAGACAAAATGTCTTCATATTTAATTGCTCTTAATGGATTTTTCCTCCCTGAGTTTGTCCAGTTGCTTTCTGAAACCATTAAAACACTGCGAGTCTGCAACATTGGCAAAACTGATGCACCTTTCTATGCAACCAGTGACAGAAAAACTCCTGGAAGATGCGGTAAGCATGAATTTCCTGCAGCAGTTGAAACAAGAACGGAAAACACAGAAAATATCACCATCGATACTTGTCTCATTTAAAGATAGTTTCCCTTCTCTGTCACTCACTACAGGTTTTCATTCCTTAATTATAACGACAATAGTCATTTGGAACAATAATCAGTTTATTTTCTTCCTTTCTTTCCAAAAACAAAGCTCAAGCTAACTGCACATAAGACTGATTCCCGTCCACCTACCCCAGTTCCTGTTTAATCCATCTCCCATTCTACAGCGCTTACCAGGACTGGAATAAGACTTATTTGCTTTCAGAACAAGTTCACAAAAACCTGATTACATCACTAAGATAGTTGGCAATGGATCTGTGTCTGATGCCAAGAATCAGACTCCAATAGGTAAATGCATGAAATGGATCGCAATCCTCTTTGGAAGGAGAGAAAAAAATGTTAAATACTTTCAGAAAATATGGTAGCATCAGTGTAGTTATGATGTCTGGTAATACAGTTTTATCACTGTTCTTCTGATGATCCAGAGAATTCAGAAAGAAGAGGCTAGAAAAATGGCTGCATGAATAAGAAAAACACTACTTAAAAACCTAATCCACAAAGAAAGACTGAATGAGGAAACTAAGAAAAACAGTTATGTTCATTTTGGCTGGTAATACCAGATAAAATTCAATTAAGGAACATTTTGGCCTTGCAGAACAAAGACTTGGCTGGGAATGAAGAAAACATAACAAAGCTTCTCTGACTTTCTCCCGTTAAAGAACGTATCCCTTAACAGTACCCATTTCTGTGGGAAATGACATGAGAAAAAAGGCACAGCATAAGGAATAGAAGTCATGAGTTCTGAGTTAACCCTCAGATGCTGCGAGGAATAATTTGTACAAAACAAAATGACAGTGCACAGTGACTTAGGAATTAGTGTCAAATAATTTGAATATAGCATCCCAGAAAAGTAGCCTAGTGACAAGCTTTTATCGCCCCAGGTTCTTCTGAATGCTGGTAAATCCTCATCTACTTACTACAAACTTGCAAGTTGCATAGGAACAGGTGATTAGCTACAGGTTTTCTAACTAGGTGGAGACCTTCTCAATATACATTTACAAATACTTTTGCTTGAAATTGCCAAAAACTCAAAGGTTCTGTTCGCTTGCTGTTAGGATACTTAAGCATTCAAATCTCCAGTATTTTTTCAGCATCTGGTCCTCCATTCAAGGGCAGCACTCAGTGATTTCAGCACTGATCTCACTTGATGCACTCCATGAAGGCAAGCAGACACCAGAGATTACTTCTTACTACATCTTTATGCAAGTAAGCACTAGAAACAAAAATTATTTTGACTTCTCCTCTAAATACTAATGTAAGGGTGCTTCACGGACCAGAGCACAATCATGCTCAAACATTACCCTAAACATTACCCTTACACATTACTGTGTACAGTTCTGGGCCCCCCAGTTTGGGAAGTATGTTAGGATACTGGAATGTGTTCAGAGGAGGGCAACGAAGATGGTGAAGGGGCTGGAGCACAAGCCCTATGAGGAGCAACTGAGGGAGTTGGGGCTGTTTAGTCTGGAGAAGAGGAGGCTCAGGGGAGACCTCATTGCTCTCTACAACTACCTAAAAGGAGGTTGTAGTCGGGCAGGGATTGGTCTCTTCTCTCAGGTGACCAGTGGCAGAACCAGAGGGCATGGACTTAAGCTTCGTCAGGGAAAGTTTAGACTTGATATGAGGAAAAAGTTCTTCACTGAAAGGGTGATTGGCCATTGGAATTGGCTGCCCAGGGAGGTGGTGGAGTCACCAACCCTGGAGGTGTTTAAGGGGAGACTGGATGAGGCACTGAGTGCCATGGTTTAGATGATGGGTTGGTGTTAGTGTTGGGTTATAGGTTGGACTTGATGATCTCAGAGGTCCTTTCCAACCTTGTGATACTGTGATACTGTAAAAGCCTTTTAAATTATTTGCCTTTTCTTCAAAGCATGAGCTTACCAGCCTCATACAGGCTATTCTCTTTAAGACCCTCAGTTCTATGTCTCTGCATTCTCCCACCTGCTACCTTCCCCATCTATTTGTACCAGATCCACTCATACTTCAACCACTCCTCACTCACCCACCCCCGACCACACAGGAAAGATAGAATCTGTGTCCCTGGGAAAAGGAGGAAATGATGCAGCAGAATACTCTAATTAGGTATGTTTGACCGAGTATTTAAAAAAAAAAAAAAAAAAAAAAGAACAGAAATGTCAGTTCTGGAGAGAGCAAATTCAAGTACTCAATATTTGCAAAATAAAACAATACTTCATTTCTAAAACTAAGCAAATAGTTCATCTTTTAAAGAATCAGGCATAACATGTATAAGATCTATTTCTGAAGAAAAAAAATGCCACTCATTAATAAGACACAGTATCTACTGATACCTTATGATCAAACAGGAATCTATAAATTAAATGTAAGAAAAGTTAGGTAGTGTGTTTTGTTTTGAACTTTTTCATCTAGTGAAAGAGCAATTATATGAAGTAATTGAACCATTACTGTGGTTTCTGCAAACAACAATACTTTTCAAAAAGCAAGCATGACACACATTATCAATAGAGTTGTTTATCTGCAGAAAATAAACAGTTGGTCATTTGGTATAAACAACATTCCAATAATACTCTTGCTTACAGAAGATGTGCCCTCTGTTCAAATCAGAATTGTTCTACACAACTAAATATGCCTCTCTCCGAACAATCTGAATCGATGAGTTTCTCCAATGTTACATTACATGTCTCATATTTTAGCATCCTACATTCTCACCACAGGGACTGAAGAAAGGAAGCGTGCTATTTTTCTTAGTACGAGTAGATGAAGAATGACAGCGTTTTATTTTGCACAAAGGAAAATTCTGCAAGAGGAGAATTCAACATCCATAAAAGCTTTTCTGAAGACACTTAACATCAGAAGTATCTGATGATACTTCTGTTATTTCCACCCAGAGTGTTTGGACTTCTGGACAGAGATAATACATTCAGGGGGACAAGACAATCATTCCTGCTGAATTTCCAGAGTGAAGCATCATCACTGGAAAACATTACGAATACTGTTTGGAAGCAGATACTGCGTCTAGGGTGAGGGGAGAGCGTTTTCTCTGAGATCCTCTCTTATCTTCATCTTCTCACTCAAGTAAAGTTCCTCCTCAAAGCACATTCTTTCCTCTTCTACCATTAACACTGAGAATATTACAGATTTGCCACAGTTTTGAGTTCCCATAAATCCATTGATTAGAAAGGATGAGTGGTCTAAAGAACGAATATACACTGAAAAAAAATCAGAACTGCAGACATTGAAAAAAAAAATAATTTCTAATTTAGCTAAAATGCAGACTATTTTTAATCAAGTAACAACATACATAAAGACCTAATACTTGTTGTGACCAAAATAGGTAGATGATTTATATGCAGAGAGGAATCCTTTTTTTTTCTTAAAGGACAACAGTTAATAGAAAGAGACAGAAAAAAGAGGCAATTTATCAAATTTATCTGGAAGGCATAGGCAATATGTCAAGATTTATTAGTTAAATTGGTCAGACTCACTCTTTTTAATATTTTACACCTCCTCTTGATTCCTTTCAAGGAGAGCGAATACGCCTTCCTGTCAATTTCATTAGATAAATAATCTAATAGGGAATTAATTATTAGAAACTTGTACAATTTTACTGTACACAACACGCTGCATTATTTGTCTAAATTAACAACAGTAAAAAAAAACCAGTAACTGCTTCTTTCTCTGTCATGGGACTACTGTGTTTTAGCCAACAGAAGGATAGACATTTAGACACACACACACAGAATGCACAAAACCCAAAAGTATAACTCTTAGGATTTGTTACCCTTTAAGAAATATCTGAATAAATGTAGCCTCTTTTCTCAACTAGGGATAAGCTGTGCTTTACTCTGGTTAACAGGCTGAAACAAACACATTTTCTCCTTAATCTTTCTAGAAGGCATTCATTTAACATGTTTTAGGATAAAAATGTATACTTCCTTAAACTTGTCTGCTTTTTAAGTAGTAACAACTACTTTTAGTATCCAATATTAAAAATATTTTTCTGAAACCCAAATATAGTTATTCATTTGCTCTACTTCTTACATATTTTATAGATGACCAAGTGTTATTGGTAACATAACGATTACCTATCCAGCATTCCATAGTTTCACTTTATTAATAATTTCCTCTGAAATATTTTGAAAGCCTACACATAATTCTTTTACCTTTAAGAGACAGAATTTCAGTTATCTTCATAAACATACTTTGCATTTAAGATCCCGATTTTTTAACATCACTTGAGTAATCACGCTAACTGATCATACCTATGGAATGCTAGGATAACCTCATTTACAATGCTACCAAAGCCACCAAGTATTCTGGTACAGAAGAGATCACATGGTGCACAATTGATAAGTTCAGCCCTTCAATTCATCAGTCTTCATACCCCAAATTTCTCTCAAGTCTTGTTCTTTTAACAATATTTCTAGTTTCTCAAATATTTTCTCACGTGCAATTTCTATACGCCTTGACATCCTGAAGGGACAGTTTCATGATGTTAATGTATTAATGCATTAATCTTTGGAGAAACAGATAGAGCTAGTTATGGCCTTTGTTGTATTTTTTTTAATAGATTTTTCTATAAAATTACCTTTGATGATGGTGTATCCACTCTCCCTCTCCTCACCTTTTTGTTTCACCAGTATATCTTAAGACCAGAATGAAAAGTACTCACCAAAAGAATTACTCACTCTTACCCCATGCACAAAAAACCACCATAGAAAATAAAGCCTCATATATTTTTGATTAGAAGTTCAGTAAAAGACTTTGTACAATTGCTAAAGCCTTTGTTCCTGATTTCTTCTAAAACCCTTCCTTTTGTGAGAGAAAACTGCTAAGATACCACCAGCTGTAGTAACCGCTGCATACATTAAAAAGCGTCATTATTTAATTAATAAAAGAAGAGCTTTCATCATCTTAACTCACTCCTCCGCTTGCCACGGACTCTTGAGCAAGTTTAGGACAGAAACTTCTTTTTTATCAGCAGAAGCCCCATTACTGTAATTTTCTCCACTCTAAACATAATTAATTTTTATTATCTACTTTTCTTGCTCCCCAAGTGGTCCTCAGCGCTTCACACTATGCCTTCTCTCTCCCCTAAAACAAAAGACACCCTGGGTCTTTTGGCGGAGAGTGATAACGTTCTCATCACCTTCCTTGGATTTTTTTCCTTAATTGTTTGTTGTTTTGTTTTTTTTTTTAAATCTGTCCTACCATGCCTGGTGAATTTATGACACAGAGGTTGCTGCTGGGGAGAAAGCTGGCAAGTGTCTAATTTCAGACCTCCTACAATCCACTCCTGTATTATTCTATATATACCTTCCTCCCTTCTCCCCATATGCTCTTAGCCTTGAAATATGTTTTTACTTCTCTCGTTTTCTTTAAATTCAAATTCTCAGCAGGGCTAAAATTTCCTTTCCAACCTCCTTGTGATTCTTCCTCTAGCCATGCTTTCCTCTTCCCTCTATTATTTGTTAAATCTCACTTGGTCTTACATTTTCTCTCCTCAGTCTTCTCCCTCCCCTTATTTAGTTCTTCTGGATATAACAGCTTGCCATCCTATATTATCATGCTTCATCAGACTCAGGTTGCATTTCCAGATTGCTCTCTGCATTCTCCAGTTAAATACCATAAAGTACTTACCTTCATTACAATGCCCTAATGTTTTCAGTGTTCAAAAATTAGGCCATCCCTTTCAAACTTCTTTCTATTCCGTGTTTGCTATTCCAGAACACATCATAATATCATGCTTCTCTCTCCCTCTTAGTCTACAAGAAGTCTTCAAACAATTATATTTCATATCTTCTCAGAACATGACCAGAATGTCTTCATCAAAACCCTTCAAGTGAAAGGGCTGCAATCTAATAACTCCTGTTTTAGTCAGAAGTGAGGGGCAATATTGAATCCCATGCGCTGCACCAATGACCACTATATTTTCGGACAGAAAAGCATACACAAGGTATTAATGATATCACCCCCTCAATGCCTTCTAGAGCCACTTTATTCAGCTTCTGCTTTTATTTTTCACTTTCTGTTTATTGAGGATTTTTGAAACTTGCTTTCCTGAACAAGTATTCTTCTAAATGTTTCTCTGAATAAGTCTCCTCTGATCAAAAGGACCGTTTCTGTCTTTCTGCATTTCCAGTACACGCCTTGTGTTGCTACATGGCATATTAAAGGCTTTTTGTGTCATTTTAAAATCTTCTTCTCTGAGTACTCTTCCAGGGCAATCTGTCTCCTCATGTGGGATGTCCATTCTCTTAAAAAAAGTTCCAAAAAAACTAAGGCCTTGAATGAAAAGCAGTGTTCACAAATCACCCTGCTGCCATCTCCAACTTTTGCCTCAGGAAGGTGCGCTCCAGCAATTTCCACTGATCCTGTACCACTGTACTGTTTCAATTAAACCAAACATTTATATCTAATTAAAAACATAATGGAAGTTTTGATGAATTCTGTCTAAAAACACTACTTGGTATTTTGAGGTTACCGCAGAAAATAAAACAGTTGTGAGTCTATGAAGTGGAAAATTGCTGTCTTATAAAGGATCCTCTAAGGTACAAAATGCTCTCTTATTGGTTGTTATCAATGTGTCTAGTAATTGCTTTTCGTCCAACTATCCAAAAATGGAGAAAGAGACTTATAGTCTGGAGAAAGAGACAGAGCAAAATACATAAAACTGAAGCATTAATGTTTCTTTAATATTCCTGGTTTATAGCATTAAAATAAAAAAGACATTTGGCTTATCAAAACAGAACAGGCAGATGAAAAGAGGCTGCATACAAATATGTTTAAAAAGAGCAGATCACATTTCGAAACAAACACTCGTGACCTTTTGTTACTTTAGGTCTTCGAAGAAAAAAGCGGTTGAGAATACTCCTAGAAAGATTTCTACATAGGTTTAATTACAAAAAAGCATTGTAAAAAATTACCTGGTACTTTAATTACACTTTAGATCTACATAAGGAACATTTTAAAAAAATGGCTTTCTGTAACAAATTAATAACTCAACATAGACTAGGATTTCATCCTTCTTCCACAATGAACACACAGAGCTGCATTTTCCTGGGCCTTCTCAAGATAATTTTTGCTTCTTTGGTTTATTTAATATCTCTGCATGGTTTTAGAGTCTTCTCAGTTTTATACAGACTACCTGAGAAAAGTGAGGGAAATTCTGTTATTTGCAAACATACAGTCCAAATTAAATTTCTAACAATCATTTATTTTAAGAGACAAATATGAATAAGGTCCAAGGGAAACGTCTGAACTCTGGAAGCAGCCCTGATGTAAAGGTGGGCAGGGAGTATTCAACAGTTGTTTTCCAGAACTAGAATTATACCTGACCTTGTTGCGAAAACAACCATGGGATTTATTTCCCTCTCTTCTATTTATTTATTTATGTATTTATTTAACACTAGACTACTCAGTCTTCTAAAGCATAGCCTCATAACTGTAAATGCAGTTTGTACCATACTTGCACACAGATATTCTTAGAATCCACTGGAACACACAAAGTAGCTCTTTGAAAATTCTCCTTGGAAGTTACTAAACTTCTTTGATGTTTCCACCTTGACCACATAAATGAAATCTTTATTAAAAAGAAAGGTGATTAGGACCATTTTCATTACAATGATAGAGTGCATGACAGATTTACTTGTCTTCTAGGCAACTTCCCAGCCAAAGCAAACAGCTAACAAGAAGTCTATTTCTGAATTCATGTTGGAGGATATAACTCACTAATTAAGTGTTCCTTAAGCATTTGAGGGAACATTCAGATTTTCTGACAGAAGCACTCCAAGAATTTCTCTCCGAAGAGATACTACAGTTGAGTACAGCTGAATAAATTGAGATTTCTTTTCTTTTTAAGGCATCTTCAATCTAAGTTCTAGCATCCCAGTCCATGGTAAACAGTCTTCCTTGTTACAGAAGTTAACTTATTTTCATGGTAACTTCCATCATTTTAAGGTTCACTTAAAAGCATTTCTACATACTGGGCAATCCTTCCAACTTAGTCACATTTAAGTACCTGTGTACCCACTGTCATTCAGATGAAACACAGCTTGTTATAAAAATCATTGAAGACAGTCAGGATGCCTCTCTGACAAATTAACACACTCAGAATAAGGTACAAAGGCAGCGCTGTCTTCACGCTCCTCGTAACTTGTCCACAAACTCCTGGATTTGACTAAAATCCGGTTCAAAAAACTACATAGTCATTCCCCAACCACAAAAACACTGAAGAGAATCAGCATATGGGAGCTGATTTTATTTATTTGAATTCTGAGCTGTAACAACTACAGGCACACAATTTCTAACTGACAATATGCGAACACTCACCTACTTGCAAAAGGCCACAAATCAAGATTATCAAATCAAAGAAGGGCTTGGCAGCAGCATCACACCAAAGCAGAGGCAATCTAATGAAAGTATCAGACAACCAGCCTCTTCTGTAAAGCCCTCTTAGGAACCATTCTGCTGAGTATTGAAACCTCTTGCAGCCCCACACCTGTGGAGGAAGGTTTCTAGGTCTCTCCTGCACTGGGCAACCATGTCAATGCAACAGATCCACATGTCTTACACACACTCTATTCACTCAGATACTGAAATTTCTGTTAAGACAGCCCTACCCAAACCCATATGTTACATAAAAGAGTTCAGTATGATAAACTGCATTATAGTGCCACCACACGAGGTGATAAATAACTTTCTCCAGGTGCCAGATATCTGCCATCAGGTTTAGATAAAATCAGGAATATCTTACTCCTTGCTGAACTTCTAATCCTGCCTCCTCAGAATATGTCAAGACTGATAACCACGGCAGACACTTACACTTGACATCTTTATTTTCTCATCAAAACCTACAAACTGCAGTTCTAGTTGTTGTCTCCTTCTCCTGAACTGCCCTTCCTATCATCCCCCACAGTCCTCCTCACCTCCCCCAACATGTTGACACAGGAGGGTTTTAAAAAGAAATCAGAATGAAATACATTGCACAGAAGGGAGATTTATTTTAGTATAGGTACATAAGAAGAAGAAACATTGAGAAAACTACTTGAATGCAAAAACTCTATTAAGTTAACTCGGTTTTTATCCAAGTTGAGATATTTACTTCCTATGATTTTGAGTAAAATAGTTCTTCTAAATGCAGAGTTAAGGTATCACAGTGCCTGTGCAGAACAAAAATTGGAGAAACTCAGTAATTTCACAGGATATTTTACACTGTAAAATATCTGTGGGTGCCCAAAGACATCACTAGAAAAAGTGGTCTATTAAGGAACATGCAGCATAATGCAACCCAGCTCTTTCAAAACTATCTGTACCAATATTACTTCTTTGAAAAGAAGTAATCACTCAAGTGAATGGAGAGAACGCTGATCTGGAGAATGGCAAAATACAGCATCTTCCTACTCTTTCACCGTCGCTTCTATCACTTTAACATATATTCAGAATACATTTTACTAAACTGTTTTTTCTTTTTGTTCCATAGGATTAACAAAATGCTTACTCTATTACCCACAAAACAACTCATGCAAAAAATTCCGATAGAAAACAACTTGGTAAAAAAATCAGAAAAGTCTATAGGAAAAAAACGTAAAATGCTTTTCTTTTTGAGTGGAAAAAAAAAGATGAATTGTAGAATGAATACTATATAATGAACAATCCATGAAAATAATGCTTAATTATCAATTCCATGCAGCAGCGAAAACCTGAAGTAGCAGAGCCTATAAATACTACATAAGGAGGCCAAACTACACCTAAAGCAACCTAAAATTTCTCACAATCCTTCTAGACGTTTTCTATTTATAAAACATAGAAGACACAGGGCACTTAATTCAGCCATGTCAATTTGACCTACGTGGCAATAATTAATTCAGATATGCTGCCTAAGTTTATAAGACTGTTCCTGTCTGTTTTCAAACATGTCTTATGCAATAACCTTCAAGTGATTCAGCACTCTCCATCAATGTCTCAGTACTCTCACACAGCTCTCCTCATGGCTCATGAACACCACCCTTTCCTCACACTCTGCTCTCTCTTCCTTTCTTTAACATCACAAATTCCAACAACTCAATTGATGACACCTAACCCTGCAAGAAGTAAAAAAAAAAAATTTAAAAAGCGAGTCTTAAACCCCACAACAGTAAAAACAAGGAAATGCGTCATCTTTATCTCTCTGAAAAAGTTACTTACAAAGTATAAATAAAGAGCACGTAACACTGACCAAAAAACACACCACAAACCTGCTATTCTGGACAAAATGGTTTCTTAAAAGGCATTAAGGACAACAGAAACCTGCTTAGCTGTGAGGAGGAAGAAGATCTTTCTCTAGACCCAATCCAGATAGCTGCCTACTGCTAACTCCAGATTAGCTTCATCATCCATTAATAAGATGAAATATGATTCACTTATGCTTTTCATCAGTTTCAGCAAAAATGTTTTTAACTGAAAAAATGGTTTTGGACTCCTTCAGGCTGCTTTTCATGCATATAAACATTAAGAACCTCTCCAAAATTATTATGGAAAAATAAATCCCACTTCAGACTGTACATTTTTAAGGAAGCTCGTAATGAGAACAAGTATATATAATGTTATATCATAACATTCTTACCAGGAGAGGCCAACCTGAAACAAAATTATTGGGGTTTTGTGTTTTTTTTTTTTTTCTTTTCTTTGTATAAGTCTAAATGCTCTTTTGTCAGCTGCAAACAATGTTCATGCTTGCAACTGGAATTGTATGAAATATCTGCGTGGTAAAACTTTCGATATACACACAAACGTCAGGTATGTTAGAATGTCAGCACATTGCATACAGAAAGGAATTGCTTTCCTTAAGTCAAACACAGATCACACATTTTACTGCCATCCCTGCTCTTGAAATGGAACCACAAAACAACCAGAGTTTGCATTTATGTCAATTGCAGATAATATTCTAGCCACACCAAAACATTATACAGCCATGGAAATAAATACAATCATTTACACTTCATCATGAACTCTGAAAATTCAGGGAAAATAATTAACTGATCATCTATCACACCTAATAATGAGTCATTAGAACAAAAGCCAGAACAAATAATTCAAGTCACAAATTATTCTGAAATACTCAACATCGGAAGAGTACAAACAACACAAACTATTACAATAGATGTTTAATTAATTGATCAGTTTCAACACTCATTTACGGCAATCTTTAAACTCATAAACTCACTCTCCAAGAGCATGTAAGCAGTAAGAACAGATGAAAGCTTTTATTGTTGTAATTTCTAAACTACAAGGATTATTCCTGAAAAAACTACTTCAACTCCAAAACAGCTTGGTACAAAAACGGTACTCGTACAAGTTCTACTGGCGCCACAGATTCACGAGACAATATGAACCATTTTCTTAGGACCCTCTGATCGGACCTCTCCTTACACATGCCAGGAGAAGACACTTATTTCAGCTCACTCTTCTACCCTTAATTCATCCTGCCTTTCTCCCTCTCCATCCCCCCAAACGGAAGTCTTCATCACAGGACTTTCCTGAACATACTTACAGTCCCTATAAAATGCAAAGAACACAGAAAATGTTGTTTGACTCATGCCAGTACATACACAGTATTGATGTCTTTCCAAAGTGAGCCCTCCCTATTGGAAGCTGCTTAATACCACACAATTATCTACTGTTAGGTGCTTTCCTGCACCCGACTCAATCACAAGCTTCAAATTATTTCACGTGACAATATAACCAGGCTAACTATTTTTGACAATATCAGTGTAAGAAGCGTTTTTATTTTTATTCTCTCATAGTGCCAATACCTCTACATGGACTTTCAAATAAGACACACCAACAGGATTTCCTCCTGTCTTACATAAGAACGTTATCTAAAATACTGAAAAGAACCATAAACAGTTTGCATCTGTGGAAATAAAAAGCAACCCAAGAACATTTTTCCTACTACCCATCCAACACCTTCACAGAAGCTTTCAAGCGGTTACAATTGTCTCAGTACTCATACATATCCAAGCAGCTGGGTTTACAAAGGAAAAAATGAAGCAATCAATAAAAACAATTTTTAAAATCTAAAATGCGTCATCATTTGATATGCCATCCCTCCAAATGGTATGAAGATTTATTTCTATTTAATAGATTCAAAATACATTGTACATATAGGTCATCGTTTCCATTAAGACTTTAACATGCCAAAAAGTAATTGCAGGTGGATACTCCAAACTTACATTGAAATTAATCTATTTTAGAAATCCAATCACTTACAACAATAAAGTTTTTTTAAAAAAATACAAATGCAAGATATACAGACCTTCCAGTAGTCAGATTGTAAACTGTAGTACCTCTGGTATGCAGATAATGCTGTAAGAAAGAAAAATTAATGTTGAATTTGTTTTATTGCATTTTCTTTGATGAAAAAGTTAGAAAACCTGAAGAGTCAGAATACAGAACATTAAAATGATAAATGGTTTAATAAAAGTAACACTACCACAGTAAGTACACTGTTGTGGATAATGCACTTAGGATGATAATTTTGTTTTATGAAATGTCAACCTGAAAGTATATTTACTATTAATCTTACAGATGTAAATCAAGCAATATTTTAAAGAAAACCTATAACAAAAGAAATAATTTGGAATTCTGGGATTTTCATCCCGGACAAAGCTGTTGTAAGATTTAAAAATTTAATCATGTAGTTCATGTACCATGCTCCCTCATGTCCTGTAATTTCTAAAGAACTGGTGCAGAGGGACACACAAAGAGAAATCAATTTCACATGCCCTTTCGTTCAGTAACTAGAGAAATAAAAGCAAGTGGAAAATAGCTTACATTTTATTCAGCATCTAAGACCAAGACTAACCCAATAAAGAGCGCTAAGAACAGCTCTGTTCAGTAGAACATTACCTCTATTTAGTAACAAATTTCTCTAAATCACTATTCACGTATCCTTCTTCCCTGCTAAAAATTCTAGTTGATTCATCTCGCCCTTCAACTAACAGGCCATCAGACTAGAACACAAACAGGCTATACCTCCTCATAACAACACTGTACAAGGCACTATCTAAAAATGAAGAATTTTAAATAATAATTCATTGCACAGCCCTGTTCTGCAGTCAAACAGAGACAACGGAAAACAGGTGAGCAGTGCTGTACAAAGGGAGAGAAGACATTTGAAGGAATTCACTCATTTAGGCCCGATAAAGCTTTTGTCAGGCAAGGTGGACGATGGGGAGGCACAGGAAACTAAGCTCCACTAATGTCACTCCTCATGAAGAAACATTCCCAGAGAAGTTACAGCATCTCAATTTATTACAGGGAAAATTTTGTATATTAAAGAAAGGAGCATTTGTTCCATAAGATTCTACCCGTTTGCCTTAAGAGTGCTGACGTTTGCAAATGATTTTATACCTGTTCCTTTCTTCAATAAAATTTATCAGCGACCCATAGTGACAGTTGAAAGGACTATTCACGATGCCAGGCTCACGCTACAATTAGAAACAAGTATATGGAAAGCAAGGACTGTTGAAGTGCATTTCATGTTTAAATGAGAAGCAGATACGGCCTTCATTCTAAGAAAGGTCACATTAGTCTTCCAGAGAAATAAAGACGACACTATAGACCTTCTCTTAAGTGTCTGAAGTGCCCAATCCCACCTCTGGGTTCAGCAACCTCTTCTAGTGATCCAGCTTTTCCATCCAGGGTAACAATACACCTATTTGGCTTCTACTTAACTTCTTGAACGTGAAATGTTAAAATTCTCAGTGTTGTGCAGAAAATGCTAACAATGAATCATGCCACAGGGGGGGTCTCTTAAATAGGAGCTAAACATCCCTTTCCTCCTCAGAAAGGTAGACAACTAGAAACTTATTGATGCACAACTGCAATGTTTAACAAGTGCTCATCTTACAGTTGGTGACCTGTGAAAGTTTATTTTGGTCCCCTTTACATCTAGATTAAACATCTGTTCCAGAAGCACTCAAGATCTGCTAAAATTATCGAAGAAACAGGAGGAAAAACGGAAAAAAGTGATTCAAGAATGCTTTTTTTTTTTTGAAGAGCCCAGATGAAACATCTCTAATCAAGCATATCCCTAAGATGAATTTTGCATGTAAGATTCTAGAACTCAAATTAGGAAAGCAAGAATTTTGAAAAACTAAAACTACCTATTAGATTTAAAGCAGCAGAACATTAACTATAAATCTGAAGCCTATCATACTTTCTACTCCCTAACTCAAAGTCTCCACTGACTAGATGTTTATCATGAGTTCTACAGTGTAGAGAGACTATCTTATTGAAAAATAGCATTCATAGAATCGTGGAATGGTCTGGGTTGGAAGGAACCTTAAAGCTCATCCAGTTCCAACCCTCCTGCCATGGGCAGGGACACCTCCCACCAGACCAGGCTGCTCAAGGCCCCATCCAACCCCTGGCCTTGAACACTTCCAGGGAGGGGGAATCCACAACCTCCCTGGGCAACCTGTGCCAGTGCCTCACCACCTTTGTTGTGAAGAATTTCTTCCTAATGTTCTATTTAAATCTTCCCCCTTCCAGCTTAAAGCCATATTATGGAACTATAAGTAACTACAAGTGCTTCTGAAGGAACTTACAATCAAGCTTTTCCAATCTAGAAGTTTGCTACTGAAATTTTTTAAACTTCTATAATTGCTAGAGGTCAAATACCTAAGAAAATTATTTTTTTCAGTATGCAAAATACTGCTGAGAAATATAAGAAAATGCATGTCCAGGGTCAGAAACTACAAGATTGAGTGTAAACAGTAGGATAATGTTTCTTACTTCACTCTCAATTATATTCATGAAATGATCTAGTCAACCACAAAAAAAAAAAAAAAAATCACAAAGCTGAAAGCCCACATTCAGACTTCTAAAACAATACTGGATGAGTGATTCAAGAATTCCTAAAAAAGGTGCTCATGGTCATCTATCGCCATCCTTCTGCCCACTATTTTGTTGCTTATTGTATCAGATTACACTCTTCCTATTAACATCTCTCGCCAAACCCTGCCAATTTACATTACTTGCCTAATAACTAATGCTTAATATCAGACTCTTGAAAACCATACAAGCAGACCCAGCATCTCCCAGTCTACCCCAAATGGGGTGGAGGTCTATGCCTCAAAGGCTTTTCAGATCAATCACAGTCAGTTATATTGCTTGGTAAGAATATGTTTACATAAAATAGCTCTGAAAAGAAAAACGCCATCTCCCTATCCAAAGAATTTAAACTACTGGACAGTTGGAAACCTCCTCAGCTCAAGCTTACCTCATAATCTGTCTTATAAGCCTCTGCGAACTATTGCAGAGCTGACCCTCAGTGAGTTCATGCAATCAGTGTCTATCGGTTTCCTTGTAACAGGTTTTTACAGGCACCCAGAACTACCCACTCTCCAAAACCTACAGTTACTTTAACACTGACAGCCTTTATTATTTGTCCTATAAGAGTTTGCTTTCCTTTCTTACTATGGCAAGGAGCAAGGTACATCTCAAAAGCCGGACAGGGACGATAACAGGTTTCTTATTTGCCTGATTTTAGATTACTTGATTTCTCGTACAGAATACAAAATAGTTTTTACATAACCAACCTGTATGTGGTTTTAGGACACTTTTTATTTATGTAATTTCATAAGAAAAAGTTAAACCCTTATAAACTATGTAATTGTTTCAGTAATATGACAGACAATCTCTTTTTATATCCAGAGTCTAAATAGGTAATCTAAACAAACAAGTGAGGTAAAATGGGTAGCAAAATGCGTAGAGTGAATGGTATCCACATACCTGCTACTTTCAGCACATCTAATCACAATCACATGGTCACAGAAAGATGGCTGTTATAATCTGCTGAAACAAACCTACTTTACGATACCTGAAAATTTAAGAGGCCTTTGAAAGTGATGCAAACGTGGACTGGTTTGAGTATTTTAGCGCTTGAGTAAGGAAAAAGTGAACTAGATACTGACACCATCTAGTGGCACCTTGCAAGGCTAAATGTGACTAACAGATTTTGGCTTGCAGAACTTTTTTAAACTTAAGAGCAAGCATTAATTTGATGACATATCCCTGAAAGAGAACTTTAGAACAACTCAAAGCTCTACATTCTTCTGTGTAAACTAATAGTTGTTTTCTTAAATAGAAATTTATTTATTTAATGCTAATACAGAAACAAGCACTAACGTTTCTCAGCGTCTATCTGGTGTGAGGACAAGTAGTAAGATGGAAATTCAGCTGAAGAAGTGCACAAGAGAAGCAAAGAAAGAGCACGTGTTCTTTTAAACAACTAGGATTTGTATGCAGGTTCTATCCACAACGGTATTTTAACCTAGCAAGATGAATATTGCTGGGCCACAAAACTAGAGCATCAAAAGGTGAGGAAATTCCAAGGATGAGTCAATGACCAAAAAAAAAAAAAAAAAAATTGTGAAGTTGTGGAAGCTTTTGCTCCAAGGCCTCGGGAAAGAGACTGTTCTCCATTTCCTCCAGAGATTTGTGCTGAACGTACCAAAGAGACGCTCAAAGAAGCCAAAGAAGCCTAAGGCGTGTTTTTCCCTTAACACAGAATGAAGACAGACACACAAAGGCAACACAATCACGTATTTAAGAAAGAAAAGTCACCAAATTGTCCTCTAAGTTAATTAACAACTACATTTATCAACCAGTATTTGTTAAATTCCTCATCTAGAAATAATGCAGCAGTAAAGTGGTGAGAAGGCAATTGTTTCACATTTGTGTCCAACTATGAGCTGCAGAGGTGACCAAGTATTAAACACTTAAAACACACAAGGGTTTGACAAGGAGTTTACTGTTACAGAAATGCTTTGGACTCTCTGAAAGGTTTCAGAATACTAAGAATATCAGTGAAGAACAGAATGGAATCACATGAAACTCAAAAATCCTTCAAAGAACATACTCCACAAAATGACTTTTAGCAATTGTTTATTTAGAACACTGCCCAAAATGAAAATTTTCATACAAACAGTAAAAAAAAAAAAGGGGCCAGCTACATTTATAATAACGATCTTCTATTGTAATGCCAGGCCCCATACACACTATTTATTCAGAACGTGAAAGTTAATTATCTTCAGCTTACAACGTTAGTTCTTTCTATATGAATTTCACATAATGGTTTGAACTACCTGAAATTAAACCGCCCAAAATCTAACAGCATCCTGAAGATGAAATAAACTGTTCTAAACCAAAGCAACTCAATTTCTGCCAGTTATTAACAACTACAAGCAATCAAATAAAAACAAATTTAAACCTAAAAAAAACCCAAACATCACACTTACTCAAAACACATCTATCTTTTTCTCATCTCATTCAGGTTGCTGTGCTACTTAAACTCCATTATATCATCAGTAAAAACAGCCCACAAGCAATCCCAGAGCAACAAGTGCAACCCTATCTGTGCTAGGAAGTTCTCTCTTACATCTTACGACTCTTCCTACTCTGCCCCTCAGAACACAGCACAATGAAACACTTCCTAATGACAATACTTTCCTTCAAAGTCCTAAAAGACTAAGGCATTAAATGCATATAGAAATCCTCTACAGAGCTGGAATTGTAAGGATAAAGGACTACATACATATTATTGAATTTGGGAGCTGTTACTTTACACAGTAAAAAAGCGTTCAAATTTTGGTTTTAGGCTCTATCTCAAAAAATTCGCACCTCAACAAACATTCTGTATTTTTTCATTTTTTTAAAAAATTTTAGCCTAATGATTGCTATACAAGTGCCCTTCAACTAATTAACAAGATTTTCATATTAGTGCTTTTGACAATGCAGTCACTATCCACAAATAAAGTATTATTAAACTTGGTCTGACATAGTACATAAAAATGTGATCTCCCCTTGAGTACCACAATAAGAGTTATTTCAGTGCAGTACTCATTGTACTTTAGTATCTCTGATGTGAATAATTTTTCCCCATGTTTTCCCCAAATCATTCATTAATTGCATTATCTACTTCTACTTCCAAGAACTTTGCTTCGAGAACAGCAATTCAAGGAAGCAAGCGATAAAAGTACGTCTCCACTTGCACAACTGTTGGTTGTCCTCCAAATCACAGGCTGGAACACAGCCAGTATATGTGACCGTTCTACAAACCAGATATAAAGATCTCTATGGAAAACACAGATGATGTGAGTCCATGAGCTCATTAAATATGTTCAACTAGAAACCAAACCTCAAAGATCACTGCCTACTCTTCTGTTCTCTTTATGGAAACCATAGCTATAGAAAAATTAAAAAAATTAAATTTTAAGTTCTCTAGCTACTGATGTAGCAACATTTTCCTCCAAGACTAGCAGCACAATAACTATGATAAAATCCTGGGCCTCCCAAGGAACACAATAGCAAATAAAGTTCCCAGGTATCTATCATGGAGTCCTAGCACAATTCACAAGGCTGCCAGCATCCAAAGACCAACACAGCAACTCTTCGAGTTCCTCTGGTAAACCTTAGGCTGAGGTTTCACATTCAGGGGCAATCACACGCCTTCTTTTCTGCTAGGTTATTTTTCAGTTGGATCAGTTCTCCACACAGCTGCACGTTCAGCTGTGTCAGCACAAAGCAGAGAGCAGCAACAGGCAGACTGGGGTGCCACTATAGACATGTCTAGGGAACAACAGGTTTGGAAACCTCTGAAACAACTGAACAGCTGGGGAATAACTGCCTCAAAAAAAAAAAAAAAAAAAGGAGGAAGACATCAGTTGGGTTAAGAAAATGCTACTGAAGAAATAGAATACTCTGACTGGGAGGAGCAAACATTCTCATTTTGTGAACTCTTGAAGCCAAGTTCTGACCAGAAAAGATGAAGAACCATGGAATGGGCTGGGCTGGAAGGGACCTTAAAGATCATCAAATTCCAACCCCCCTATCACAAGCAAGGACACCTCCCCACTAGGCCAAGTTGCTCAAAGCCTCACCCAACTGATCCTGAATACCTCTGGGGATGTGATATCCATGACTTCTCTGTGCAACCTGTGCCAGTGTCTCACCACCCTCAGAAGAAAAAATTTCTTCAAAATATCCAATCTAAATCTTCCCTCTTCCGATTTAAAGCCATCCCCCTTCGTCCTATGACTACTTGGCTTTGTAAAAAGCCCCTTCCCAGCTTTGCTGTAGCCCCTTCGGGTACTGGAAAGCCTCTATAACGTTTCCCCAGAGCTTTCTCTTATCTAGGCTGAACAACACCAACTTCCTCAGTCCATCCTCACGAGGGAGGTGCTTCTGCCCTATCAACCAAGCATTGCTTCATCTTGCAGTGATCAGACTTCTGCAATCAACTAACAATTTTATTCTACTTTGCACAAACTATATTACATAAATTTTTAAACAAAGAACACTATCACATTTGCCTTTATTAAAGGCACACCTTTCTACATTGTGTACAAAGGTGCACACATCTATTAAAGTTATCTTATTAAATAAACAACAGGCTTCCAAGGGGGAAAAAAAGTTGTTCAGCATTAGTCATGCTGCTGTCTTTGGACATTTTATTAATTACATCAATTTATTAAATACATCAACTAATCCACAACTGTATGCAAGATTAACTTCAGACCAGACAGACTATAGTTCTGAAGATTGTCCTGCTTCAGCATTTTACACTTCTGCAACTTCAGGACTTAAAAAACTGGACAAAATATACACTAGTTGAGATGAAAAAAATTACTGAATTCCCTTTTTATTTTTCAATTCCTAGGCATTTGAAATTAAATATAATTGCAATTAGAACTTGTGGTAACTAAAAATAACAGAAATTACAGAATGGAAAAACTTTCTTCACTTCAAATTTATAATGTAACACACCAGCATCCTATTGGGTTGGTGCTAAAATAATTGCCGTTTTTGTTGTTTTAAACTGTGACGCTTATTTTGTACTGAACTTTTAACTTCATGTTGTATACGGCTTTAAAGTGTGAAATTCGCTATACTTATTTATGCTAATGTTTGTTTTCACTGTTCATTCTTTTTTATATTACATTGTCTAATTCAAGATACAAAAAAAGAAAATTTGAGCAATTTTGTTGAATTAGTTCAAAAGGGGATATAAAGCAGTAGAAAGTGCTAGCAATATCAATCAAGTATTCAGCCAGGAGACCATCAAAGAATCACAGAATGTTTTGGGTTGGAAGGCACCTTAAAGATCATCTACTTTCAACCTCCGTGCCATGGGTAGGAACATCTTCCACTGGATCAGGTTGCTCAAAGCCTCATCCAACCTGGTCTTTAAACGGAAGGAACTGTTGGCCAATGTGACGCCCATCCATAAGAAGGGCCGTAAGGATGATCCAGGTAATTACAGACCTGTCAGCCTGACCTCGGTCCCAGGTAAAATCATGGAGAAGATAATCCTGGGTGAAATCATGCACCACCTGCAGAACGGTCAAGAAATCAGGCCCAGCCAGCATGGATTTAGGAGGGGTAGGTCCTGCCTGACCAACCTGATCTCCTTTTACGACCATGTGACTCGCCTGGTGGATGAGAGGAAGGCTGTGGCTGTGGTATACCTGGACTTCAGCAAGGCCTTTGACACGGTCCCCCACAGCAGACTCCTAGGGAAGCTGGCAGCCCGTGGCCTAGATGGGAGCACTTTGTGCTGGGTTAGGAATTGGCTGGATGGCCGAGCCCAAAGAGTGATGGTAAATGGTGTTTCATCCAGTTGGCGGCCGGTCACCAGTGGTGTCCCTCAGGGATCGGTATTGGGTCCTGTCCTGTTTAATATCTTTATTGACGATTTGGATGAGGGGATTGAGTCCATCATCAGCAAATTTGCAGATGATACCAAGCTGGGAGGAAGAGTTGATCTGTTAGAGGGTAGGATGGCCCTACAGAGGGACCTGGACAGATTGGAGAGCTGGGCCGATTCTAATGGGATGATGTCTAATAAGTTCAAATGTCGGGTACTTCATTTTGGACACAACAATCTCATGCAGAGATACAGACTGGGGACAGAGTGGCTGGAGAGTAGTCAGGCAGAAAAGGACCTGGGAGTGCTGGTGGACAGGAAGCTCAACATGAGCCAGCAGTGTGCCCAGGTGGCCAAGAAGGCCAATGGCATCCTGGCCTGCATCAGGAATAGTGTAGTAAGCAGGACCAGAGAAGTTATCGTCCCCCTGTACTCGGCACTGGTCAGGCCTCACCTTGAATATTGTGTCCAGTTCTGGGCCCCCCAGTTTGGGAAAGATGTTAGGATACTGGAATGTGTTCAGAGGAGGGCAACGAAGATGGTGAGGGGGCTGGAGCACAAGCCCTATGAGGAGCGACTGAGGGAATTGGGGCTGTTTAGCCTGGAGAAGAGGAGGCTCAGGGGAGACCTCATTGCTCTCTACAACTACCTAAAAGGAGGTTGTAGTCGGGCAGGGGTTGGTCTCTTCTCTCAGGTGACCAGTGGCAGAACCAGAGGGCATGGACTTAAGCTTCGTCAGGGAAAGTTTAGACTTGATATGAGGAAAAAATTCTTCACTGAAAGGGTGATTGGCCATTGGAATGGACTGCCCAGGGAGGTGGTGGAGTCGCCGACCCTGGAGGTGTTTAAAGGGAGACTGGATGAGGCACTGAGTGCCATGGTTTAGATGATGGGTTGGTGTTAGTGTTGGTGTTAGTGTTAGGTTATAGGTTGGACTTGATGATCTCAGAGGTCCTTTCCAACCTTGTGATACTGTGTGTGTGAACTGAAAAAATGTACAGCTCAATATTGGATCCAAAAAGTTAATAATGGAAACAAGACCGCTGAAGATGAGAAGGGTCACCAACATCCTTCTGCAATAGACAACCACCAATTGAGGGCCAGTACTGAAGTGGACCTGCACAAAACAACTCAAAAGGTTGCAAAAGAATGCTGATCACTCAACAGTTTGTTCGACATTTCCATCAAACTCAAAAATCAAGAAAGGTTGACAAATAGGTGCTGCATGAGCTGAAGAAAATTTTTTTAAAAAATCACCATTACAAAGTCTGCTCTGTGCTTCTTTTGTGCCACAAAACCAATCCATTTCTTGATTGCATTGTGACATGGGACATAAAATGGATTCTATACAATCAACAGCATTCTGTGCAGTGGTTCGACCAAGGTATCAGTACAGTTCCCCAAACTGAAGGCCCATCTAAAAAAGGTTATGGTCACTGTCTAGTGGTCAGCAAGTAGAATCATCCACTACAATTTCTTGAATCCTGGTGAACCATCACAGCAGAGAACTATTGCTGAGAAATTGACAAAATGCACCAGGAACTACAATGTCTACATCCAACACTGGTCGATCAAAAAAAAGAACCAGCTCTCCATGACAACACTTGACTGCGCGTCTTGCAAATGACTCTGCAGAGGTTGCACAAACCGGGCTACAAAACTCTGCTTCTTATTCAAAGCTGAGATACACTGCTTCAAAGTTCATGTGTAAAACCAGCAACTATTTTTGCACCAATCTGATACTTCTTCCAAGTAACAGTTGTAAATTAATTAGAGAAGACTAATGCCTATTTGCATTGTGGATAACATTTCCGCAGTCTCTGATATTGGAGTTCAACTATTGTTGTGAACAACATGTCCCCTAGTAAGAAACCCCTTTAACTTCCCTTTCCCTATCAATTAAAATTCCTCTAGTGTTATTTTCACTACTATCCCACCTCTTTAAAAAAAAAAACTTGTATCTGTATTTTCAAACTTCACTACTAACAACACTTTTTGACTTGAGACTTTTCATGACTGAGATGTGACTTTCAACAGACAGCTGAGAAAAGACTAAGTATTTTAATGTCTAAATGTTTTTTCCACACACAGTTCTGTTCATGCTCATTTACAATTCTGAAAAACTGTTTCTTTCAACCATCATTTGTATTATTTATTGCCAGCTCTTAAAACTACATACACAAGACAAAGCAGACTCGCCATCAGTAAACCACACCTCTAATCCACAGCAACACCTAGTCCTGTCACTCTTAACTGTCATCAACTCAACAGCAGAGCTAATACAGTTCAGCTCACAATCCTGTACTGTCTTTGCTAAACAATATAAGCCATAATACACACACATCAGACCAAGCTGTGTTAAGCTAACCTGAAACGACAGTGCCAGCTGTTTGCAGAGACGATTGTTGAACCTTCTTTAAAATATAAGAAAAAAAAATCAGGAAAAATATAATAAAAAATAAAATTAAAATAAATAAAATAAAAAAATAAAATAAAAAATAAAACAATAAAAATCAAAACAAAAAATAAACAAAACTCAGGATCAGACTATTCTTCAATAAATTTTATAGACAGTGTACTGCCATGTTTCCTTCAGTTTTTTCCATGTCTCTCCAATCAGAAACACCAGTAGTTTTATTACACCAGTTGGATGAGATATAGGTACAAGTTTTGGGTTCTTAAGATGTTGGTACAAGTTATGGGCACTAAAGTCCCTAAGCTCCCCATATATTCAATAGAGACAGACGCCTCTATCACTCAAAGCTTTCTAAATTTACAAAACTGATTTAGATAACTGCAAATTCCTCTCTAGTATTCCCAAATCTAAAGATCTGTCAATCTAAAAAATGTAGGCAAGGCAAGTATCCAGGAGCCCTAACTCACACTGGTTTATATCAGACACTGAACAAGTGAACACAACGACATAGTGTTATGAAATGGTCCACAGCTGGAACGAATCACTAAGCATTGCTCTGAACTACCATCAGTTATAATTCATTTCCCTATTTCTACGTTACAAGGCAATTGTAAACTGTTATTTTTGTGTGTTTGGAAAAGGAGAGTAGACATTTTGGGGGTGAGGGTATTGTTTATTTCATTATACAAAGTCAAACAGAATTGCATTCATATTAAAACTAAAAAGCAACACTAATAATAAAAAAAGACATCTCATGAAAACCAAAAATCTGATCTGTTATAATCAGCGAGGCAGAGTTATATACCAACAGGCTTTCCACTTATCCACACCTGCCACAACCACTGTAAGGGAAGCAGCTATGAGGTACTGGGCCTGACACTTGGCATGACACCAACCGGAAACTGGACAGGCTGAATACCTAGGCCTGTGTCTCAGTGTCAGCAATGTCTCTATGTGTCAGCAACACAACAGAATATCTGTGGAAATTCACATGACTACCAAAAAAGCACTATACCAACCGCCAAGCAACAAAGCACAAGTGTACATCAGGTTCTATGTTCACTGGCTGCAAAAACAGCTAAAAATATTTAAGTAATTTCAAAGACTGAGGAAACAGAGACCTACAAAAACCACAGACACCCATCCCCTGCCAAACCTCTACACCCATTTTTCCACTCAGAGTTTAAAAGAGAACTTGAAACACACCGAGTACAGGTTTTTGCTTTTGAATTTACACTTTCAGCCTCACCTTACCTGTTGAGATTGGGGACATACATGAAAGCACTAAGACAAGCTTTCATCCTATGCACCCAATTCTCCCTCGCCTCCAGGAAGCCTTCAGAGGTTTGTACAGTCATGTAACAATGAACCAGAAAAAATTAAGTAGGCAGTGTGGTACTACTGTATAAATTAAATAAGCTTCATATTCATACCTGACCCACTAATGTTTTGGGGTTTTTTTAATTGAATAAAAGGTAGAATACAACTGCTTTTGTAAAGACATCAGTCCTAATGTGTTATGGGTTTTGAAATAGTAGCACAAATCAAGAAAAAAAATGAGTCATCCAAACGCTTTTCATTCTACTGTGTCACCAACATCAAATGACAACCCCCTCAATGACATTCAGAAGTAAAAAAAAAACCTTACCTTTTGGATAATCTTCCAATAAGAGGTTGAAGTGACCTAACTGACAAAAGAAATCAGACTCGACCTTTCCTTCAGCTTTCAAAATTAGCGATTCATAGCAGCGAACAGCCTGGGAAAAACAAATACAAGGTTTTCAAAATTCTGTATTCAACTGACGCAAATAATATATTTTCTGTAAATTTTCTAAGGCATATCACAGTTTCTTGTTACTCTGCAAGGCAACAAGTGTACAAACACTCTCGATAAATTGCAGCCAGCATTGCTTTTCAAAGAAGTGGAGTATTAAAGACGAAACAGATCTGGAAGCTCACAGATTCTAATGCAAACTGATAGCAAGTGAACAGTAAGTTTTCTCTGGTTTATTTGTGGACTCCAGAAACATTCAATTCCCCAAGCACAAAAGAAACATCTAACATTCATGACAATTTTTAATTTAAAAAAAAAAATAAAAATCACTGAAATGCAAAAAAGTTTCTTTAATTTATTATTTCCAATTTAATTTTATTCTCATTCACATTTCATTCCAGCTTTATTTCAATGTTTTTTCCTAAGCTGACAAACACACTACCTCACCATGCTTTCTTAGGCAATTTAAGTCCCTCAGCATCTACTTCCCAAGATATAATCCTTTTTGCATACCTCTACCATGCCATTAAATGCATTTACTACATTTTACTTACTACAGTGACTGCAGACTAAGTAAAGCTAAAGTTAGAAACTTCAATCCAATTGGAAAAGACTTTCACTTTGATAAAAGTTGCCCTAGAAGTTTTTAAGCAGCACACACAAAGTATGTTCTATGCTTCAAAACACGTTTTTAATACAGTGAACTGACACATTCTGTTCACCATAATGATGATGATCTTTAACTCGTTATAGTCTTGCCTTGTGACTCTGTTAACACTTTGGGAATGAATAAACGAATGAACTGATCTGTTTCCCAACTTTCTGAACTTCGTTTCCTGACTTCAAACATATCAGCCATAAAATGAAGTAGCTGAATAAATTTAAGTCTGAGGGAAGGTCATTTGCACCAGCTATAGACTTTATAGTTCTCAAAAGCTTGACAGACTTCCAATGAATTCTAATTCCAGCTGGTTAATCCATGACTTACACTAACTCATGATCAGACTATGTTGCACATTTGGTTAAAATTACAAACTTGATTTTAATATTGCAGTAATCAAAGAGCTTAATACTTAATCTGAAACTACAAGCTTAGTTAAGTCATTTTATTAACTCTGGAAATTTACTTTGTATACACTTGTACTATCATCAAAACAAGAAACATCAACAACAAAATGAGGAAATGTTAAGAAGCATCTGTGCAGAATCCAGACTCCTGATCTAATCTGTATTTTAATTTGCCATATTTACCTTGCTATACTAGTTTTAAAATTATTTTCTTAAATGGTAAGCCATGATAAGACAGGCCTTGTCACACCCAATGGACACAAAGCCATATATGTGACCAGATGAGTGGATCTCAGTTTGTATCCCAAGCTTGAGGCATATTACATACACTTTCACCTACTTCCAAGTTCAGAATAGCCTTATTTTACATCTGTTTTCGGAAAGAAAGTTCGGGTGGATAAAAACAAAGCTATGCTGCTGGAAAACCGCAGAAAATGAGTAATGTCTACATTAAATCTAATAGGTCTATGTGTGGTATTAAAATGATTTAATAAAACAGGTATTTCAAACTGTAGCTCTTCAGCCACATTCTGAAGCCATTAATTTGAGACATCTATTTGCCTCTTCATCGAAGAACCACTGCAGAACTGCTCATTCATGCTGTGAGTTTTGCCTTAGCAAACTGCACTGGAAGGACTGGAATTCTGTTGACAGTTAACCAAAGCCAGCATACCTTTAATTTTAATCCCACCAACTATGAATACCACTTGGAGTCAGACAAAGAACACAATCCCTGCAATTCAAAGCAAAGGACACAAGAAACAAGAGTTTCTTGAAATGACTACACGTGTGTGAACCAGTTCTCAATGTTCAGGCTCATGTGCTGAACCTATTCTAACCTGCAAGTGTTTAAATGCAGAATGCTGGGTCTTGTGCCTTACCTCCTTTCCCCACTTTTTGGTCTCTTCCCTCATGTGTACAAATCGCAACACAATTCTTGCTGGTATCTCTAATGTTACTGTCACGGATTAAATTGCAGATAAGCCTTCTATTTTCTGATTATTTGCTATACCTGCTACAACTGCTGAAGAGAATATTCACACTATGAAATTTTCTTAAAGTAATATTTTGTCTTCTACAATTCAGTCACTTTTCACAGCATATAGAAACTGCTACCACAGCAAGCAGCTTATAGAAACTATTGGAGAGGAATTCAGAGTAGTTTATTTCCTTTATTAGATGGCTACAGGTATTTAAATGGAATTTGACTTTATGAACAAATCTAGCAGGATTTTTCCATACAGGATGCTCCAGGAGATTATAAATCACATGCACATAAACAACTTAACATCTGGGGACCCATAACATTTTCCCAGCTCCTTTTTAAGTAAATCGTCATGAAAAGATGTATCACAAGTATCTGAAGGGCTATATATAGTTGGGATATAAAAAGCTGTGCCCAGGTCTTTCACAGAGCCCTCATCAATTCTCCACAAGGCAGATTCTCCCTTTGCCTTAGAACACACTTTGAACACACCGCCAAGCCATCTTACTAACCCAGCACAAGGCAAGGCATAGGACACCAGAGCTACAAAGCAGAACTTCCCCTTAAAGTAACAGTTAACTGCTTCTGTAAGAGCAACCCGAGTACACCACTGTGAATGCACCTTCTCAGTTGACCTCTAACTTACTCGCAACATTATCAGGAAAAACACATTAAGTAAAGAAAACGTGAAGGTTGTTTCACATGAATTTTTCAAATTCTTCTGGTGCCTTCTAACAAAATGAAACAGAAACTAAGACCAAGCTTTACTTCCTTGACAGAACACCAAACTAAGCCTCCAAGCTCTTGTTCTTTCTGGTAGTTAGAGTAGATTCACCTAGACAAACTGATTTATCCAACTTTGGTTTTGGTCACGAAGCTTTTTTCCCCAGCAAAATCCTTCCACAAACACCTTTAGAAAGAACAAGTACTCCCTTGCACAGATAAGAATTTGTCTCAGTTTAATGAATAGATGAAAAACATTTTGAAGGAGAAGGTCACAATTGCACATATCTGTATATGGTTTCTTCGAAGGAATAATCAAGAGATCTCATTTCAGTGGATCTGTAACTGGAAAGGCCATCTATGGCACCAATTATGCAATCAATTTAAATCATCCTGAGTCATTAAGAATTCCAAGGAAGTTAAAAAACCCTTAAGTATTGTTATTCCTCTACATTGTATGGATTTGTAAGTGCACTCAGTGGAGCGAGCCGTGAGAATTACTGACAAATTAACAAGAAAGAGAAAGATGCTAAAATGAAAACGAACATTGCTACAAAACATCGTACATTTCCTTCCCTTTGTTCAAGACTGCATGAAGATAAAAGGAAAACCTGAAGAATTTAGGAACTTGGCAAAATCACCCATAGCTGCTTTGCAGAGTGGCAACCAGGGCAGACGCAGGAAACAAATACAGGAATGGCTGCAGGAAAAGAAGCTGACTTACAGGATATCAGAAAAAATAACAATACTCATGTTGTTTGCCACCTGCTTGATTTAAAGGAAACTTAGATAACACACTATTGTCAATACTTCTGACATGACAGTTACAAACCCCCTCTTATGACATCACAGTTTGTTCACACAGTTTGTTCACACAATCTGATTGCACAAATTCAGCCATCAATGTTTAGGGCATGTTCAAATACAATACAGCGCAGAAGAAAACGGCTCAGTGTATTTGTCAATTTGGAAAAAGCTAGCAAAACATTTGTGAACACAACATATGTGTTCACAAAAGGAAAAAGAATAGAATTTATTTTTTTCCTTTGTATTATCATCCTTAAAATGCATTACCAAATCTCCGTGAAGACACTACTTATTCCAAAGGGAAAGGAACTGGAATAGTCTTTCCCTCCATTGTGAGAAGAACATTCCACTCCCACCCTGCTCTAACTGCACTCCCCTCCCAAACTCCCCACCTCTCCCCCCACACCGCCCCCCCCAACCAAAAAAACCCAAACCAAACAAAACATACAGCATATGCTAGTTTGGGGTATCATTAATATGTCTTTACATGAAGAAAATGCCCTAAAGTTGGGAATATACGGTAACAAAAACGCACATAGAAACAAAAAAAAAAAAAAACACCACAGATAAAACCAAATACTGTATACAGAAGTCACTGATACATGTTACAGCTCTACTTCTTAAAGGAGAAGGAAGGACAAAGTTATTTCTACTTCAAATAATATGAAGCAAAAACACTTTTCTATAATCACTGGTTGCAATTATTTGTATTTTACAGCACAGTTTCAAATTACTGTTATACAACTATTAAAAAGGAAAAATCAATACAGATTTCTTGAACAGTTTCTAAAGATGATATAATGATGTTCTTACTTGCAAAAAGCATGATTGACAATGATGCAAGATGAAAGTATTGGGACTAAACGGTCACATGTGACAATGTTAATTATTAATTCATTAATATAACAGTGATATGAAAACACAGGAGTGCATTCAGTCATTTTTTTTACTTAAAACATAGGAAAAATATTGACAACTACAGAAAAAATCCCATATAAACTGTTAGCATGGCAACAGCTGGGCAGCAATGTACGGTGGAAGAAATTATTTGAATTTTAATGGGCAATAAATTAACTGCTGAAGAAAGACAGTGTTTTAATATAGACAACATGGTGCAAAATTACAAATTCAAAGCCTCAAGATGCTCCTAGAACCGTGAAGTTCACAACAGAAAATAATATCATCTATTTAGATAAGCCTTCCATGGTGGGGAGGGACAGGGACATAAACAAAAAAAAAAACAGTTCCTGCTCTTTTTTCTTGCTTCTGTAGAAAGCAATAACCTGGATGGATGGGCTATGTTAAGAGAAATAGAAGCTTAAAATTCCACATGAAAAAATTTGACAGAGACAAACACCAATGGACTCTTCACAAATGAAATACATACTAAAATAATGCTTAGAAATTATGTGTTAATAATTAGCTCTAAAGAGATATTTCACTCTTTTATAAAAGAAAGTAATTACGCAGACAGTGCTGGACACCAAAGCGATGATCATGCTATCTACTACCATTCAGTCTGAGGATATCTACAAACCAGAAAAGCTGATTACATACGTGCTGGACTCGTTCTCCCCACCCAAGTATCAAAAGAGAATTTTCAGAAAAGGCTTCTCTTCCAATCCTTTCTCCACACATCAGTCCACACCAAAATGCACACATGATTTTCTAAAACAATGACAACAGCTACCATCCCAAGAACCTCCTGATTCAGTTCCAACTCCTGCTCTGCAACAACAAAGTGTAAACAAGGCTACCTTTAGCTAAGCAATAAGAAAAAAAGAATACCCTGAATTCTTCAGATGTAACAACTATACCCCCCCCCCCATTTCTTGGGTTGTAGATGACTTAAAAGAACATCTCATTTACTTCTGCAGAGAAAAGTATGTAATTCATATTTGTTTGAAGATACTAAATTCAGCGGATCCTCCACTGACAGCTCTCACATGCACAGACTGCACAACCCTCAATTTCTCTTACTTCTCACTCAGTATCAATTCCCACTACAGTTTTCAAAGCTTCTTTATGTGCTCTCTTTGTGAAGCTTGTATCACGTTATAAAGTTTCTCTCTGAACTTAGCACAAGTTTATTCTCCTTATATTTCATATCTGGACTATATTATATACAAGCCTCAATAAGCGTGTTAAGAGTACAGCATACCAGATACAAACATGATCATGTCCCTAAAGACTTCGGCCTCAAGAAGGAAAAACATGAACTGAGCTCTTTGATAACTCTATTCTTGCAAAAGTTGTGGTGTAATGGAACGTTGGGAAGTTACTCTAATTGCTAATAATATTTAAGATCAAAGTCCTTCTCATTTTAGGAACAATAATCAGTACAGAACAACAGAAACTGATCCTTCTCATCCATCTTGCAAGAAACATCCTCAATTTTGGCCCATTTCTTTTCCTATGATTGCTACTTCATGAAACAGGACACAAGAACAAACAGTGCAAAAATACAGAAGAAAAGCACTTGGACATGTTAGCTATATGCACAGCTTGATGAATTTTCTTTAAAAAGCCACCTAGGACATTGAAAATTAACAACAAAAACCAACTGCAAGGTAAACAGCACAAACCAAAAATGTTCTACAGACCAGAGTGTTTGAAAAGAAACAAGCGGTAACATAAAAAAAAAAAAAAAAAAAAATCAACCATTTAGAAACCTACTGTGGAGAATTAGCATCACCAAAACAAATGCTAGAATGGGATAGAGACTAGGAGAGACTAGTAACTTAGGAATAATTCTTCCTGAAGCTAACTGTCATTGAAAAACTAGGGATGCTGCTTCCTAAAAAGCACAGAAATACACAACAGATTACAAAACAGAATATATGTAAATGGAGAAAATGACTGGAGGGGAGGGGGATAACTTGCCATCAACAAATGAAAAACACTTATTACCAAATATAAGACTTACATGTGTTTTCTGTCAGACAGATGAAAACTCACAGTGTAGGCTTCTCGGAAAAAAATACAGGAAGCTCAGTTGCTTTCAGCCAGCAGCATCCACAAGCAATTGTGTTTTGATGAAAAGTTTGTTGACTGGAGATAATGTAGTGAATCACTCTGCATTCATTCTGAGATCACCTTAAGGATGCAACCCTCCCCCGTTACTTCTTTTAAATACAGTAAGATATAAATATTGATGTATGTACAGGCACACCTACATTATACAGGACATTGAAACTAATTCTAAACTATCAATGAACAGAATGCTCTGTATTCTGTCCCTGAGAACATTACATAATTTGAAGACTCAGGTGATTATGACAAAACTTTGTATGGAATTCCTTAATTCTAAATCCTGCATAGTTATTGTTTTTAAAATAAAATTTTAAAGTAGTAGTGGATTTTTCACAGGCAGTTGAAATGGCTGATTTTTATCTGAGAAAATCAGAACTTTTTTGTTATTTTTACCTATTTCAAGTAGAATTGCAGAACTTTAATTTAGCAATTGTAATAGGGCTAATGAATATTTCCAATTACATACATAAATTTAAGACTACTAAATCTGATTTTATCCTAGTAACTCTTAACTAAACCAACATAGAACATCACAATTGAGGTGCAAGAATGTTATACTTGAGAACGTTTAGACAGTTAACTTTGAAAGATAAACTTATCTTTCTGTAAATATTAAACTAGCTGTATCTAGCCAGCTACAGATTTTAACAGATTTTAGTAAGACATCATGTATTATGTAACCACTGCTTTAGATTTCATTGGGGAAATAACTTTGGAAATACAATTAAAATCAACACAGAAAGAAAAAAAAAAGGCAGAGTCTGCATTAACAGTTACCTGATTTACTTAATAAAAAAACACCCTCCAAAGTTTAAACTTGAATAACTGTTATTTATGCAAAAAATCTCCTGATCCAGACACGAGTATTTGGAAATGTAACACTGACTATCAGCTACCTAGCATAAAGGTGACAATGAAGCAATGAATAAAGAAGCATGAAAAGAAGTATTAAGCAGGGAATAAGGTACATACATATGCATAAGAAAATGTCTACAAAGACTAACAAATATATATTTGTGAAAATACACAGTTTAGGACTAAATAGAATGATTCTCTCTGCTGCTGTTTGAATACAATTTGACAAAGAAGAGCAATTTTTATAAAATATTAAAAAACTACCACCAACTGCTTTGCTAAACCTGCACAGTCTAAAATCCAGTTCCAAAGGGGTACAAGCACCAGAGGTAGTCTGGTTTTCAGAAGTAAATATTGTTGGTAGCTTAGTCTGAAAACAGAAGGAAAAGAAGATTTATTTTAGAAGAATGGAGCTGAAAATAGGTCAGAAGCTGTTTACGAAGAAAGTATAAAAACTAATGCTAATAGGGCGTGAAGGATAGAGTTTTCAACACCACAGGAAACAAAATCGGTAAAGATATTAAGACTCAAAGGTTTAAAAAAACCCAAATCCGAATGGAATGAACCTGGTTTCAAATACTGAAATATCATTATTTCAGGGAGTTCCAGAATGCTGGTACTTCTAATGTTAGCATAGGCACTACAACAATTAAGGTGTTCCACAATGATTTTCCATCACATCACCAAAATCTCACCTACAGGTACCAACCCACATATTTCTTTTTCCACTATCATTCATATGTATGCCTCTCGTGGCTGCTTAATTATGCTTAGACAATGGGGATGCCACTCACACATAACTGCAAGCAATACTGAAACATAATCCAATGTGCATGAAAACCAATTTGCACTGAATATGTTTTGGAGAAGAACTTTCTGCTCAGTAAAGACCTAGAAAAACACTGCAATAATTGCCATCAATAGATGTAGCTCTTCTCTGTTAATGCTTGCAGAAACCCAGCCTTACCCCTCACCTTTCTGACCTCATGTGGCAGTCTGAACAAAACAAAACCAAAAAAAAAAAAAAACCACAAAAAAACCCAGTAATGAGTAAATAAAAGGAATACAGTCCTCTGGATACAATCACACAGTTAATGATCAGTAACACTTCTGAATGGAAGAGCGGCTGTACCTCATTCTTGGGAAGAAATAACATCTGCTTGCAATACGTAGCAACAGCAGGCACAGAGGGTACATTCCTACAGGTTTCAGAATTGGCATTAATGCACTGACTGTACAGTGCAAATCTACATCATTATAGCTACTAGTGTGCATCTGCATCGTAATGTGCACTAAACACTACACCAACTAAAACAACACTCAAACATTGCTCAGATACTAGCCAAGAGAGTCTTGTGGTAAGTAAAACTTCATAATTTTCACAGGCAACACATCCTGAAGAATCCGGTATCTGTGGAGTAAATAGCCATGCAAGTTGTTAACACAGACTGTTCTCATTAACATTCCTCTGGAGCTGGATAGAAGACCTCCTTCTTGAACAAGCCCTTATAAAATTTTACATCAAATATAGAGATGGACATCAACAAATACCAAGTGAGAAAACATGCATGTATCAAATGTAACACCAATTCTCCGGGCTTCACTATGTATTTTCAGATACACAACTGAAGTAGAGCCCACTTCAAACAACACGGCTCCTCGTAACTACCACAGGTCAGAAAACAATTCTATTATTGGGGGGGGGGAAGTCATACACAAAAAAAAAAAAAAAAACCCCACTAAAACCATCTAATAAGGACATTAATGTAGGATACAAGAGACCAGGACTTTGGACTTTGCCTAATTTGAAACAGATTTAAATTTGAGTTAATACTCACAGCAAGTGCCTTAAATATCAGATTCAAGAGTCAACTTCACTTTTAGGTCAGAAGTCACCATGATTCACAGCAGGATATAAGCAGAATGACAGAGCCTCCACCTGTGAAAACTCAGTTTCACCTATCCTTCACCCATCCCCAACTACAGTGTGACCCTGAATAGACAAGGTGGATTCTATGATTTCAAACAAACAACTGGATAAAGTCCATCAGAAGAACCAAGGAGTTTGAGGCTCCACCACCATCTGTCTCAGCTGAACACTAACAAGCATAGCCTAAACTATGAGTTCTTCTCAATTCCATCATGATGTTACTCCTTCCAATGGAAGGATTTGCAAATACTCTTTTCTGCCATGCCTAGCTGGAAAAGGTAAAATATCCCCTAACTTTCAGTTTACCACTCACTTTGACTACTTAGTGCACAATATATTTCTGGACAAGAAACCACTAATTCAAACCACACACAGAACAGTGCTCAATAAAACGGGGTTTTACAACCAGTTACACTTAACTCCTTAATACATAACTCTAAATTTTTAAAGAATAATAATGGTTAAATCTGTATCAGGTTTCAATTTTAACAGCACAGGTTAAAATTATGAAATAACTGAGTATAACTGTAACCTGGCATTTCCCTTGTGTTGCACCCATACAACCTTTCATACTGACTGAATCAGTATCTCTAAGCACCAAAAGCACTGCTTGTCTCTCAGAACCAGAAAGTTAAAAAGAAAAGTTCAAACAATCAAACTGTTGGGAAACATTGTATAAACCTACTGTGGTGCCAATACCATCAGCAGAGATTTGAAATGGGATAAAGTATTCCAAAAGAACCGATGTGCAGTACAGCATTTACCATCAGGAAGTTCAAAGGCTATTGACACCATTCACAAATGAGCACGTGTGCTATTCAAACACCAAATACGTTTTAATATTGCCTTATGATAAATCAGTGTAGTGTTTGCAATGAAAGTGAAATAACGATAGAAATAACTGAACAATATACATTTCAGACATTTATTGAGAAGCTTTTATTTTTGCTGAACACGCTATACTCCACAGGATTCACTCCACAAAACATGAGGTACATTGTTAAGTATTTGACCTTTCAGCTGAAGCTGTAACAAATCAGGCCTTTAGGTGAAAGATCAATTCCTATGTTGTTTACAGTGGCAGACATCATCAATTTCAAGTACACATTAATGCAAAACGTTTAAAAAAACTTCAGCAGTTTTACAGACAATGTAGTTTCCAAAATGCAACCAATTTGAAGTTGCCAAAATGTACTGACATAATGACCCAAGGCATGAAGTCACTCGAGTTTTTCATTAAAATCCAGTTCCTTAACACTAAAAAGTTGACTGTTTCCATTTTTAAGGTTTTTGGATGAATGGGGTACACTCATGTCTTCCCATTTCACTCACTAATGTAATACACCTGTGTTTAAAGGTTAAACTCCCTTTCACAACACTCTCTGATCAGAGAAGATCTTTAAATTGCCAGACTATACCAGCATGAGAACTACATCTAACAACACTCTGCAATGCAAAAAAAAAAAAAAAAAAAAAGCTTATGGCCACAAAAGACTGAACTTTTTCAAATGCTGATCCCAAAGCATAGAACTAATCATTACTAGAAAAAGCACATCATCAGCACAGGGTATGTGTAAAGGTGCACACACTTACTCACTTTCATTAATATGCATAAAAACTCCACCACACACTGTAGAAAAGTCCCTGTCAAAACAGTGTGTCATCATGAACAAGCAATCCCCCAAAGAGAGGAAACAAGGAAAACAGCAAAACAAAACTCTACGAACAAACATGATAAAGAATCAGACAATGAAATTCTAAAGAGCACACTGGGTACAACCATAGAAGCAGCAAATAAAAGGTCCAACAGCATAAAGGAGATAGTGAGAGGCAAAGTGCAAGTGAGAGATGAAACCTTCATCCGAGGGAATGCCAGAGAAGGAAAGCAGACAAATCACAATTTACTTAAGCCCTGAATGACAACATCCTCTTCACTGCATTATCATTCCATCCCTACTCCATCTGGCAGCCCAACAGCCTCCCCATTATTACTCACCCAACACATAGCATCTCCACATAATAATCGCTTCAATCATGCTAGTCACTCAGAGAACAAGCCCCCTGTAGCTTGTAGAATGTTTGGGGAGGATGGAAAACCCACAAAGGTGAAACAATTTAAGAACATTTAAAAATGCATCAAATTTAAATTAAAAATATTTTCAGACAATCATAAAAGTCAAAAGGTAGGATGCAGCTCAGTCCCAAGTGTCAATCTTTTTAATCCTTTATTGTAAAGTGTCAACTGTAGCATAAAAGCTTTATTTTTCATAGCTTTCTGCAGTAACAGGTTTATTTATAAGTAAAACTCTTCATTCTGGACTACCTGTGGCCTGTACTGCACAAGCAACAGGAGGTGTGTAAGCTTTATGCTTAAGCTTGCAAATATGAATAACACTTGCATGTGCAAGAGAAATTTACACAGTCTTTAGGGCAGAGACGGAGAACTGGCATCTCTGCATCTCCTAAGGCGCTTGTGCCTTACAGGGAAAACCTAACTAGTGAGGTCTGCACTGCAGTTCAGTGCATGGAAAGACTGCAACCGCTTTCAACTTCTTGACCGATTCGCCAACATTGTCAGAGTCAGGCTGCACTAACAGGGCAGGGAAGGGGCAGCAAAGAGTGGGGGCTTTCTCTCTTTCCTGTTGTTCCTTCCTCTCCACATGCTGAGCAGGTGGAAGAGCTCCTTAACAGAGTCTTCGACAGCTGAAGACAGTAAGACCCAGGCCTCCAGAAAAAAGCAGAGCCAGGAGACATGCAAGTAAGCCAAGGAGATGGAAAGGAGTTCAAGAATCAAAGCAAAGACAGGGGTAAGAATGTCTGAAGTAAATATTACAAGTTGTAGGCATAAAACATAATTCTTTTGTTTGTTTAGTTGCAGGTTAGTAGGACAAATGACGAAGGCCTGACTCTTATGACAAGAAATAAAAAACCCAGTATACTGAAAGTATGTTTGAAACTTTTTTTGCTGTGAGGTAACTTGAAAATGGAAAGTCTTTGTGGAATATTAAAATAAAGTTTGCAGCTCTTGTTATTTATTTCCCTGCCTCTCCAGATGTAAAGTGCTTGGCTGCTACCTTTATGCCAGTCCCTCTCACACTCAGGCAGACTAAAAGGAGGCACACCTCAACTCCATTCTCCTTAATGCTCTAAAGCTTAACTGTGCAATTACACTGCTCAAAGTGCAATGGGCATAAATAAATTTGGCAAAATTTATTCCTTCTGTGTAGTAATGGAAAAATATTTGAGACTCTCAATCACAGTTTCCTGCACTTTTTTCACATAGTTCAACATGCTTTCGTCTTTCCTGAGAGTCAGACCAAGCTTTACCTAAAATCCATTTTCACAAAATTCAACATTAGTATTACAGTAGCTCACCTTTTAAGTACATTTATTTGTGGTAGTCTATCATCATCTCCATAATTTGCAGTGATATGATATTTGCCTTTGGACTGAATTTACAGTATTATTTTAGGTCTATCAACTATAAATGAGGTGAGGACATTACAACTTTGAAAACACACCCATCAGCATCCCACAGTTGGATTTTTCAAAAGCCTAGGATGCATGTAGTAGCAAAACACTGTAGAACCATGTAAGACCCTGAACTCCGCAAAAGGCTTACTGAAACTGCTCAAAAAATCCCCATTCTGGTACGTTTATTATTAGATTATGAGGCAACAAACCAAGATAGGTATACACTGCGAACATAAGGCAGAATAAAAAAAAGCATACATGATTCTAGAGTCCAACAGAGGACAATTTCCAACAAACATAATACAAGATGACCACAATAAGTCAGACCAATAGTCAGTCTAGTGCAGAACCAGAGATTAACTGCCAGGAACCATCTTCCACTTGTTCTGAATTTGCCTCCTACTAGCTGATGCTCCCAAGCTCCTGCTGTAGAAGAGGCAGAGAGCAACCAGTTCTAAAAGCAGAGATATCATTTCAGCAGATGTGATTTACAGCATTATACGAAATTCCCCTGTGTTCAGTAAACATAGATAAATTCAGAAGAGAACTAAAGGCTAAAAGGGAAGAAGAGTTTATTCTGCAAAAAGAAGTCAAAATTAGCAAAACAAAAGCCAATACCAACAGACACACACCATGGAAGAAAAGAGCCATTTCACCCTAACAACAACATTGACAAATAAATGTGTATACATTTAGACTGAAAATTTTAAAAAAGACTTGAGGATTCGGAAAATCGGGATCTTCCAGAGTATTAGAACCAGTAGAAGCAAAAGAGCACTTAAGTACTCTTTTTCATAACTTTTAAGGACAACCCCATTTTCATTAATGTAATGTGACTGCACGTATCCAAGTACCTGTGACATAAATGCCCGCAACATGAAGGGACAGGCTTCAAAACCAGCTAGAAATTCTCATGTAAACCTATATTCTTTTGTGTCTACTCTAGAAGACTCTGCATAGGATCTCTGAAAGTAATTTCTACCCGAATTTGACAGACCAATACCAATTACTTACCATAAAGAGCTAAACTGCAAAACAAACAGCTTAGGCCCTTGAGGCACTTCTCGATAAAAGTATTTGGGAAAGCTTGGGTGAAAGACTGAACTTACTTTTTAAGGTTTTGAACTACGGAATCCCTACTGCCCAGACAGGAGGCAAACATACTGTCTGTAAGTGTGTAACTATAAATCCAAAACCTCCAGACAATATTTGAAATCTGGCCAGTTTCAACAACATAAATACATGTGGGATTCAGTGCTTGGATTCTCTCTAGAGAATCTCAATTTCAAATTGTAATTAATGAAGGAATGCAACCTTTTAGCAGACATTTAATTTATTACGAACCAAACCCACCTATTATGGTCTTTCACATTATATTTTGGCTTTAATTTCAGCATTACTCTAACAAGACAAGTACTAACACTGCAGGTATGTCCACGCCACCTACTACAAGAGAAGCTTCCTGCCCTCATACGAACCACCTTTCCTTTACACAAAAGTAACTGCTTTTCAAAACTCACCTGTGAAATAATTTTCTCCTAAATTCGAAAAGTGTTACTTTATCAACTCCTTAGAAAAATGTAAGAGTAAGAATACCCGCAAAAAGTTAGCAGCATTTCACGTTCTGTGATACGTCTCTGAAATTCTATGTACAAAAGTTGTGAAGCAAAAAAATAAATGGTTATTCATAACTTTCTGTTAACAAGCATTTAAAGAAGCAACAAACAATCTCCCTCACACACATAAACACAAACACCAACCAAAATGAGGCTGCATATGACTTTTTAAATAACTTTAAAGGTCTCATGCCCAACTTTTTGCCACCCATAGCATAGAACCAAAAGAACGAACACCTCTCTGACATCAAGTGCTATCAATAACAGGCTACAACAAAAGCAGGTATTCAGGTTGTTAATTAGAAAGGGCATTTTTTTTAAGTTTTATAACGCTAAGTTACCATCTCAAGTTCCCTAAAATCAGCATGATCCAAGTAATCGTTCATAGCATTTATTTACCCAAGGATGTTCCCCCCACCCACATTCAAAAGGGTAGAGGCATGCAATTTGCCTTCATCCACATCATTTATCTAAGTTGGTAGGCTTCTAACTCAGACTTAACTCTTTTTTTCCAAAACACATATAAACAGCCACTGTCACCTATTACTTGGAAATGCTCTTAGTTCTCAAAGTCCATGAACGTTAATTTTTCTCTCCAGACCAAAAATTTTATCAACAAGATCAAAAGCAAGCAACCAAAAGAACAAATCTAGCAAAATGCAGCATTGCCATTGGATTCTGCTGTCACTTTTGGTCAAGACTCAAGAATTAAATAACTAATTTACTAGCCATTTTCACCAAATCAAGTCTAAATCCGGAGTGGTATTTCAGAATTTGAAAAATGCTATTTTCAGTGTTCATGTCTTAATGCTACTACTTGTTTTCGCCATCAAAAAGCTATCATTGTCAGAAGCTATAGCTGTAACAGATAGTGGTATCTCTACCTTGTGAAGTTCATCTGAAATGTAATATATAATTTAAATAGAAACAGTAGCTCTGGGTTGGTGAAACAGGTTTTCAAAGTGACACGCTAAGTATAAAAAAGCTAAGTGAAAATACTTTTGTCAATAAAATGTAACACATAGTTTGTCAGCAAGTGGAATCTTGTGTGAGACCCTCCAGCACGCTTAGAGCAATTAATGTCCTGAAAACAAAACATACATGTAACCACAGTCCTGTCCACAGATACCTGACAACAGTCACTGGGAAGCAGCTCGTAGTACTCTAACTGTGTAAGCGATAGCTGTACTCTATGGTCAAAGTATTGAGAAAAAAAGTATGAATTGTTACATTAGTAGTGATGCAGTGCAGACTTTCCCTTGAGAAATGTCATCAACCTGTTAATGTGATTAAATGAAACACTTCTGTGTTTCAAGAAAACCACTATGATTTATTTAGCACTGTCTTCTACAGACATAAGGAAGGCTCAGGGACACTTAAGCCATGACGACCATCAGCAGTTGTATGACAAGGATGACACGCAAATCTCAAAGTTCGTGTAGAAAAGTAAATCATTGGGTATGGAGGAAAAGAAAAAAGTTTAGAAAGAAGCAGAGATGAGTCTTCCTGGAAAGCAGTCTATGAACCAAGCCCCTGGAATGCAACAGACAGCTCTACTTCAGTTGCAGACAGTGGTAAATAAGCACAGACCCAAAAAGTGGAACATGGCTCATGGAAGTCAGAGTTAAAGTTATGTCCACAGGCACAACACTCATTCCCTGGTCTTGCTAGACCAGCCTGGAAAGATCTAAGACACTACAGAACAAACTTCACTGCATAAACTGCAATTTTGTGCTGTAAACATTGAATTTGCAGTGGAGGGGAAGGACAAAAGAAATAAAGCTTTCTCTTACTACAACATGGCAGGACTGTATACGGCAAAGCTGTCACTAGCTAAAAAGATACTGTGCAATTCTCAAATATCCCTCTAACATAGTTTAAAAAGACTATTGGTTGTGCATTCATAACTCCCCTGAAAAAGCTAGGCTCATATTCATATGCAGGACTCCTTTACAACCACTGGCAAACACAATTAACTGGTCAGTTTGCACCTGACACACGGGTTTGCAGGCAAGGCAAAAATCACATACCACTCTGCTAAAACAGGAAATTTGCAGTTTAGTGATGCCTTAAGACCAAAACCCACTACCATTATAAGATGTACTTCTTAACACAATTTTAGCACTGCCAGGCCTTCTCCATCCTGTGATCTCCTTTCCTTCACCTACCATATCGCCTGATGGAAGCAAAACGTTTCATATTGCAGAGGCCTGTATTTAGAGTGCACAATGAATGAGTTCATTTATGTCCTGAATGCAGGCTACTACCCAAAATCTTGGGAGATCCTCCTTCCACTGGTTATAGTCTTTTTAAACATATGAGAGAAGATAAGCATGTTAAGTTCCTGATTTAATAATGTGGTCCAAGCTACGTGGTAACTCCGACCCCAGCATACCTGGACTGTCTCCTCTACCTTGTTACAACACCTCCAGAGGCACTACTTGGTAACTTACTCTTTCCTGAGTTAGAAATCTTCCCACTACCCACTGCCCACTGTTATCCATCTGCCCTTTCTTTCCTCCTCCCAATCCAATCACACAGTTTTTGTTATTTTTCCTTCCAGCAAGTAAATATGAAACTACTTCCAAGACCTACACCTGTTACAAATGGCAAAGTCGCACGGCCCAGTTAAACTCAGCTCATTGGAAAAAGGCCTGGGTAATCATACCTACAAAGCTTTTGTAATAGTTCAGTTTCGTGGTAGTTCATTTCATTCACTGACAACACAGAGCACAGCTCAGACGTAATAAGTCAAAAACTGAAGGCTTTCACACAGTATATGTCTGCGTAAAAATAGCTGACACTAAATTGAAGATATTTGCCCACAGATAATGCAAGCTACATGCACAGCAATAAAACACTAAATACTTGCAGGATGACATCTAAGAGAAAACTGCTGAACGTTCATTCCAAAACACGTATATATTAAAAAGTCCTAAAACTACAATTAATTAGGGGCTTTCTGCATGTTTATTTGTTTATTAGCTGCAAAAGCATAGTAGTAGACTGAAGGAAAGGTGAATTAAATTAGTAATACTGAAAATAAAAATAGCTTGAAACTATTTTTTTCTAAAATTAGTGCATATGCGCCTCCCCCTCGCCCACACACTTTCATATCACTACACGTAAGCTTAAGACTGACACCTCACACGTTAGAACACTTAATGCAACAGGGGGCTCGGTGCACACAGAATTTAACATAAGCAGAGCTAGAAATGCTGCCGGGAGAGGAAGGACAGGGAGACACGCATAAAAAGATGAACCTGTTAACTTGCTGGAGAGGTCAGGAGGCCAAGATTACATGGGAGTTTTAAGCTCTAGCTGTTTCTAAACAGCCAAAGAAAAAAACAACTTATACACATCTACAGCTTCATGCAGACATGCAACTTCATGGGCACTTCTCTGCAGCAAATGCCACTTGGCAATGGAAACTTCACCTCTATTTCAGCTTAATCCCCTGAGCAAGTGCTATGCTATGGTGTCTCTCAAGAGGTATCCCTTCTCCAAATCTAAAGTAAGCTTCCTTGAAGTTCTACATGCAAAGCAAGAGGTCCAACTAAAGGAATAATCAGATGCCAAGATTTTGATATATGTGATTTTTATATTTTTCACAGTTTTAATGTGCATTCCAAGGAGTAATACTACTAATCTTTACACTAAGAACCAAAATTATTCAGAAGCAGCAATTTATTTTAATTCCCTTATCTGACTGGGGAAGGAGAGGCAGCATTATGGTACCTGCCCTAATCATTTAGTGTCTGTTCTTTAATTTCTAAACAAAATGTGAATTTTTCTACTTAAATGAATTACCAATTTGATGAGCAATATTAAGTTACATAAAAGTTACATCATCTGTTGTTCAATAACGTTCCTCCTATATTGCAGGATTAATCCACATTTTCCAATGTTTTGTGCAAACCAAGTTAAAAAACAAGCAAAAACCTAGCAGTTTATAATTAAAATATAAGTTGATACAGCAGCTGCAACGGAGTCAATAACTTAGGTAACTTGTGATACACTTCTATGAAGGACAAAAAGCAATAGCTCTGAAAAACTGTTTCTTTCCTTAAAAGCTATAACTTCAGAATAGTTTTCATTTAGAGAATATTTTGTCCTAACCAGAGTTGAATTCTGTGCAATCATGGTACAGTACAACATTATATACTTTTTCTGGTAATTTGAGATAACAAATAGCAAGATCACATTGACCTGGGCTCTAAACTACATTACTTACAACAACATTTAAAGCTGATCAGAATTTTTCATTCCTTAGAAAACCTGAAAGATACTGAGAGTTGAAATTAACACAAGCAGTATCACAACAACACACAAAGTCCCCAACTACAGACAGCATTGGTGTTTTACAAAAAACAGCTCTACCACATTTTGTCTGCTCATACACTAGGGTAAGGAAAAAACCATACACCTTGGTTTAACCCAAACCCAAGAAGAGGAATAGTAAAGTTCTAACAAGTTTTGATTCTGACATTGCATTAACAGCGCAATGATACTAAGGGAGTAACTTCTGTCAGCATATGCTGTGTAGGGCTTGCTGAGGTAGGGAAAATGCCAGAACAGCTATAGTGGCAAACACTACTGTCCAACTGAGATCCAAGTGTGAATATAAACACAAAGAGATTATCTGAATTTGACAGTACACTTATTCTTAAACCCGGGTACCAACATAACTTCTATTCAGTCTTCAGGAATTAATTTTTTATTTAGAAAAGGAACTTGCTGGCAAACAAGATGCTAAGCAAAACAGGTAACTTGCTGTGAGAACATACGAGCTAATCTATTTTAGGAACAACCCAACAAAAACCTGGAAAGGTTCTCAAATACTACAGAAAAATCATGAAAATTAAGTCATTGGAGCAGAAGCATATTATTTGTCCCTTCCAGTCATCTGAAAGCCTGACCGACCTTAAGCTAGTCATTAACGAATTGCTTTGAACCGGTTTGTTCCATATTTGAGTTCTGATTGTGGAAGTGAGAAAGCCCTGAAGAAAAAATTGTGAAATGAGCTATAGCTGGAATTTGTTTTCCTGTTTCAATCCATAAATCTTCATCACCCACTTACCCACTCTTTCCGAGGCAGCTTCCTTGTGTTAGAAAATTCCCATCTATCTGCACTGACAAATCTTTAAAACGAGCTCTAATGCACTGGAGCCACTTCTTCACTATTAAGGAAGCTTCACTCTAATCTCACTGCTCAAAAAACCCAACCAACCAAAAAAGAACAAATTAAAATAATCTCCAAATATAAACAAGCTTTCTCTAGAAGATCTTTGCCGCTTGTCTGGACAATCTATAATACCTTTGATCACTAAAAACAGAAACTGAGGCAGAGCAGTCAGACAAAATCCATGGAGAACTTGGGAGAGGGCAGGTGGTGTTGCTAGGCCTTCTCAAGCAGAATCGAAGTCCGAAGCTGTTTCTCAGTTCCACCAGTGATACATGCTCCCTGAATGCCTGTGGAAAATCAGCGCTCTTACCAATTTTCACTTTCTCAGGGAGGTCACTTTCATCTAGATATTGTAATAAAAATCAACCCTTCCATCATTCTCTGCAACTGAGTAGCAAATACTGAAGTGCAGGGTATAAACTATTCCATTCTTTCACACGACCAAGGACTTATCTTAATTAGCAATTAAAACTAAGTAGTACAAAAGATTCCTTTCTCACTGGATATAACGGAGACATCATTGTTCTCAGATTTTTGGCCATGTTACAAGCAAGCTTGAAGTTTGCAACTGGCATTACAGGAAGACATCCTACTATTCAAAAGCAAAAAACAAGGGAATAAATAGACAGGGAATAAATAGATTGTGACATTCCAATTCCAGCTTTTTCCTCATACAGTTCGGGACACATCCACATTCGTAGATTAAGTGAAAAAAAAATATCCAGGATTAGGTATCACAGTCCTACACTACAACCACATCCCTACAGCACACAATTATCTAAGGAATCCTTACACAACTTTCCACAGTTCTTCCAACTGTCCTAAATACATTCACCTCCCCTATAACAGATTTCCATACTACAAAATACAGCTTTTGCCATGCTTTCCATTTTTTTTAACAAGTGTCACCTTTCCAGGTGACAGTTCAACCTGGAATACTTTTAATACTTTTTAAACATTATTTATATCAAATAATGAAAGTATTGAGACTCCACACAGAAAAAAATCCCAGCAAGATAGCAAAAATGGGCATTGTATAATTAATCTTGGAAAACTGACAAAACGAATAAATTTTTTTAACACAGGAACTTCTAAGTCAATGGAGCCCTTTTAAGGTTGAAAATGAGATCTTACGGCCTCTGACGGTCTTTATGATCTCATCTTACACAGAAAACAAAAATGAACTCTGCTATAAGCATAAACATCTCTAAATCCTCCCCACACGTAATCAGAAAAGGCATTAAAGACATGTCAATTATTCATTTCCTCCACATAGTAACCACAGTTAAGTTCTTGTAATGGAGGGCTTTCTTAACTTCTGAATTAAATTATGTGTGCTCCTATGCTAAAGATATATTTGAGGATTTTCATAAAGATGCCAGAAGAGGCTGGCTCAGACATGCATCTCTTACACTGCCTAATGCTTAAGAGTTTTGTTTTCATGCACAACATTTTTTTATTTCCTGACCTCTTAAGCAAGGAGTAGAGGGGTATGTACTGTTCTGATTCAAAATTAGCTGAACAGTTTCTAATTAGGAATTCTTTTTCAGAAATAAGAAGTAAAAGCTATACCCACTCTTTTCCTTAAATTCATAAAGAAACAAATAAATACTCATTTCTTTTTTTAAAAAAATAAACAAAACAGAAAAAAAATTGGTTGAAAAGCAAAAAAAAAGACCCTTTAAGTCTAATTTGCTGATCTTGTGAATAGGTAACATTTGAAATCAAATAGTCCTTAATGAGTTTTGTAGTTTCCCATCTTTGAAAATGAAAATTTATAATGTTCAAGTGTTAATGAAATTACAGATTTAAAGGCTCTGCCCTTCCAACCATTAAAACCCAGAAGACATTAAAACCACTCAGAAAATAATACATTTCTGTGCACCATAAAAAGACTAAGAGCGCATAAAGTTTTAAGAACCATGGTGTGCATTATCTACCTTTACTGTACTTGTAACATGTACTTGTAACACAAGCTCCATTAAAGTTTACCAATGATACATAAAACTTTTGCATTTCTTTCTTCCCAATATCATTCCACTTTTTCCTTCCTACCAGAGATTGCTTATGACATGCTTTATGATGTTATATAATGGATGTTCTCCATTTTTCTTATCCTTCCTTTTTATCTTAGACTCTTTCTACACTTTGTTGCATTAAACTTTACCATTACATTCTCTAGATCAGCATCACTTTCTCACATAGGCTTTAAATTCCATGCTTTAAACTATTTCTTGGCCTTTTAACATATCCACCTATATTTCCCATACCTTCTCAGCTTTCTTTATCCTTTAAATCTAAAGGCAACAAAACATGACATTAGAACAGACAGATGACTGTTCTGGGCCTTCATTTTCACCTTGAGGAAGGAGGAGAAGCAGTAAGTTGCTTTACCCTTCCCCTCCTTGTGGGTCAATGAGGGAAAAGGGAAGCAACAGCTTCCACAACCAATGCCTCACTTTCATTTCAAAAATGGGAAACATCAGAGACACTGTTCTATTCAGAACTTACAGCACATAACTCTTAAGTGTTTTCAGATAAGCTTGTTTCAGAACAAGCTTATTAAGCTTGTTCGCACCTTCCACAAACCCTCCTCACTTTGTTACCTCTGTTTCATTCCTATTTACCTTGTTTTAAAAGGTAATAAAAAAAAAAAAAAAAGAGGCAGGGACCAGCACCATGGTTAGACGGAATTCAGGAACAAGATTTAGGTAGGTGCTCGAAACAAACTGCTGCTCTTCCTCTCCCTTCCCATTTTGTCTGCATCACTGTGTCACTCCTTTAATTCCTTGGTTTCCTTCTCTTCCTCACATCTAATCTTCTAAGTATCCTTCTTCAACCTTCCCTCCACTTTCTTTAACTGAAAATCTCTTCCTTTTATTAACACTATATTCTGAAAAACCTTCCCAGAAGGCTGTTTCCCTTCTCCTCTTCCCCAAGACCAAATGGAGGCGTGACTTGCAGTAGGCACAGGTTTAAACATAATTCATGAAGTACTCAACCAAGGCCTCCCAGCATCTTTCCTTCATTCAGAGCCAGGTCCACAATGACATAAAGCAGCTTCATAACAATAAATTTAGTTTTCTTCTACAGTTTTTTTTAAATATAGTCTGGCATTCTCTACCAAAACAAAAAAAAAAACCTATTGCCATTGCACATTGGGTCTTTTGACTAATGCTGAAAATCATATCCTGAAATTGTTCAGAATTTTTAAATTCTCAAAATGCAAGCAGAAATTTAATCAAAAGCACATTCACAATTCAGTCCACTTTAGACTTTAATAACCAATCTATAATGAGAAGTGAATCATAATCCTCAAATCTCCACTGTGTGAAAAGGAAATGACTTAAAGCCATTTTAACAAACAACAATTAATTTAACAACTTACCACAAAGGAAATTCATATGTAGACACACAGCGTTCTGGTTGTAATTCATAACACACTTTTAGTCACTCCCTTTACAAAACTATAAATGAGCTCTTAACTCTACATCTTAATTCAACAAGCCTCTTCTGTGAACACTACATAGCAAATGCAAGAACCATAAAGGAAACTATTTTTGTCAAAACAGCTCTGATGGTAATCCATGCATCCTCTTATACCCTTAAAGTGAAAGTAGCTGAGAAGGAAGACTCGTCAACTCCCAAACACGCTTAAGGGCTTTCTGTTCATTAACACAGTATTTTATTTATGTAAGGAATACTTTGGAATCATTCTTTCGATACAAAGAACAGTACTCAGTATCAAGAATAATACCTGATCTGCTGCAACACGTTGGCAGAGACTCGTTTTATAAACATACTATTCAACAAACTACATTAGGTCTACAAGCAAACTATCAAATGGCACATCCTACTTTTGTCAGTATCAATTAACCTAGTCTTGAAAGCAAGCTTTGAACAGACTAGTTTTGGAACTTGTCTGTCTTGAAAACAGCTTTTCACAAAAGAAATTACAACTACTATAGCTATTTTTTCAGTGTGCCTCTCCGTAAATCAGAAACATAAAATATTTATCTTCTCTTATTTTACAGAACTTCCCTGGTCCAAGAAACTCAGATTAGATTACGTCAAACACAGATGTTCTCCTTCCTCATAACAAAAATGTTCTGTAAGGTACCAAGATTATCCTTTCAGGTACATATACACAAATCGTGGCAGCCTTCTGCAGGGCTCCATACAGGACCATATAGTTCAATTTTGTCTGGTTTTAATTACAAAGTAGTACTCTTCTAGTGAACAAGATTAACATTGTTAACATTTGTAACAAAAACAGTCAACTGGTCTCTATGATGAGACCTAAAGTTTGATGAGCATCACTTAAATATTTAATTGTGAAGATATATTATTCAAACGTTACGTTTCAAGTACTATAACTGCAGAACCTTGCCAAGAAGGGAGATTAAAACAAAAGGTAACTTACGTAAGTTGTAGCTGTAAAATACAAGATATGTGTGAAACTAGAGGACTGAAGCTGCATACATATACCTAGATGCATTCAGAAAGAGCACCATAATGGACTAACTTCTGGAACTATCTGAACAAATACTAAAATCTGACACCCAACTTAGATATATGTTCACCTCAGACTCACAGCCCATCTGCTCAATTAATTTCTGCAAAAGCTGGTCTAAGCCCTATACAGCAGTAGCTAACTTTTAGACAACTATTTTATTATTCTCAAACTACAAATACACACATTTCCTTACCTTTCAAGCCTGTTGAACATACTGCAGAATCCCTTGCATTACTCAAAAATTGTGTCAGTTGAGGACCAAACAGAACAATATTTGCTCACTAGTTAAGAGACCAACCTGAAGTTTAACTCATGAATCTGTCTGGGAACCAAAGCTTAACTTCTCCACAGAACATAAGTTTGCCTAATTCTCAGTGGGATAAAGAACAACAGTGGGCTATGGCATATATTCTGGAACTGGGAAGCCTTATAACAAATCTTGATCAGTAGAAAAATCACTTTATAGCCGTAAACATTTTCCATGACTCTCCTTAATTTTGCCTCATCTTACTAAAGTAATGAAAGCAAACGGCTCTACGTGTACAGTTATCCAACTATGAAACACCTAGTCTTTTATAAAACAGTATAACAAACATATGGTATAGCTTTTAGATGATGCTTTCAACACTTACTTCAGATGGCATCAACATTTGCAGACAAGTCTTACCTCTATAATTACCAAGTCCACTCAACCCACTACAGCAACCAAACAGCTATAAAGGCTGGCAAGAGGCAGAGCGCCATGTTTTACATGAGCAGAAAGCACACATGAATACTACGTACAGAAAAAACCTTTAGGTTGTTTATTTCTTCTTCATATACAGTACCGGACGTTACCTACGTAGAAATTTGAAAGCTAGAGTCCACGAGTACTGTGATCCACAAATAGATCAATGGAAGACACATCACTGGAATGGAACTGAAGGAAAACAATTAGTGTCCCATCCTTGCCACAGGTTTTCTTCATACTTCCAAAAAATAAATAATTTACCAGAACCTCTATTTCTTAGCCGCTAAAATACAGTATTTCTCCCTCTTGTTCATCCCAAATCACTGCCTGTCTTGGTTGTTTGATTATTAAGTCAGTAGGGCATGAATTATCTTAAGTCTGTACATACATATCACTTAAAGAAATGGACCACTTCAGCCTCCCAATTCAGTAGACCAGTACAAGCTACAATATGTAACATTTATTCCATAAAAAATGCGAAAAGCTACTATAACAAAGAAAAATCTTATACTGTACTCCCTACTAACGCTGTCCTAATAGCAACATAAAGCTTACTGCAATGTAAATAGCAATATGCCAGCTGTCCTGCAATCTTAACCATATTTCCACAAAAGCACCTTGTTTGTAGAGGTCCATCCTCTCCTTTTCACTAACATATTAAAATGACAACTGAAACGTTTGTGACTTGATCAATTTCCTCACCTTTAGGGGTGGGTGGGGGAGACATGGACAAATGGATTGCTTTGAGAAATAAAACGCACTATTTTAAAAGAATCAAATCATGCCAAGTATCTTCAGCTTAAACAAAAAGCACTGTGGCATGTCCATTTAAAAAGAAAAAGTTTTTAATACCAGATGAAGTGCAAGTATCATAAACCTATAACTAAGTCTTTAAGTACCAGGACACATAAATATCACATACACTTAAAGTATAAACATTGTACAACTATGAACTACAGAATGTGTCATCCATTACATCTTAACTTGATCCTGAAAGACTCTACCCTATTAACATAAAGCTTGAACTGCATACAGAAAAATATTGACTGAAAAAAATAAAAAAATCTATCCATCAGTGCCAATTTATTCAATAAAAATACTTTATAATTTTTCTTCAATGTTTTCCATTTCCAGACACCTTCAAAAAAGACCAGAAAAAAAGTTTCACCCATAACACAACTTACAAAATTTTAAGCAACTTCAACTTGTTCCATATTAACAGAGAGCATGCCAGATAATAAAATAAATAAGAAACACAGAATGTATTTTTAAAAAACACGAAGGAACAGCTCATATATAAATTTATAGAAAATGGAGAGGCTGCCTACCTCCCAGAATACTCTACAAATGTTCCCAGTTTCTCAGTTCCCAGCACGGCCATTCTATAAAGCAAACACTATAATTCTTTTTAAAGCAATTCCTTTTTTTTGATGAAATTAAGCCCAAACATTTCCAAAGTTTTTAAAAAAAAAACTTTACTACACCTAGAATTAATTTTCTAAGATGTTTTCTTACATAGTTATTTTTCAAGCAGTCTGTTACAACCAAAATTGAGGATACTTAATTATAGATTAGTAGAAAAATAACATTAATGTCAGTACTAAGGGGATAAGTCACTATATACTGATTCCCACTGTCCAGAACCACTTTTAAGAAAGCAACACCTACAATTATAAGAAAGATTAAAGAATATTGTCACTGTGCACTATTTGGTATGCATAATAAAAGCACATATAATCACTTTGTTAATTTTGCCAACAAATGTGGCCTTTACACAAAGGAAATACAATTTTAAAAATCAGCTGGAAAACAAAGGGGCTGCAAAACCACAAGAGGTAACACAAGAGACCAGAAACTAGTGTATTGCATGGAACTACTTCATCTCTCTTTAAATTGACTTAAACATCAATACTTTTAAATGGAAAAATGCTCTGAATTTTGTGTACAGGATACGACAAAATGATTAAACTCATTGAGCAGGAATTAACAAGCATCTTATACGAAACAGATTAGACCAGCTACATCAACTTAAATCTGTATATAAGCAAAATAATTACACATCTTATGAAAAGGTTTGTCACTGAAATAAGTCAACTTTAGCTAAACACTGCAAGTACCATTAAAAAAAAAGGAAGGAATAAAGATAGAAAAAGGAAATGCTTTGCAATTCACTTCCAATACAATGGATGCCCTCACCCTCCTCCCCTCAAGTAATCTTTAAGCTTCACCTCCTGCGAGAATGTCTTCCTGGGAGAGAGAGACATCAAGATAACACTAGGGGGTTTTGGTTTGTTTTGGGGTTTTTTCTTCCTTTACATTAATGTTCTTGTCAACAACAGAAGCCTAACAGTGAGCACCTTCTCCTATATAAGACTAGCTACATTGGATTTTCAGCTTTTCGAACAGTTTGGCCAGTGACCCCTGCTATAAATTTCCCCCTCCTCTGCCTCAAAACCACACTAGCTGCAAACTATAATTTTCAAGCTCCCTTCCTCCAAAATAAATACAAAATTTTTAGCAAGACAAAATTCTGTTCCTCTCTCACACACACTAACAGCACGTACACCATTACAGTAAGGTTTGATTTCTTCTGGCTTATCACATGCTCAATATATCGACTAACAATACGATATTCTTGGCCCTTACTCTGTATCTTCCGTAATTCATAAAATTGTATGGATCTGATGTCTTATCTACTCTTGTCATTTGCTACACCCAGCAGCAGGTCTCAAGTTTAGTTCACGTTACCACAGCCAAACACCTTACAAAACAAAACAACCAAAAGAAGAGGATTGTAGTTCAGACCTGGAGCACAAATAAAACCCACAACTACGTTGAAACTCCAGACATAAAGCGTCCTCCATCCCTGAAAGAGATCCCAGATTTCTTCATATTAAATTCTGTCAAGGCGTGGCTTCATCAATCCAGAGTTCCCACTGCAAAGGCTTAAAAAAAGAAAATAGTAGTACCTCCTTGTATTCAAACACTGAATTTAAGCATACAGTAGAATCCTGCTGCCGCACAAGTACCTGTGCAGATAATGGAGCAGCTCCCTCAATACTTGCAAACCCAGGACTTCACCACCACCCCCGACCCCGCCAATCAGTCTCCTCAGATTCATACACTGCTCCTACCACCTGAACCACAGGTAAGGAGGAAACGCTGTCAGACACCCACAGAAGAGACATGGCTACAGTTTGCCTTTCAAAAAGGTTCAATAGCAGGCGTACTGTTCTCACAACAAGGGAGGTACCGAAAAATGTTTGCGTTTGTGAAGAATTCCTCTGAAACATGACTCAATGATTTTCCTTACTTGCTGCACTTCCACATAAATCTCACATTACTTTATTATGCATTGGCTTGTAGATTCTTAAATCACTCAGTATTTCATAATTATGGAGTCTAGGGTCTTTGTTAGCTGTTGTTGCTCCATGCAAAAAAGGAAAGATTTTGTTACTATCATTATAAAACCTACTAATTCAATGGACATATATGTGGCCATTCTATAGCAAAAATAACTATTACATGGAATTAAAGCGATTTGATAGATCAATCTAAACCTTTCTGCAGAGTGCAGATTGTATGAAGCTTCACACACAGAAAAGGAATTAAGTTACAAACATCTTAAAAATAACTAATTCTTACTTATCAATCACACTAAAATGAAATATACGAATTCCATGAAAGCAAAAAACACCAACAAAATCGAACCTGGTTCAAGCTAAGAAATTTCTCTCAAATATCTTTGCACTGAACATTTTAATCTTCCCACTTCCTTAACAATCTACTTTTCTCAGAGACAAGTTTTATGAAGAATATGCTTCATGAGTCAGTGTGCAACTCCTGAATGTCCAAAACAGTGTCAGAAAACTGAAGAGAAATATCAAAATATTTGGCTGTTTTTTTTTTTTAGTATTTGCTGCATGGATTCATATATTGATACAGTACAACATACAATGATATTTCTAGAAATATACTTCAAAGCTATCAAAATGCCCCAAAACTTCAGTCATTTTAAACAGGCTGTATATACTAAAACTGTAATTGACTAGCATAAAAAAATGCACTAGAGCAAGAAAGCACTCAAAGCTTAACTAGCATGCTGAACTGCTGCCTGCATTACTTAATTCTACAGTGTGCAAAATAAAACTTAACCTAAGGATGTTATGTGATAGCTCATCTAACTGCATATGATGCTTTTATTTTCTACCTGGCATCCTTAAGCTCCATCCTATATATGATTCTCTCCAATATTGCGGACAGCCTCAGCAGCATTCACAGAGCAGACGTTAATTCTGGCCCACTAACAGTAGATGCACGTTATTTAACCGGCCTGGTATGTCACTCCCCTACCTTTTTGATTTATCGGAAGAAGTACTTTTATAAATAACCCTGAAAACCTAAAAAAAAAATCTCGTGGTTGGCTTTTAACACAAGCACAAAGAAAAGTGTACTTGCTTTTCCTTCCATCCCTCCCACCTTCCCCCGAGTCCTGACATTGAGCTTTTCCAATCACGCCAGAAATAAACACCCAAATGTAATCCAGGGTCTGGGCTACCCAAGTCAACACGCTTGAGAGTTGAGTCTTCAGATCGACCAAGATCGGCGACAGAGAGAAATTCTCCAAGAGAAAACGTCAGCATCCAGCACGGGCACAACAATAGGGATGAACAAAGTGTCAAACGCGACGCTGCTGACAGGAATAGCCAGAAAGCAGGAACGAGAAGAGCACGGCCCTCTGCTTCAACCGTGGGGTGTTTTCACAGCAGTTCGGTTCGTTCTGGGTACGGGGCCGCCCCGCGATGGGTGTGCGGGCACGGCCGGCGGGCACCGAGCCCGCCCGGCTTTGTGGCGGCGCGCGGAGGGTCCGCGGGACGCGCCACAGGTTGGCGAGGGCGGCGCGGAGGCTCTGCCCGCAGCCGGAGAGCGCCCGGGGGCAACTCGCAGTGCGCAGGGCAGCTTCCCTCCGCGGCCCGGGGGCTCCGGGCAGGATCACTCCCGCTTGTTGCGTCCGTGTTTACCTCCCCTCCCCGTTCTCCTCCCTGTCCGGCCATCTTGGGCCGGCAGAGCAGCCATTACTTAACTAAATGACAGGGCCAACAACTTTTCACAGGAGCGAACGCCCCTCGCGGAGGGCCGCGCGGACTCAGCCGTCCCGCGGGGCCGCCCCGCTCCCTGACAGCGGGGGGCGGCGGCCGGGAGGGAGGGAGGGAGGGACGGGGGCGCTCGGCGAGGACTCGTCGGCAGCGGGGCCCGCAGAGTAAACAAGTCCCTGGGCTCGGGGAGCCTCTCAGCGCCTGGCCCAGCGCCCCCCGCTCCCTGTGGCTCCGGTTGGGCCTCGCTCCCCTCATTCCCCCTCACTCTGGCGCCGCCGGGTAGGGCGCGCGCAGCCCCGGCCCCCGCCGCGCGCGGCGAAAATCACGAGGGAGGGTCCGGGGAGCGGCCAACGTCAGCAGTGCCGCGCGCGCCCTCCCCCCCTCCACCAACGCCTCCTCCTCCCCCCCGCCCCCCTCCTCTCTCTATCCCCCATCACCACCACCACCCCCCGCCGCCGCTTTGGCGTTCGTTCCCAGCCCCCCCGGGGGGGAAAGAGGGGCGCTCCCCGTGTCCCGGGACTGGACGAGGCACCCGGCAAAAGTGCCCGGAGTGGAGAGCCCCGTGCAGGCCGCGCTGCTCGAGCCTCGCGCTGACTCTGCGGGGAAGGGGGCAAAGGCGGCAGCGACGCGCGGGGAGGGCGCGCGGCGGGGCGCGCTGGGGAGGGGGAGAGCGGGAGGTGCGGCCGTGGCGATGCCCGCCCGCACCCAGCGCACACGGGGCAGCCACGCACTCACCGTGCGCACTCGGGACATCGCGGGGAGGGGGTAGCTGCGTCGGGCCGAGCCCAGCCAGCTCCTTCCCACTCCCGCTTCTCTCGCTCCCCCATGCTCGCTCCACATCCCCCCTCGCGCTTACCTTTAACAGCAAGGCCTTCGTTCTGGCGCCATCTTCATGAAGCCTCAGAAATCCAAAGAGCCGGCTGCAGGAGGGGAGCGGGCAGAAGGGAGGGGGGAGAGAGAGAGAGAGAGAGGCACGGGCGTTAGCGAGTCAGGCCCCCCGCCCGGACGGGCAGCGCTCGCTCCCGGCGGGTTCGGGCAGCGCGGCGGGGCTGGGATCCCGCACACGGGTACACACGCACTCCCGAGCGGGGAGGGGGGGCACACGGAGCAGGAGCGCGGGCCGAGCCGGGACACGGAGGCGGCCGGGGCGGAGTGGGGGAGCGGGGGTACCTGTCGAGGCCGGATAGGGCTTCTCTCTCCTCGGCTGTCAAGCTGGCGAAGTCCTCCTCGCTCTGCCCGCTCGCTTTCCCCGCCGCCATTTTCTTTTCCTCATCACCGAAAGGAGCAGCAGAGGCGGCGGCAACAGCGGCGAGCGACACTCCGCACGATTTCATGGAAACGCAACGGAATTAAAACTCGCGATCGCAACCCCCCCCCCCCCGTGCGCGCCCCCAACACCCCCCAGCGCCGGGCGGGGCGGGGTGCCCGGCGCGCACACACACCACAACTTTTATTACAACAACAACAGCCGGCAGGGAGGGGGAGGGAGAGAGGGAGGGGAGAGGGAGGGAGGCGGGGGGAAGCCCCGCTGCTCGGAGGAGGAGGAGGAGGAGGGAGGGAGGGGGGAGGGAGCCCCAGCGCCGGAGACTCGGGGGAGGAGGAGGGGGAGGAGGCGGCGGCTGCTGCGGAGCGGTGTTTACATGGGGGTGCGCGGAACCAGGGTGGCACAGGGGCCGGCCCGCCCCACCGCGCGGGGTGTGTTTGTCGCCCGCACAAACTTCTCCAGCCGCTGCCCAAAGTTGTTGTAATTGTGTCACACGGCGAAGCCCCACGCCGCCACCGTGACCCCCCCCGCTCCCCGTTTCCCTCCCTCCTCCCTCCCTGCCCGCCCGGGCCCGCGCAGCCAATGGGCGCCCCCGCAGCGCTGCACGTGACCTTTGTTGACTTACGTCAGTCATAGCCGTTCTCCCACCGCCGCGCTTCGGCTTGGTTGGCCGCCTGCCCCCGCCCCCTCAATCCCACTGGTCGACATCCCAGCGAGGGGGCGGGGAATTAGGGAATCGTGGCTCATGATAGGTCGGGCGGGCCGTCAGTCAAACAAGCTTTTCGATGACCCAGCGCCAGCAGGTTTGACGTCTGCCTTTAAAAAGCAGAGGACGAGCAGGCGGAGGAAGAAGAGGGTGGATAGCAGGGGGCTAGGGTCGCTGGCCGAGTTGCGTAGCGGGTGCTTCGGGCGCATAGTGCCTCGCGGGCGGGGCGTGTCGCACAACCGTACAGCGATGGCTCCCCGGAGCGGGGACGGGTCGGGCTCTGTGCGCTTAGGCGGCGGGAGGGCGGGGAAAGACGGAGAGGAGGGAGAAGAAGCCGCCGCCTGCTGCGGTAGTGGTTGGGTGGCGGGAAACGCCCGTTGCAGGAGGGCGGCGGACGGAGCCGGGGCAGCTCCTACCGGCGCGGCAGTTGTGCCTCGCCCACCCCAGGAAGCGGAGGCGCCGGTGTCCGGTACAGCCCTTTGTAGCCGGGAGCGCTGGGACTTCCCTGAGGGGCAGCAGCCCTTGGCCCTCCCAATGGACAGGGCTCGTAGCCCCGGCAGGCGAGGCGAGGGGTAGGGTGAGCTCGAGGGTAAAAGCCGCCCGCCCCTTTCCCCCCGCAGCCAGTGACAGGTGGAGCAGCGCCTGCTGCCGTCACGTGGACCTGTGGAGAGGGGCGGGGCTGGGCGTGAGAGCGGTCTCGCGAGGCGCGAGGGCAGTGGCGCAGTCGCGTAATTCCCGCCCTCCCACAGGGCGTCCGCTGCGCGAGGCGGGTAGAGGATGTATTAATGGGATGTGGAGAGCGGCTTCTTGGCCTGTGTCAAAAACAGCGGGAGCAAGGAAGTGATTGTGCCCGTGTGCTCTGGGCAGCTGAGGTCGCGCCTCGAATCCTGTGTTCAGTTTTGGGATCCTCACTACAAGAAGGACATGGAAGTGCTGGAGCGCCTCCAGAGAAGGGCAACGAGGCTGGAGAACAAGTCCTGCAAGGAGCACCTGAGGGAACTGGGGTTGTTTAGCCCAGGATGAGGGGAGACCTCATCACTGTCTACAACTGCCTGAAAGGAGGTTGTGGTGAGGTGGGTGCTGGTCTGTTCTTGCAAGTGACAGGGAGTAGGATGAGAGGAAATGGCCTCAAGTAGTACCAGGTGAGATTAAGATTAGACATCAGGAAAAATTTCACCAAAAGGGTTATGAGGGACTGGCATAGCTGACCAGAGAGGTGGTTGAGTCACCATCGCTGGAGGTATTTAAAAGATGGGTAGATGAAGTGCTCAGGGATATAGGTTGATGGTGAACAGGTACAGTTGGACCTGATGATCTCTGAGGCCTTTTCTAACCTAGCAATTCTGTGAAGCACGAGGAAACAAAATAAGGCACTTGGGAACATCTCACATGTGAGTAAATCTCGTTGCGGGGAAAGGAGCTTTGAGTGCTCTGCTCGCATCTCCTCCTTCATAGGGCCAGACCTTGTGTGCTTTCTTCCTTGTGGCTTAAATGTTTCCTGGGCATCTGGCGTTTCTTGACCCTTCCCAGCTTACCCAGGAACTCAAGGGTCCTGTTTTGTCTTTACAGACCTATTAATTTTCTCATACAGCCAGGAAGCTCTAGGGTTTTCTCAGCAGAGTTTTTGAAAACCATAGAATGGTTTGGGTTGGAAGGGACCTTAAAGATCATCCAGTTCCAACCCCTCTGCCATGAGCAGGGACACCTCCTAGCAGACCAAGCTGCTCAGGACCCCATCCACCCTGCCCTTGAACACTTCCAGGGACAGGGCATCCATAGCTTCCCTGGGCAACCTGTGCCAGTGCTTCACTGCCCTTACTGTGAAGAATTTCCTCCTAATGTCTACTATAAATCTTCTCCTTTCCAGTTTGAAGCCATTCTTATCATATCACTATGTGCCCTTATAAAAGTCCCTTCTCGGCTTTGCTGTAGCCCCTTCAGGTACTGGAAGGCCGCTATAAGGTCTCCCTGGATTCTTCTCCAGGCTGAGCAACCCCAACTCTCTCAACCGGTCCTCATAGCAGAGGTGCTCCAGCCCTCTGATAATCTTTGTAGCCCTCCTCTGGACATGTTCCAACAGTGCCATATCCTTCTTATGTTGGAGATTCCAGAACTGGTTCAGGTGGGGTCTTCCTAGAGCACAGTAGAGTTGGAGAATCACCTCCCTCAACCTGCTGGCCACGATTTTTTTGATGCACCCCAGGATACTGATGGCCTTCTGTGCTGCGAGCACACATTGCTGGCTCATGTCGAGCTTCTCATGAACCAGCACCCCCAAGTCGTTCTTAGGGCTGCTCTCAGTCACATTGTTGCCCATCCTGGGGGGGACACCGTGGATTGCCCCAACCCAGGTGTAAGACCTTGCTGATCTTGCCTCTGCCATGATGTTTCTGAGATCGGCCTTCAGGCATTTTGTGATACAACTCAATACCCTTTTTGCTGAAAATGGATCCGCAACAATCTTGTGTGACATCACTGTATCACTTCTTCAGTGTCTAGTCAAAGCCTCGTGGCTGGGTGAACTTTTCTGTGCTGGTTCAATTTTCTCCTCTCAGAGGGGTCTGCTTTATGACTGCCAGACACTGTAAAGCAGCAGTGAAGCTATTAACTGCCTTTGACGATTAGATGAACAAGGTCGAAGGCCAAACTATGCAAGGGATGTTCAATCATAATGCTGCTGCTTGGTGGTTCTATTCCCCCTTTTTTAATTGCCACCATCAAATCATGTACTCACGAAACTGAAGCATGTTCCTGCCTCTTTAGGTGCCACAGCTAACATTTACACATCAGTGACACTTTCCAAATGGATCCTCAAATATTTTCTGCTCTTGATGGTGTCTACAGCAGAGTGCAGAGACACTGGCAGAAGTGTGCAGAGCTGTGCTGCTTCCCAGTGTTGTGGTTGGAGATCTGGTCAAGACAAAGTCCTGAATGCTGGAAAAGACTGGAATTAGTATGTCCTTGCTCCTCTTAGAAGTAGAACCTTGTCAGTAGCCATGCCTTCATGCAAATTCAGTTAGAACAAAAAAATCACTTGAGAATACAAAGGTTGCTTATCTTTATAAAATAGCCAGCAGCCAGTTGGCTAGAGTATTGGTATAAGAGACATGCATTTGTGTTTAAAGTACTTTTGAGTTTGGAGTCCATGTAAAAAACAAGTTAGCTTTGGTTGTGGGAATGGACCATAGTTTATTAATAGTGAAAACAGAGCTGTAATAAACATCTGTCTTCATCTGTATTTTACATGGCTTCTAAGTCGTGTTTTCTCAGCAGTGCTTCCTTAGGTGCCTAACTCGGTGCTGAGAACTCTACTAATGTGCTGAAAATAAAGTATTTCAGCACAGATTATTTCTGAGTGTCTTGACTCTGAGGTCTTATGTTCCCACCTGTTAGTATTCGGAATATAAATGAATGGAGAGCATAGTAGATGAAACTGTTTCTCAGTACAAGGCAGGTAATTTGTAAATTACAAAGTGATTTAGGAGACTTGATAGAAGCATACCGGTATCTTACTTTCGTGTTATACTTCATGTTGAACTTCCATGCACCTAATGTCACAACACCCAAGTTAATCCTCTAGTACTATCAATGCCACTCTTTTCCCCTGCCTGTATTTTTTGAGTTGAAATCCAGTTGCTTTCTTTTTGGTGTTTTTTTTTTTTTATTTGAAGATCTGTTTGGATGACTTGAGAGGCACCACGAAAGGCGTGTGTATTGTTTCAACTCTTCATGATGTATCCAAAGCTCAGCTTCTTTAATAATAGCAAGAAAAGCTTGGAAATGCATACTGAAACTAACACTGCCTGGCCTTGCAAACAGTTGGTTAACAATTTTGGGATACGACATTGATACATTATCATCTCTATGAGAGGACATAAACTGTTTCAGACAACTGTAATGCTTGCCTCTCACATGCCCTGGAAGCTGACCCTGGAAGGAGTGTGTCAAATTCTTAAGTAGGAAGAAAGAAACTGCAGGGTTCTTCTATATCCATCAAGTATTAGTTATCTCAATAGGTTTTAGCTTAGTTTAAATTCCAAAGTCATCTGTCTGTCTCCAGAACTACTTTGCTACTTTCTGTGTATTCTTTAGATCCCCCCTTTCTTGCATGTTTTCACCCCATTACTTTTCTGTGCAATTTCTTTATGTGTTCCTGTACTGTGTGTCAAGCATTGCCTTGTCATGCTGCAAGACTTGCCCAATCTGTTAAGAGACCAAACGCTGTTAGTATCTGTGCGGTTGTGGAGTACTTAATGCCAGAGAGAATTCCCTATTCCCAGTAGGTGTTTGGCATGCTGGTCGTTTTCTGCAGCATGAAATTGAGATGCAAAGTTAATGCAGTACTTCTTGAAAAATAGTGTTAGAAACAGCAAAAGCTAATTTTAGCGTTCTCCTTTTAAATAAATATACATTACCTCGTGTCTTGTTGAGCTGAAAATCAACTCCTGAAATGACTGCAAAAAAGCTGATATTGAAGAAGGATTCAGATTCAGCACTGAGACTCAAGCTGTCACCTCACTTGATGTCAAAGGTAGTTGTGGTATCTCAAGCATCCTGGTTCACAGATACATAGGACACACCTGAGCACATATATGGGAACTGAAGTCTCAGGAAAATAATTTCATGCAACATGGAACTGGGGAACATGGAACATGGAGCAGTGCCCTGCTCCAGATCTACTTCTTTTTACTCTCACATCAGTATTCCTTTTCACTGCTGTCATTGCCATTTCACATGCTGGCAGTTGTCAATTAAGGGAGGACCTTTTTAGAAGTAGTGATGATCCTACCATTTTTTAATGAGCAAGAGTATAGTAGTCTGTCATGAATGTTCACTGTAAATTCACTGTGAATTTGTTGATAGGAAGTCCTGACTGGAGGCTTGTTTTCTACAATACATACTGTCTTGTGTTGGGAATGCTGCTTCTCGTAAAGCATGAAGCTTCTTGCTGCTGGTGTTCTGAATGACAAATGCAGGAGGCCTGAGCTCCTTTTTCCAATTTCATGATCTGGGACAAGACAAAGTAGCAGATCTTTTAAGAGGTCAGAGCCCTGCAAATTCAGTAGGTTTTTTTTTCCTGGAGAGAATTATACTTTCAAAAAAGACTTGGTCGTCAAAATGTAAAATGTATTGGGTGTCTTATATGTAAAATATGGGGGAACAAATTCACTCAAAGTTTTAATGTGTACTTCTTAAAAAGAAAACTGGTTTTCACCTCAAAAGGGTTACCTGGCAGGAGTGTAGCACAGTGGTTTGTTATAGCTATACCTAGTCTTCTCACAGCTTGGGATATGGAGCTGCCCTCATGCCTCTTTGTACTTGCTTTTAGACTTAAAAATTAATGAGAGCTTTTTCTTGAACTCTACAAATGTTCTGTATAGTATTGTACAAAAATACTTTTTTTTCCAAAGGCTACACTACATTGTCTGCAGGCTGGACTTTATGTATCTTTCAGCATGGATAAGCTGTTGGAGGAATTGTTCTCCCTGTTTTCTTTTGACATGGAATTCTTCCTGGACGACGCAGCTACCACCAGCTTGCTTTGTCATAACCACATTCTTTGCTGGGCAAATCTGGCTTTATTTTCTGTGTCTCTATAGCTCATGCTCTCTAGAAGGGTAGAAGTTCTGTGCAGCACTTCTGTGGTTATATCAAGTGTATTGAAAAGCCAGACTTGATCTTGGGAAGATTTTCTGGGTGTCAGTGTGTTTCCATAGACAACTACTATTATTTCACTATCTGACCTCCGCATCAGATCCCATCTCAGATATGTGCATATTTTCAAGAATAGTAATTAACAGAACCTATTGGTTACTATTAACATATTATATGTTACTTGTTAGGTAGCAGATTTCAACGAGCAATATATAGCAATCCCTGTTAGGATACAGTTGAAATGCATTCTTCTGTAGTCCAAGATGTACTTGCTACTCACATACAGCAAGATTCATTATGGTGCTTGAAGTCAGGTATATCAGTTCAAACTGATCTTCCATTCCCGCGTTTTGAAGTTCTTTGCATCATCAAGCTATGAGCTGCGAGGGAAGCGAGTGTAGCAGGCACCTTCTTACACTGTCACACAGGAGTATGAAGCAGCTCAGGATGCACGTGTGATCTCTACTGACACTGCTGGTTAAAAAAAAAATTCCAGGTATGTACTCAACATGCTTAGAATAGCTCAGAGGACCTCTAAGTATAAGGTAAATCCTTTTGCAGTAGCCCAGGAGAAACATGACAAAACGACAGTCTTGGGTTTGTGTGACACGTATACATACTGAAAAACAGAGAGAAAAAAAAAAGGCAGCTAACCCACAGGATGCCATTTTTTGTTTTAAAAAATATAAATCTAACATATTATTTCCATCTTGCCATGTTTTAGTCAAGCTGCCTGAAATTTGTGACTATCAGGCCTGTAAGGGAAACCAGCGTAAACTAACACAACCTGACAATAGGTTAGTCAGGAAGAAAGTAGCCCCTTTGTTTAACCTTCCATATTCATTAACAGGAGCTTTTAATCCACCTTTTTCTTACTTCCCTTTTCTTCATTTACTCCAAGTTAAAAGCAGAAAAGCTTAAATTACTAAATTACGTTGTTGGAACTCGGAACAAAAAAACCTGCAGTACTTCATTTTTGTAATTTAGCAGTAGCTTGCCTATTGTCCAGGAGTTCAAAATAAAACCATCTGCGATTTGCATGTTTGTTGTATTACCCTCATGTTACAGAACTCTGAAAAATCACAGACTATTGAAAATGAAACAACAGCAGATAATTTATTTCAAGCCAGGGTGTCTGCACAGTTCCAAGGTAGGTGTGTCACCGGAGCTGATCTGCAGTTAGTTACAGGCTACTAAAAAATCACTGGGTGGGGACAAACACTACTACAAGGCTAACCAGAATCTCTGAATGGGAGGATCCTGTAGCGCATATGCTCACCTGGTGAAGTGAGGACACTCAGCCTCCAGGAGAAGATTGTGCTTGGCGTTCCTACCACAGGGAGGGCCACTAGTTGCAGTCCCACTGCTTCAGGAGGGCAGAAAATGGCCTCCAGCAGGGCTCCATTTATACCCAGGTCAGATTGGATCTTGTAGTCAGTATGGTCACTTTATTGATTTGAGAGGTAGCCAAGGCAGTGCCAGGCCTCAGGCCTACTCCCTCTCGGGACAGGTGTACCTGCCACACATCATTAACATTCTGGTGAGTGTTCTGTGATGATCCAAGTTACATTTTGAGAATGGGTGGGTGGTGGTCAAGAAAGAGGAAACTGAGTTAAAACGCAGGCTGGGTTTCATTTGCGGTGTCTTTTCCTGCAAAAAAAAAAAAGTCAAACGTCTTTGCTAGCTGTAAGAAAAAAACGATACATACGTAGAAGTAGTTATTGAAACTAGAAAATGTTTGAAAAAGAAGTCTTTCTGATACTCTTTATGACTATATTGATGAACAAATTGCTCTTCAATCTCAGAAATAGTAACTTTCACAGTATCACAGTATCATAAGGTTGGAAAGGACCTCTTGAGATCATTGAGTCCAACCTATAACCCAACACTAACACCATCATCTAAACCATGACACTCAGTGCTTCATCCAGTCTCCCCTTAAACACTTCCAGGGTCTGCGACTCCACCACCTCCCTGGGCAGCGCATTCCAATGGCCAATCAACTTTGAGTGGTGAGGGGAGTTAGAGTGAGCTAATCTAGAAAAGGCAGTTTTATCACAAAGATTTTTTCTTTACAAAAGTGTTAAAATTTAGTAATTACTAAATGCTTTAGTTGCAGACCTTACATAGTATCGTCCATCTTGCTTGAATCATAGTAATTTTCTTGTCCTCTCCTCCCCTTGGCAGCTTGGTTTTAAAACCTGGATTTTGTCTGAAAGGCCTAATGCTTGAGTTCATCTGGAATTTACGTGGTAATTCCTAGTTGCAAGAAGTACACACAGCTATCAGTGAAGCAGCGAAACCTCACTGTGCGGTGTGTCAGTAGAAATCATAAAATTCCTCTTAAGCAATAGAAACTTCAACAAAATTGTTACTACTTTAAAATACTAATCAACATGTCAACAATACAATCTACATCTGGAAAACCATGAATTTATTTATATACATAAATTTAACTGTATTTTGAGATGTTTTATGAAATTCAGAACTTTTTTATATTCTGTAGATCTTCCATGTAAGAGAAACTAGTTTTCTTCATGCTAGCATGAACACGTTTACCTGTTTGATTTCTAGATAGAAGAGCTACCACTGTATCATATTTTTGCACTCTATAGATCTCTAATATTATACTAACTGACAATTTCTGCAGAGTTGTTGATGTAAATGATATGAAACATTAAACTTGTCCAGGAAGTGGTTCCTTTACAGCACTTGTGCTAGTAGATTTTTTTTTTTCCAATTGTGCCCATTCCTTCCCCCTCCCTTGCCCCTGGCAGCTTTGGCTGTGTCCATTGGTGTGTATTACAAATGCCAGCATACTTTCATTTATGTTAGTAGTTTCAGAAGGTAAGTACGTCAGTGTCTGCCCTCCCACTAGGAACTGGATGTGGCAGTTTATGACATACCACCTTCCAAAGAAGCCACCTGTTTGACAGAAGATCATGAGCTCTGCTCTTCAAAAACAGTGCAAAGGAAGTGACATTTCTTGCCTTTGTTACTATGCAGGAATTTAATACAACTCTACAGAAGCTAATAATAAAAATACTGTGTTTATATTAATTTGTCTTCATCTTCAGATTGACAATAGTAGCTCCCCTGTGACTTTACAAATTTGGCAAATGCTGTCAAGGAAGTGAGTGATGGAAGGAAATCACCTTTGTGTTTCTATGGCTTGGTATTTATATGTTGATTGACTGAATGTAAAATGCTAGGCTAATACCTTTGTAGCCTGCTCATTTTCTGGCTTGGACGTAAATCCAAGTGAGTAACATTTTGATAACAGCTCTGAAACAAAGTTGAAGGGGTTTGTATAAACATTTGAAAGGAGCTGTTCATAATGCTCAGCAAACTAGATGAATGGATGGATATCTTGTTTACTGTTGTAAATCCTGATACAGAATGCAATTTTATCCAAGATACATTATTATCTGAAATTTTTTTGCTTTCTCCTAAAGCAGGGACTGTCACGTACTCTGACTGGATTTAATTTAGTGCTTTGTAGACAAATGTTTTCAAGAAAGTGTCTGAGAATATTTATTTTAAAAGCCTCAACTGTTGTGTATGTTCCTTTTTTTGTTCACATTCTTGTGGATGTCTAAAATGATAAAATCTTAAATAACCAATATGAAAAACTATTTGGGTTGTAGTCTCTCAGTCTTTTCTATCTGTTTCCCACTACATCTGCCTACAAAGTAATTTCTAAAATTCGGTAATTTGCACAAGTAATGGTATATGTTGAATCTTGTAATCATGTGCAGATGGAAGTTTTAAAGGTGCAGATAGCAGAAGGGGCTCTGTGACATTGAGTTTAGCTTGTCTGGAGTTAAGGGAGTGGCTCAAGAAGTTCCATCATACACTTAGGAAACACAGAAAATGACAATTCTCTATCCATGTCTAAACACAGTTCAGGATTCTCTTAGAGTAAGGGGCCGTTTTAAATAAAATAAAACATGATGACTTACACTTCAAGGTGTGAACATAAATGCAACTTAGTATCTCTTCCCTTTTATTTTTTAGAATTTTATCAAAGCAAGGTGTCATCCCATCAGTTTGATGCATAGGACCCAATGAATAAGGAACAGGGTTGCACCCAAAGCATGTGAATTTGTCCACCATGTGTGACTGGAAAATAAAACAAGTCCTATGCTGAAACACCACACTGAAATTTGATTTTTTTTTCATGAAATTACTACTATCAAGAGGTAGATTCTGTTTCAAAGCTCTCTGGTGGTTCTTGCTCCACTGTGTTTTCTGCATGTCAAAAAGAATTGGATTAGGCCTCTAACTGAGAAAATCAGAATAGCATGAGGAAGACAAATAGTTTCTACTGTAAGCTTGGCGTTCATAAAACCAAAAGCTAACTGTACTTTAGGTATACATTTTCTCTTGCTTCCCCTACCCATCAGCTGCATTTCACTTGAGAAACGGAAAAGTGCTGGTTTAGGAATGAATGGTTTGGAGAATTTCCCATCTTAAAATTTCTTGAGGTATGGTTTGTTTTCTGTTTGAATGTTTGCAGTTGTACATTTGTTTGTATAAGTGTATTCAGTACTAAAGTCAGTTTGTGAGCAGTTCTGTCTAGGTTTTTTTTTTGGTTTGGGTTTTTTCTGTCTGTAAATGAGTCCTGTGGTGGTTTATTCCTGTGAGGAAAGCTAAAGCATAGTGTTTCTCTCCATGGATGTGTAGCCCTAACTGAATGCCAGGTGAGAAGAAGGAAATTGCCATTGGTCTCAATGGGAAGAATAGCCTCTTGGGAAAGAGGGCAGCAAAGAGTAGCTTTACTAAGAACAGGCAATGTCTTCCAAACCCTTGATATGGTTAGATCAATACTTTTTTGCCAGTAATAGATGCACATAATTTTACTATAAGTTGTAGATTTAAGTCTTCGTATGGCGAAATAAGTGTCCAGTGGCTTCTTACTATCAGTGAGAAGAAAGTTCTAATTTCCGTCCCTCTCAAAAAAAAAAAAAAAAAAAAAACATGTCCCCTGTTGAATTCACATGCTTACATGGAAGCATCCAAGTTTACTGCTTTCCTAGAGTCTCAGTAGCTGTCTAGGTGCCACAAAAATATGAATGCAATTGGCACTACAATAAATACATCAAAGTTTTGAAAGTGCATGGATACATTTTTTCTTCTCATGGGTAGTCTATATAAAAATGACCAGGCCATTAACTTAAGAAATTTACATTGGTCCTGCTCAGTTTATAGTTGTTTCCTATACAAAAGGAGGACGAATGTTTTATTGCAGACTGTAAATATTATTGTTGCTGACCACGTCATAGATTCTTTTTTTAATAAGTGATTGGGTTTGCTGTTAATTTGTTGTTATTATTACGTAACCTTTCAATGCAGGTGCCTTTCTAATGAATGATCCCACTTTGCTAAGGACCTGAACCTCCCAGTTACAGAATGCCGTCTGAAGAGACTTTCTGCTCAGTACTTGGCAGGATCGAGTCCTGGTTTTTAATGGATCAATTCAGATAAGCTTGCAAAGTTCGAATGCTTATGAAAACCCCTGTATTCAGAAAATGGGGCAAGAAACATGTTTTCTTGCAAATTCAGTGTTGTGCCTAGTTTCATCGTTCCAGGTTAAAGGAGATATCCTGCACTGTTTATGCTGCTGTTCTCAGGAAACATCATTGAATGCAATATGCATCATTAGAGAAGAACTACTCTTACATATCTACTGTTAAGCCTTTTTTTATAACTGAATTTTTTTTATGTGCATTTCTGTTTAAGGTTATTGATTTTGCAATGTAAATGCTAACTGACAATGGTCTGCAAAAACCAGAGGGAAAATACAGAGTGATCACAATTTCTGTCTCCCAGCTGGAGTGTTTGGGGTTCAAATATTGCCGTGTGTGTGGGTGGTTTGTCAGGGTACAATAGATGGAGATCCCAATAGCAGCTGGAGAGTGACAAGTAAGCAGGTGAGGAGAGGAGAGAACCAAGTGCATGGGGTGGATTTGACCACTGTTTGCACATCTGTGGCCAAATTCTTTGCTAGTCACTTACTCCAGCTCTTCTGTGTTGCTGTGATAGTTTTCCACTAGTGTAAAACATGGGTGTTCTGTTAAAACTAAAAACTGTCTGGCAAAAAGTAGGACTGATCAGGTGGTTTGGGTTTTGTTTTTTCTTCTTTAATTTTCGTCAAATCAATGACTACAACAACACTTTGTGAAAAATTACACAGCTGTTTTAAGTAACGTGAAGGTGCCTCAGCGCGTGGCCAAGTGACATTTATTCTGTAAGAGCAACCCTTGCCTCTGACAGTCCCTTCCCAGACACTGTCACCAGCCCTGTGCTGCAGTTTGCCCCAGCCGTCCCTCAGTGATACTGATTTAGCTGTTTACAGTGCTATGGTGGAAACTGAGTCAAAGTCATTGATGTAACCTCAGTTAAAAAAAAAAAAACAAAAACAGTGCCTCCACCCCTCAAAAACCCAACTACAACCCAAAACCCCCCTTAGACTCCCAGGGGGACATGAAAGCAACTTCAAGACAACTTTTATGGTACTTCTTCACATGCAATATTGTGTAGCACACTAAAAATATCCAAGACTAATATTATTTTAATATGAAGTTAAATGCTAGAACAGATGATACAGTGATTGTATTATTGGGTAGCATACTGAATTCATTTAAAACTTATCTTGTTAATAAATTTTACATCATTGCTGCCTGCTGCTGTAAACAACCCTGATATTCTTTTGCAAGGAGGTGAAACCTGTTCATAGCAGTGCCTCAGGATCTGGTTGTCTGATGCACAACATAGTGGGATGATTGCATCTTGTGAGGTTGACTGGAGATTGCTATCACAGGAATAAAAACCGAGTTAAAAATTACAAAACCCTGGAACCTCTAAAAGCTTATGAGCCATAGAAATGACCTACCAACGAACTCCTCACTACCTCTAAGTAACTACTAATTTGATTGCTAGTTAGTCAGACTTTAAGTTGGGAGAGGAGCAAATTGCTATTTGTCTTTATGACGAGCTCTCTTTTTGTACTGTTCCCATACTGATGGAGCAGCTTTTGCTGAAACTCAAAACCCTGAACCACACACAAGGAGGAATAACCCATTTTTAATGTAAAACTTTTGAATGTCTGCTCTCCCAATGGATGATAGTCAAAAAGTAGCACAATTCTGCACAGTTGGCAAGACTAAAACAGAAACAGCATTTACCAAATTGGTAGATTATATAGGAAAACCCCACGCTCTTCTTTCATTCTAAAGAAAACTTTTACCAGGATTTCTCATCTGATTACTGTTCATATGCTTCTTTTTTATTCATGTACTGTATTTTACAAATCATATCATTATTTACCGAAAATTTTAGGAAAGAATTTTTGTCTTATAACATATTCTTGCATTCACAAAATTATTTTATTGAACTAATAACCCCCTCTTAAGTCTAGCTTTGAAATGTTCACATTATGCTTATTCAGAAGTGTAGGAATCATAGCTAAGATGTCAATTCATAAAAGTGTTTAAAACACGATAAATAAACAATAAATACCATATGAGTTAAAGATTAAAAGCTAAATTTTTAACTACTATCTGCTTGCTTTGCAGTCTTAATAGGTGGACTATGGTTCCTCCTCTACATTAACATTCAGAAAGTTTTTCACCATGAGCATGTAATTGTTTGTATCAGAAGCTTAACTGTTGTATGTGAAATTGGAATCATGCCTATGGGTATTTAAAATGGAAGACTAATACCAGTTAATGACTTCAGTGTAACAAGTAAAATTACATCAGGGAGATTATTTCAGATCTTGCAGATTGGCCAAATTTATATTGATGAGAAACGCATAAGATTTAGCTCGGTAAAATCTAATGAAACCAAGCATATACTGAGGAAATGAACGTGTGCAGGCTTATTTGTTGCAATGTGTGGAAATCGTTAACTTTTTATTTAAGAGAGAAATGAAGTTCTGCTTTATGGAAATTTCTGATTATTTTTCCAAAACGTCTTTACCTCTTTTGACGCAAACAGTTATATGGTGTTGCAGATAGTTTTCTTTAGTAAATTAAATTTATCCAACTTGCTGTTTCTTCACAAACAAGCGTATTTCTTTACACAGAGGCATATTCCCTTGCAGAAAGAACTGAGTCGTTTTGAAACACAGAAGGAAACTGGAAGAGGTTCTGTTCAAAGTTCCAAGTGCTTTCTAGAAAAATGCTCTATTGCTTTTCCGGCTCTTTTAGATATTGTAACATCTGTTTTTCCTCAAAGATACACACATTTACTCTAAAGAATTCACAACCAATTAGGTCAGGTAATGTCAGTAGGCTCTAGCATTCAGGCCCTGGCAAAACTCATTTGCATTCATCATCTGGCTTGCCATGGGAGCTATGGTTTCTATCATTGGCTTTGGATTAATTACTCCAAGAAATACAACTGCTTCTCACTTTTTTTCCTCGATATGTAGTGTAACTGCATCCTCCAATTTCAGCAAAGTTGGGCTTTATCTAAACTACTGGGTGCTATAAATGACTTCTTGCTGTGAAAGGTGTGAGACAGAGCACGGCTGTCAAACTCCTGGCTCCCACCGTTCTCCTGCTCCTGCAGTGTAACGCGCGTCACACGCTGCACATGTGACCAGTACTGGCAGGAGCGCAGGGGCAAGGAGCTCGGCGCTGCAGCCGGGTAGGAACAAGGTGACGGGTGAGATAAAACAAGGTGGAGGGCAGGATTCGGCCCACCGGCCATGAGTTTGACACCCCTGAGAATAGAGCATTTTGGGTCTTGATAAGAATTGCAAGGAACCAAGAGGTTCAAGGTGAAAATAGGATCAGTATTTTGTACTTCCTAGTGAAGGTATGAAATCTGAATAGATTAGAATAGAACTAGTTAGTTAATTAAATAATTAGTTTATGTATGTATTTATCTGTCAAGTAGTAGTATTAGTTGAAGAAGTTATAGTAGAGCACTGGACACTTGAAAAGTGTTAAAAAAAAGAGAGATGCAGATTCAAATTCACCCATGCTTTAATGAACCAGATTCAACTTTCAGGCAATCAGTGGATGCATGAGTGCTAAAACAGAACGACATAAATCTCATTTTCAAAACTGGGCAGTTTACTCAGTGTTTGAATCAAATTGAGACTCTGTGTATGTTCTACTAGCATAGAAATAGTACAGTGAATGAACAAAAAGGTAAGCCTAATGATGTTATCCGTAGCACGTCCGAAAGGAAGTAGAACAGAACAACATGTTTTAATGAAAAGCTCACAAAGCAATCCTCTGATATATCAAAGCTAATTAGGACAGAGTCCAACAATTACAAAAGATATTCAGTTGTAAAGAGATACCCAGCAATGTTTTGTCTTATCTCTTAAGCAGATCATTAAAGGCTTCCTGTTGTATTTCTTCATGATTTATTTTCAGGAAAATCTATTACCCTCTCCTCAGGAGGAGACTGAGACCTACCAGAACAATTCATTTGGCCTACTCCCAGCCACCCCTTCTTCTGAGATGCAGACAGGGAATAGTAATAGCCTGCCTGAGTAGTTCTTGCAATAGCGATCCACTGTGATAGTTGCCTTTCCTCATTTTCCTCATCATGCTACACAACACAGCTTCAAAATTTTGATCCAATCAATCGAGACCATTACATAAGTGCAGATGAATGTCTGACTATATCCAGGAAGTCATCACAGCACAAGGTTGAGGCATAAGTTTTGCCATAGCAGCAACTTTGGGTACTGCTGGCATACTATAGTCTCAAATTCCCAAGGAAAATATAGAAATTATCTGTAATAGATAATGTAGGGAGAAGAAGGACTGGCACCATGCAAGAAGGTTCTCGAAGCCTTTCTATCAACACTGTCTTTTGCTTTTATATGATTTTGCATGTGATAGTCTGGGGCACAGTCCTGAAACAAAACAACAGCAAGTCTTCATACAGTTAAACAAAGTCTGGATAGAATACTCCTAAAGGTGTCATTGATTATTTCCACACTTAGATATCAGTATTTTAAAAACGGCTTTTCAGCTGAACCCGTTCTCCTGCTCTCAGTTGGCGCTGGTTCTTTTGTCCTTTTTTAGCCTTTCTCGACAGCCTTCTAGTGGAAATCACTGCACATTTTTTGTTCTCCACTTAGCCTTTGGTTTTTGGACTCAAATTTATCACTCTTTTTGGGGGAAAATATGTGCTCCATAAGCTTGTTTTTTGCAGGCTTCCTCCTTGTCACACTGTAAACTTGATGCAAAGCATGTCCTGCTCTTTTTCTAAGCAGAGGGAGGAATTGTACAATCTCTCAAAAGCAGATGCTTCATTCCCTCTTGACCTGACTGCTATCCGCTGTTCTTAAGTCCTATCCGTAGGTAATCTTACTTTTTAATGAAAAGTGTTTTGTTCTAGAAAAGGGCAGATAATGTCTGTGTCTTTCATGTGGGCTTTTGTCCCTGCTTTATTTCAATTTATTCTTCAGTAATGAAGAAACTGAATATAATATTTAAATTCAGTTTTAAATCAAGCAAACTTCATCCAAACTCAAAATCCTGACAGTCACTTCTAAAATTTGCAAGTATACACTGAAGAAAAATATTTTGACATCTAGTCTGTCAGATAATCTGTCAGTAACAGTTATATCTTTCAGGGATAGAAATTAAAACTTCCAGAGTAACTTATTGGGAAAATAATACATTTACTGCAGCGGAATACTTAGCATTTTTGCAGGGGAAGTAGTTGGTTTCAGAATATGGGTTATTCGCTTGTGACAAAAACACAGAAAAAGAACTGCTTGCCAGATATCATCAATGAAGAGTGCATACCTGCAAAGAGCAGTATGTTAACATGCATTTAGGAAGCATTAAGAACCTCACACTGAAGGATGTAATGGATAGAGAAAAGAGAAGGAGTGCTCAGAGTTTTACTCCTTACAGAGGCTCATGGGGCACAAGGGGTCACACACCACTGCTTTACTTGGAATAAGTTTGAAAGCCAGAGAAGTTCTTAGCGCTGTTTTGCTACGCTTGGAAAAACAGTGCTGTCTTTGGGCAGAGATGTTTCCTGGCATGATGCAGTGACTGCTCTGTAGAGCTTTCACAGCTGTTGGGTTTACATCTTCCAGTTTTGCTTCACTGACATTTTTCATTTTTCTTTGTCTGCTGAAAAGTAGTCTTGCTTCTGTAGAGAAATGTGTGAGTGTTATGCGTAATGACAGTCATAATCGTTTCCAAAGTGCTTGGAAAACTAAAGCCCAGGTTGTCAGCTTGCTTACTGCTGTTAGATGCTATCAGTTTGAGGCTACGTAATGTGTCTGCTTTTAATCTGGCACAATTTTTGTCCCATACCAATTTACATATAAAATTTAAGTAATTGTGGCTTCTTGGAAAGAAAACAAGGTCTTTTCATGTGTTTTATCATGTTATTAACAGTTAATAAATTTGATGCCCTAGTTATTGTTATCATTGGCAATGATGACAATAAAAGCTATGATTTTGCAAAAATAAGCAAGACCAGGTCATACAGGAAGACCGGCAACTTTAAAGATTATTCAGCACTTATGGAAAAGTGTTTGTAACATAGGCAGTCTTAGCTTTCAAATTCTTCTTAACTCTGCTGCTATGTAATTAGTCACCTAGGCCTCACTGGAACTTGCCTTGCCCTTGATAGTTAATGCCACTAAGCATTGCCCATTAAGCTACTTCTTCCAGAGTCCTTTTTCAGTGTTTTTTCTGCTGCAGGAGGTGTTTTCACTTTTCACATAGGCTAAGCCATTAGATACAGCTGATGAAATTTACTCTGAGCTTCATGTGTTCTGAGTCATTTGTTAGAAATTACAAAATAAAATGTGCAAGATGTGATCTCAGATAGTTACCGCATCTACATCAACCTTTTATTGTGTTGTCATTTTTAGTGGAGAGACAACATAACAAATTATTGTGGAGCTTCCTTGTTTTACTGTTTTCATTTATCTTCAGTGAAACTTAAAATTAAAAACTCTCGCCATATTCATCTTTTTTTATCCTCCTTCTTTGTTCTTCCATATTCTATTTCTGAGGCAAAACAGAAGAGAGGGAAAGAGAAGATTGAGGGTGAAGTGAGGAAAGGGTGAAATAAAATCAAAACCAAGGAGAAAATAAATAAAGTTTTGATACTTTTTCATGGTAATGTTTAACTTGAAAAAAAATATACTATTTAAAGGATTTACAATTAATTCCATATGGAATAACAGTAGTTCTGTCTTTTTAAAAAATAAATCTCTACCATTTCTAATGTAACTCAGCATAGCCCCACCAAGGTCAATTGAGGACAAGTTATGCAAACTTCAGCTGCTGTATTAGCCCATACTTAATGTGTTTTAAAATACTTCATCTCAGTTGACAAGATGTGCATATGGTATCAGAGTTACCAGATTGAAGGGCTATAGCCTTCAGCCTTCCTCACTGTCTCCTCACTGTTGTATTTCACTCACAATGTTACTGCATCAGGCTTAGATTATCATCAGCCCTTTTTTTGTCCATAAAGCATCCAGCATATTAAAAAGTTTTGTATAAATTAAAACAAGGAGAAATTTGAGCCCATTTCAGCCAAAAACATTTTTATTTTTCAAAATCTTGGCCAATTTTAAAAATGAGCAGTTCAAGCTTTTTGAAATACATTGCAGATGTAGTCATGATTTATGTGCACTCAGTTATTTTTGTATATATTGAAAAAAACTGACAAGTTTCTATCTCGCATTTCATAGATCAGATCTTTCTGTATACACAGCACATGTCAGAAATTAGTATCTAAATCACATGCCAGTTGGCTTCTCCATGTGGCAGCTTATAAACAAAAATATTTGGGGACTGCACATTTGTGACATGATGACAGTGTAATGCAGTGTACAAACACCAGTTACTTGGAAGTATCCGGTTCCCTTACAATGAAAATAAGTTGATAAATAATGCTTGCATTGCTCTATCACAGTTCAGCAGGTGGAACATTCCATATTCAGGTGGTACTGTTTTTTTCGGAATAAGTGTGCTGATCTTATTAGTGACCTCTCTTTGCATCAGAGTGATATGTCTAAACTGGCATGGTAGTTTGTGGGTCTATTTTTAAGCTATTTGGATTCCCCCTTCCATATGAAATTGTGATTGGAGACGATTTCAGGTTGTACGAAATCGACAAAATGTTTTCCACTAGCTTCAGTGTAATCAGCAATCGGCTGTCAGAGGACAGGGGAAGAATACTGCTGCCTGCTGAAGTGCATCTAGGACCGTGCAATTGCCAAACAGGGAAGTCGTGTTCTTGGTTCCACCGGTGGCCGTGTTTCTGGTTGCATATTTCACGCAGGCCCAGCTATGATGTGGCTGTGCAAAAAGCAAGATCAGGTCACTGATCCGCCTGAAGAGTATCACAGGAAACAAAAAAACCAAAAAAATTTCACCTTGTGATAATTACTAGCTGGCACTACTGTGTAAGCTCTTGCTCACATAGTACAGATTCCAAGCTGTATATCAACATCCATGAGATATTTAAATTCAGTACGTTAAGAACTGAGAACACAAAATGCAGTACTACTAATGTATTGTATTTTGTAAAAAACAAACCAAATAGGCCAGGTCCTGTGGAGATGTAAAGGCGAGTTATTACGCTTCTTCCAATATAAACGCAGCTGGAAAAGGCTGAAGAAAATCATGTTTAAAACGCAAAAGGCTGAGCAGGATATATGAAGAAAACTAGCACGAACTAAAAGTAGTTGTTTGAACAGCTATTTAAGCATTGCAGCACAGAAGCTTTTAAGCAGGGTTGAGGATCATCAACAAGATTCACATATTAGTACATCGTAAAATATAGTGCATGAAAGTAATTCAAAACCCCCATTTTTATTATTACTTAGTCAATGATGTAGGTTCTTTCAACATTTGATCCATTTTTTGTTTGTTGTCAAGCCTGCAAATATATTAAACATTTATAGGGCCCCCTATAAAATTATTTCTTGTTGTTCTTTTGCTACTAGAGCCAGTAAAATTGTCTCACATTTAAGTTTTAGTCTTTTTATTTTTTGCACCACATCCATTTTTGTGAAATCAAGAAATACCAAATAAGAAAAATGCTGTTAATGAACTGTGCAAAAGGTAAGCAGCTTCCTAGTGTGGTGAACAAAGTGAAAAAGAAAGCTGGGTTTATCCCTCAAATATTTATGTTAGTCAAAGTAATCATGGAAATAGCTAAACCTTAAATCCCTAGTTTGCTTTCATGGGTTTCAAAATCTCTCTTTTACTTTCAGCCAAGCATAAACTAATAATGGTTCCAAATGCCTGTATCTTACTTAATTAAAACAGAGTAAGTGCTTTCTGTTATCTCAACTAAGTGATAAAAAACAGACTTCGTAGGGTGAAGGCCAGATTCCAGATTCTGATGTTCCTGAAATTACTTTATTTCAAGAATTTTAATAAATTCTTTCTTGTTTTCTTCCTGTCTTATAAACACGCTCTTTGCTGTTTTCTCTGTACAGTAGGTGTCTGGAATCCCAAATTTTATTTCTGTTTTTTGTAGTTGAATTGTTCTTTTCCTGCTTATTTAAGTCTGACTATCTTTCTGTTGTCTTTCTGTGGACTTCTTGTAGTTCTGACTTATTTGTTTAATTGATAAATAGTTTTGCATATAATTTTGTGTTCCGGGTTACACATCCTTCGCATAGCTAGTTTCGTGATTATTTCAAAAGAAGAAAGCAAACTTGAAAAACTCAGTAAACCTATGCAGTTACATGACTATCGAATAGAGAAACACAAGATTACTCAGTGAAGCAAATGTGGCAAGTAAAATATATCTGGGACTTCAGTGGAACATTTGACAATGTGTTGTTCGCTTTTACGTGGATTAGTGAAGGTTACCTGAACCTCAAGCACTCTCTTAAACCAGGTATGAGGATATGTCTCATGCTGGAAAGAATGCTGGGGGGAATGGAGAACAGTTCTGTCCTATTTGGTATCTTGGCAAGTCATTTAGAAAAAAAGGAGGTTGATCATTATTAATTATCATGAATTCTAACATGCAAACACCACCAGAGAGAAATTCAATACTGCAAATGCAGGACTGAAAACAACAAATGGCAGAATTCTTGCCCAAGTGCAAGTCAGTCTGCTAAGGCAATGTGATCAAGAACAGCGGTGTTCCAGAGGAATCATAGAATAATAGAATCATAGAAACATCTGGTTGGAAAAGTCCTCTGAGATCATTAAGTCCAACCGTACCTGTCCCCTTACTAAACCATGTCCCTAAGAACCTGACCTACCTGCCTTTTAAACACCTCCAGGGATGGTGACTCAACCACCTCCCTGGGCAGCTGTTCCAATGCCTGACCACCCTTTCAGTGAAGAAATTTTTCCTGATGTCTAAACTGAACTTCCCCTGACACAACTTGTGGCCATTTCCTCTCGTCCTATCACCTGTCACTTGAGAGAAGAGACCAGCACCCACCTGGCCACAATGTCCTTTCAGGCAGTTGTAGACAGTGATGAGGTCTCCCCTCAGCCTCCTCTTCTCTAGGCTAAACCCCAGTTCCCCCATGGACAAACCAGGAAGACAGAAATTCTAAATGACACCTAGAAGCGGCACCGGCAAGTATCAGCAAAAGACTAATGCAGTTAGGAACAGCAGAGAGACAACGTAGGAGATCAATGTGTATTGCCTTCTTTTCACAAGACTTTCGTGATCACATCTGAAATAACGATTTCAGTTTCATTTCAATAGCAGAAAAATAATAAGGGGATTTAGAAAAGAACAGAAAAATGTCAGAGAGATTAAAAGTTATGATTTAAACAGCAAGATATAAAAAATCCCAAACAGATGAAACTGTTACTGATTATCCTAATTAACAATCTTTTGAGGAGTGGAGTTAGTAAGCTCCCTAAGATTTGGATTCCAAGGGTTGAGGTTTAGTGTTTACAGTTTCAGAGATTAAAATTGTCAGCAAATAGATAATATTGATGATGTTTATTGTGCTTCCTGGTTATCCCATTCCCACAATTTGCCAGATGCTTGTGTGTTCATCTAAAACATGTTTAAATATTCAGGACTGATAGACAATTGAAATGTGTAAGCAGAGGAAGCACTACAACAGCAATAAGAGAACTAAAGTAAAACTCATTAAATAAAATGAAATAAAATAGATGACATTTAAAAACATAATAGTCAGTCTAATTATTAGCAAACGTTTAATTACTGGTGTCTACATGGCAGCATATATCATTGCCTTGAACATTTAAAACTAGATGGGAAAAGACATAAAAAAACCTGTGAATGATTCTCTATTGGTTGGATGTATTAGGATGACTAATAAAATAGGTTTTTAATATCTGAAATCTGAACTGCATCCAGGAAACTGAAACCGTGTACATGCATGCAAAGGATGCCAGAATTTGACCCTATAAGTGTTAAAATCCTATTACTTCAATTTGGCCAGACAATCCCCAATGCTGCATGAGAACCATGACTATAAATAAGTAGTGTATTTATTTTTAAAGAATTGGGAAGGTGTAAATTTTCCCGTATTCCTAAATGCTCATAAATCATTGTGATTTACTGTGTCAGTTTTACTTTTCAGTTCTGCCAATTTAAAGGCTGTGCATATGGAGAGACTGACTACAAGATTTTCAGTCTCTGAAAACCCAAATCTGCCAGAAAAAAATTTCTGGAGGCCGAGCTTACCCCTTTACCTACAGGAAGAAGTGATAATGTGAGAGGAAATGGCCTCAAGTTGCACCAAGGGAGGTTTAGATCGGATATTAGAAAAAAATTCTTTACAGAAAAGAGTGGTGAAGCATTGGCACAGGCTGCCCAGGAAAGTGGGGGAGTCACCAGCCCTGGAGGTGTTCAAAAAGCATGTAGATGTGGCACTTCAGGACATGGTTTAGTAGGCACAGTGGTGTTGGGCTGACAGTTTGGACTTGGTGATCTTAGAGGCCTTGTCCAGCTTTTATGATTCTATGATTCCAAGTGGTAGTGCTTTTAATTAGGCACTGTCCCAATCAAGACTGCATTCTGTTTATTGATTCAGAGTCTCTGGGGTATAGCTATACCTTTGTATGAAGATGTATGTTGAGCATTTACTCGAAGGAAAGCAAAAAACAGGGGTCAACAGTAATATTTTATGTAGCTTTGGTGCTACACAGGTGGGTAGCTTAGCTGGAGGTTCCACTGTCGTAAGAAGGAATCAAGAGCCACACAATCCCAGTCATCAGTTGGTATTTCTGCTGTCTGCAGTCCTGGGAGTGAATGGGGAAACTGGAGCAGAATTTCAGCTTCTTAGTGTGCTTTTTATAAAAAGCTCTCTTTTGATGTCTCTCTCAGTTTCATTCTGCTCATTTTTCATATCAAAGCTAAAACTTCCTTTCCCTGCAACTCCTCCATTTCACATCAGTCTGTAGCTCAGTGAATTAACTCTTCCAAACCAGGAGTCGATAACATCTTGCTTCAGGAGATGCCTAATCACTGTGATGAATTGTCCTAAAAAATCACAGACCTTTACAGATGACATTTTCATTTGCAGTAAGCTGTAGATGGGTTTAGCAAACAGCTGCTTTTCACAACAGCCAGGATTAGTCATCTTATTCTTACACCAAGCATAAAGCAGTTATTGTATATGGGGAATTATGAAAGAGCCAAATAATTCTGGATTATTGATCTATTTGTCTGTGGGGAGGTTGTGAGTGAAAAATCTTATACTCTGTTGTTCTTAGCTCAGATACCATTAGTGTAGAAATTGATATAATGCCCACAGTGCTGATAAAAATGTTTCATTTCCGAATAAAAATAAATGGAAGTTAAAGTAGAAAAAAATGTGATGTTTCATAACTTAAGAAACCACAATGTTTTACAGTAGCAACATCAATCAAAAGCTGCTATAAAACATGATTTAAGACGTTGCAGAATTGTACTTAATACTTCAGATGTAAACAGCCTAACTGCAGTGTAATCAGTAATTATTAACCTTGTCTTCTAAAGGACCTATTTGCACTTATTTTCTTTGACTATCATCATAAAAGATGATAGACTAACTCAATTTTAAGTGTGGTACAAATATGCTTTTTCTGATTTCACAATAATTGCCTGTAGTCATTTAATTTGTCACTTTGATTGAGATCTTTCCTCATTTACACTTGCAAAGTCCTATTGACTTGATGTAACAGGAATGTATTGTGTGGCTGTGAAAATTAGTGCAGGGTATGATGCAGTAAATAGCATTTCCAATAAAACCTGGAATATAATTTGCCCTTATTTACACCCAAGTAACTGAGAATGCCTTTATAGTAATTTCTACAGTATGTTTTTCTATACTTAGAAAAACAACAACATATCTTTTTTAATAATGAATAGGAAACTGCAGAAATCTTCCAACTCAGTGCAAGTGTTCACAGCTTTTTGCCTGTCTCCTGACTGACTTGGTGCCAGTTTGCATAATTGCCTCCCCAGATTACATCACACTGCCGTTACATCCCCTTTCTTGCTCCTCTACTGTCCTTTGCTGCCTGTTATAGTTTTTTCACCTGAAGAGCTTTCTGATTTTACTACTTTCTTGAAAAATTCATCGTGTTTCCCTTTATGGCTGAGTAGTTCTAAATGTAAATTTGAAATCAGGCCAGAGGGTGTTATGGCCTGATCAGAGCATCCAGACATGGGATCCTGCGACTGGTATCTCAGCATGGCCACGCTCGCAGGTGACTGCTGTCAGAGTATCACGCCTGACCAGACGATTCTTCTCCAGGTATCCTTCTGTGGGGGCATGTGGAATATTTCTTCAAATAAAGCTTGTTCAGTGTAAATTAGAAGCAATTTGATTTTAAAGTCCCCCTTTATGGGTGCCTATATCTCCATTCAAAACTAGTAACAGGAGGGGAGAGACTGCAGAGTAATGGTTACAGTTATCCAGGAGATCCTCTGCTGAAGGTGGGTGTGCAGATAAGCCTGTGCTCTGGGGGGCTGTGTAAATCTGGGAATGAGGAGGGTGCACAGGACTGAGACCTTATTGCCCATTGAAGAGGAAGAGGCACACCAGGCTGCTTGACCCAGACAGGGGGGCAATTCTCCAGATAATCCTAGAGGCCCCTCAAAAAGTAGGTCTTGGGACTTGTGGGTAAATGAGGGGGTGGAGACTTCCAGGAGAAAGAAACCTGAGCAGGTGCGATGATTTGTGTTGGAGAAGAAGGCTAGATAAGACCTCAAAGACTTGTGTGTGGGTTTTGTGTGTATTGGGGTGTCTTTCTCCAACTGCTCTGGATATCTCAAGTGGTCAAAGAGACAGAAAGGACTTAAGAGCCTTCTCAGGCTACTGAAGATACTTCTGAGACTAAATATTCTCACAATTCAGTATCTCCACCACAGACCTTTATTTACAAAGCTACGATGGACAACCTGCAGTCTATTCAAACTGTGTTCACTTCTACCAGCTGCTTTGGGCAGTCTCCTGCATTGAAACTGCTTATGTGTTTTACCTACGTCCACATGATCCTGAGTGTGAAATGATGACCCTTGGTTTCTCTTTGATGAAAGCTTCTCAAGCAGTAACAATATTGAAATAAGGAATGGAAGCACATCGTTGAACTTCACAGCCTGATTGAGCTTATCTACACCTTATTTGTATGTCGTGTTATGTTAAAGGAAGATATGGAACACTTCCATGGATCCTGACCTCCGTTGTTAAGGAAGACCTGTAAAGGACATTTTTAAGGAAGATCTGAAAAAAAATCCAAAAGCCAACCCACTACACTGATGCTGAATACAGACCTCAGCACTGCACAGAAATCTCAGTATTGGTTAAGGATTTAAAGAGATTGTGTCAAACACTATTCAAATTCTTGTGATGTCAGCATAAATTAATACGTAGAACTGGAAAAAGCATGATACTATGTTAAACAGTGTTTGCACAAGACTGCCCTTTAGCGAACACATTTACTCCGAGCAGACTGTGTCGCTGCTGCTATGTGTCAGGTACCAAAGGACTTCTGTACAGAGTTTTCTGGAAAGAAAAAATCATTTTTCTTTATTCTGCGGAAGATACCATTTATTGTGTAAACAGAAAGCAGCAGTTTGCAGCACTAGATGTTAAACTATGAGTTATTTTAAAAGATTTATGGTAACGAAGAGCATTCAATAAGTTTACAATGTGAGTGCTAATGAATGAGTTGATTTTAATGTGTATCACATTTCACTGTAGAAACTTCCTTATGTTTTGTCTACCCACAGTTTAATTTTATCCTCACTTCACATTCCCAGTAGCAAGGCCAAAAGTAAACTAGGCTAGCCAGTGTTACCGATCCAGATAAAAGAGAAAAAAGAGAACCCTGGGATAAATCTGAGCCATCTGGGAGAACAGAGAGATGCCAGGACCCGAAGCAGTGCTCTGCAGCTGGTGAGGATGATACAAAGAATCGCCTACTCCACCCCAAAAGTACAATGAGAGCGATCAAGGTTGGCACTCACTGTAAACAAGCACAGTGAATTTTAGGCTGAGGAAGGGAGACGTGGGAGTAAAAAATAAGAGAGGATAATGGGGCTCAGTTTTCCATCAGCTTTCCTGGCCTCTTGGATTTGCCAGTCCTCCTGCTTGCCAACTGGGGAAGTCCCCTGTTCCCTGCTTCTTCATGCTTATTCCCAGCCTGGCTTTGTGTGGTGAGGCAGCGACATTATTCATTGAGGGACAAATCTGAACTCTTTGATCTTGGTATCCTAACTTCACCTTTGCCAGGTAATTAAAAGCAGACAAACATGCACAAACATGTTAAAATGCAGCAATGTATTTATAAGTGTAATTGAGCTGTGATTACTTTGTCACGTTTCATTACAAATTAATAGAAACACATTATGGGGCAATGAAAGGATCCTGCTCGGTGCAGGCTCGTATCTCCTCTGTTCTACATAATCTGTAGCCACATATGACTTTGCAAAGAATGAGCAAATGCTCACGGGACGATCTGACAGTGTTTCATCTCCGCATTGAACATGAGAAAGCACCAGTGCAAGCTGTAGGAACGTTTAGCATCAGAATACCAGCACATCTTTTAAGTCTCACATACACTTCTGCCTCTGTGTAGAACACCGCATTTCTTCTGTTCCTGAGATAAAGAAAAATTTACTTTCTCTCCTTTTCTTCAAAACAGGCACTGTAGGGACAAAGGGATATTATCTTCTTGCTAGTGGCATGAAGGCAGCATCTCAGATGTGGATTACCTCAGAATTATCCTTCTTGACAAATAGATTGTGAAACCACCGCTTCATCTCTTGGCAGGTCCTACTCTGCTTTCTCCCAGAGAACCCTGAGGAGCTGCTGTCTTCTCTCTGCCGCTGACTATAGGTATGCATTTTCCTTCCCCTTTCTCACCTTGTGCATTTCAGGGGGAGTTAATCCGTCTGGTGCAAGGTATGTAATTGCACAGAGCAAGCACAATTTTAGGGGGCTTTACCCACTCTTTGTTCGGTTTGCTCAGTTAAACACAGAAGCACCTGCCAGATATTCCACCAGAGCCACAACCCATCCACATGTAGCACCAGCTGAGAAATTCTTCCGAAACACCTCTTCTTCTTTAAAATGTGGCATCCAGTTTTGCTACTGTAACATTTGGGGAGGCAGGGAAAGGCACAAAGCCGGGGGATGGGGGGGGGGGGGGTGTAAGGTATTTTTAGTTCCTGTTATTGCATTTCACTATGATCACTTTCTGGTTTCAAAGGAAATGTAACTGAAACCCAATGTGGTTTTGGAATAAGGAAAATGTTAGATAAAAATTAGCATTTTAAACCAGGGAAATGATTTGTGAGTTAAAATACTTTCTTCTTCTGACTTTGCAGAATTATCTTCCCTCTGCCTTCAGGGTAGCCAGAACAACTTTCAGGCCAAACCAATATTTGAATTCTTGTTCTTCTCAAAGAAAACTAGTGGGTGGTTTTCTGCCTAGGAGCTAAGCCAGAGAGTTCCCCTACAGTTTAGCTACAGTTGAGCTTTGAGGAGGCCACTATCCTGTCCATCCTGTCAGCTTCCACCAATAATGGGCACAGGGTGCAATGTAGCAGACATAGGGACAACATTATACCAACAGTCTACAGCACATAAAGCTTCATTTTCTTAAAGGAGTGATCCACTGCTTTAAAACAACAATGCTCAGCAGTGTCTCCAGTTGACTCTTCTGGCTAGTACAGCCCAAAAGGAAACACTAGGAACAAGTACTCAACAAGAAAATATCCTGCAACAAGCTCAACTTTGCTTTTTTGCAAAAGTTACTAGTCTTTTTACAATGGTACAGCCAATGAAGGGAGAGGTTTCTGTTCTTCGACAAATATTAACAACAATTTTATAGTCACTTTCAGTGTTATGGGCAACTGGAGCTGGCAATGTAAGCAGTGTAACCCCACCAAGCCAAGCAAGGAAGTGCTGTAAAACATGCCTGTTGAAAATAAAGGGGGGAAACTGCTTCTCAGCTCTCCCTTCAAGCCCCACCTCTGCCTGCCCTGTGGTTGTAACCTACAGCCTCCACAGGGCAGGGAATGATGGCGTTTGTTCCCTTAGCTTCAGGCTGAGTTCGAGAGACTCCATTACTCATTGAACTCTAGAAAAGGGAATTAGTTTCTGCATAATTTCCAAAGTAGAAGAGGAATTTGAGTTGGATTTGAATCGTGAACCAGGGAAAATATTTTGGAAGAGTCCAGGCTGTGAAAGTGTTGTTTGGCTGCAACCCACACGTAGAGGCAGTATTGGTCTGCCCTTACTCGTGGTTTGCTCACATCACCATCTGAGGGGCTGAATAAAATCCCAGAGATTGAAAATTTAAGACACAGGATGGGGCTGTGTCAAGTCTTGACATATTTCCCTGCATTAAACCCCTGTTTTGAGCAGAATGGCTTTCACTTCCAATCCTTTCTGTGAGCCACTGGCAAACACGGCAATGCAAGCTGCAGCGCCGGCATGAGAAAGGGCCAACGAAGGGTCAGGAGCAAGCGGCTGCTCTGGCAAGACAGGCACTACATAGGCTGGCTTCCCTGCTGGAAGCACAGCCTTGCAAGGCTGGGTGCTGAGTTTCCAACCTCATCTCTCTTGGAGCACAGAGACCTGAGACTTTGCTCCTCTGGAGACAGAAGTTTCCAGTGAGATGTCTGCAGTGAGAACACCCCAACGTGGTCTGACTAATTTTTTAAGCCTATTGCGCTCTACCATAATGAACCTGGGCCAAAACCAGTGCACAGCTGGGAATACAACTCCCCATTCCTCAGTCAACAACCATGACGAGTTCTTCATCCACACCACCTTTCAAACCCCATACTACAAACACATGATACCTTAAAAGTCAAAAGGTATTTCTGCAGGCTGGCAAACAATGGAGGAGGAATTCCCACAAAGGAATCCTTCAGAGAATAATATCCATTACTATTTTGTTCATCTAAGGTGTCTAGCTGGCCCTGATCACTATGGATCTGAGTTATTCATTTTTTAAATTATTTATCCTCTGAAATTCTTTGTGAGATACATTGCAGATAAGGCATAGAGACCTCCTCCTAATATGATGTAGGAGGTCTGAGACAAAATAACACCTGAACCCAAATCCCAGGCTGTGGCTTTGAACCACCAGGCCAACTTTCTCTGTATTCTCGCAGGGTGTGGAGAAAAAAAATAAACGGCTCATTTCACCAACAATGTAATGATATCGATTTTACATTTTTATATACACAGACACACACACACAACATAGAAATGCACGTACTTTTATTTCAGGTAATATTTATAGCCTAATGGCATTTATATAATATATGCATGGCTTATATAGCATTTAAATTATATATATATGCATATGTTTTCAATGTGTATTAGTTTGACAGTTAGTGTGACATGTTGTCTCCCACTGCAAAATTAGTATTTTCTAGTCTGTGTCCACCCCATTTCTTATTACAACCCACAAGAAAGCACTTCTTTGGTAACATATTTTGGCTGATACACACCTATAAATGTGTAGTATTTATTTGCCATGTTGCTGCTCACAGAATGTTGCTGTGCTATTGCTGTCCTTTGTTTAAAGTTCTCTAAAAGGCTCTCTGCAAGGGCTGTGTAGGAGGCTTTGCAGCAGGGAGGTTTGGAAATTTTTTTTCTCAAAATTATTCTGAAAAGCCTGTCCTTTCCAAGGTCTTGGCCAGCCGCACAGCTGTTTTCCTCTTTTCATTTTCTTTACTTCTGCAGCACGGAATAATAGCCCTTATCTAGTATTTTATATATAAAACACATAGTTGAATCTCTACCACATACTTTTCTCTTTAGCAGCTTTTACTGGGCACTGAGGTACTTTCAGCGATTCTCCTTTTGTCAGTGCAGTATTCAGTCCTTTAGGGATCAGCCAGCTCTGGGACTGGTTTTACCACCATTACTCTCATTGCACATCCCTTATATTGCATGTAGTCTCCCAAGTGTCAACAGATCTCTCATATTTTATAAAGTAAACTGATACCACCTATGTCAAAACCTTATCTCTTTCTTACCTGTGACACCAAGGAGACCCAAAAGGTATTTCCAGGGATACTGACCAGCTGGCATCAGTACAGCTACCAGACCCCTGGCAGAAAATTCCTTCAAGTTTTGAACATGGCTGTGGAAAGGACAACCAAACCCCCAGCACAGGTAGTCTGCTTGGGGTCTTACACTCTGATCATCTCAGCAGGGAAAGATCGCAAGACATTGACTTAGAGCCAGCCTTTTGCGCTCAGTGTTGCAAAGTAGAGGTTTCACTGTGTTGGCAGCCAGGATTTTCATAGAATCACAGGATCAGAGAACCAAAGAATGGTTTGGGTTGGAAGGGACCTTAAAGATCATCCAGTTCCAATCCCTCTGCCATAGGCAGGGACACCTCCCACCAGACCATGCTGCTCAAGGCCCCATCCAATCTGGCCTTGAACACTTCCAGGGAGGGGGCATCCACAACTTCCCTGGGCAACCTGTGCCAGTGTCTCACCACCCTCAGCATGAAGAATTTCTTCCTAATGTCTAATCTAAATCTTCCCCCTTCCAGTTTATAGCCATTCCCCCTTGTCCTATCGCTACTTGGACTTTTACTTAAGAGTCCCTTCCCAGCTTTCCTGTAGGCCCCCTTCAGGTACTGGAAAGCCACTATGAAATCTCCTCAAAACCTTCTTTTCTCCAAGCTGAACAAGGCTCTCAGCCTGCCCTCATAGCAGAGGTACTCCAGCCCTCTGATCATCTTTGTAACCCAGATAGGTGACAATGTCCTACAAGTGAAAATCGTCATCTGCTTCAAACTGTGCTGGCTGCTTTATTGATGGAGGTCACAAGTATCCTACAAAAAACTTAGCAGTGATCTGGTTCTTGCACACCACCCAGGAGATTCAGCGATCTGAACAGTGACAATTTCCTCAGCCTGTTCACCTTGGAAACCTGCCTATGTTCAAACATCCTTGCATGATCCATCCTAGGGTATGCTGTGGCACAATGCATTTCACATGACAATGGGAGCAGCCTTAAGGCTTTTGCATGCATTGACATACACATGAAAAACGGATACTTTCCCTTGTCCCAAGCACTCGGACTATAAATCCATGGGGAACTTGAGTAAACATAATTTTCTTAGTATGTTAAAAAGTTCAGACTGTGGAAAGAAGACATTTCTGAGAAACAGATTTTAGTCTTTGAAATAATTAGACTGAGCTGAACAGATTTTTGGCATTATTTGTAAGCCAGTCATTGTTCAGCCTTTGTAGTTAGAAGAGCAATTATGACTCCTTTGGAAAGATCCTTAGTTGAACTCTTAAAATAATAAAAACACTCCTCCATAAGACCACATCAACATATGGTTTTTGTAACGACAGCACAAACAAATCACCCACTCATCAAACACATTTAGGAAGAAGACAGGAACAAACAGAGCAAAGTTTCTAAAGACTACTTACTGGTCCTGATCAATCGGAAGAAGAAAAAAAATCTGAATTGAATTCAGGAACTGCCTATGGGATATAAAATATACACAAAACATGCAAAATAAAAATAAGCAAACCCATAAATATCACAGAAAGCAGTAAAGGAAAGTTTATAGCTAATGTGCTGTGAAGTTGTATTTCAAAAATATTAAGCTGCTGCTGCCCAGCTTTATGATCTGCTCACTAGTTCACTTTTTAACTTTGGTAATATGTCATGAGTAAGCAAGAAGGAGATAAAGCACATCTACACTAGTGATCATTATCAGAACATCCTCCCTGGTTTCACCAGCTTCCTGATAACTCCAGGGTGAGGTCCCAGCTGAACAAGAGCTGGTGGGTGATGTGCATCACTGCTGTATTTCCCTCTGGCAGATGTTGCTGTGTGGTGACCAAGTGGGTGTTAACTGGTTTGAGATTTGTGGATCCCTTGTTGCCTTTCTGTGGCAATATAAATATCCATGCTTTCCAGGAGCCTGGTCTTGGGGCAGTCCTGAAACATCTGCATCTTTAGAAATGTGGAAGTTGGGGTGAATAGACACAGAAAGGTTTTGAACTATAAGTCACTCCTGATATTACCTCATCACAGTATCATAAGGTTGGAAAGGACCTCTGAGATCATCGAGTCCAACCTATTACCCAACACTAACACCAACACTAACACCAACCCATCATCTAAACCATGGCACTCAGTGCCTCATCCAATCTCCCCTTAAACACTTCGAGGGTCTGCGACTCCATCACATCCCTGGGCAGCGCATTCCAATGACCTCATATAAAACATAGAAATGTAGAAACACACACATACAGAGCTATACCTCTTTTCCATAGCTTCATCACTTTTAAACATCTTTTAGGTACTAGTCAGGTTTTACCAGAGCCTTGAAGGACTCCCTTCTCCTTTGGATCACAACATCTCTCTGCTTACTGCATCTTTTTATGCATATGCTGGGGACCATGCCCAACAGCTACTTCTTCTTCCTCTTCCTCTGCCAGGCAACATACAGATCAGTCCTCCTGCATGACCTGTGTCCATGCAACACACATACAGCTCCCTGGGGCTGACCACTGAGAAAAACATTGGCTACTTCCACACAACTCCCTGTGAAAACTTCAGAAAAACCTTGGTGTAAAAGAAAAAGGGAGAAAACAAGCTCCACATTCAACATAGGCTTTGCCAACTGACAAATACCCAGAGAGACCCCTCAGTATGAAACAGAGTTTAAAAAATGAATATAAGCAGACTTCTCCAAGAAGCGATCCTGTCAGCATGTAGGTCTGTTGTTCTTGCTTGTGCTATTCAGCTGAGTATGTGTTCCGTGAACAGAAGAATGGACTAGAAGACTCTACATACTAGATTTGATTCCAGTTGGAAAGTGCAACAAGTGAATCTTTCCCACTCGTCATCCTCCTCTGGATAACTCTAGATTGAACTGAATAAGAACAGCATTAAAACACTGATAGCGAACCAGAGTCCCAGCTACCACTATTGTTGCAGCCTCTAGGACTGGGCAGATGGTATCAGCACGGGGAAATAAATGGCAACAAACACTTCTGCAGATAGAGCCAGAGTATCTTGCTTGTTGTCAATGCAATGGGTTAATGACAGGAAGAGAATCCAACTTTCCTCCTCTAATCCCTTCCCATGCCATTTTCAGGTCCAATCAGACTCAGGATTGCTGCTGCTACAGATGTTTGGCTCAGAATTATGTCCCAAATATCTTCAGCAGACAGCACTGTCATGTGCTGAAAGCTCTGCATAGTAGTGCTTGGTCTTTTTAGAGAAAGGTGTAGATCTCAGTCTGCATTGGCAAGTCCTTCCATGGAAACCAATATTAATGAAAATCAGTGAGGAAAGGTGAACACTACCTGCCTTTGAACAGTTTTATCAGAGGCAATGGCTACTCTCAATTTTTGTCAAACCATTTTATCAGAAATCAAGATTTGAGTATTTAAAAGCTGGAAAAATACACAGCTCTACTGGAAACAATAAAGTGATATAATTTGCTTTATTAGTATTGAGCTTTGAAAGGTAAATAAATGACAGTCTGATCCTTTGGGGAATTTCTCAAGACTTAATCTTTGTTATAAAGAATTTATTTAAATTTTATTTAACATTGCTGTTGTGAAGTTAGGAAAAACCTTAGTGACAAAGTACCATTACTGCGTATGAGTGCAACCAGGAATGCCTCTCCAGCTTGTCAGTCTGTCTCCCCGATTACCAGGGCCTCAGTCTTTGCAGAAAAATTACCCTTGAAAAACAAATCCAGTTCTCCTAATCTCAGTGTTGCTAAAGTAAATTACTCCTTCGGCCAGAGAATTGTTATTTTGAGATCTGCATCTAGGAAGGGGATACAGCCACAGGGAATGGGGCAGCTGGCGGCAGCCCTGTACTCTGGGAGTTTCATGTTTGACTGCGTTGGCCATGTGTGTGTTTTCAAGTTATCTGGGGGAAATTTATTCAGTTTTATTTCAGCCAAAAATAAGAGGCACAGTAGAAGTTTTGGGAGGGCTCCTCATAAGCTTGAGGTGACCTGAGAGCAGCCAGGTGTTTCAGCAACTGTTACTTCTGACTTGCACAGCAGCATCTGCTCTAATGATTTTCCTTGCCAGCAGTGATGACTCACATGAATTATCTTTTCTCTTTGTATACTGTCTAGTGTTTACTCATTACAGTTCTGTATTGTTTTTCATTTCTTGCAAGAAAATGAAAAACATTATTACCACATTTCCCTTCAGTTTAGTTTTTTAACCTTCTCTTGGTGCAGAGCTTCAAGAACAAAAGAGTCTGAAATTCTCTGGGCTCCTTGCTGCTCAGATGGCACTTCTGGAGAGTCCTCAACTTCTTCTTTGTGGATTGCTTCTAAATGTGCCCTTCCCAGTTATTATCCTATTACTGTAAACTTTGCAAAAACCTATGCAAAAGAGTTTTATTTTTCTCTTAATTGGTTGCGTGCGCTTACGCTACAGAAACTGAATAGGAACATCTGTTAACTGTGGAAGTGGTAAGTGTGATGGATTCATCATCATAGCTTCTCTAAAAAAGTACTTCCTTATATTTTCTTTGCAAGACAGACTGCCAGAAGGTCCCCTGTCAGCCCATGTTCTCACTCTCTCCATTCGTTTGTCCAAGTACTGGAGTGATAGTGGCAGGGAACTCCAGAATACCTACAAGATGTAACAAAGAAATCACATATTTGTCTCTGAAGAACAACAAAAAAAATGTATCACTATATTCATGATGAAACAATTTCTCTAAATTAATACAGTACTAGAGTCGGCTCCCTTTTTCTTAAATTTTGTTATGTAGATATACAGCAGACCAAAGATTATCTCCAGAAAGTTAAAAGCTTTATGTTACTTTACTTGTAACAAAACTTTACAATAAGAACTCAAATAATGCAGAACCCTCTTTTAAAAACCAGACAGAAAAAGTCGGTTTGCTTATACATGAGAGAAGTATTTTATGTTATGTTTTTTTAACAAGAATACAAGAGCTGCATCTCGTTGAGACCTGTATCACATGAAAGACAACCTTCCAGTGCCTTGCAAGTGCCTCTCTTTTTTAAGACTCTCAGTTCCCCCAGACCTTTATTTGCCCAGATAATCACAAGAAGCCTTGAATTTACCTCAACACTCCAGTCTTTATTAAGCATTTTGACTGTGCAAGATTAACCTTCATGAGTCACAGTAGTCATCTCCTTCTGCAATCTGCTCCCACCGCTTAAGTATTAGCCACCTCCCAGAGAGACCCTAAGGCAATAATGAGCTCAACTTTGCCAGACGTGCGCTCCGTCACAAAACCAGCTCCGCTCTCTCCGCAAGCTCCGCGTTTGCCACATGCATGGCATACAGACCATCCCAGAGCACTGAAGGGATTTATACAATAGCATGAGCTCATGGCCAAAGCTCTGTGTTGCGATCCAAGCCTAGTGACAGATCAGAGGTAAGATCAAAAGATTAATGGATAATCAGCTTCCATTATTAACAATGTTGTAAACAAAAGGAAGTGGAAAGATCAATCTTCACCCTTAACTTTTTATTTTCACTTCCTTACTTTTCTGAGTTAGGGTCATGGGAATGCAGCCTTACCTGACAGTAACCATCGTTTTTGTTTAATAATTAAAATGCAGGTGCTGTGGATCCAGTGCCTCTTGCTTTGGAGATGGCTTTGGTACTTGACTGTTTAAAAACCTCTCACAGTGCACTAGACTTAGGGTTTTTCTTTTTGTAGCTGTTAGTTTAATCCTTCAGCAAGGGACCATTTCAACTCCTGTTAGTTAATCTAGATAGCAGACATCCCCTTTTCCGCCCTTTCCCCATCTCTTCATACATAGACTGCGGTGGGAATTTCTAATTGAAATTTCATTAGAATAAACAAATTAAGATGAAAGGGATTGTTATAAGACTAGAGGATTACAAAATGGAAAAGCAGAATTTATGTGTTGATCACGAAACCGAAAAACTTTTTTGTAACTAAACAACTTTTAGAAAGGTAAGAAAAGCAACAAAGGATGGTTGAAAGCAACTGATACAAGCAATCCATCGAAAGTCTCACTGGACATGGCACAAGACAGAAGGACTTGTATTTCTTGGCATAATAACTACAGGGAAGAGTATCTTCATTTTAACATTTTCCTAGTGTGTAACAGTGTGGATTATGGCACCTCTCTGCCAGGCAGGCAAACGCTGGAATAACTCCGAGTGCAAGATTTCACTCCTTCTCCAGAAACAATCTGGTGGCTGTTACCGTGATAACCTCTGAGGGTCAGAGTCTGCTGCTTTCCCAGCAGCCCTTGGCCAGGATCTTGATGGACTGAGAACTCAAATCTCTTCCCATATCTAAGAAGACATTTCTCTACCACTTGCAGACCTACTACTAAGCTTTGAATAAAAGCATGATGTCCAGTCTGTTTTTTAAAAAGGAATCATCCACTCCTTCAAATATGTGTATTGCCAGGTTATTCAAACTGTATTTACTAGGCTAAATCTGCTGGGAATGTAAGTTTCATTCACATATATAGCCTAGTGAAGACAGCCTGTGCCATATGTGGCCTGTAGTTTTTATAAGCCACCACACAAGATAGTTAAAAGTGCAAGTGTGTGTGTGTCCCAGCTTGGAAGTCTGGTCAGCAGCACAAAGGAGCTGTAGGACTGTCTGCTATTTTGTTCTTTGCGTTGCTTATTGTGAGTGTTTTTTTAGCATTCACAAGGTAAATAACCCATGTATGCTCTCTTGCAAGCCCTGATAGAGAACCTGCTTGCCACAGGTATGTGGTGAGATGCTACATGCACAGTCTGAGCTTGCAGACAGGGGTTACAGAGCAAGAAGAGCCATTTCTCTGCACAGTCCTTCTGATGCTACAAGGAAACTCTTTGTTTCTAAAGAGCTGTTAAAGGTGAAGCCAAAACCTGGTCTGAGTTTAAATTGCTCATCTTTCCTTGAAAAATGACATGTGTGGGCATCAAGAGTACAGCACCATGGGGCATGGCCAAGTGAAGTGTGCAGACGTAGCCATTTGTACCAATGAGGGGTGAGCCCCAGGATCAGAGGGACCCGATAATTAAAGGAGGCCTATATGAAAGCTGGAGAGAGGCTCTTTATCAGGGAGAGAGTGATAGGACAAGGGCTAAAATGTTAAGCTTAAAGAGGGAAGATTTAGATTTCATATTAGGAATAAATTTTTTACTATGAGGGTGGTGAGACACTAGCACAGGTTGCCCAGAGAAGTCGTGTATGCCCCCAGTGTTCAAGGCTAAGTTGGATGGGGCTTTGAGCAACCCAATCCAGTGGGAGGTGTGGGGTGGAACTGGATGGTCCCCTCCAACCCAAACCATTCTATAATTCTATGACTTCAAGATAGCAACATTAAGTTTGGAGTAGTAGGTGGGACTGCTAATTGCATGTGAGATGTCTCTGTCAGGCACACGAAAAGAAATTTCAAGCGCTAAGATACAAAAGAAGGTTTAAGGCTGGCTATAATGACCATTCTGAAAATCTGTCCTCTCTATTTTCTCTCCACAGCCTCGCCTACATGATGAACAAGAGAAGCAGAAGGTTGCAGGAGTTCCACAGGGATGCACTCAGACAGAAGAGTAAACAGTAGTAAAAAATTATCTTCTGGGATTTCCCTGAGAGACAGAAATAGAGCCGCTAAAGCCAGCCACACAAACTGTTGTGGGGTTTGCAAATGCATCAACAGTTGCAAAACTGAAAACAGCCAACAGGTCTGCCTGCATTAGCCAAAGCACCTGCCCTGTTCTCCTGCCCAGGAGATCATCTGCTATGGCAACTGGTGTTGTGCGTGCATACACTCAGGTATAAATCCAGAATGACAACAAAATATCTAGATAATGGGAACCTTTTGTAGAGATACCATGGATGAGTTAGCGGGGTTGCCTTTTTGTCAAGTCTTAGTAATATGAAGGAATCCAGGAAAGCAGCCTTTCCAGTTTTGTCGGCATGCTTCCTTCCCTGATTAGTTATAAGGACTCTGTAACACACACCAAACTCTTTTTTTCTTTGACAGACTTGGCTGTCAATTCCAGCCAACATTGTGGCGTGGAGGCCTTGCAAAAAGAAGATAGTAATTCATTTAGCAACAAAAATGAGCAAGCTTTTCATTGATTGGGAAATGAATGCCAAAAGAATAAAAAATCATGCTTAAACACAAAAAAAGTCCAAAGATGTCAGGTGTTTGTCAAAGCAAATTGCAAGACACAAATTTGTGTTCTGTACAGAAACATTTATTGAAAATATTACGGAAACCAATACATTGCCCAGTTCTGTCTAGCATGCTATCACCTGCTTATCATGATGGCAAATGTTTGTAATAAAAATCAGTTAATTAGCAAACCATTATTTTAAACACTAACTTCAAATTTTAGACACTAACTTCAATCTCAGAGCAGTATTAAGAAGCACTTTCACGTAGAACCTAAGTTTCTCTTTTTTTTTTTCATGTCTGTAAAGGCTGCTGTGATTAAAGGTTAATTAAAATCTTAAATGCATGGTTCCCGTGTTGCGAGATTTGAGATCTGTCTTGCTCTATAAAATAAACAGCTTTATGACAGGAGAAAAAGTAAAGTTTTTTCATTATAATTGCCCATCTTGTGCATTGGCAGCATGAGAGACCAAATGAGAGCATGTAAACATTTTCAAATAATCCATTTTCAATTTTCTTTTAGTATTTATAATAACTGAGCTCTCTCGCTTTTGTGATGTTCATATTGCCACAGCATTCCTGCAGCTGTACTTAGTGTGTCAGCTACCGCTACATTATGGCTGTAAAGGTTGTACAGAGCCATTCACAATAAAAACAAAATAAAGATAGAAAAATGCAATTGTGTGGCTTTTAGCCCACCAAAACACCGATAGCACCCGCTGTCGCATAGAAGGAGTAAACCAGGGTCAGGTGAGTCCAAATTTCTTTTTCTTAAATGTTTCATGGCTCACATTGACTTTAACCTTTGCTTTGTGTGGGGCCTTGCAATTTGTTTCCTTTTCTGTTTATTAATTTTTATGGGACACTTACTGCCCACAGCAACATGAGGCTTCTTTTTGTGCGTCCCCACTTCCTGCTCCATGCTACAGCTGTGTACGGCCCGTTGTCCACCGATGCCTGCTACTGCCCAGCTTACTCCTCATCCTCAGCAAGAGTTATTCTGAGACTTTGGATGGGCCTTTTAGGTATTGCTGGGGTGAGCAACCCTCCCACTGCCCAGGCAGGAAATCCCAGCCTGTGACCTTCTGGGCTGCTACCTTAGCCCTCGCAGGGCAGAGGAGAAATGGTGGGGAAGGGGGAGGGGAAAGGGGGGAAATGGGAGAAAAGGGGGAAAGGGGAAAGGGAGGAAGGGGGAAAAGGGGGAAATGGGAGAAAAGGGGGAAAGGGGAAAGGGAGGAAGGGGGAAAAGGGAAAGGGAGGAACGAGGAAAAGAGGAAGGGAGGAAGGGGAGAAAGGTGAAAAGAGGAAGGGGGAAAGGGGAAAGCAGGAAGGGGGGAAAGGGGAAAAGAGGAAGGGGAAGGGGAAAAGAGGAAGGGGAGAGGGGAAGGGGGAAGGAGGGAAAAGAGGAAAAGGGGAAGGAGGGAAAGAGGGGGGAGGGGTCAAAGGAGGAAAGTGGAAGGAGGAAAAGAGGAAAAGGGGAAAAGGGAAACGGGATGGGGGAAACGGGGAAGAGAAGAAAAAAGAAAAAGGGGAAGGGGGAAAGAGGAAGGGAACGCTTCCCCCCGCCACCCCTGCAATGCCCGCAGAGGAAGCGAGCCCCACCGCACGGGACCGGCGTGCAGGGAGGGAGGGGAAGCTTCGGGGCAGATTGTCCTGTTCTGCTCCGCTCTGGTGAGGCACCAGCTTGACCACTGTGTGCAGGTTTGGACGCCCCAGAATGAAACGGATCTCAGGCTGCTGGAGAGTGTCCAGCGGAGGCCACAAGGCTGGTGAAGGGTCTGGAGGGGAAGTTCTATGAGGAGAGGCTGAAGTCACTTGGTCTGTTCAGCCTGGAGGAGACCAACAGGGCACTTCGTAGCCGTTCACTGCTTCCTCACAAGGGAAGGAGGAGCAGCAGGCGCTGATCTCTTCTCTCTGGTGACCAATGAGGGAATGGCAGGAAGATGTGTCAGGGGAGGTTTAGTGTGGATATGGGGAGAAGGTTCTTCACCCAGAGGCTCGTGGAGCACTGGAACAGCTCCCCAGGGAAGCAGCCACGGTGCCAAGCCTGGCACTGTTCAAGAAGCCCTTGGACAATGCTCTCAGACACACGGTGTGCATGTCGGGCTGTCCTGTGTGGGGACAGGAGCTGGACTCGATGAAGCTGGAGAGGAACTTTTTATAACGGCAAGTAGTGATAGGACGAGGGAGAAGGGCTTTAAATTGGAAAGGGGAAGATTTAGATTAGACATTGGGAGGAAATTCTTCACGCTGAGGGTGGTGAGACACTGGCACAGGCTGCCCAGGGAAGCTGTGGATGCCCCCTCCCTGGAGGTGCTCAAAGCCAGGCTGGATGGGGCCTTGAGCAGCCTGGTCTGGTGGGAGGTGCCCCTGCCCATGGCAGGGGGCTGGAAGTGGATGGTCTTTAAGGTCTCTTCCAACCCAACCCACTCCAAGATGTGGTTCCCGCTGGGGGGGGTGCGGGGTGCGGGGGCGGCCATTTTGGCTCTGCCCCTCTCCCCTCCCTGCTCCTGACGTCCCGCGCCGCCCCGGGGAGAGCCCTCGCGCGCTCCTCGCGTCGGCTCTCGGCGGGGGGGCGGGCCTGGACCGCAAGGGGGCGGGGCCTAAGAGGGGGCGGGGCGGGGGAGGCCCCTCGGGAGGCCCCTCTCGGCTGTCAACACCGGCCAACATGGCGGCGCGGCGTTCCCGCAGCGCCCCAGGTCAGTGCGGTGCCCTGCGGACTCGGGGGCGCCCGTAGCGGCGCGTCCCGCCCCGTGCCCGTACGGGCAGGGAAGGCGGAGGGACCTGGCGGCCGCCCCTCCTCTCGGAGGAGCGGGGAGGGCATGAGGGGGGCGCAACCTGGGCTCCCGGCCGGTGCCGGCAGACGGGGGCGGGGTGGCACGCGCACGGCCCCTCCCCCGCCCGCGCGGCTCGGGGTGGGGCGGGGCGGCTGCGGGCGGCCCCTTCCCCATCCTCTTCCCCATCCTCTTCCCCATCCTCTTCCCCATCCCTTTCCCCATCCCCATCCCCTTCCCCATCCCCTTCCCCATCCCCTTCCCCATCCCCTTCCCCATCCCCTTCCCCATCTCCTTCCCCATCCCTTTCCCATCCCTTTCCCCATCCCCTTCCCCATCCCCTTCCCCATCCCCTTCCCCATCCCCATCCCCTTCCCCATCCCCTTCCCCATCCCCTTCCCCATCCCTTTCCCCATCCCTTTCCCCATCCCCTTCCCCATCCCTTTCCCCATCCCCTTCCCCATCCCCTTCCCCATCCCCTTCCCCATCCCCTTCCCCATCCCCTTCCCCATCCCTTTCCCCATCCTCTTCCCCATCCCCTTCCCCATCCCCTTCCCCATACCTTTCCCCATCCCCTTCCCCATCCCCTTCCCCATCCCTTTCCCCATCCCCTTCCCCATCCCCTTCCCCATCCCCTTCGCCATCCCCTTCCCCATCCCCATCCCCTTCCCCATCCCCTTCCCCATCCCCTTCCCCATCTCCTTCCCCATCCCTTTCCCATCCCTTTCCCATCCCTTTCCCATCCCCTTCCCCATCCCCTTCCCCATCCCCTTCCCCATCCCTTTCCCCATCCCCTTCCCCATCCCTTTCCCCATCCCCTTCCCCATCCCCTTCCCCATCCCCTTCCCCATCCCCTTCCCCATCCCCTTTCCCATCCCTTTCCCCATCCCTTTCCCCATCCCTTTCCCCATCCCTTTCCCCATCCCCTTCCCCATCCCCTTCCCCATCCCCTTCCCCTTCCCCATCCCTTTCCCCATCCCCATCCCCATCCCCTTCCCCATCCCTTTCCTCATCCCCTTCCCCATCCCATCCCCTTCCCCATCCCATCCCATCCCCTTCCCCATCCCATCCCTTTCCCCATCCCCATCCCTTTCCCCATTCCCATCCCCATCCTCTTTTCCATCCCCTTCCCCATCCCTTTCCCCATCCCCATCCTCTTTTCCATCCCCTTCCCCATCCCCTTTTCCATCCCCTTCCCCATCCTCTTCCCCATCCCCTTCTTCATCCCCATCCCCTTCTTCATCCCCATCCCCTTCCCCATCCCCTTCCGCATCCCGTTCCTCATCCCCATCCTCATCCCCATCCCCATCCCCATCCCCATCCCTTCTCTTTTCCCTTCCCTGTTCCTTTCCTATTTCTTTCCCATTCCTTCCCCTTCCCCTTCCCCATCCACTTCCCATCACATCACCTTCCCATTCCTTTCCCATACCCTCAGCAGGGAGGGAGGGAGTGGCAGGTTCTCCCAGAAAAGCCACTGTGAAAGCGAGGTGCTGGCAAATGCCTCAAAGCAGCAGCAGCAGTGCAGGAGCCAGAGCATCAGCAGTTGGCCTGGCATTCCCTGCGGAGCTCTGGGCACCAAGCGTGGCTACCCCTGCCCCCATCGTCTCTGCAGCTTTTAACGTGCAGATCTTCAGGTGTATCAGCATGGCTGTGCCCAGGCACAGTTCTGTGTGCGTGAAGAGCACACGAGATACTAAGTGGTGAGACACTGGTCACAAAATCATAGAATGTCAGGTCGGAAGAGACCTCAGGGATCATCTGGTCCATCCTTTTTAGGTGACACATAGTTTAAATGAGATGGCCCAGAACCCTGTCAAGCTGAGCCATGGAAGTGTACTATGTGCAGGAGTCCACCACTTCCCTGAGGAGACTATTCCAATGTTTAACTGTTTTTGTGGTTAAAACTTTTCTTCTGGAAGGTCCCTTCCAACTCAAATCATTCTATGATTCTGTGATTTTTTTTTTTTTACTGTCCAGCATTATTATTTTCTAAACATCCTGTTATACTTCTGTGTTTTTTTATTTGAATAATATTAATTTAGGGGCAAAACTAACAGAACGAGTCATCTATGATGGCGTTTTTACATTCTCCATTTAAAGAAGTTTAACAGTTTGTACTCTACCTCAGAGTTGGAAAGAAAGAAGATTCAAGAAAAACTTCTTAACATTGTGGGTCTCACTATTTATATTTTGGTACTGAAGAACGTTTAGGTGATAATAAAAGGAAAGAATCCATACATGCATGTGTTTCTTGCATTCTTTTACCCATACTTGTAAGAGTTAAAAAAAGGTTGCTGACATTCTTAATAGAACGTTTAAACCTACAGTCTTTGTAGGTAGTGGTTTAACTTCTCTTCCTCTCTGATGTGCCCCAGCATCATTGCTCAACTTATGTTTGACCTTAAAGTGGCCTTTAATCCATGTATGCATGTCCATAGAACTATGATATGCTTTAATTTTTTGTCTTTTTAAAAGGTTTAACTGTCTCTTCCCTCTGATGTTTGAGTGTGCATAGTATTTAGGGCCTCTAACTTGAAGTTGTACGTGGCCTATCTTGAAAATGTTAATGGAATTGTGCTGCCAAGTATGGAGCTTAAGTGAAGTCCCAGCTTCATCCATTTTGTCTGTTGTGGGAAAGGAATTGGAGTGTCTGTTCTTGGCTGATTAGCATATGCTAACACCTACCCTGAGGAGAGCACTAGGCCAGAAGTTCTCAATCTTTTGAAGTTTAGGTTTGTCCAGAAGAGGTGTGTGTTTGCTTTCTCTTAAGTTAAATAAGTTTCACATTGCTCAAGATCATAAAAGCAATTGCTGTAGGTCAGATGAAAGCACAGCATCCTGTGTCTGAAAGCCATCAGCTGCTGCATGAGCTAAGAAAGATTTAACAGGGTAAGCATGTAGTGATACCTTCTCAGACTGCTTTTAATGATTTTCAGCCCAGGACCTCATTAGTCATGGTTGTTGTCTCTGTGTCTGACAGCCCTTGGTGCCATTTCCACCCTCCCACCCCCAACCCCTTTAATTGATTCTGTTGTTATTTGGAGTCCACATCAGCTTTAGGTATCTACAGCATCCTGCAGCTAGCTGCTCCACAGGGTAACTGGGGGGGGCTGGGGTGAAGGAGAGGAGAAGACAACTTCCTTTTTTTTTTGTATTGAACCACCTATCTGCTAATTTCATCTGCTGCCTCTTGGTTCTTCTATTTGAACAGGTAGGAGATTCTTGTGCATCTTTTCTGAGCCAGTCATGGATTTTATAGATAATAGCTTCCCTGTAGTCTTCTCTTCTTTACCTTGAAGATCATGGCATAAAATCTCAAAATCCTTTGTTCTGTGAGCTGCTGGACCATAGGTAGCCCATATGCTGCAATTTAGACCATTGAGTTAGCCAGTTAATACCAAAAATCGTTAGTGTTTGGGGTTTTTACATAGACTGTTAATTTAGCATGTAACTGAGAAGGTAATTTTCTGGTTTTTTTTCTGTTTTTTTTTTTAAGAACATGACAGTGACGATGACTCCTATGAAGTGCTGGATTTAACAGAATATGCACGGCGTCACCATTGGTGGAATCGTGTGTTTGGCCGGAATTCAGGACCGATTGTAGAAAAATATTCAGTAGCTACCCAGATTGTGATGGGCGGCGTGACTGGCTGGTGAGGGAGCATCACTTTTTATGACTGTGCTAGACCTTTTACTGTTTTTAGAAGATCCTTTTCCAAGGCTACTTGAAGCAGATATCCTTTATCATTGATTAGGATTATTCACGTGTGAACAGCTCCTTAACTCGTTACTCTGACTCATCATTCTAAAGTGTTTTGTAGTATTAGTAAAACACCAGTTGGCTAAGGGAACTTGTACCAGTTAATTCTGAAAAGGATTTGGGGAAATGTCAAAGCTCTGAAAGCAGAAGGAATAAATGGAAAATTACCCCATATGGCTTCTGTATGGAAAAGCGTATTTCCTTAGTAGTATAGATATAGGAACCTACTTATGATACTATAGCTGCAACACATTTTATGGAAAGAAATTAAGAAAAAAGAAAATGTTCCAGACTATATTTTCAATTAAGAGCCCCATTTTATAGAGACCTTTTTTCCTCTAAATTCAGCTGGAGCCGTTTTGAACAAATTAACAGCCTGCTCTCATGTTAACTGAAGAGGGATACCACAGCACAGTTACACTAAAATAATTCATGGTGAAAGTTGGACAGGAATGATGAGAACTTATACTGGAAAAAGTGGCCACAGTCTTAGCAGCTATGTCAAGGTATTTGTTATTTGTTGAAGGGATTTGAATGGTATTTGTCTATTCCAGTATTCTGAAAAAAATAACTTTAGTGAAAAATTACATTATGGCAGCACAGTACCTTTTTGAAACAGAATTATGCAAGATTTGGAAGATGCAATAGACTGAGAATGAAATTGTCATGTTGAGGCTCAGTACAGCTTTGAGGAATGTAGGCTTAGCTTTCAGTCTAGTTTTTTTATTTGCCTCTGTAGCCTTAAAATTATTTTTAAAAGTTAGATGTATATACATAAACTCTGGATCTTCTAGAGAATAGTTTATCTGGCATGCATAAAGACTGGCTGATTGAAAGGTCTAGAAGCTGTATATTTCCATATCTGTAGGTATAGACATACCTCTGTGAGCATATTCATGTGTATGAATATGGGTTCACTACTCATATCCAAAGGGAAAAAAAAAATCTGCTGGGCGAGTGGGTGAGGAGACAGGTCAGATACCAGCAGAGTTGCCCACAGAAGTTTTGGAACTATCGACCTTGGAAACATTCAACGCTTGCCTGAGTAGGACCCTGAGCAACTTGATTTAGCCTGGAGGTTGGGTTGGACTTCACAGCTGGCCCAGTTCTGGGAGGGTGGCTGGACCAGATGACCTCCAGAGGTCCCCTCCTTCCCAGATTATTTTATTATATCAATATATGTGCTGTTCTCTATCTGATGTGGGAGTGTTTGGAGGCTGCGAACAAGCAAATTAATTTCCTGGTTCCCTTGATCCATTAAAAATAGACTAAGTCCCAGTAGAGAGGCCCAGCTGATTTTAACTCTTGTGGTAGAGTAGTAACTTCTTTTTACCTGAGATATTGTGAGTTATGGATTGTGTAGTCAAAATAAATGATGATATAATATATTTACCTTCCATTTGGGAACAGTTATAGTGGCACTTTTGTATTATTACCTTGTGCTTTATTAACATGCTGTATTTAATAGCAGCATATAACTCTTGTGTATAGAGAAAGTCTGGAGATCTCAAGCTTACTTTAAAGGGACCATCAGACAGCCACAAACTGTAGCAACCATTACTCATGTTCTCTTGTGTTAGGCATTATTAATTAATTATTGTTTGTATTAAATATTTAAAAATTTAAAAAATGTGAAATGATACATTTGATTTGTTAAATGAAAAAATAGTAGTTGTTGTAGTCGGGAATTTTGGACTGTGCATTGTTCAGCAGACTTCATTGGTCTGGGTTTTTTTGTTTTGTTCTCCTAAGGTGTGCGGGATTTTTGTTCCAGAAAGTCGGAAAGCTTGCAGCAACTGCAGTAGGCGGTGGCTTTCTTCTGCTTCAAGTATGTAGAATTTTATGCTTTATAAGTTGGCAAATGTTATTTACTAAACAATAGGAAAAACACAGCTGTTGGGTTAATTTTAATTAGGAAGGCTTCTTATCTACTTGATCTTTGTAGTGACATCAATCAAAAAGTTACATTTCAGCTGGAGTATTGTGTACAAAAGAGACGTATCTAAAACTTAGTGGTAAATCATGGTTCTATGATCAGGTGCTCCATCCTGTAAAATAGTCAAAAGCCAAAAGAAACCTCTGCAGAATCTGAGATGCTGTATGTGATTCAGTATTGCCAGGTTAGAGGAACTGCCTGGACAACCTATGGTTAGGGAGATCAAGGAATTTAAGCTGTGTTTGTTTTGAATAGGTTTGAGAATTTTGTCTGAGCTTTTAGAAGAAGTAGGCTTACTTGGCAGTTGCTTGGAGGGCGTGATTCCATTATAAAGCCATGTTTTTCCTCCCCATGCTGTCTTTACTAGTTATGTCTGTTGATTCTCTGAAGCTTTGCTGATTTCCAGTAGCTTCATTGCATTCCTCTGCTCAATTGGATTTCAAGTCCAGAATTTTTTAGTGATGTTATCTGGCATGACCATTTGCATTTTTCATCAGATATTCCGGTTAGGGGAGGACATATCTAATTGAAAGGCATTTTGGAAATTATAAAACTTGAAGCAAAGAAGAATTTCACATATTGTTTTGTAAGATGCCAAGTAATTCTTAATTTTTCTACTGGCATTTTTCATGTCTTAATACCTGCGAGCTTGTCATTTTTCCTTAAGTCTTTCTACAGGATATAGACTGGTACCTACTTAGGTTCAACAATATACCATTTTTTTGAAATGGAATATTAAATAATTTTTTATTTATTTGTTTGGGGCTTTTTGTTGTTTATTTATTATTTCCAGCATCCTGCTTTTAGTTATTCCTTTGATTGTAATGGCTGTTAACCATCGATCAGGAAGGATTGGATAGTACCTGTGACTGCTGCTGTGCAACGCATTGAAATGTCCCAGCTGTGTGAAGTACTCTTATTCCCTTCATGATCATGTTCTCTATTGCTTTGGTGGAGTTTTTGTTCTGTTTTCTTTTGTTGTTTGTTTGTTTTGTGGTTTTGGGGGTTATTTTTGGGTTTGTTTTTTATTTTTTTTTTTTTTAAGGCCCTTGCTAATATGTCTATATCTGAACTGCAGCACTCTGTGTGAGAATGTATGCTCTTGGAACTATTTGCTTTAAGTGGTTTCAACAAATATAAAGTGTATTTTTTCTTTAATAACTCAAAAGCAAGCATCAGCAACAATGTAAAAAGTCAAAGAGAAATGGGTTTGATATGAAGCTTTATAGTATTAGCATTCATTCCACTTCATCATTGTGCATTCATGACCTTTTTAAATCTTCTGGAAATCACTTGTTATTGGGTTTGTACCTAAACATAGGGATGAGTTTTATAAGGATGTTGAATCTGAAATAGTTTAGAATCATCTAGATGTAAATTTTTGGGCAAAAATCTGCAATGCCAGCAAATTAATCAATTTGATGTAGCACTCTGGACTTCTTTAGCCCATAATGTGTGTTTCTGGATCACTAGGGAAGAATTTAATGTTTATATATCTATATGTATCTATCTATGCAGTGGATCTTGAAGCACTCATCATCCTTTTCATCTAGTTGGCATAAAGGTCTGAATCTCTCTTCCTATATTGTATGCCATTGGTCTTAATTCTTTTAATGAGAATTCTTATCTAAATACGACTGAAGAGCCTGGAGAACAGAGGTCTGGCATCCTGGGGGGACAGGCAGAATGTTGCCTGCAGGTGCCTTCATTAGTACTTCTGGCTACAGGAAGCTGATAAGTTAAAACCAAGACCTGTATACAAAGGAAAATAGAAATTGCTTAAAACACATTACTTGTGCATAATTTTTGCTTGTTGAGCTGTGAGGTCTGAGGAGCTTTCCTGCACATAAAATAGATTTGCCATGTGTTTGAGTGTCTGATTTCATAGTTGATCTCATTTACAGTGTATTTGAAAAGAAATATTATCCAAGGGGAAGAATGAGTTGCATATTTTGATTGAGTTGTCTGTATCTTTAATTAAGTAAGATCAGATTCTCTTGGAAGGGAATGAAGTAAAAGCCTAGGTCTTTCATTTTAATTCAAAACATTTTGCATTTTAAAGCTGAGTCATAAATTCTGTAGTGTAATTACGTTTCTGCAGTCTTTAATTTTTTCATTTAAAGATCACACATCGTGATTTTAATTTCCCTATGAATACATGTTCAGCGCTTCCCCTGAGTGGGCAGAGGAGCATTTCAGCACATGACTAGAAACTTGCTTTTTATCTGTAAGTTTCTCTGAAGTTGCACATGGCATTTCAACTGCTGATTGCAATATTGACATTGTAATTACCTGCTAAAACAAGAAGGACTACAGAAGTCAAGATTCTTGGCTAAAGCCCATTCAGTGAAACATTTCAGCCCTTAAATCAAAAAAAAACCAAAACACTTTTTCTTCAGCCTGCGATGACTTAATCTCAAGAAATCTACTAGGAAACTGAAGGTGATGCATTTTTAGAGTGTCAGTTTTACAAAAAAGATTTTTCAGATTTAGTAAGTGCTCTAGAGGTTTTTCAGTCAATTCAGATTAAATGAAATGTCTGAGGAGTAGAAAGACATTAAGGAATTCACGTAGTTTTTGGAAGTTAAGATCTGATATCACATCTTTGCTGGATATTTCAACAGCTTAATTTGATCAATTAACTCTCCTTTTTTATTGAAGTAGATGTAGTTGTTCAAATTTGTTGGTATAAGACCAATACCTGTGCACTAATTAAGGAAATACAAATCATTTCTCATAACAAGCAATGGATTTTCCTTGTATAACTTGAGTTAATACAGCACAGCTTAGTGAATTCCTGAAGAGCAGGGAAGTATCAACTCATGTGGTTCCGCTGTAATGAATTAATTACAAACAATTGTTCTTAATGAGTACGTGTTCTGTGTTTTTAAACTCTTGTATCCATAATAATGTTTTCATTGCTTTATGCTCTGCAGTCAACATACAAACTGCATTTTTTTCCATTGTGCGTTGACTATTTTATCATAAAATTGTTTTTTGTTGAGTTATTTGTGCTTTCACTAATATATTTGATCTCATCCCATTAATATGCCTTTGATTAATTCAATTCAGTTATTCATTAAATTATTTTTGAGCTTAAGAAAAGTAAATATTTGAAAACAACAAAAGAAGCAAAATAAACTTGAAGATATCCTTGGTTATATGTTGTACAGAGGGTTGTCGATACCATGCCACAATGATGTTGTGGAAGCTCAGTGGGGATAACAATGTGTTTCTGGGGTTGTAATTTAATAACAAAGTTTTGTTCACTTCTGTGTTGAATATCCCACATGACAGTTGATGTCTGCAGACTTTGAGGGAAAATTCAGTGGAACAGCAAAAGCAAATGGTAGCTGGAAATTAACCTGTTAAAGAAATACTGTATTTCTGGCAGGTTTTGACATGAAATGGAGGAACTTTTTTTTTCTGCCTTTGTCAATTGCTGTAGTTTCACTGGTGGAGCTGTGTCAGCAGATGATGGCTGAAAAAACAGCCTCTGCAGTTTAACTCTTACAAAAAGTGTTGTATCATTTCTCAGTCCCTTCTTGTCTTTGTATGTTGAAGTCAGAGACTTGTCAGATCTGTTCTGGAAACTGGTTCAGCATGATGGGGGTCGCTGCCTATCTAAATACCAGAAAATACCTAAAAGTATACATGGCTCCAGTGTCACCCCCAAAATGAGGTCTTTTAGATTCTCTGTTTCCCTTCATTAGTGTAGAGAAAGATGCATGTATTTTTAGTATTCCTGCATTGTGTGTATTTTCAATTACATTTTTGGAAAAATCCGTTATTTTTACACCAGTTCCAGAAGGTCTTGAATAAAATTCAATTTTGCCAGTGTGGTATATAAAAGATAGAGAGATATCGATTATTCCATTATCATATATACATAGAGAGAGAGATCTCTGTATATAGAGAGATCTACACCTGCCCCCTTCTATGTCCTTTTAAGAATATATATATTTATGTATAGATGTATATGACTCCTTAATAGATATAAGTACAGAACTGATAGTGGAATAGTATTATTTTAGTTTGTCCTTGTAGGGGCTGGGTTTAAAAACAATACTGAATTTTAAGAATTTGTGTTTATGTACATTTACTGTTGTAAGCAAATAGTTTCTTTATGGTGTATTAGGGTCTAAAAATTTATCTGTCTCACCAACATTTGAATTCAGTGGGATTATTTCTATGCTTACGAAGTTATATAATTAATAGGATTGCAGCCAAAGTAGGTATGACACAGGCTCTGACTATCACTGCAGTGAAGTACAGGGCTTTTTTCTTCTCAGGTATAAATTTTATATTTAGAACATTGTCCTCTGCTTACTTCACAGATGTGTACAAACACTCAAAAGCAGACCTTAAGATCACTGCTACTAAGTTTCAGGAAGAATAGTTATCTGATTTTTATTGCATAAACTGGAGTTTTGATACAAATATGAGTTGCATCTACTGGAGAACTAAACAGAACATAATTAGAAAGTTCTGCCTAACTAAGCTAATTTAATTAAACTAGGCTTAATGAAATGTTTCTTTTCAAGTCCATTTCCTTATACTTTTTTACAAGAAAACAAATGTATTAGCATTTCTTACATGGTGTTGGTCTGGGTACATCAGGCCATATTTGAGTTTTATGAGTTAGAAGACATCAGTTCAATGCTTGGGCCTTTTTGAAATTCTTGTAGTAATGTTAAATTAATAAAATAAAAATTACTCCAGTGCTCAACATTTTTTTCCATGCAAATGTTATCTTTTGACTGTATTTGCAACCAGTGCAGCTTAAAACTGGTTTTATGTCTTCGTATTGTATAGACAGTCCTTAATTAGCTATCCTTGCCTAACACTAGTACTGTGTGAATAAATGGTTTTACAATAGACAGGCAAGCTCAATGAATTTGTTATGTTGTGGGGTATGAGGTAAAGGAGAGAAAGTCAAAGAAATTGTACCCCTCAGATGAGCCAGACTGGCAAGCTGGTAACAGTGGAGGAAGGTACTCAACAAGGCTGAGTTACTCAACAACAATTTTCCTCAGGCTTCACTGACAGCCTCTCTCGCCACACCTCTTGACTGCATGGACCGCTAGGCGGGGACTGGGGGAGCAGGGTTCCCCCCACTGTGAGAGACCATCAGGTTCGTGACCACTCGGGGAACCTGAATGTCTGTAAGTCCATGGAACCTGACAAGATTCATCCCAGAGTCCTGAGGCAACTGGCTGATACAGTTGCCAAGCCATTCTCCGTGAAAAGTCACAGCAGTCAGGAGAAGTCCCTGGTGACTGGAGAAAGGGAAATATTGCACCCGTTTTTAAAGATAGTAGAAAGGAGGAACCTGGGAACAACCAGCATGTCAGCTTCATCACTGTGCCAGGGAAGCTGTGCTAAGGCACATGAAGGACAGGGAGGTGATTCAAGACAGCCAGCATGGCTTCACGAAGGGCAAGTCCTGCCTGACCAACCTCATGGCCATCCATGATGGAGCAACTACATCAACAGACAAGGCAAGAGCTATGTATGTCATGTATCTGGCCTTCTGTAAGGCCTTTGACACAGTTTTCCACAATATCCCTCTCGTTAACTTGGAGAGATTCGGATTTGATGCGTGGACTCTTCAGTAGATCAGGAAATGGTTGGATACTCACATCCAGAGTGTAGTGGTCAATGGCTCGATGTCCAGTAGAGATCTGTGACAAGTGGTGTCCCTCAGGGGCCCATACTGGGACCAGTACTGTTTAACTGTTTGATTTCTTCATCAATGACATAAACAGTGGGATCGAGTGCACCCTTGGCACGTTTGCAGATGACACCAAGCTGCGCAGTGTGGTTGACAGGCCTGAGGGATGGGATGGCCTGAGAGGCACCTAGACAACCTTGAGCAGTGTGAGGCTCAACAGGCCCATGCACGTGGGCCGGGGCAACCCCTAATATCAAAATGGACTGGAGATGAAGGGATTGAGAGCAGCCTTGCCAAGAAGGACTCAGTGGTCCTGATGGATGAAAAGCCGGACATGAGGTGGCAGTGAGTGCTCACAACCCCAAAGGCCAACCATATCCTGGGCTGCATCAAAAGAAGTGTGACCAGCAGATCGAGGAGGGTGATTCTGCCCCTCTTCTCTGCTCTTGTGGTACCCCACCTGGAGTATTGCATTCAGTTCTGGAGTCCTCAGCATAGGAAGGACATGGACCTATTGGAATGGGTCTAGGGGAGGGCCACAAAAATGATCAGAGGGCTGGAGCACTTCTGCTCTGAGGAAAGGCTGGGAGAGTTGGGGCTGTTCAGCCTGGAGAAGAGAAAGCTCTGAGGCGACATTATTGTGGCCTTTCAATAGTGAAGGGGGCCTGTAAGAAAGGTGGGGACAGACCTTTTCGTAGGGCCTGTTGTGACAGGACAAGGTGTAATGGTTTTAAGCTCAGGGAGGGTAGATTTCGAGTGGATATAAGGAATAAATTCTTTAAAGTGAGGGTGGTAAAACACTGGAACAGGTTGCCCAAAGAGGTGGTAGAAGCCCTGTCCTTGGAAACATTCAAGGTCAGGTTGGATGGCGCTCTGAACAACCTGATCTTGTTAAAAATGTCCCTGGACTTTTTAGACTTGATGACCTTGGTTGGACTAGATGGCCTTCATGGTCTTTCCAATCCAAACCATTCCATGATAATATTTAATAAGTTCATTTTGCACTTGTCCAGTGAGTTGGGTTTCTTTAAATCTTGTGCAAAGATGGACACTGCAGTTTACATTGTTACAAGGGTGGTCTTTTAGCAGCTTAATTTTGAATTCAGACAAAATGTGTCTGACGCTTGTTTCACTTTAAATATTTTCAGGATTATGAATCCTAATTAGTCGTGAAATATGTTGCTTAATTATTGTGGCTGTTGTAAAATGGGCTACATGGTCTAATTGCATTTATTTTGTAGAAATAACTATGTGAAAGTCAAAATGCTGTGCCTGTGAGCAATATAAAAACATTTCTTTTTATGCTAAACCTAATAATTCGTATATTTAAATATTTGTTCCACGAAAATTCACTATCTTTGGATTTTATTTACCAATTATACCCTTTAGACAGAAAGCTATTGCATGGTACATGAATTTGCCAAATGTGACATTAAGAAGGACCTGCAAAATCTGACTCTTCATAAAGTTAGTGGTCTGTTTGTCTTGGCAGTTAAAATAAGCACTAATACTTATTTTGAGGTTTTTTCCTCTCTTTTTTTTTCCCAACTAATGAGTTATTTGTGTTAACTGTTCTCCAGAGCATGCAGTAATTGCCTGATTTTTATTTTTTTTTAAGCTATGATCTTATAAACATTTAAATATCTATTTATTTTGTGAACTGTCTTAAGGAAATTGATGGGATTGTCCAGGTTGGTAAAGTAAGAGAAATCTTATTTTTTCCAGGATCAAATTTTAGTATGAGAAATAAGGCAAAGGGTTGGGGTAACAGTTAAACATGCTGAAATCTCATGGCTGTTGTTTAAGAATTCAGGGAGTTTGAATGTAAATTGGTATGAACAGTTCCCCCTAAACTTATCCATTTTGCTTGATGTTACAGAACTTGTGCTGTACAAATTATTTTTCTACTTACTGGCTTTGTTTTGAAGAAGTTACGAGAATTCTCTTGCATCAAATGCTTTTCTATTGGATAGTTTAAATGATGTAGGATAAAATAAGTTTTCATTGTTTCTAAGGATGATTCTGATTAGCCCTAGATACCCTGTCACAAAGCAAAATCCCACAATTCTGAAAGAAGCCGACATGAAACAGTTTTTTCATTGCTGTCCTGTGAATGTGCTTTTCAAGTAAAGTTACAGTAAATGCTGAAGGAAAAACTTTGTTATTGAAAGCTTTTATAACTAAAGAATAGAGAACTGATAAACAGGAGTCTACTGAGCTTTGCAGTTTCTTGTTCTAATTTGAACTGCTGTTACTGTGGAAAATATTAATATCTGAAGCAGAGGATTTGCTGCAATTGGAACAATGTCTTTTCCTGCATCTGTAATGAAAAAAAAGAAAGCAAAACCCTTTGTAGGCACTAAAATATTGTATTTTGACTCATGAAATGTTAACTACAACTGTACTAAATACCGTTTCTTTGTCTAGATTGCTAGTCATAGTGGATATGTACAAGTTGACTGGAAGAGAGTTGAAAAAGATGTAAACAAAGCAAAAAAACAGTTAAAAAAGCGTGCAAATAAGGCAGCACCTGAAATCAATACTCTAATTGAAGAGGTAAGTCTAAGGTGATAAACTGCTTTCTGCCAGCCAGTTTTTCCTACCTTCCACTGCAGGTGATGATTAGTTGAAAATGCAAGTGCAAAACTGAAGGCATCAGAAATGATCTGGCTGTATATTTTAATAAAACTTATCAGATTGTACTCTCATTCATTTTGCTTTCTGTTTTGTTCACTCTTAACGATGACATACAGACTTCATACAGACTTTGCCATTCAGTCCCTGCAGATTCTTTGCTGGTGAGAAAGCCAGTAAGGTAAAAAATTGAGGGTGATGTGGTTAAAACATAGTAGCTACAAAACCAAAACCAAAATGTTCTTAGACTGCTGATAACAAAATTACGTGATTGGAAAAGACTGACCTTTCTTTCTGGAGAAAAGCTATAACTACTTTGTAACTAGAGTTAAGTGTTTTATCTCATTTCTATACAGCTCAAAGAAAATCTGTCTTCAGAATCTGTCAGTTACATACTATATTGAGAAGAGGTAGCCTGTGGTGCTGATCAGTGTCACTGGGGCTATTACATTCTGTCATTTGAAGTCTTTTATTAAATATTTTTATCTTTTTTCTTATATTTTTTTTAAGCCTATTCGTACATATATTAACATTTCATGCAGGTGATCTAAGTTTCTTTCTCAATAACTTTGCATCCTGTCTTGGAAAATGCTGCAGACAATGTAACAGCTGCCACACTAGTGCTCTTAATTAAGAGTTTTGACATCTCAGATTTAACCTGTATGCAGTTGCACATAAGTTGATGAAAATTACCTTGAATTTTAATGTGTGTGAAGCAGAGGTTCAAGAGATATGGTTTTCTAGCTTCTTATAAACCCCAAATAGCTTAACCTGTCCCTTTCCATTGCCTTGCAGAAATGGGTGGGACAGGATGAGGGTTTAGGTTTTTTGGTTGTTTTGGGTTGATTTTTTTCCCTCAGATTCTATTACTTTCTTCTAATTGTGTACTAGTAGCCAGTCTGAAGTGCTTGAAAAGGAAGATTTATGAAATGGCACGTTTGTTGTAACATCTTATGCTCTGTGCTATTACTTCATGAAATATTGTACACAAGTGTTGTCATACATAAGTGGTTTTTGTAGGATTAAGTTGTTAGGAAGCTGGCTCATAATGGAGTGAAGTGTATTTCTTTTCCAGTGATCCCATCTTCCAAAAACCAGTATTTTTAGAAAACTTTTTTCATGTTATTTAAAATTGAAGTCATGATGGTGCTTTTTTACCAAGGCAGTTTGCAAAACATCTGTCTTGTTTTAGTCAAAACAAGAGTTGCATTGGCATGAAATTGCTGTGACAGTTCCTCTGTATTTTGACTTTCAAAATGCTAACTGTGTTTTAAAGACAACAGAAAGTTTTCACTCCATTGGTGCCAGCAGTTGTGACCTGACCTTACATGTTTTTAAATGTTCCTTCCCTCTGCACCCTTCTCCATAATTTTAGTATTCTTGTTTCCAGGCATTTGTGATAAGTATTAAATGCTGCAATCAGACACAATGACCTCTGTTCTTTACAAATATTATTTTTCTTCTTAGTCAACAGAATTTATCAAGCAGAACATCGTGGTTTCCAGTGGATTTGTTGGAGGCTTTTTGTTAGGCCTGGCATCGTAAGGACCTGAATAGTCTCTTCCTGATGGCCTTCATGTCGACAAAGAACAGTTAGGGTGACACACTGTCTTAAAGCAAGCGTGGGTCACTCAGCCTTCCAGAGCAGGACAAGTGGACTAGATAGACAATTTGGAAGCTTTTACATTTCAGGCTTTTGCCTCTTGAAGCTTGGCAAAACTAGGATTTGCTGAAAAACTGTGCAGTGTGCTCATTATAGCATTTCTGGGCAAAACTGGTTCATCTTCATCATGACTCTTTTTATCTATGACCTTTCAAGACCTGGCATTTTTTTAAAATGTTATTCTTGGAATATAGATATGTAACCATACTGTAAGAAAGAAAGCTCCATTTCTACATTTTCAGTTAAATATTATGTATTTTAAAAGTATTTTTTTCGTGCTGTAGCATAGACATGACTACATAATGTATATGATATTGTAGTTTCAGCCTCATGGCTGTCCATGTTCTTTAGAAGTCACTGCAATAATCTATCAATCTGTAATACCTTTTTACAGAGTATTAAATAACAAAGAATCATGAGCTTATTAAAGGTTAAAATTAACTTTGACTCTGGCCTTTGTGTACATAGAAAATAAGGAAGTCTTATGTTTACAACCTGCAGGCATCTGCTACAAATATTTGCAGGCATACCTGTGGTATTTTTGTGCTAAGTGAATGAATGTATCTGTCTTATGTTTCCTAGATATGTGGACATGCAAGAACTCCTCGATAACCCTGTAGTACAGATACTCATTGCAAGTGCAGACTCCACAGTGGTCTGATGCTTAATTGTTTTACACTCAATGAACTGCAGAGCTCATTTCAGACTTCAGTGCTGGTGAGATGAAGAGATGAGGCTTCTGCCTAAGCACTTTGCAAGGGCCAGTACTTCAAAGGGCTTGATAGGATGTCAGCACAATGTACCCTGGGTGAACTGAAGGCAGCTCTTGCAGTCCATTCTAGCTGGAAATAATACTGGCTTTCATGTTCACCTCTGTTGCCACCATTTTCTCCGCAACTTAGACATAATTTTTTTTACAGTTGTTACCTAATTTGGCTTTTGCTGTCTAGAGTGTCAGCTGTGGAAAAACAAGGGTACAGACTGGTTTCAGTTAGCTTATGGAAAGAGTGCCTGTTTCTTCCAAAGTCTGGGAAAGAAATGGGACTTAACCTGCTCGATGTATTTGCTGCCCCTGCCTTTGATGGATCAAAGCAGGAAGTGGATTCTAAATGAGATTGGAGGCATAACTGAGTGGGCCGGAAAATTTATTCTCAACTAGGTTTTTAAGGTGTTTTTTATAATTTATTACTACGTTATTTTGAAGAAGCTGGGAATCCAAACAAATGCTCGATGCATTTTTCTGCATTTCAAACTTGTGAACCTTTTAGGGATTTACACCCAAGACGAACTGTTTACTCTGCCCTGATTTCTCTGTTTTTCACTGTATCAGCAAATTAATGTGAAATGGAGTCTCTCTCACAAAGGTTCTGTTGGGTTCCTGCTGACATGTCTGAACAACAATAGTGATTCATTAGCATCAGATGAGAACTTTAGATATATGGGACATGGGATAAACATCCATGAGCTGGGCTATATGGAAAAGTCATTTGACATAGTAACCTAATATATATTTAAATTAGTGCAACCATAGGCTTCAAAGTTCTGTATTATATGTTGATTTCATACATGCATGCTTCTGGCCAAGGTGAGCTAAGCTCATCCTGTGTATCTGTGAGGTTGAAGGATTTAATTAGGCTAAAGCCCGTTTGAGACTTCAGAAAATAGAACTTAACACCCCACCCCCAAACCATACCCCCAAACCCAGGGAACATAAATGCCTGCAAATAACTTGTTAGCATCCTGAATATTTTGTTTTAAGGTGAGTATCTAAAGCTAAGTAAACACAATTGTTGTGCTTTATTAGGAACAGGTAGCCAAGGGAGGGAGGTGCGTGCTGGGTCATCTGGGATTTGAAGAAAAATTAAGAAAGATGAAAACGTTAACACGTTGCTTTGCCTTAGTGTTCAGTCCAAAGGACAGTGGGAATGTAACCAGTCAGCTCTTTTCTGCTGATGAAGCTAATGGATTTTTGGCTTGTCAAAAGAGTTGCTGAAGCCAACTGACGTGAGTCACCCACCCTGACTGGAATGAACTCTGGCATTCTGAAGGGCTTTAGGAATGAAGTGACCCCCTCAGTAGCATGAAGCTGTAAACTTGCATTTTTACAGAGCCTGCTCTGTGAAAAGATTTCAAGAGAGCAGCCTTTAGTGGACTTGCTAAAAAGGCTGCCCACGTGACCAAGGAATATACTTTCTAGTTAAAAATAGAATTAACAAAACAAACCAAACCCCCCAACATAAAGTAGTACGCAAGGCTGATTTCTGCAAAGGAAAGTTGTTCTGCTACTCTGTTGCCTTTATCTGAGATTCTCAGTAAGGCAATGAATAAAGAACTGATTGAATTAAACATATTTGAGGAGTTCCTTTTCTGAAGCCTTTGGAATGAGGAGCATAATGTACATGTAAAACTGAGGGACAAAAAAGAGGGAGGAGAAAATGGTATAATTGAAAAGGTGAACACTGGTGGTTTGTATTGGATTGCCTTTACATAATGCATTCATTACTTGAATGACTGCTGGCACAGCAGCACTTCCTAAGTTCTCCAATACAGTTCCTTAGGTTGGTGAGATAGAGGGGATGCTACAAGGAGCTACAGCTAGAACTGACAGGGTGAGGAGATGATGGAGTGGCCGAGTTTGATAAACATAAAATACTGAGACAAGTACATGCACTTTTTCTTGCAAATACTTGGTATTTTACATATGCCATCTCAGAACAGAGTCTTGTATATCACTGTACATAAGGAATGGTCTGTAAAGTCACAGAAAAATGAATATTGATTGGGATTATTGAGAACAGAATGGAGAATAACAAATGCTATGTTTCTAGTGGTAAATTCTTCTCTGGAATCAAACTATTATCCTCTCTGACAAAAACTAATGCAGGCTAAGAGGATTCAGAGAAGGGCAAAATACAGTTTGAAGAAAATTTTGGAAGAGCATTTTTTGGAGAGAAAAAAGAGAACATAAATTTTAGAAAGCAGATGATTAAAAGGAAAATGTTAGAAGTAGGTAAATTAATGAAAGGATGAGCCAGATTTTCTATGCTTTTTGTTTTGTAGCTGAAGAGCTTAAACTGAAAGGTGGAAAACATCAACTTAGCACAGGGAAACTGCTTTTTAATAATGCTTAATTAGTCCATGAAACTAACTTCCACTGTGGGCTAACGGAGCCAAGGGACAGCCTCTGTTCAGGAGAAGATGGGGCAACATTGAAGCAAATTGCAGGAGTGTCAAGTTATATCTAAAGGTTCAAGAAAAGCAGCTTCAGGTTTCTCTGGCCATAGTTAGCTAGTATTGCTTGGCCAAGTTCATGATAAAATGATTTTAGTGGTCCGATGATCCTACCTTTGCTTTCTACAGGCTTGTGTGTTTCCCCCCCCCCTAACAGTTGTCACTCACTTTTCAAAACTGAATGTTAAGCTAAATGATTGACTAAAGTATGCCTAACATCCCTCCGTAGGGAATGACTGTGGGAAGGTCAGTAAATAATGAGTTTTGGGAGAGATTGCTAATAAATCATCTATTTATTTTGTATTATCTTAATGAGACAATCCATTTTCTGAAATTATTTATTTTTGTTAAAGCAGCATTTGGCAATAAATTTTAACTAAAAGTGAGATGACTGGTTGGTCAAAATCAGTGTGATCTTGTTATTGAATTTAAAGAGGCCAGAAGTGAATGCTATTTCTGTTTTCGCAGCCAAACTGAAAATTAAAATGTTGTAGTTAAAGATACAGCTGCCTCCTAAAGTCAAGTGCATTTGTCATGAGGCCTTAAGAAGAAGGGGGATGCATACAGAGTACAATGCAGAAGTCAATGCTGTAATTCAAAATTGATACCTGTGCGATTTCATAAAATATGTAGCACACAGTAATGTCAAGAAGCACCAGTAATATCTCCTCCTAACCTTTTGGAAACGGTTGGAATTCTCAAAATATTACTTTAAATATCAAACTTTTATAGCCTGTGTGGGGTCTATAGGTTATAGCAGAAAAAGATCACGTTCACCCAAATTCAGCACAACTAGAAGGAGGTGACATTTTGGAAGGGAGATTGATAATAAAAATTGTGGGGTTTGGTTACCCTAGGGCTGCGCATGGGGCAGGTGGGTGGTGGGGGAGAAGGACTAGAATCAAATCTGCCAGGAGGAGGAGGTGTCTTTCTCCCTTCTCTTTTGAATTATAGTTCAAGAATTATACAGGAATGATGAGCTTAAGGAGATGTTTTTCCCTCATCTGATCGGGAAGCAGGTCTGATGCAATGTGGTGACGTCCCAGTATTGGGACATATGGAAAAGTTAATGTTTTTTGTTTTGGGGCAATTGGGGAAGCGAGAGGTGGGCTCTTAACTACTGAGACAGCTGACATGCATCAAAATCTGTAAGACCAGGAGCCAATTTTATTTAATATTATTGTGGGGTAAGTGCAGAAGGCATCTAGTGCTGATTCAGTGCAGTCTGAAAGTTTAATCATGTTTGGCTCCACATTTAAGCTAAAAGGTTATCTAAATGCTGGAGTATGGAGAAACACAGTGCAGAGATGTAGCATGGGCTTTGTGCTCACATCCTGGACTGGAAACAGCCTGGCTGACCCTAGCACAAGTGGTGCCTTGAACTAAGAAATCTCACTAGACCTAAGGTGGCTCCAATTTATAGCTTAGGTAAACCAATGCAATGGTAACAAATTTGACTAGTTCATAGGTTCAGCACCCAGAGATCCTCTGCTTCCCTCACCCTCTTCTCTTGCCCCCTGACCTCTGTGCTCCCAATTTCCCAGTGCGTTGCAGGGCAGGGAGTTCCTGCCTCTCTGTTTTTGTTTTGCCTGTCGGGTTTTTTTCACAGCTATCTGGAATAGAGCACCACAGAACACACTGTTGCTGACCTGTGAAAAAGAGGGACTGCAGTGCTTGAAAATGGGGTGAAGTTGCAAAGTAAACGCCACAAGGCAATCGAGCGGTTGGACTGCCTACCAGCTCTGGGTTAGAGAGCTCAAGGAAGTTAGAGACTACATTCAGTTACCTCTTCCTGGGAGACTCTCTTGCTCCCTAGACCAGTGCCCTACGTACAGAACTATAAGGTATTTTGGCATGCAATGTCCTTGGTCTCTCCTGCTGATGCATTCTGTTGTGTGGATGTGTCTCAGCATTCATGGGAGTGAGGACAGGAAGTTGAGTCTCAGCTCCTCAAAGTTTACCTGAAGTTATTGCTAAGTAGTTAAATATGCTGATGAAGTGAAAATGCTCTAACAGGACAGCAGGCAGCCAGGAAGGAAGGTTGGTTAGAGCCAGGATATTTCGCTGCCTGTTTGCAGGATGCTTACCTGAGAACTGGAATGTATTGTTACACATCTCATCCTTGATAGAAGAGCTTTTGGCTTCACTGTCAAACTCCTACAAAATCAACTGCTCACAGCCTTAAGCCATAAGAAAACATTTCTGCATATGTGCACTGTGTGTTTTAAAAATACTTAATAGAAAATTTTAACAACCACAAAGGAAATTAATGGGTATTAAACCATACAATTACCATTTAACAGAGATGCTTTGAACTTTCATTGCAACAAGAGGCTCTCTATATTCACTTGCCAATATGTGCTTATGGGACCTAGAGAATTAAGAGCCAACATATCTAGTATGATTTTAATTAAAAATCTTACTTTCCTGAAGTATTAATTGTGAAGTAAATGTTATACTGTGTTCTCATGTGTTCAACAGGCAACAAACTCGTACTGCAGCCAAATATACAGATTTTTATTTTCAGATTTTAAATCCTCTCCAGTGAGACAATTGGAATGCCTGGATAGCTAAATGTTGTTCAGACAGAAATCTAAGCCAAAATACATCTGAGCAAATCTGTAAACGTAAGAAACCCCTGCAGAGGCATGAAAGGAATGTAGGAAAATCAAGCGTGGCCAAATATTGTTTCGGAATCCACATGGGACAATAAAAAGGAGGAATGAAAATTAATAGCAATAATAAAGTCTATTTTTCAATGCTCCTATAACAGTGTATGATTGTTAAAGTTAAAAAATATTGAGAAATTACCTTTCAAAACATTGATTTTTTTTTTTTTCTATTTAACTGGCATAAAATATGATAATTTCCAAACTTAAAAGCTCCTTGTGCTGGCTAAACTGGATGTTGGATCCCACAGGCGCTTTGTTTTGAGGCTGCTTATGCAAGCAAAACTATGCATATGCTTCAGCGACTAACTGGCTTGTGTATGAAAGCAAAGGTAGAACAAACACTGGAAGTGATATACACACTTTTTTCTCTTTTCATGTTGTTACAGAAATCTCTAGTTAGGATTTCAGAACCTCAGGTAGTCTGCAGGGAGTCAGAAAACCATGGAATGTACTGTATAGGAGTTGAAGGTAAGGCACAAGAAGTGGAATCTCTCTGAATATGAATGTTGAGCTAAGTACCCTGCAGCCTGCTCTTATAAATGAAAGGAAACGGGCATTTCTGCAGCAAATTTACCTTATTCTAAAACTGACATCTACAGTGGCTCAGATGAATCTGACCTAGAAGGACCCATTTTTCCCCACTGTTTTTAAAGGCAGCTCAAGCCATGACTCAATGGCTTGATGTCCAGATGAAGACCCGTGATAACCAGTGTTCCTCAGAAGTCTGTACTGTGACCAGTGTTTAACATTTTCATTGATGATAATAGACACTGAGATTGAGTGCACTCTCAGCAAGTTTGCAGATGACACCAAGTTGACCTGGACAAGCTAGAGAAGTGAGCCTGTGTCAACATCATTTGGTTCAACAAAGCCAAGCGCAAGGTCAGAGCAACCCATGATTTCAATACAGGATGGGAGATGATGTTATTGAGAGCAGCCCTGCAGAGAAGGACTTCCAGGTGCTGGTCCACGAGAAGCTCGACGTGAGCTGACAACATGCTCTCACAGCCCAGAAGTCCAGCAATGTCCTGGGCTGCATCAAAAGAAGCATTGCCAGCAGGTCAAGGGAGGTGATTCTCCCCCTCTATTCCACTCTTGCAAGACCCCACCTGGAGTACTGTGACCAATTCTGGAGTCCCCAACATAAGAGGGATATGGAACTGTTGGAATGGGTCCAGAAGAGGGCTATGAAGATGATCAGAGGGCTGGAGCACCTCTGCTATGAGGACAGGATGAGAGAGTTGGGGTTGCTCAGCCTGGAGAAGAGTCCGGGGAGACCTTATAGCAGCCTTTCAGTACCTGAAGGAGCTACAGGAAAGCTGGGGAGGGACTCTTTACAAGGGCAAGTAGTGATAGGATGAGGGGAAATGGCTTTAAATTAGAAGAAATTCTTTTAATTAGGAAGATATTCTCCTCAATGTGGGTGGTGAGACACTGGCAAAGGTTGCCCAGGGAAGCTGTGGATGTCCCCTCCCTGGAAGTGTTCAAGGCCAGATCGGATTTTGAGCAGCCTGGTCTGGTGGGAGGTGTCCCTGCCCCTGGCAGGGTGGTTGGAACTGGAGGATCTTTAAGGTCCCTTCCAAACCATTCTATGGTTCTATGATTCTATGACTCAGTCACCTGTAGGTACTGAAGGCTGGATGAAACCAATTCCATGAAACACATATGTACTGCCAAGCATATGAAGGATGGGAAGGTGATTTACCAAGGGCAAATTATGCTTGATCAGCCTTCTCTGATAAAATAATTGGCTGTATAAAGGAGGCAAGAAATGCTGATGTAATCTTTTTCTATAAGACCATTGACATATCGCCCTAGAGAATTCTCACCCGTGAGCAGAGGATGTGCACGTTGGTGGAGTGGGCTCTTACGTAGGCTGAAAATGACCTGCACTGCCAGGCCCCAAGGGCAGCAATCAATGTCTTGGTGCCCAGCTGGCAGTGGTAACAAGGGGAGTGTTTCAGGGACTGCTGCTGCATGAATATTGTTCAATATCTTCATCAAAGACCTGTGTGATGGGCTAGAATACAGCCCCTTAATAAAACAGTAGATGACACCAAATTAGGAGAGGCACTTTGCACATTAAACTGTAGAGCTTCAATTCAAAGCCAAAGCTGGAGAAGTTGAGCATTGCACAAAGAGAAATCTCTCAGAGGATTCTTGCAGAAGAATCTCGAAAAGGGCATGGAGGCTATGGTGGACCCCAAACTGAATTTGGATGAACCCTGCACTCTCACTGAAAATGAAGGGAATCACATACTTAGGTGCCTCAGGAGAAGCATAGTCAGCAATTATGGAAAGTTATGATCTGCCTGCCTGTAACCAGAGTGGTGAGACCGCACCTGGAATGATGTGACCGTTCTGAGGCCCAGCAGTTCAAGAGGGATGTGAAGAAATAGGAAAGGGTCCAGAGAAAAACACCTAAGCTTATTAGAGGCCTAAAGCACAGGACATCATCATCATCAAGGGGGAGGGGAGCTGAGGTTGTTCACCTTGGGGAAGAAGAGGCCAAGTGACAATATAAGGCTGCCTACAACTACTTGAAGGGGAGTTATAAAGATGATGAAGCCAAACCCTCCTCAACAAGGAGCAGCAGCCATAAATTGTGGCTTGGGAGGGTCACACTGGAATCAGGAAAAGCTCTTTCACCAGGAGGGTGGTGCAGAACTGGAACAGGTCACCCATGGCAGATGTGGGTTCTCCCTCCTCAGGTGTTACAAGATTTGGCTGAACAAAGCCACAGCTGACCTGACCCAGTTAATGACCAGCCATCCTGCTGTGAGCAGAAGGCTCCAGGGATCCCATTCAAGCAGCACATCTATGGGACTGAAAGCCAGGTGTTATCCCACTCAGCTGCTCAGTCTTTCTTCTGGGTTTAGCCTTGTGTTCCTGCACAACTGAACATGTATCATAAATGCTCTTCTATGCTGGAGTCATCACACTATTCACACTGAGCAGGAAAAATAGATGCTGAGATGCTGAGAGTATAGGGTAATGCAATTAATTCCAGCTCTGCTAATTAATTTGTTATATCAGCATTGGAAGGGTTAGAGATCTGCCAAATTATTTAGTGATATTAGACTTAGAAAACTAAGAATCTCCAATAGGTGAGTAGTGATAGGACAATAGGTAAGGGCTTTAAGCTGATAGAGAGGAGATTTAGATTAGATATTAGGAAGAAATTTTTTCCTGTGAGGGTGGTGAGGCACTGGAACCAGTTGCCCAGGGAAGTTATGGTTGCCCCCCTCCCTGGAGGTGTTCAAGGCCAGGTTGGGTGGGACTTCGAGTAATCTGATCAAGTGAAACTTGTCTCTGCCCATGGCAGGGGGGCTGGAACTGGATGATCTTTAAGATCCCTTCCAACCCAAGCCATTCTATGATTCTATGACATATATGAATCCGTGTACTTGTGAGTTGCTCAAACTTGTTGCAGCAGAATCTCAAATATGGAACAGCCAGAAAAAAGGCTTTTTTTTTTTTTTTTAATAGACACTCCTACACTAATTTAAAAATAGTAAACAGGAGCAAGGTGAGTGTCACAGAGCTTGATGTGAAAAAGTACATTGATAGAAAATAAGGAATAGAATATGTGATGAAGATTGACATTGCAAATAAAAAGAAGGAAGAGGGAAAAAATAACACAAAATAACGGAAGATGCAAAGTGATTAGGGAGAACTGAGAGAGAGACGGGAATGGAAAGTTGATGACAGATGAGGTTGACAAGGCAAAGAGCCTAAAGGAATTCCTCACCTCAATAATCACAGAGGCATCAGAAGGCAATATCCCAGGAACTGGGAGTTTTTTCCCTCAGGGAAGGAAGGAAAATGTCAAAAGGTTTTACTTTTGCACTGGGGTGGATAATAAGGCAATTAGTACTATTAAAAGTTGTCAGTGCACCCAGACTGGAGTGATAAATCACATCCTAGGATTGCAAAGGGAGGGGAAGATGCTCTGTGGAGCTGTTGTGATAACTTACTTGAAAGGGAATTATTGAGAACTGGTGAGAATTTAATGACATTTACACCAAAATAAAACAGAAGGAGCACTGAAATCCCCACATTTACAGATCTGTAAGCTTGACTTTGCTTGTGTGGGAGAAACTAAATATTGGTGAGTCATGGCTATGTACATTAGTAAGTGGCAACCTGAATATATTATTAAAAATATATTATTTTAACATACATGTCACAGCAGAGGTACATATAATAGAAATGATTCGTAGTCTGGTGCACAGATGTATGCAAATAATCTCTATTAATAGGATTTCTCAGTGTAAACCCTTTCTTGTCAATACGAGAAGAGATCTTGGCAATGTTACACTCAAGGTACATCACCTTTCCGAAGTGTTTCTAATGTTTCTACAGTTTCAAATATTGCTTTTCTCTATATTAATATACAATACAGAGGAGGCCACTGTTAACCTTTTGGAAAGCTCTGTAAATACACAAACTATGTAGAGTTTATCATCTGCAGGTTGAGTAAGAAGAGAGCGGAATACAAATTCTCTATATTTTACACCTCCACACACTTCCCTCATCTGGTTTCTACTGTTTTATTTTTTGATCTATTTTAGATAGGGATGTGATTCCATAATGAAAGCATTTAACTGCTGCCCATCCCCATGTGGTTATGGATATATTAACACCAAAGAATACTACAGAGGCCTGTGAGAAGTACCACAGCTGAAACCATCAACCTGGGAGGGCTTCTGGGTTGGGTTTTTTCTTCTGTGACCTATGACCAAAGTTTTTCCTACTACTAAGGTGCTCACTGCAGTCTGATGTCTAGTAAGACTTGATGTCACGGATGAAGCAGTAAATAATCCATGACAGGACAAAGAGTAATGATTTTAAACTAAGGGAGGGTAGATTTAGACTGGATATAAGGAAGAATTTTTCACAATAAGGGTGGTGAAACACCTGGCACCAACTGCACAGCGAGGTAGAGGAGGCCCCATCCCTAGAAACGTTCAAGGTCAGGTTGGATGGTGCTCTAGAGCAACTTGATCTAGTGGAAGATGTGGAAGATATTCCTGTTCCTCCAGGGAGTTGGACTAGATGACCTGTAAAGGTCCTTTTCAACCCAAAACATTCTATGAGTCTATGAAATAACATTATGAGCCAGATTTCTCCACTTGGTATTGTGGGCTTGTTAAAACCTGTGTTGCCAGGGGGAGCAAGATCCTGTTACCCACATTTATCCCCAGGGACTGAGGCAGTGGAGGCTCCCCTTGGAGGGGTCAGCAGGGCAGGGTCTGGCAGCCTGGGCCCATCCCACCCCCAGACAGGAGCAGCTGGGGCTCCTGGGCAGCCCCATTCCCAGGCATCAGACACATTTCTGGGTGAGGGATATGAGTAGGGGTCAGAATGAGCACAGCCCGTGGACAGCCAAGGCTGCACCACAGCTTGAGTGGGGACCTGGACAAGGATCTGCACTGGGCAGTGGCTCCCCAAAAAGGCTGCCCATAACTCCTTCTCCCACAGCTCTCTTTCCAGTGCTGGCTCTGGGCTTGGGTCAGAGCTGCCTGCAGAGACCAAACCATCAGCCTGAATCTCCAGAGATGAAGCGGAGCTGAAGAAATGAGACAAGATAGGAAGAAAATCATGAGCTCTGGAGAGTATTTAATTTGCCTTCTAGTGCTGAATGCAGTGCCTTTCTAAGGAAACACCAGGAGGATCTCTACTCTAGGGGACAAAAGATTTCCTTGAATAAACCAGTCCATCTCCAGCTATCATGAGGAATCGTCTGCCAGAAGATGCCAGTCAAAGGGTGGCAACAATGCTCTGCATTTCTCTGTGCCCAGCACCAGCAGCACTGCTCTGACTGGGTTGGCTGAAGAAAACTGGAGGCACAAGAGTTGTGTGAGCAACAAGATTGTGTTAAAATAACCAGTGCCACTGGGAAAATGAAGGGAGCTTTCAGGGACTAAAAGGCTTCCTTCACATCTTCCCGATCTACAGTGACCGCCCAGAACATTTACATACCACCTGCCATGAGAAGTTCCTGCTGCAGGACTTGTTGGATGTCCAAATTCATCTCTAATCGAATTTCAGGGCTCAGGAAATACATTTCTGGAATTAGCTGGAATTGACATGCTGAGGGCCAGGAAAACCGGTAACAACCCAGCAAGTGGCTCTGTGTATGTGTCCTAGGTAGATACTGGTTTTATAGGGTTTGTGACTGGTCCAGCAAGTGTGACCCACTTACATCCTTGCTTTACCTCAAGGTGTCAAAATTAACAACTGCTTTTCCTTGGCTTTTCCATGACGGCTGAGGCGAGACGTGGCCATACTCCTTGGTGGTGTTGTGGCAGCATCCCTCCGTGCATGAAGCTGAACCTCTCAGGCTGGGAGGTGCTTTTGGAGGCTCTTCTATCCAACTCCTGGCTCAAAGCAGTTTCACACACCTTTTCCACAAGGAGCAATGGGCATTTCGAAAAGCTGTTCATCCCCTTGAAGTGGGAGGTAGCACAAACTACATGACCTGATCATCCCTTAATTTCTGACCAACCCCCAGCCAGCCTCACTTCTTTTCTCTCTCTTTTTTTTTTAAGCATTCAATATCTTTTCTTGCAGGTGTTTTCCCTCTTGAGTCCTTGAGCTCTAAAACAAGCCTATCTCAGCTATCCTGTAATTTCACCTTTCTTATCTGCGTGCTGGCTTTCTCACGGTTCTTTCTGAGCAGCTTGACTCAAGGTTACACAGCTGTGCCGTATATCAGAGCTGGGCCTTGGGACCTCGATACACAGGCAGCTGAGCTCCCAGGGGGAGGCTGCAGAGATAGAGGGGTACTGCACTGCACTGCCCTGTTATCATACCGATACTTTGGGAATGATGACCAAGTCTACAAAACCATGCTCCGCTGCTCATGGCACATAACGGATGGGCATTGCCCTCAATTCCTATTGACCTGGAGGTGAAAAGGTAGTGTCCACCTCTGTCACTAACCACTTTTGTTTATCCTTGCTATCATGTCACACCACCAAGGAGCTATGTAACACGCAAAATTGGTGAGTGAAATTTCACCACAACTGTTTCTACAAATGGCTAAAATTGATGCCATTCCTGTGCAATGTGAATTATTCTCAATTTTGGGTTTGAGTTTTTTCCAGTCTTTTCAGCCTCAGGAGACACACAGTCTTGTTTTCTCCTTGCTTCTTCCTGAAACCGATCCCCTTCACAATAACAAGTAGTGATAGACTTGATCTCCCATACTCTAAACAGGACTGGTAGTGTGAGGCACCCACAGGTTTTGCTTTGCTTTTCAAAGGCTGTCAGCACTTCTCACAGATGAACAGCAGCAGTGCCGACTGATTCTGGATTTCAGACAGGATTTGTTTTTCAGACAAGGCAAATGGAGTTTTGTGCAAGAGATTTCTTTCTGAAGAGAGGAGGAGATGTGGACCACAAGCAGCCCGAGGCTCGCACCAGGAGCCAAACACACACAGCCATAGTGGCACCACTGGTCCTACATGGCTGAGGAAATGTTCCTTAGTGATTTCTAAAATCAGTGTATTTTGATTTTGTTGATCATCTGCACTGCTTTTCTTAATCCCCAGCTTTGTAAGAAGTGGGAAGTCTATTGTGTTACTATCCAGATTACCTAATATAGCTTTCCTTGGCTCAGCAACTAGTCACTTAGGCCACTGCAAGTTCAATAAGGGATCAGAGGCACCAGTCAGTTAAATTATCCAAACATTTTTGTTGGAACAAAATTGAAAACCTTTATCTCACTAGAAGGATTTACAGATTACACATGACACTGATAAATAAGACTATCAGTTTAATGTCTGACAGGTTGCTTCTCTGAGGACTAAAACCTGTCTTTGCAGAGGGATAGAGACAGTTATCAAATGATTGTTCCTGTCTCTTTCTTTTATGAAAACTGCCTATTTTGTGGACAAATGGTACAAAAGCAAAATAATTTGGAAGAGTTATTTTAAGGCCAAAACCAAGTTCTCAGAAAATCTGTCTCCCAGTCTTCCAGTATGTACAAGGTTGTTAAAAAGAGGATTATGATCAACTCCTCATCATGTCCATCAGAAGAAGGACAAGAAGAAATCAGCTTAAACTGAAGTAAAGAAGATTTAGGCTAGGCAATAGAGAAAACTTCCTAATGACAGCAGTCGTGCAGCACTGGATGATATAACCCAGGGATGTTTTGTTCAGCTTCTCAAAGAGAAGATTATGGAAACATCCAGCACTGATGGTTCAGAAGTGTTCAGCCCCGTCTCAGTGCATGGAACAGCAAGGGTTATGAGGTTGTCCCTTCCAGCTGTGAATTCCTGTTACTTTGGGATGTGCTAATCTAATGCAGTGAGAGGCTTTTCAGGTAGCCTAGTGTAACTAAGGGATTTGTAAAGGTGTAACGAAGTTCTTCAGGTATTTTGCCTTTTTAAGCATCCAAAATTTCGCCCCATGGACCTCTTTAATAAGAAGTGCCACCTCTTCATACCTGCTATTATTTGTCCAGGATGTTGTAAATTTGGGTGCCACTTCATCTCTGGTGAGGAAACAGAAGGGGCAGGGCTCAAGTACCTCAGGATACCCAGACCATCCATATGGGGTTTTTGTCATCCCTACCAACTCTATAAGGATGGCTCAGACACTGTAGGGTGTGTGCCAATGGGTGGGGTGCTTCTGTTTAGACAACTGAATCATAGCCCGAGAAATCCATCTTCTCTCTACAGCTGGGAGTCTCACCCTCACCTCGACAGAGCTCCTGTTTCAAAACATGAAACCAACTCCCAAGCTGTCTTCTTCCAAAAAGCAAAGCTGCTGAGGCTGAAATGTTTTTTAAAAAGGGGGTTCTGTTGTTTTTAGAAATATCGTAATAGTTGCTCACATATCCTATAAATAATCTGCAGCAAAATAGAGCAAACATTGCACCCCGAGGAGTCTCTCAGCGGAGAGAGGAGTCATGGACAGAATGACCACACTCTACATGAAATGATGCCCTTCCCCAGGACCTCGCATTGATACAATGCAATCTGAAATGCAGGTACCTTCTGTGCTCAGCTCCTTCTGGCAGCTTGGCCCTGCAAAATCTTCACGCTCTGAATCACTGGTGCCACCATAGCTCTCCTCACCATGGCTGACCAAGCACTCAAAACATAGAAAAACGTGGTCAGTGGTAGCACACGACAAAATGGAACCTATTTTTCTTGATAATGGGCTGAAATCACGCTATGCATTAATTGTCACTTGATGTGTGGACTGTAAAATTGTGATTAGACAACCTCCCCTCACCCTCTTGTTCTCACTTAAGAGAAAAACCTGACAAAAAAAATTAAAATGCGATTGCAAAATTATATAAATTAGTAGAGGAATCCCAGGATCTGTTAGTTCCTGTATTTATTTATGATTTTTTTTAACTGCCTAATTTCTGTTTGATGGGTCCCCTTGAGAACTAAGCAGGTCGTGTAGCTAAACTAAGCAAGAGCTTGTCTTCTTTATGAACTGCTTCTGAGTCATGTTTGTACTCAAAGGGAACAGTGTCACGCATTAATTGAGTCTCACTGGTTTAATTTCCAATTCAAAAGAAAATAGTTCTGGTTCTTAAAAAATTACACAACAGAAAGAACTCTCAGTAATACTCTGGTGAGTCTTCCCAGGTGCAATTTTTTTCTTTCCAGATGGACACAAATTGCAAATGCTGCTGAAATTGCATCATTCTCTTTCAACGGATGTAACCATAGTTCGTTATATTAATCTGATTATACTGAATTTTAGGTCTCATTTACAGCTAAATTAACTTTACTTATTTAATACAGCTACATGTTTAACACTTAGGAAAGTTGCTAACCATTTCAGTGAATCTGATTTTGTCCCAAAGCATAATTCTTTAAAACTGCCAAACTGCTGGGTGAGAAATCCAGAGGAAAAGCAGTAGGGACATAGGTCAGCCTTTCTCAGCTGTTTACAGATACCGAAGAGAATTTAGGCCTGTTGATCTCTCTGCTGGGAACAACAAAATTGGAATGTTTACTTTCCTGACTATCAAAACTACAGAGAAATCCGCCTCCCCTTTTGCCACTTCTGATACTGTGCTAAGGTGAAGGAATCCTGGTGGGGGAAGGCAAGAGATAAGATGGGATTGTGGCTGGGATCTTCTGTGTATAGCTGTCAACCCATCATCCTAGCTGGGCAGCACAAACCAGCCCAGGTCACTTTTGCCTCAGCTGCATACTTGTTTCTTGGTAGCAAACTCACAGCACTGGGGAAAAGCCACCTGTTGCAAGGTTGCTTGTAGGTTCTACGTGAGCAGTAAATCACCTAGAACAAGATATGGGACAAGATTGTGAAAGGCAGAAAACATATGACAGGATAAATTTGGGCCTTGTAACTGTAATTTCCCCCTTTGGGAAAGGTGCTTCTTCTGAGTTATGTGCCACATTGTTGAACATATTTTCCAGGTCATATGTGGAGGTAATTCCCTCGTGTCGGTGTAGTTGCACTACTGAGTACATAGTGGAGCTGCATTTGCAAAAATAACAGGACAGATTATTGGCAAAAATGCCTTTGATTACGGATATTACTCATCTACTTCATGGTAGCAGTGACAGAGTCTTGATGCCATTTAGGAATACATAACATTACTCACAAATTGACCATGTTTTCACACATTGTTTTCCTTGATCAGCAGATGATCAAAAAATAAGGCTTTGTTCCTAAGAAACTGTACATTTAATAAGTGTTTTGCTTCACACAGAACAAATATTTTAATTTACTAATCTATATGAGTTGAGTTCTTGTAAATAACTCCAGTATCTGGGCTGCTCATTGTACCTTAGCTGTGATGGCTACCAAGCACCATAAATTTTTACATTTCAAAATCTATTGTTACGATGAAGCAGGCATAGAACGCAATTAATATGCTCCTACTTTATTAAAGAGCAAGGCAGTTTCACTTATCTAAACGTGCCTGAAATGTATAGGTCTCAGAAAGTTGATCTGTCTCCCATCTTCTGCATGAAATAGAAAAAAAATAAAGTCCAGAAAAGAATTGTCTATTGCATATTGAGGTTCCTCTTATGTTGTCTGTTCAGCCAGCATGGATCAGAAATGGAGCTGCATTTTCTCTGTGCCCATGTAGTGACAGTATGTTTACCCAGAGACTGCACCCTTGGTCATCTAGTCCAGGATCTATAGTGCCTCCTAAATGAAAAGGGGTCCTCAAATAATCACCCATATACTCATGACTAAAACCTAGATCACTGAACAGAGGGATTTAGATCACAACTACACAAGAAGCTTTAATCCTGGCATCTCCTGTCTTTATAACTGTAATTTTTTTTCTGCCTTTTTTTTTTTTAGATCCTGTATTAATATGCCAATGAATTGCATAACATGGTGAGTGGTATTTTCCAGTGTTTCTTTGTGATCTAAAAAAGAGGTGGGGAAGCAACATTTGAAGGTGATACAAAGTTATTTAGGTCAGGTTGCTCCAATGGAGTAAAAGAGTTCCCCAAAGTTTTGTCCAGCATCTGGGCAGTGGGATGATAAAGCTATGTTGATACTTTTTAACACATGTCCAGTGTATGGACTAACCTGAAGCATTCTGCACAGTGCTCGGTCCTAAATCACAGAAAACAAGTCAAGGAAAGACTGGGACATTCACTTGGAAGCTTTGTGCAACCAGCAGTCAAATCACAAACAAGATGAATAGGTACAAGAGGAATAGGATGGAAAATATTCTCCATTATAGTGTCATTAAGGTTTAGTGGTTCACCTGGAATATTGCATTTGGTTTTGGTCAACCTGATGCTCCACAGAGACCTACTCAAAAGGGCTAATTTAGCTTAAGGAACTTACTTTCCCTGAGATCCCTCTGTAGACCAAAGTAAGCTTTGGGCTCTCTCCTAGGAGGAATTTTAAGCATCTCATGGTAGACTACTGTTCTCCACCATCCTTCAGAACAACCTGGGTTCTTTCCTCCATTAATGTAGAGGCTAATATGTTAGCCCTTTCTCTACAGAAATGTAAGGCACTGTCAATGAAAATTGTTTGGGAAGTTGGGAAAAAAAAAGACTGAGGAAGCTGTTTGATTTACATAGGGAGGAATTAGAAGTATAGAATCTAAGGAAGCCAAGAGCAGGTAGACTTGGCACTTCTCATGACTTTTTCATGGTGAGACAGTAAAACCTATCAGTGACTCTGAGAGGCAGGGGATGAGCAAGGAAGACTGTTCCATTCAATGAGGTGATGAAACTTCATTGCCTCAACAATCCTGCAAGATTAAAAAATGTCATCCACTCCACAACTGATGAGACTAGCAACAGTTATGCTAGCAAGTGTTAAAGTGTGAGCAATCAGAGGTCTTGGGGAGCTGTGCTTCAGATTATGACTTAACTTCTTCATGTAGAAGCTGAATTCTCATATTTGCCCTTCTTCCACCAGCGAGCAGTTTATTCACTGGTTACCCACTCACACACTTTCTGCAGTTCTCCCCCAGGCGTCTGGGACAGCTGCCTCCAGAGACAAAATATCCCACCTGCTGGATTGGTCCTTGTGATCTCCTCAGCTATTTCCTTGTGATGATACAGTTGCTAGCTGTGCCAAAGGAAAAGAGACCACAGGGACAAGCCTGAACGTGCACCCCAGAGCAAATGATGAGCCAGATTGGCGTGAGTGAAAGGCCACCTATTCCCTCATCTTTCCAGTGGGGCGCCTGCTAGGCCATTGCTGCAGATACATACCATCATATCCTGGGTGAAAAACAGTGCTACACAAGCTCATTTACAACATCCTACTGACCCTGGGGTGGATCAGCTGTATCTAAGCCACACCTAGCAGAAGTCTGTCTAACGTTTTGCTATGAGCAGTGGAAGGTGAGGATGCCCTGCTTAGCAGGGGTGTGACACTCTTCTTCATCATCCTTACAAGAACATTTTTCTGTAACTGGATTGCTTTTTGTCTTGTCCTGTCTTATCCACTACAGCCATTAAACACAAAGAATCACAGCTCCAGAGAGATACTGTGAACCTTGGGCTTTCTTACACTCAGCATCTTTCTCGACATTTTGTACTCTCCTTAAGGCATTGGCCCAAGCATCCAGGATGTAGAAGTGTAGTGAGATGCTGTTCATCACCGGGAAGTTTGGCTCCCTCTTACTGGCAAGTCTTCTCCTTGGCCACACCTTTTTCTGCTGTTCGGCTCAGAAGCACAAGATACTCAAAACTATGCAGCAAATGGCTCCACCAGCCTCCAAGTGCTCCCTGTGTCCTTTTCTCCTTGCAGTACATTCTCTTTTTTTAAAAGGGCCATAACTGTTCTCAGCTTCAAGAGCACTGGAAGACTGCACCCACCACTTGTTTCTCTCTCTCCTGGCTCCCTTCATCCTTCCATTTTACAGCTATTACAGACTGCACAGTCTTCAGCCTAGGAAGCTGCACGAGCACTGGCAGGAGGAACCAGTGAAGATCTCAACGTCTGCCTCTGTTTGAAAGCCTCCCCCAAGCATATTTGCAATAGCCCCATCCAGTCCCCCCTGGCCCCTAGCACACACCCACACACATGTACACACACCCTCTTGTGTGTGGCTCCTACTGTTTCTGTCGTACCTACAATGTCTATTTCCTTGTCACCAAATGAAATCCAGTGGATTCGGAAAAAGGCAAATCGCATCAAGCCATAATCCATTTTTTAAATTCATGCAAGAATAAATCACCTGATCGCTTGTTTTAATTTTTGTCAGGAGTTACAGGGATGGTGATGATTTCTAATTCCCTGGGTCCACAATTCCCTGCCCCTACTTCTAACAGAAGCACTATGTTCATCCTCCTCTAGTCTTCTTCGAAAAAGGCACTAAGCTCTCTGAGCTTTTCAGCATCATCTGCCTATTACCCCATAGGGTAGTTCTTCCCTTGATTTCTCTTTTTGTTACTATCAAAAATGCCCTTAAAATGCCTTATTAGTATAGGCAAAGAAAAGACGTATTTTAATTTTTGCCTTAAACTTACTGATTCTGTCTCTGTATGCTCATGCTGAGGTTTTTTTAACATTCATTTTTAGATATTTGACCTAGTTTCTATGTTCTGTACACTCCCTTCCTGCACTTGAGATCATTGAAGAGCTTGTGATTTCACAGATATCTCTTACTGCATTTTCTATCCTTTCTACACGCTGGGATATTTTGTGATTCTGCTCCAACTGTGTTTTTTGTTGATTTTGTTGTTGTTTTTTTAATGAAGCAGCAACTATTTCTGGAGCCTTATTTTCCATAGGTTTGATTCCTAAAGGAATTTTACTGCCAATATCCTCTGTGTTCATTAAAGTCTGCTGCCTTCAAGTCTTTTGCCTTCAGGTTTGTGTTATCCTTCTTTCATTCCCTGAGGCTTACAAACCCTGTAACTCTCTCACCAACATTGTCCTCAACCTTCAAACTCCCCAGCTGTTCCTCTTCTCCTGTGGTAGGAACTGACTCCAGGATTGCCACTTGGGAACCTGCTTTCTGTACGTCTTCATGATAAAATGCCAGAGACACACTCACTGAGCAGGCGGTGCCCTAGTTTAACATGTTCCTCATAATTGTTGGAGTAGTTGAATACCCACACCCTGCTCTCCAAACCAATATCAGCTCTGTTTTGTTCTGTTTTGTTTTTTTTAAATGATTCTGCTAGCTGCTGCCTCATCTATTAGGGTTTCTTAGTTAGGGGAAAGAAGATGAGTGTAATGGACATGATTTTTTTTTGCCATATTATTTCCTGCTATTATTTAGAGATCAGGACCATTTTGCTCCATGCTTTTTGTCTGAGAAGAAATGTACATATCTTTTTTTTCCCTTGCCAGTTCCTGTTTCTCCAGTTCACTGCTTTCCATTTCTTCCCCATGTACGCAGTTTCATGTAGACTCTGTGGAGCATCCTAACGGAGGGGAGGGCAGAGCTCTGGCAGTCGCTGAACCTTCCTTGCTTGTGAGACTTGACAGTTGCACAGAGAAGTGCCTCTTCACACAAAAGACCTCTAAGGGAGATTACCTCACCCTTCCAGAAAGTCATATAAATTAGGCAGTAAGATTTTGCCCAAGCCATGATTTGACTATCAAGATTACTTTATTCCCCATTTCTTTAATAGGCAGATTCTCTTTATGAACACAGGCAGTTCAAAATTTGGTGCTGAGACCATGCTGGATCACTAAGTTTAGTCTGATTTGATCTTGTCATTTTCATCACAAAATGACCCTGAAATTTGAAAAAGAAACATCTTAGCTACATTAAATACCAATAAAATTATGTGCAAATACAAAGATTAACTCGTTCCAACTTGACTTTTCACATGATCCTGTTCTCCTCATCCACACAGATATTATTCAGCCGCAAAAGGCCCTTGAGCATTACATGACATTTACAGCATCTCTCTGAGTAGTTCTTGTTTATTTCTCATAAATTTCCTTTGGTAATAACTTAGTCACTCAGCAACACCCTACGGTATACACATACATTACATGATTAGCTCATATTTTATACAACACATGTTAAAGTAATTAATTTTTCCAGGCAAATGTCATACCATTTAGTTCATCGGTAGGAGCCAAATATTTGTGCAACCGTTTGTTACAAACATATGCATAATCACAGAACACTTCAGCTTCTTGGTATTTATTAAAGGGACACTGTCAAGGTTGTTATAGTCTCAACTTCCACATTAGTTTTTGTTCCACTTGGAATTCCTTCAAGGATTCAACCCCAACTAAAGTATTTATTTGTTAGCTACCCTTGCTACAACATTTAGCACACAAAAATAAAAACGGACTCCCTGTGGTGTGGAACGTGCTAGCAACCATCTAATTTCATGCCCTGGCATGACAAAAGGGTTTCATCTCTCATTTAAACCATCTTTATCCTTTTCCTTGACAAGACCTGGAGTTTGCTCCACCTTTAAGGAAGAAACATAGCAAATAAGAATAGATACCTCCTTCGAAAAAGAACTGAATTTAATCAGAAGTTCAAATTGAACTTCAAGTTAAGACATTTCTTTCTGTGATAACATAGGTTACCTACAAAAAAACAAACTAAACACCATGACAAGCAGCTCCAATTTCAACAGATGGAAGGAAAACTAGTCATGCAGCACCAGAACCGGTTGTCTTAAAAAATATATTTTAGGGGCATGAAACCACCTCTGACAGACAGTGAAGTCTGCTTCTCCTATCTCCTAAATAAGGTCTTGCCCATACTCCACACACACTGATACAGAAGTCCATTTAGAGAGAGGAAGAGCAGCAGTGGAGCTGTGCAGTAAGAAAATTTGCTCAGAGATTCGACAGGCTGAACCAGATGGCTCCATTCAAGCTAACAAACAACCCAATAAATCCTATTCCCTGCAGACTACTTATTCTTCAGCACTTTCAATCAACAGGTTTGGAAAGGGGAGCCTGACACTTCTCACTTATTTTGGCCTTCAATGAGAAAAGCAGCAGTGAAGAAAAGAAAAGAAGTAGAACCAAAAGCCGTACAAGTGGGAATGAGAAGGGATAGAAGGAAGCGCAAACCCAAGGGAGTAGAAAGGCAGGAGAAAGAAATATTGAGAAGACAAAACAGAGCAAGAGCAGAGATGAGAGCGAATGGAACAGTGCAGCACCTTGGTAGGACTACTTTTAGATTATTGTGAAGAGTTACCTTTATTTAAGAAAGACACATTCAGACTGGCAGAGAGAAAAGCAGACCTTGGTGTTCAGAAGAAAGATGATCTACCACACAAGCAGACTGCCAAAAAGTCTGGTTCACTAAACCTGGCAAAAAGCTGAAAGGTGATGTGATGGCTATCTGTCTTACGTAAGGAGTAAGCAGTGAATAGCAAAAAAGAGATGCATTATTCAAAGGACAATGTCAAAACAAGGATGAAATGGATAGGTTTCTTGTGAATGCCTTTAGGCTGGGAGTCAGAATAAAGTCCTAATTAGCAAAGGGATTAGGTTTAGCGTAAGCCTCAATTTCTAACTTATTTGTAATTGAGTGATTTCAGTCAGTTTTGAGAAGCTGGTATTAACCAAGACTTCTGATCCATACAGATGACCTCACTGTCATTAAGACAGAGCTTGATTAATTTATGAAGCAAATTCTAGTATGGCATTTGCAATTGCCAATGTCTTGGTCTCTGTGATGGAGGGCATCATTGTTGCTGCCCTTATGTTATTATTCTGGCAGACTTCACCAGTTTTGAGATTACTGCTTGGAAACCCAAAATGTACTTGCTGCTTTGATATCTTACACTGCTTTATCTTTTTCTATGGACAATGCACTATGATATTTGAAGCGGAATGGATGAGTGCTCAAAGCAGCTTTGATCTGTCCTAGATCCTCAAAGCAGCATGCAAGGACAGCTTGAAAGCTTTTTATTTAAAATAAGTGGCACATTTCCTCCCCTCTCATTTTAATTGAAATAGATGCTGAATGCAGGGAAAATTGTATTGTAAGCTTGATTGCAGAAAGCAAGTATACTTCTAAAACAGCCTTGATCAATAGCAGTTTCTTGTAATTGACTGTAATCTATCTATCTATTTATTGCCATGGGAATTTTAAAAATTGTTAGGGTTTTTTTTGTTGTTGTTTAATCCATCAACTGAAAAGATTAAGCTGGAAAATGGAGGATGGGAGAAGAGGGAGGAATTGATCAGCCATGCAGCCTCAATTGATGGCGCATCCTCAAGGCAAGTTACAAGACTTGGAGAAATGCTGACAGAATTTTCCTAGGCAAAAGGAAGCAGACTGGCAAATCTGGCCGCACAGAGCCAGTGTTGGGGTTTTTGAGTGTCTTGCAGTGCCTCGTTGGCTGGATAGGAGAGCTTTGACAATAGACATGGAGATTTGGAACAAGCTGCCCAGGGAGGTGGTTTAGTCACCATTCCGGAGGTATTCAAAAGATGGGCAGGTGAAGTGCTCAGGGATCTGGTTTAGTAGTGGACAGGTACGGTTGGACTCAATGATCTCAAAGGTCTTTTCCAACCAAGCAATTCTATGATTCAGGCTACAGGCAAGTTCACACCACTGGCAGAAAGGGGGAAAGATGTGTATTTACATTTCCATCGAGCCAAACGCCTCATTTTTTCAGCAAGGCAGTGCAAGAGCAAAAAGAGTCAGGAAATGTTTGTGGTGTGGATGAGTTCGGTCCCATTGACAACCCAAACAGGTCAGGAGTAAAGGAAGGAAAACCAGATACAGTCACGGGAGGGAAATAGCTATTCTCTACTGGGGTCATGAGTGTGACCCACCATTCTACAGCGTCTGGCACTGTCACTGGGTGTCTGGATGCTGCAGTTAATGTGATAGTGGTACTTCCCTGACTGTTGCAGGGCTGTCCAGGGGTGTCTGACCTTTTAGACTGCTCTTGTTACAGTCAACTGTGCCTCGTTGTCTGGAGGAAGGAACGTCTGCTTTGCTCTTTGCACAGGTGAGGACATAACTCGGAGGCCTTGACTACCATTTGCTGAGTGCTGTATTCACACTTTCCTCCTGATGGTTTGTTAAGTGCGGTACTTATTACGAGTCTCTCTACCCTTCCCAGCAATTCCTGCTCGCTATATTAAATGTGTGCCTATGGTTTAATTGCAAAAAAATCTGCATTTCACTTCTGAATTACATTAGAGGCTTTTTTGTCAGGTTTGTTTTACCAGCATGGCTGCATCTCAAATCAGCCCATATAAGGAGAGTGAAGAGGAACTGAGCAGCCGCTCTGTACTGCTGATCTCACTGAATATATGCAGCGGAGGCAACTCAAAGGTATCTATCAAGCTCAGAATTTTTCTTTTTCGTGTACTTTCAGAAATGTGGGGGATTCAGGAAAGCGGCCGCTCGAATTCTTCCGAAATTCAATTACAGGGAAGTCGGGCTGATAGCAAACATCCCTGAAAAGCTCACATCTTATGCAAAACAGGTGGGTATCAGATGAGCAGGAACTTCAAAATGCTTTAAATGGGCATGACAAAGTGAAACACACCCACTGAGCTTGTTCTGTGAGACAGTAAACTTCCATCAGGTTTCCAGAGGCTGATGAATTTGTGAGATGGTGTGACAGGGTAGGGACAGAAGGGGAGGAAAACCAGACTTCTGCATGGCCTCTAGCACACAGGCTGCAGCAGGGAGGTAGCACCAACAGAGGTACTACAGCTCCCATCCTTATGCCTACCCAATACCTCCCTTCGCCAAAGGGCATAGTAGATCTGAGAGGTGACTCATGTGCCTTATTACGACATGCTGAATTAGGGCAATTAGCTGTGGAAAGGTCATTTCAGCTAAGGAAACCTTCCAGTGAGACCAGGCTGGATGTAACTGCTTTTCTATTCTCCTATCCCCCACACTATCACCAGGAGAAAAATGTTATGGGCCGTAAGCCGTGGAATTTCCTGCTTAACACCTCACCTTCCCAGGGCAGTGGGCAGCTTCAGCAATAATGCACCAAGTGCCCAGGTGGCGCATGGGCAGCACAGACATGCGGTCACAGAAAAATGCCTGATTCTCCGTGTGTGAGCTGTCTGTAGCACTCCACTGCGGCAGCCTAAAATTATGGTCTGAGCACTGTCTTTTGGCCACCAAAGAAGTATTTTCAAATGCTACATGTTTATTGACTGGTGAAAACAAAATGAATGAGACAATAAAAGACATGGGAAAATAGAGGTAATAAATATTTCTAAGGACAGTTTATTGAAAGTTTCAGTTGTCCCATGCTGCACCACAAGAAACAGCCTCGTCGTGTTTCACCCTTTTTCCCCCTGTTCTAGCTACGTAGGGCTGTAGCACTCTCTGTGTCTGTATGTGTGTTTGATCCCTCTAGCCTTATCATCTATGTGATTTCTGCAATGGCTGTTACAGTGTTCGATATTTTTCTAAGACAGGAAGAAGTTATTAATAGGCAAGGATTTTCCATTCTTAATTTCTGGTACCTAATTAAGTGTATGTCAGTGTTCAATTTATGTTCAAATTTCAGTGCGCTTGCGCGTGATGATCCACATAGGTGCATAACTCACTTTAAACTAGGTATCCTGGGCACAATCTGATTTCGAACCGCCCAGCCTCAACATGGCCTGAAAAAACAGTCCCAGAAAGAAGATGAAGTGACACGCATGACAGAAGCAGTGACATCTTCACAGTGAAGTGAGAGTAAATTATGCTGATTTTGGTCAAACTTTCCTGGTCTTCTCTTCTTGCCAAACTTTTCTATTCTGAACTGACACAACTTGGAAGTGGAAGACTTGATGTTAGGAAAAAGTTCTTCACTGAAAGGGTGATCGGTCATTGGAATGTGTTGCCCAGGGAAGTGGTGGAGTCGCCGACCCTGGAGGTATTTAAGGGGAGACTGGATGAGACACTGAGTGCCATGGTTTAGATGATGGGTTGGTGTTAGTGTTAGGTTATAGGTTGGACTCGATGATCTTGGAGGTCCTTTCCAACCTTATGATACTGTGATACTGTGTAATACTGTGATACCTGGTCTTCCACTTAGACAAATGGACTAAGAAGATCCTGGAGCCAAAAGCACTTGGTCAGAGTGAAAAACAGTTGTGGTATGTTCGTTTGGTTTTGTTTTCTTTTTTAAGCCTTTCCTGAAAAGTTTTGGGTGGCTCAAAAGATTACAATTTGAATACCCTTATCGATTTCAAGTTTGCTAGTAAAATTCAATACCAATACAAATAGACTAGAATCTCTTTTTGTCACAAACCCAGTATTTCCCATATTTTCCCCAGTTTTAGCTTCCCTCATGCTTTCCCCCTCCTTTGAACTGTACAGCTAATGCGGCCTTGTATACACTCAAAACCATTATCCGTAGAGTTAATTTACTACTGGCAACTGGTTGCCTTTGTTGTCATTAACAATCTTCATTTAATAAAAAGCTTTTATCAAAAACGGTTTTCCTGTAGTACTTTTATTTTTCCCAGAAAAAGCATTAAAATTAATTTGTTTTCACTTGATCTGTATTCTTGAGTGAATACAGCAAGGAACAAACAGATAAACATGTAAGAAAAGCCCTGAAAAGAAGGTAATTTAGAAAGAAACAATTTTATTTGAAAATAGAATATACTTTGGATTTTTTCACTTTTGAAAGCACAAAAATGATTGAACACTGTTGGAAAACAACACATCGCAAACATGATTTTGGTGTAAAAGGAAGTCAGTCTCTTTCTCCACAGCTCCCTGAGGCTTCTTTATTGAGTAAACCAGAAGGTAATACTATGCAGAAAGATTTGACCTGAAGGTTAGGGACAATTCATGGGATTTTCTGCTGGATATGCATCAGACCCTTTGCGGATGCCATGTACTTCATTAGCCTTCCTAAAGAAGTACTGCTGTTTCCCTTGCATGTTTTTCACATACAGCCTTTGCCCATATTGCCTGAAACTTTGGAGCAACAGTTTATTATTGATACCAGAAGAGTATTAACATGTTTCAACCACCCCACTATGCTATGAGCCACAAAAGTTAAACAGGAGATATCAGCTCCAGGGGAAAAATGAAGTGAAAAAAGACACTAACTCTCCTCTACTGTAGAGAGTAAGCGAAGTAAGAAATCTCTGCCAAATGAGAAGTTGTGCCATTAGTTGGAAGGGGCCTGTGGGGATTCTGCACAAAGCCGCAGCCAGGCTGGTTCACCAATCTCAGAGAGACACATGGGCACGTACACGTTATAAAATGCATCAGATGCACTTTCTGAAGATCCTTGCTCTCTAATGACAGCTGGAAGGTATGAATTCTGAGTATGGTAGCTGTCTATCATGCAACATTTGTCAGGTACGCAAAGACACGTTGAAAGGATATCAGGGGATCACACAAACATGCAAAGAACAACAGGTGATGCTGAAGAGCTTCGGTGCTGAAGTACAGCAGTGTTGTGTGCCCTGCAATGACCCTGTCATAATTTGCACAGCCATCCTTCCTTCTTGCCTTCCTCCCTCCCCTCTCTTCCTTCCTTAGTATTTCCTTCTCCTTCCCTTCCCCATTTCAAACTTTTGGCAAAAATGAAAAAATAAAGCATTTTCACTGAAAAGAAATCAAGACATTTTGAAATTAAGACATTTTGGGTAAATAGCAATTCAGATAGCGAATACTGTACAAGTGCTCCATGGTAGCTTTACGAGGAGTACTTTTTTAGACTCATTCAGATTGAACACATTGCCCATGCTGTTTCACGAGCCTCTATTTCAGGGAGAAGAGATGATATGTTATGGGAATTTCATGGCCTGATGCATCATAGAGTATGAAATATGGCAAGGGAGATCCACTCCATCTATGAGAATAAGGACATTAAGCAACAGAAGTACAGCTCCTCTGAGACAGCACCATGGCATATCAGAATTGAAATATTTGGGTTTTGACTATTTTATCTGTAAACTCACTTTTCTCTCAAAAAGCAGTTCTAATTGAAAAGTATATATTCGTGAACAGCTTTATGTAAAACGGAGGAACATAACATAGCATGGTTGCTGTTCTTTGGGATAGGCTTTGGAGGCGATCTGGAATGCATCCTCCCCTATTAACAAGGAAAATGTTACTTCTATTAAAGAAAGAAACAACCCGTTCCTCCCAAGGCATTCGTGAGAAACTCTCAGTGTATTTTCTGTTTGAAATTTAAATTCGAGCATAATACCACCCACTGTACGAAACGAATATGATTAAAACTACGGTTCCTTTTATTTTCAATTGAAATACGTTTTGAATGTTTATCTTTCCACACTAAATGCAAATGCAGGTGCATAATGCAGCACTGGGAAACCTGAGAGTGGAATCCCACTGACCCAGTTTCATCATCTTAGTGGACTCAAACGCAAAAAAATACCCAGGCAAAAGAGATGTAAAAGCATTCCACCTCTTTAAGGCCCTGAAGTAAATATGCTGCATAGAAGTAAAAACAACAAAAACATTAAAAATTAATTCGTGCAGAAAATGGCGAATGTGGTGGGATTTGCCCCATCCACGATGATGGTTCCAGTTATTTAGGAGGGAGGGGATCGTGTTTAGACAGAGGTTACTGTACGCCGGCAGGTGGGAGGAGGGGGAAAGGCACTGCACAAAGCTCTGCTGTAAATGCAAATTTTGAGAGACTGGTGAGAAAGACAGCAGTGAATTAATGAACAATTAAACGAATGGGTTTGCGCTCAGTTCTACTCCGGCCCCAAAGGCGAAACCCCGACTCTCTCCCCGCTCCTGAGGACCAAAGGCCAGCGCCTGGCTCCCTGGAACGCCGGGGGAACCAGCGGCGGTGCCGTAGGGAGCGGGGACCCCGTGCCCTGCGATGCCCGGCGACTGCGCGGCCACCCCGGGCCCTGCCACTCGATTCCAACCGGCTCCGTTCGGGGCTTCTGGGAGCCGCTCGGGGCTGCTCGGTTCCGTTCGGCTCCGCTCGGGGCCGCTCGGTTCCAATCAGCTCCGCTCCGTTCGGTTCGGCTCCGCTCGGGACCGTAGGGAGGCACTCGGCTCCGCCCGGCTCCCCCGCCGTTGCCCCGCCCCCGTGACGCCCCGTCTCCAGGCAACGGCGCCCCCAGCGGCCCGGGGCTCCCGGCGGGACGGGGCGGCCATGGAGCTGCCGCTCCTGCCCGGGTTCTCCCGCGACCGGAACGTGAGTGACAGCGCAGGGGGTGCCCCTGTCCCTCTCCTCACCTGCCCCGGTGTCAGGCCCCGGCGCAGGGCGGGAGGCGGCCCCGCTCCGCCCGCCTGAGCGGGGGCGGGGGGCGAGGGCAGCGCAGGGTGCGCTTTGGGGCCGGCAGGAGGCGGGGAGGCGCAGATGCTCCCTGCGGAGTCGCTGCCTCGGCGAGGTCATTCCCAGCGCTCCTTATCCAACAGGTGGAAAACGGGATGCTGTTGGTGTGTGCTAACCTCCTCTGGTGTCACCTGGGGCGTGGGAATGCTTTGCACTGGGGGATGTGGCAGCTGCTGTGGGCCAGCTTGAGCTTTTGTTGCACCTCTAACAAAGAAAACAGGGAGAAGCGCACATCTTCTAAATAAACCCAGAAATCTTTCCAGAGGTGAGGTGGGAATGCTAGGGATGGTAATGTATTTTTTCAGAGCTGCCAGTACAATTAATTAGTGACGGAAGCCTTTGAGTATATAAGATGGTATTTCTAATATGAGTGACAATAGCAAACAAAAGAGAAGGCTGCCATTTCTACTTCAGACTTGTTCAGCAAGGATAGCTAAAAATTGGCTGAATATAATCTGTACTGTGACATGGTGTGGGAGGTAAGGAAGGATTTGGGCATGGCACTATAGCTGATGCATTTAGGAAGCAGGTGAAACAGCGCAGACTTTCTTAATGTTTAAATATTTGGATGGAAATATGTTGTTTTCGCACTCTGAACGTGTTGTGGCTGTTAGAGCACTTGTTTTTCCATCCTGATTGCTGGGGTGCTTTGCTAGTGCCTGAGGCCCTGTGAGGGTGCATAAAGGAAGTGATAATGTAGTTCAGGGACAATTTGCAAATGATTTATCAAGACACGTGTATTAATACCAGTTACACTATGAGCATCAGTACCCCTTTAGCATGAGCCTTCTCCGTGCTTTTAGCATATCTGGAGCCTACTTTATGGTCTGTCAGTTTGCATCAGGTGCTGTCCAGTGTAAAACCTCTGGCAGCTCTCTGAAAAAACAAGGCAGGTAGATGCAATTGTAGCTGCTCTGGTGCTTGTATAGGGAGCATGAAATTGCGTAGAAATAGGTGGACTCTCCAGCCTCATTTGGTCTGCCAGTGCTGCACAGGTGCGTGCGACCATAGGACCTCTTGCAGAAGGAGCTCAGCTTACAAGCAGTGACCATCTTTAAGGCAACTTCTTCCCTGTGAACAGCACACCGGGTGCCATTGTGTTAGAAGGAAGAGAAAAAAAGGAGTCAAGCGTCAAATACTCAATCTCTCTTGCTGAATTCCAATTTGTATTGTAAGGAGTTGGTTGTGTATATAACACTTCAGGTAGCTGTTGAGTGGGTGTATCAGCAACATTGAAATGTGTGTGTGTCATTGGTATCTGCTGGGTGGAAGCAGAATAGCTCAGCTCAGTGTTATCTGTGATGATGTGACTTTATTGTTCTCCAATTTTCAGTTTAACTTAATTGATAGGGATTATTGTTTTTGGAGTATGATGGAGTGAATTGTCTCCAGACCTCCACAGGAGCAGTAAAGAGGCTTTGTGATAGACATGGTGCCTCCTTTTTCAGAGAAAATAAACAGTATTTGGCTTCACATGCTTGGGAAGAGTTACATATAGGGAGCATCAAACACCCCTTGCTAAAGTACATGTAGTGCATATGTGCATTATGAGAACTAAAGGTGTGAAACGCCATCACAACTGCCACAAAATGATATTGTAAAAACATGATTATACCTTTGTTAGGGCTCCATATTGCTCTTTTTGACAATCCTTGAGATAGTGGAGTTAATACTGATAAGTCACCTTTCTTGAAAAGCACTACCGATCTCCACTTAGTTGTTGACTATTTGATTTAATTTTATTTTCATATAGTTCCACAAATAAAAAGCTTAGAAAAATATATTTAAAGCAAAAAGAAAAGTGTTATTGCTATAGATATAAATAAATTGAAATATATAGATAAATTGAAAAGGAAGAAAATATTTTCCCCTGTTAGGACTCTAATCATTGTCATCAGTGCCTTTTATTGCACAGAAACAACAGCAACAAAGCATTCCCTGAAGAAGGATGAGCCCTTGGTTTATAATTATGGGTATTAATACTACTCAGCACTGTTCAAGCTACTACTGCAATCCTCTTTTCTCTGCCCCTAATGCTTCAACCTACCTCATATATAGGCCCACGAAAAGCAGTAGAAGAGAAGTACATACGCATTTTGTCTATCTTGGATATGTTTAATAAGGCAGCTGAGACGTCTCCAGAAAATCAGAGCTTTAAGGTAGTTAGGGAAGATGGAGTCCGACCTCAGGGCAGCAGGGATTGCATTGACAAATGGGGGGTAAGAAATCTTTTTGCAGCACTTATGTCTCTGGATCTAAGACCATCGGCCCTTGTGTTACCCCTCCATTATGATTATTATTATTTCTAAATAGCTCTACCAGGAACACTTAATTCCTCTCCAGCCAGGAACAGAAATGCTTCGTCTCCCGCTGGGGGCAAGGATGGTGAGGCTGGGCAGCTCGTAGCTGCCCTGGTGCCAGCGCTGAGAAAGGCAGCAGCCACTGGCTGTTGTTTGTTTATTTTCCCTCCCTGTGCTCGAACGGACTGGTGCCCAATTCAACAACATCCCCAGGAGCAATGTGGCTGCTGCAGTCTTACGTAGTTGGGAAAAAACCTGCTTAGGCATCACAGCTAATGAGACTGCAGGGAAACAGAAGGTTGATGGGCATTTTTAAAACAGACAGAGTGGGTCCTATGGGTAACATAAGGTAATGTTTCCTTTGTGCTATATGAAGACCAAGGATGAAAGGGACAGGCATAGAACAAGCAATGCCATGTTTGATGTTTGGTTTGATGGGGTGGAGAAGAATGATGGCTAATGGAAGGCATCAGGAGCCTATAGAGAGAGTTAAAGGAACCTCCCTTATTTTTTCAAATCTCTTTAAAATTGTGTACATGTAAGTCCACCCACCAAATAAACCCCCTTCACCTCCTTTAAAACTCCTGTTCCTTGAACAGAAGTCCAAAGATATGCTGCTTATCAACAGTGCATGTTATGTTCACATGTGGGTGATCGGGAAATGTAATGACAGAGCAGGCTGAGATCTTTGTGCTGTATTTTGTGCACAGATTAACCCATCTCCTGCTTGGTTTTGAGGCCTCTCTCTTCATGGGACTGGCTAATGGGCAGAAGTCAGGCCTTGCTTCTTTGCGGAGACTGGGAAGGTCAGGGTTTGTACAGGTTTGTACTGCTACCCCTTGGCAAGGCTGACGTTTCTCTGTCCTGACAGCCTTAGAGAAGTGCCTTTGTCTGCCCAGCAGTGGCAGGATGTGGTACACACACAAACACAACGTTTACCATCCTGTTGCATTAGAGAGTTTATTAATTTCTTTATTTTCACAGATAGTAACTTGTGGGTTACCTGTCTGAAAATTTCACTGCCTGTTTCATATTCTTGAAAAGGGGAGTTCCTCAGCTCTTTTCTTTTGTTTCTGCCACTGAAGCTGATGTTTGAGAGCCACCAGGAGACCTAGCTACTCTGGCTTCTGCCTGCAGAGCCCAGCTGATATTGAAATTGTGCAATAAAGAGATTTTTCGGCTTTGTCCATGCAAATTATATGCATGTCACCTGTTTGTCAGGACAGAAAATCACAGATGTTGATAACCATGTTTAATCCTGCATATGAAGGAAACGTAGCATAGGTTTCCTCCGTTACTGCAAGAAAACATTTGTGCATTTGGAATCTGGACCGTGTTAGGGATAACACTGGTTTCAATGCAACAGCATTGTTACTTTCATTGTTAGTGTTACTGGTCTACATCCTGTTCTCCACGGCAGCTGCCCCTTCTGATATCAGGCTGATGTGTTTTTTGTATGGTATGAGCAGCTAATAGAGGGGACCACATACCATACGTGAGACAGAATTACCAAATGCTGGCTGGCCAATGTATTTTCTTGCTTGAGGTTTGAAATCCCTCTCAGTGAGAGAATTCTCTACAACAGTTCTGCATGGCATTTCTTAGAGAATTGGACATCAAATTTATAGATCTCAAGGGGAAAATATGTCTTGGAGAATATCAGTTTCTGTTGCACACTTTAGTGGTACAACAGAAATTTCCCATCTTCCTTGTTTATTGCACGAGCTTGGAATTGCCCTCTATTGTGTTGCTGTTGCTGTTTCCTGGCTTAAGTATTTTCTGCTGCTCTGTAATCATTGATGCCAAACCAGGACATTCGTTTTGCTTGACAGAAGGCTTGCCTGAACCTGCCTGTTGTGCCTTCCCTTCTTCTTTCCCTGGCCTTCTTTCCTGAACCCCTTCCACTGCCTCCTGCCCCTCAGCCCCGCTGCTCCAGATCTCCGATTGTTCACGACCCCCAGACCTAAGTCTTCCTGTAGCTGCCTGTATACCCATCTGCTCTCAGACTGTACCAGCTCAGGCAGTAAGAGCAAGCTAATAGAATCATAGAGCCATAGAGTGGTTTGATTTGGAAGGGACCTTTAAAGGCTACCTTGTCCAACCACCCCTTCAGTGAGCAGGGACATCTTAAACTACATCAGGTTACTGAGAGCCCCTTTCAACCTGACCCTGAATGTTTCCAGGCATGGGGCTTCTACCACCTCTCTGGGCAACCTGTTCCAGTGTTACATCATCATCATAAATTCTTCCTTGTATCTAGTCTAAATCTGCCCTTATTCAGTTTAAAGCCATTACCACCTGTCTTATCACAACAGGCCCTGCTAAAAAGTTTGTCCCCATCTTTCTTATAAGCCTCCTTTAAGTAATGAAAAGCCACAATGAGGTCTCCCCAGAGCTTTCTCTTCTCCAGGATGAACATCCACAACTCCCTCAGCCTTTCCTCATAGGAGAGGTGTTTCATCCCTCTGATAATTTTTGTGGCTCTCCTCTGGACCCGCTTGAACAGGTCCATGTCTTTCACATAGTGATCCAGGCTGTTAATGTTGATGCACTTTGTTCTGAAAAGTGTTAGAGGGGTGCAAGAGTTGCTGGGCACAGTGTCTTAAGTTATTCCTCCTTTTACAGCACCACTGAACTTCTGAACATGTTGAAACCTCTGCAGCAAGCTAGGGATGATAAAAGAGTTGAAAATCGGTCACATGAATTTGGCTGGCATTGTGTGCAGCACTTGCATTTATTTCCATTAGAATCATAGAATCACAGAATCTAAGGTTGGAAAAGACCTCTAAGATCATCCAGTCCCACACCACAATGCTTGCTGAACCATGTCCCAAAGTGCCATGTCTACATGCTTTTTGAACACCTCCAGGGCTGGTGAGTCCCCCACTTCCCTGGGCAGCCTGTGCCGATGCTTCACCACTCTTTCAGTGAAGAAATTTTTCCTAATATCCAATCTAAACCTTCCCTGTCAAGGCCCATTGCTTAGGCAAAGCAACCAGCAGACTGTATCAGAAGCCTAGAGTAGGTCAGAAATACCACAGTTCATCCTGGTACAGGATTTGATATCCTGTATCTCCAGACCTCCACAGCACAGCTCTTTTTCTCAAGGTGAGAGTTAAAAATGGATATTGGGAAGAGAATCGAACTCCCTGTGGCACCTGGTTAAAAACATGTAGCTACTGAGACAGAGTGTGTCATAGGGCTCCCTCATCACTCCAGCTGCTGTGGTGGGAGATTTCCAGTTGTGTTTAGTTCAGCTGAAATGTGCATCTCCCTGGTGAGTTTGCTGTGACTCTGTACCAGAGTATTAAAGAGCAAAATGGAGCAAGCGTGAGGCCGTGTTCCCCAAGGACTGCGGTGGCTGAGTTTGCAAAGCCAATAGCTGCAGTCAGAGAATCCTGACCTTTGTATTAGTCACTACTGAGTGTATCCTCAGTATTTGTTTCAGGCTCACCGCACAGAAAGTGGCCCGCTTTGTTCAGCAGATCTACAGCCTATTCAGCTTAGCACAGTAGCCCAGCAGACACGGTAAAGCTCTTTCCCTGCACCCTCCCGGATTTCTTTTAGAAGTCATTTAATATTACTGTGGAGGTGGCATGATGTTCTGTCTCTATTTTAGGTTGGATGTAGTCTGAGTTCATAAGCTGAAGTCTCCCGAATGTAATTTTTCTCTTTTGTGAACTTCAGTTAAAATTACTCTTTTCCTAAACTTTTTTTCTGGTTTGTTTTTGTTGTTGTTTTATTTTAAGGAATAACTGTGCAGACTTTTAGAAGAGACTAGTTTGCGTATGGATTTAGGTGTTTTTTGTGGAGCAGGGGCTTATAAGTTCTTCTGTGGTTAGGTGTCTAAAACAGTTTTTCTGTCAAACCCCAAGAAGATGCAAGAACACCACAAAATATTCTTAACAGAATTGCAGCTGTTGGGCTGCATATTTTTCATATCAAATTGTGAATGGTGTTGCAATTTCATCCCTAAATTCTGGAAAATTTCCAGCAGGAGCAAACCTGTATTACTTTGATGAATACCACAGTGTAGCTCACCAAAACCCAGAAACAGATGAACAGCAAATGCTTCTAGAAGCAGCTTTGAGGACTTGAAAAGGTTTCCTTTGCTTAGGAAAACTGCCACCCTCACTGTGCTTTGATAACTATGCCTTTCTCCTGAACTCATGCTTTGGTAATAGGGGGAAAATAATTAAATACTTGCTGTGCCAAAAGGTGGATCGTTTCTATAGCACCTTTGGTATAAATCAGATGTTTCTGCCTAGACATTTTCCTGTTAAAACTCAGCTTGATTATAATTGTTCCGCATTGGAATTGATAAATGCAGAAGGTTCCCTTCCATTCTGACTTCTCCCCAACCCTTTGTCAGCTTACTGAGGAACAAAATTATTAAAAAAAGAAATAGAAGAAGGGGCAGCTCAGCAGCACCCAAAGGAGAGGAAGAAAACAATCTAAAATGTAGATTTATTACAAAGCGTGTGCCAGACCCTATCAATGCCTGTCTTTTCCAGAATCCCATAGCAGGAGAGCACCTGTGTTCACTTCTTCAGGGAACGGTGGGATGACCACATGAAGAGCTGCTCCTAGTGCCTAAGTGTCAGTACTTACACTACGCACTGAAGCATGACATTTTATACCAAAGCTCAAAAAATAAATGTCCTGATGTGAAATATTTTATTTTATTTTATTCCTGCATATATGCAGCTCTTTAAAAAATCTTGTTAAATTTCTGGCTTGAGTAATGCTGTGGGGCAGAGAGGGCTGTGGTCTAACTAGTCATTACACAAACAAGTATTTCCTTCTATTGATTTTCTCTTTTATTCTGTTCTTGAGCTATAAATGTATGGTTCAGAAATACTTCTTTATTTTCTTATGTATTTTTTTTTAAATTATGATACTTGCCATGTGCCCTTTTATTCACCTCTTTCCAAAACATCACTTACCTTTTAAATACCATCTTTGGGGAAGTACTTCCACACTCCTAGTCATTACCGTCCCCAGTGTGTGAGCCTTACTTCATTTTGCAATGACTGTTTCTAAGGGTACTGGCTGGCCCAGCTTTTGTTAACCTAAGCAAGGTTATTAGGGTGTTAAAAATCGGGTATTGATTATTAGGGTATTAAAAATAGCAATTTGTAAAAAATAGTCAAAAATGGTAAGTAATTTATTCTTTTTCAAACCTCTGTCATTGCAAAAGCAGTATACAAAAGGATTTTAAGCAAAAGTTAAGCTAAAGTAGTGATTGAGCTGTACGTGTCAAGGGCAGTTCTCTGTACTGTGTCATTGGATTTAGAGCACCGCAAGGCAGGTGAACAGTTCAGATTGTGACTTTCAGTGTGCAGTAGTTTGTGTATATGAGCGTTGAATGTTATGAGCCATGAGGCTGGGTAGATGCCTTTCAAATTCCTCACTCTCATATTGGCAGAATGAAATAACTACACAGTTACTTTCAGGTTTTGCAGCCTCACTGAATCACAGAATCGCACAGAACCATAGAATGTTCTGAGTTTGAAGGGACCCACAGGGATTATCGAGTCTGACTCCTGTCCCTGCACAGGACAACCCCAACATTCACACCGTGTGTCTGAGGGCATTGGCCAAATGCTTCTTGAATATTGTCAGGCTCGGAATTGTGACTGCTTCCCTGGGGAGCTCTTCCAGTGCTCCACCAACCTCTGGGTGAAGAACATCTTCCTCATATCTAGCCAAAACCTCCCCTGATACATCTTCCTGCCATTCCCTTGGGTCCTATCATTGCTCACCAGAGAGAAGTGATCAGCGCCTGCTCCTCCTCCTCCCCTTGTGAGGAAGCAGTAAATGGCTAAGATGTCCCCCCTCTGTCTCCTCTTCTCCAGGCTAAACAGACCAAATGACCTCAGCTGCTCCTCACATGACTTATTCCCAGAACTGCTGTGCTGAGCATGTTACATTATCTTAGAGCAATTGAACATTGCCATGAGAAAAAAATGATTATTCATACTATTTTTTGTTTTATGATACTAAGAGGCAACTTAGAATTGTCTACACCTATTTAGAGAACAGTGGTTTAAATGCATGCATGTGATAATTAGTGATGCCCAGTCTTCTGAATGTAGTGTGGGAGGCAATTTTGACAGTCTGCTGCTTTACTGACACACCTACTCTGGTGCTGCTATGAAAAATTTGCCTGTCTAGCCTTTTCCTCTACTCTGGGCCTTCTCTGTGCTCAGCCATAACATCAGTTCCTCCTTCTTCAGCCGCATCTTCCCTCATGTTCTCCCAGGCTGAGGGAAGGCACACCTGTGTAGTCTCTGTCTCCCCTTGCTAGGTGTGCTGGCATAAAATTACCAAGTGGCCCTTCTCTGCCTTCCAAAACATAGTGTTTTGAGGATCTGAGACAGCAAGGAAGGCAAGAATAGCAGAACGAGAGGAGCTAATAAGTCAGGACTGCCACTCGTGAGGAAGGTTTAGTGGATCTTTCTGTTGGCTTTTCCTATTTCCCTGTCCTCTCATGTGAGACTGATGTGCGGGGTCTTTAGGGGTTTGCTGCCTGAGTGCAGCTCACACCAGCTGCCTCTGTTGGAAGGAGTGGGCCAGCAAAGCAGGCAGCTCATTAGGAGGGACATTCTCACAGGCAGGACTGATGTTCACATGAGGCCAAAGGCTTTTCTGTATTGCTTCAAGACTGGCTGCAGACCCAGACAAGAAATGTGAGTAGGCAAATGCAGGTTGTGCATACTTTTTTTAAGCACTCCATCCTTAATTGCCTGAAATAATAATAATATGGTGGAGAAATCACTACAGAGACCTTCTTTGGAATAAACTCAGATGGAATGAATATTCTGTCTGTATTCAGATCCAGCCTCCCAAAATTAGAGCGTGTTCACTAGTACAGAGCTATTTGTTCTGTACTTGGGGATGGAACTTTGACACAAAGAATGAGAACAGGCTGTTCTCTGGGTGCTCCTGAACCATTTCCATTTATCCTCTGGAGATCAGCAGAAAAGGCTTTTCCCCTCTACCTTTCGCAGCAGTTCTCGTGGGTGACTTGCTTCTTTCTACTACATGCCTCAATCCTGGTGGCAGGGAAGGGGAGGGGGTGAGTGTGCGTGGAAAAGCCCAGTATTGTCCTGTCTCTCAGCCTGGGTAAATTACTGGAAATTTTTTTCATTTCAATCTGTAAGGCTGGCAAATTGGCCACCAAAATGTTTTACTTTGCTTGCAGCACTCCACTTGTTACAGGTTTTTAGACCCTTTTACCTGATTAAGTCTGCTTGCCTGGGTAGTTAATTTACAGATTTAAAAACAAACACAGACTTTTTTTTTCTGTTTTTCTTCCAAACTCTTAACAGATAGGGAAAGAAAAGTTCCACAGGTCACAGCACTGGGATTTCTGCAATAATGTTGCTATGCTGGTTGGAGAAGATAAGCCTGGAATAGGAGGTGAACTGTTACCTGGTCAGAAACTGAAACATAAATATAGTGCATTTCCTGAAGGGATAGGAGGTGATGCTCCTGCTTGGGTGACATTTGACAAGCAGGTATGTAGAAATGTGTATCTGTATGTTTTTTATGTATAACTACAATATGACTAAGACAGTATAAAGGTGAAATTTAGTCAGATACTTCGGAAGATTGTTTTGTGGATATGAAAAAGCTCCTAGATAGACAGACTAAAAGAGTGGTAATATCTATTTTTTTTATCATATTGATATATGGGACAATTAATATAAAAAACATTATGCCATGCAGCAACATATAAAAATATTGCTGTATTGGGGTACATCTCCTACAGGATACAATAAAAATAAGGGAGTAGTTGATTTATTTCTTTTTGGTGAAAATGGTGACAGTAAAGGAGTTATTTGGCAACCTGGTAAGAATGAATGTAAGGTAGACCCCAGTCCAGGAGAAAACATGCATGGGCACTTGCAAACTATTAACTACAGTGGAGTGCTATAGGCTCAGAATTCACTTAAGCCATCATGCTTGCTTGCTCAGAATCCTGTTGACTTCTGTGTGATCAGTTCACATATAATATAGGTAGATTGTGTCTGTTATAGACACAGGAATTTAATTTTTTTTTTAATATTGTAAGAATGTAGAAATGCCTTTAAAGTCAGAATTATCAAATAACTCTAATCTGTGATGACATGAATTTTGTAGCACACTGTCATTACTTTCCAAGTTTAAATTTCCATTAAATTCTACTTAGCAATGTTTTATTAATATTTCTGGAGCAAAAAGCCTACAATCAGAGAAGGAAAATGGTCCAGAAAAAGTAATCATTCAGCAAATCACAGAAGTGTTGCATGACTAAATGATTGTGCTATTTAAATATTGAGAACAGTGGCTAATCTCATAATTTTTGTTTTAAAAGAAAAGCCATCCAGGTAACTGCAGTACAATTACACATTCATCTGTTTTGGAGACCAGAATTACAACAAGAAGATGCAAGACTTGAACAGATACATCTGACTTTGGTTAGCGTTACCTCAGAAGTGCTTAGTGTTGCTCACATAATTTTCAACAACGCCTTTGTTTATGGATTGGTCTAATGTGCCAGAATATTAAGGCTTCAGCCAATCCTGTGCTTGCTTTATCTGCACCCTTTTTTCAATGAGGAGGTGTGCTTTGGCGTCTCTGGGCCAGATGTGAGTTAGTGGGTTTTTGACCCAAGTTTTAGAAATAAAGGGTTTAGGTAGGAGGCAGTAGGGACCTGCCACTGAACATCAGGCACTAAACTTGGCTGATGAGACTCTCTAGCTGGCCTTTTGACGTTCCTTCTCTAATCAGGATATTCCTCCACAGGATAGGAGTTTGCAGATTCAGAACTGGCCTCTGGAGGGCTCGTGTGTTTGTAATAATTGCAGACTGTTAGAGGGTACTACCCAACTAAACTAACTTCCCCAGTTAAGAGCCTAGAATGCAACTGCAGTTTGTGAGTCACCAGAATGGACTGCATGAAAAAGGGTTTGAGTAAGTGGTTATCACTTTAAACGTAGTCTGCTTTCTTACCATTTTTCTTTGGTTTCTAACTTTCAGCAGGACCATAGTAGCTGGAGGAAGGACAGGCATAAAACTTCATTATTAAGTGGGTTGAGAGCTAGTTTTTGCAATTTCAGATGCCTAATAGGAAGCAGGTGTAAATGTAATTTCTTCAATTGATTAAGCACACTCAGAAGGCCTCTTGGGCTTGAAATGATGTTTATAGTTTAACTACCACAGGTGCCAGGGAAACTTTGTTCCAACTTTATAAAATGTCACAGAGTTACTTTTGTTACTTTTTGATTTTCATTTTCACATTATTTTTTTCAATCATCTATTTTGATCTGCAAAATTGCAGTTGCCTGCTGTGTATGTTGCAGTCATACACTAACATGCTTATGAGGTTATAGAGAGAGTAAGGTTTAAGTGCAAAAGAAATTGCACAAATTCCTCAAGTGGAGTAAACCAGGACATAGGTGTATGCTCAGCGCAAGAAACAAATGCAGTGTATTTAGGTCCTGTTTGTGCTTGGAGATCTATGGAAACAGATCATTTTGCCTGGCTAGCGGCTCATGAGACAACCATTCTCAGAAAAGATCATTGACAAAATTAAGAACAATTAGTAATCAAATAGGGCACTTGAACAATAGGTTTGTCAAACAGCTGTGTTTTAGCAGGACCAGCAGGATAGGGAGAAGAGGGTACAGTGTCTAAGGAATTTTTCACAACTAAGTAGATACTTCTTGCACATTCCCTTAGAATTGGTCTTGGTGATTAAAGACCATAAATGATACCAAGAATTGCAAAACTTGCGTGATGGTTTGCCAGGTTTGAGCTGGGATCTCCAGACTTAAAGATCACTGTAGTAAACCACTGAGCACCTCAGCCTTGAAGGTTTTATTTTCTTGCGTTCTTGCTATTGCAAGAGTCCATGAAGACCAGTTGGTGTACTCTCTGAGATTTTCCCACTCGATGAGTTGCAAGGAAGTTCTGAAATGCCAAGATTGCACAACTCTAAATGACTCCTCAAAAACGTCATTTCTTTCTCAGTCTTTGTACCATTCATTAGACAGCTTGCAGGATCTGCTTAAAAAGAACTCACCATTCCGCTTACCTCAATGATAAAGCCATTACTGTCACAATGCACTTTATTTTCCAGCAATTCATTGAATAACAGTCTAAAATTCACTTCAGGATCAAGGTAGCTCATTGTATTATCAAAAGTGCTTTGTTCAAGAGATTTTCTAAGCAGCCTGCTGATAGGTTTATATTTGATTTATTTCTTTACTTTAGAGTTCTGTCTCTGCTTAGATGTTGTGACAATAAAAATGCCAAGTGAAGAATTATATATTCATATGATTTCTGTTCTTACATTTCTGAGAAATAAACCTGCCTCCTGAAATCCATACATATAGTTACTTATAATCTATACAACTTTATTTTATTGACATATTTTGCAAAAGCAGTGGAGATTTTTCTGCTTTATACTTATTTATTGATTTTAATAGGTATTGTGTTTTGATGCCTATTTTGAGGAAGAAGTGCCTGACAAAAATCAAGAGCTATATAGAATCAGACATTGTAAAGTATACTTCTACCTTGAAGATGATACGATTCAAGTGATTGAACCCCAAGTGAAAAATAGTGGCATAACTCAAGGTATCTATTTTTAATAACACACTTTTTTTGCCTTTTATGTGTTTCTTTAGTACAGTCTTTGTCCGTTCCATATGATACATAATGTGACTTATAGTTAAAATGGGATCCAAGTGAACAGCTTAATCACCTTTTCTTTTTACAGATCGTAATGTGAACTTTTTTACTATCTTACTTTCTGACGAGTAGGTTTTGTAAGATAGAATCTCCTCCCATGCTCAGACGTACATTTTTTTTCTCTATTGTAGTTGCTTGAAATCATGATAGTACGTCTTCTGTCAGTGTCGTGTCACTTTTGCAAAAGCAATTTGTGTCCTAGATCTCCATTCCTGAGCCTGGCTCCTCCCATCTTGGCACTGACAGAAAGTTCTCTAGCAGCAACTCTGTAATTATTCATTAGCTGCTGCAGCATCTGCCATTACTGAAGGAGAGTGCCTTTTGTGCCTCTGGCTGTTGGGTCTTTTATGATTAAAGTGTCCTTGGCACAGGAATTTTTCCCTGACGCCTCCAAGTTAAGAAGCTGCCTTGCCTCAGTGTCACATCACTGCGCTCGGGCCAGCCTGAGGACTTTTGGAGGAGGGTTTACTGAGGTGATTTACTGGAGTATTAATGGAGTTGGTTTACATTAAAAACATGTGATCTAGCCGTCAACATCCTGGTGCAGAAGGGGAGCACAGCTGCTGCTGCTTGGTGTTTATGGGTCACTGTCAGAACTAAAAAGGTTTTCAAGGGATATAGTCCAGATAAACCGGATGTCTTGGGATGAGTATCTTGGAATGACTGCACCTCCCAATCTCAAAAGATATTTTGTACATTCTGGTGGATCTTAGCACAGCAATTTTCAAAAATAAGTTAACCATTTACCTACTATATTATTTTCTAAGATGAACAGATGCTATCAAATATTCTGCCTACTAAGTCAGATAATATTTAAAAGTATTATGTGCATCATTACTGTTAGACCTGAGATAACCAGTACACCAGGCTCTGCTTTGAGTTGTTTTGAATTCAGACAAACCTCATCCTACTCCTACCTGGGAAAGTGTTTTTTTCAAGACCTGAGTGAATCCGTGTTGGATCTCTTCTCCTAGGAACTTAGCAGTTACTTACCCGCTCCCTGCACTCATATGCAGGAGGCTGGAGACATCATTGGATTTAGGTTTTCCTTGACTTGTGAGTCACAGGAGTGGGTGTGGCTGTTCTGGATTTTGAGGTTTACAACAAATGACCATTGATAAAGGAAGTACAGTTAACCCGAGAGGCAGAGACGATGTCTTTGAGAGGGAAGGTCGAAGCCAGGCAGGATAAAGCAAGCTCAGACCTGAATCCTTTGAATCTAGATATAGAAATAAGGAAATTTTCATTGTCTTCGTAATGTCGTGCGGGCTGACCCTGCAGGTGTGATGTTCCTGGCAGTCTAGCCATGATCCTGTGGTGACAGGTAGGCTACAATTTCCCCATTTCCTTGTTTGTATCTTATGTTAGTGGTTTTGGAGTCACCTTTGGTACTGGATTAATTGATTAATGCTAGAGTGAAACAAGAATTATCTCAGTCTTTCATACAAGGATGTTTTGAAGGCTTCTAAGCTTTGTATGAAAGCTGTATATGGGATGAATGAGTATACACAACCTATTAAACAGATGGATTAAAATAAAATGTTCCAGAATCTCAAAAGTACACTTAATTAGTTTGTTGTTGGTACCTGGGCAGCTAAGGAAGCTCTGTGTATTGATTGTGTTTGGGAAGGAAGACATACTGTAGAATGAAAGGCCCGAGGACTATTTAGGTTGTGTTTAGGCTTCACTGTTGATGATAAAATCTGGGGCTGCCTATACTTTATCATGAACATCTACATAAAAACTCTTATTAGCTTAGGTATTAATATGATCTAGTGGAAAATGAAGGTGGAGGAGATGCCTATCAGAGGTTTCTTTACTCACATGCACTTCGGGCAGTGGCTTCTTGCCCCATAACTGAACAACTACCTCAAAGTTGTTATATTAAAGGCACTAAATATTTGTTGTTGAATATGTGCAAAAGCAATGTTCCTTAAAAAGAAATCCCAAACCATTAACTGCTAGTCTTATTGCATTTTCAATTAAAAATTGTTCTGTTGCCTCTTTTTGTTTTTTTTTAATTATATATATCTCTTATGTCCTGACTGGGAACTTGTAAGCCTGAGAAAAACAGCAGCGTAACTGCCTGCATTGTGAAGCTGGTAAACTGAAGCATAAAGAAATGAAGATCTTCCCCATGATCATGCAGAAAATGTCATTAACATGATGAGGAACTGAACCGACATTCGGGATCTTAAGTGTAATTCTTTCCTCTGCACCTCTCCAGAAATACATTCCAGTTAATTAGAAGGCTGGGGATTTATAGAGGAGACTTCAGTTATAGTAGAGCTTGGGCTGTTGAAAAGTGAACTGCACTGAACAAAAGAGCACAGGGTGAAGGAAAAAGTGTGAGAACATCAGGAGCAGGACATACTTTGTGGACAGTTGGAGTTGCAGTAGCGGGAAGCTGTGTAAAGGAGAAGCAGCAAAAAATGTGATGGAAAAAGTGGAATTGAACTGTTGAAGGCAGAAGGTGGTGGTGGTCTTAAGTTGGATGTTTACCCTGTAAAATAGCTCAAATGGCTGTTCTCAGGAGTCTTCTTGCAGAGCAGATATAGCAGTGGTGGGGTAGATCAAAGGCGGGAGTGAGATCAGAGGTGGGTGGTAGGGCAGATCAAAGGTAGATCTTCTTAGCTTGGCTGGTTAATGTCTTGAGGCCATGAGATTACCAGTGCGTGTGCCATAACCTCCAAACAAGAGCTTGATGGTCTGAATGGGTGTCCCTGGGAATGGTGGGGTCAGAGAAATGTAGTTTTTCACTGTACTCTCCACTGTGGGCAGCACTTGTGACTTTACAGAAGAAAAACTTGGAGAGGCATATGGACTGCAGGAAGATTGGTGAAGGAGTAATTGTCCAAGGAGTTAGAAGAATTTCTAACTTTGATTATGATTTTGCAAAACTAAAACAAATTAGCTTTGGGAGGAAAAATGCCATAAAATGTGCATTTGTCATTGATCAAAATCTCAGATTGACACAGTGAATGATCTGCAGGAAATGTATTTCAATGACTTTAAAAAAGTGCATTATGGAATTGGCTGCTGTACTTGGACATGAATTTGGACAGATCAGGTTGCAACCAAATAACTGCAATTTAATTCCACTTAATTTTGGAAACTGCCTTGGTGCAGTTTGAACTTCGGGAAATATTAGAAGCATTAGAAGAAATTTATACAAACAGAGAAATTCAATGCAAACCACAAAGGAATGGAGAGGCCACCCTGAACCTGAGAAGCCAGAATCAAAGCTAAAAATACCAGGACAATTGCAGTGCACAGAAAGTAACTGAAGATAAGGGAGTACAGAGTGAAGAGAAGAACAGTAAACTCGAACGCATAACAAACTCCACTGTGTTCTTCCAGAGCCAGAATGCTAATTATTCTTCCTATATAAAAAGAACTTCTCCTAGAGAGAGCCAGGCAAATGTTTTGTAGATCTAATTCCCAGTTAACAGGACTGTGGCTGGCTGATACTGTCTTACCAAAAGGTCATTTATGTCCCATGGGGTTGACTGTAGTTTCCAGTGCAATCCAGGCCCTGCAAGCCAGAGCAGAGTGGAGCAGCTGGCTGGTTTCCCCAAGGTCAGCCAGCTGAAAAAGAGAGTTGGAGCTGCCTGCTGGCTGGGTTCCCAAGGCCAGCTGGCTGAAGAGGAAAGCACAAGCGGGAAAGTGAAGTTGCAGTCAGCTCCTCCAATATAACAGATTATCTAAGAGTTTAAGACCTTGCCTGAGGCCTTGAAATAATTGTGAATTTGCCATACTTAATGATGGCCATATCATGACCTTGCTATGTTCTGAGATGGGTAAATATGTGAATGAAAGAAGTCGCCCTGTTTGTTGGGGTGAACTCTTTGTGTTGCAGCAATAGTAGTGGTTGCTTCTCCTCCTTTCTGTGCAAGCAGTCAAAGAGTGTACAAACTCCAGGTGCATATCCATTCCTCTCCTCTCTAATGCACACTTGAGTAGTGCAGGGGGAGTCAGAAAGCTGTGCTGAGGAAATTCATGATACTATTTTATTTCAGCATAGCAGCAGAGACCAAATCATTTGCTGCCCAGCTTCATGAGCTGCGCTATAGTTAAAAGGCCTTTGTTAATATTAAGGTCTTCTCAAGCTGCTGCTCTAGTTGCCAAACAATCAGAAGCCCTAAGAGAAAAGAAGATATGCTACAGATTATGGTAAGTGTCCCACCACCACTATCAGAGAAAAGCAATACCCCAACTGCCTTTACAAGTGCACAGGAGAGGAGAGGTTTAGCCTGACCAGATGCATATTTGAATTTATGCTTGGTGGTGCAGTAGGATAGCACAATAAACTGACAAAAGATAAAGAAACATCGAGAATAACCGTCCATCCTGAACAATCTGAGTGTTGTACATGCCCAGATCCTCCTTTAACAACTTGTAGCAAATTTCTAGAAGTAGAAATGTAATATTGTTTTTCAGAAGGAAGTACAGCTTAAAACATGGTAAGACCTAACCTCAGCTGTTCATGTTTTATTAAATTTCAAATTCAACAATATAAAATCTATCCCCTAAATGTGTAGATCGGGCATAGTGATACCCGATAAAAGCAAAGGATTGCTACAGATATTATCTTTAAAAGACATTTTCCATTAGGAAAGAAATTCTTATCCCTTAAACCAAAATGAGCATGTATAGACTGCCCAGGGCAATGGTGGAATCAGCATCCCTGGAGGTGTGCAAAAAACGTATAGATGTGGCGCTTCAAGACATTAAGTAGGCACGGTGGGATTATGTTGATGGTTGGACCTGATGATCTTAGAGGTCTTTTCCAACCTTAATGATTCTATGATTGTATTTTGAAAAGTGTTATAGAAAACTAGCAGGTGGCTTATTCACCAGTTCTGAGGTGAATATACCCTCAGAAAACATCTTGTATTAGAAAATTGTCAACCATTCTATTTTAAAATAAAATGATGATTCCACAGGATTTGCATTTATGCACAGGGCAGTTCTGGCTCAACACTTTATCTGTTGATTTTTGTAGGAGTGACCTAAGGATTAGTCAAAATCAGGTAACATATTTTGAAGTGTATGGTTTTGTTAATGGTAATGTGATGCAATTTTGCATCATATTAATATGTGCTAATTACCATGTTTTGTGACTAATGTTTCCACGAGGATGCATCTTAAATATGTGTATAAGTATATTGTAAGCAGTTAAAGGTTCAAATTTATTTTACAGTCAAATGTCAGTAACTAGAATGTTGGATTTGGTCTGTATGAAATATCAGGATGCAGAATGGATTTTAAATTATTTTGATGGGAATGTAAATATGCTTTTTTACTTTATTTCCCCGAAAAATCAAGGGTTTGTTTTCACTGTAGAAGTCAGAATTTAACAAACAGCTCTGGTAATGTAGGAGTGGAAGGTATTCTATACAGATTAGTCCTTAGGGAAATAAAGTGAACAATATTTGTAGACTAACTCAGAAATAAGGCTGTTCAAACACCAAACAAAACCATACAGCGATATCTTTCTCCCTTTGCCTCTCTTCTTCCCCTCTCTCCCTAGCCCTCCTCCACCCCCACCTATCCTCAAAACAAAGTAGCAGTCGTGGAGGATCATCCAAAGAGGCTCAGGGGAAAACACTACCAGATGCAGAGCTGAAGGGCACTGGAAACATATCCAGTTCTTTAGTGGGAGGCAATGAGACAGACCTTTTAGATAATTGTGTCTAGTAAACTATTATTATAGTAGTAGATTAGTACTTGAACTATTTTTAGATTTGGAATTTTTCTGTGTTTAGTGTAGTTGTCCTAAAGTTGTGTCTTTTATAATTACGGTGATTTCAAAGTTGTTGGGAACCTAGGGTGGCAAGGAGTTATTGTAATATTATTAAAAAAAAAAACACCAGTGGTGTCCCCCAGGGCTCGGTATTGGGTCCCGTCCTGTTTAATATCTTTATTGACGATTTGGATGAGGGGATTGAGTCCATCATCAGCAAATTTGCAGATGATACCAAGCTGGGAGGAAGAGTTGATCTGCTAGAGGGTAGGATGGCCCTACAGAGGGACCTGGACAGATTGGAGAGCTGGGCTGATTCTAATGGGATGATGTTTAATAAGTCCAAATGTCGGGTACTTCATTTTGGACACAACAATCCCATGCAGAGCTACAGACTGGGGACAGAGTGGCTAGAGAGTAGTCAGGTAGAAAAGGACCTGGGAGTGCTGGTTGACAGGAAGCTCAACATGAGCCAGCAGTGTGCCCAGGTGGCCAAGAAGGCAAATGGAATCCTGGCCTGCATCAGGAATAGTGTAGTAAGCAGGACCAGAGAAGTTATCGTCCCCCTGTACTCGGCACTGGTCAGGCCTCACCTTGAATATTGTGTCCAGTTCTGGGCCCCTCAGTATGGGAAAGATGTTAGGATACTGGAATGTGTTCAGAGGAGGGCAACGAAGATGGTGAGGGGGCTGGAGCACAAGCCCTATGAGGAGCGACTGAGGGAGTTGGGGCTGTTTAGCCTGGAGAAGAGGAGGCTCAGGGGAGACCTCATTGCTCTCTACAACTACCTAAAAGGAGGTTGTAGTCGGGCAGGGGTTGGTCTCTTCTCTCAGGTGACCAGTGGCAGAACCAGAGGGCATGGACTTAAGCTTCGTCAGGGAAAGTTTAGACTTGATGTGAGGAAAAAATTCTTCACTGAAAGGGTGATTGGCCATTGGAATGGGCTGCCCAGGAAGGTGGTGGAGTCACCTACCCTGGAGGTGTTTAAAGGGAGACTGGATGAGGCACTGAGTGCCATGGTCTAGATGATGGTTGGTGTTAGTGTTAGGTTATAGGTTGGACTTGATGATCTCAGAGGTCCTTTCCAACCTTATGATACTGTGATACTGTGATTATGGGTTGGTGGTTTCTGCAGAGGTGTCTGAGTTGGTGAGCACAGCAAAGAGCCTGAGGCTGAAGACTGGACCATCTTTGTATTTTCTGCAGGGTATTTTCGCACAGCTCTACAGAGGTATTGATGTGGCAAAACTTTCACGGTTGTCCTTTTTCGTGTCTCATAATGTTGGAAAAAAGTTTAGTCCCAGCTTTGCCAATCTGCTGTTCTTTGTGAACTGTAACTTCACTCAATAAATCATAGATTGTCCTACATGCAGCTGAGTGCCTTTCATTAATGAATGTGTTATATATTTTTTAACCTACTGAGGCTGTAGTTTATAAGTTGTTTTTAAAATACCTGTAGTAAAACAGACTGTTGAGGTTGGAAGGGATATCTTAAGATTGTCTAGGTCAAGCCCCCTGCTCAAAGCAGGATCCACTGCGCCATGTGCATTTGGGTTTTAAGGATCCCCAAAGATGGAGACTCTACAACCATTTTGGACAGCCTGTTCCAGTCTTTCATCATCGTTGCAGTAAGAAAGTGTTCTCTTATGCTTAGATGGACTTTTGTGTCTTTTAATTTTTGCCCCTTGATGCTTATTCTGTCAGTAGTCACCATCGAGGAGAGCCCGCCTTAGTCTTCATTCCCTCCCATCAGGATTTTCTAAACATTGGTAAGATCCCCACCCAAGCCATCTCTGCTCCAGGCTGAACAGATCCAGCTCTCTCAACCTTTCAGTATGAGAGATGATCTCTTAATAATCAACAGCCAGTAGCTTTAAAGTATTACCCAGTTCATCAACATACTTTTGAGTTTTCAACTGAAAGACTAACAGCAGGTTCCGTGTCTTTTAACGTGGTAAATGTAAATAAATAGAAAGCTCCTAGAATAAGTCCTGTTATGTAAAGACTATCAAGAAGAAAACTTAAATGTGTACTTACTTTAACAAAGTTAAAATATCTGTCTTTTTAATTTGTTATTTTATTTTAACTTTCTTTTCCTTTTGGGTAGTGTTCCTGTTAGAGTATGAGTTAAGAGTTCTTAGCTCTGTGTTTCTAAGATGGATCAATGTTTGCATTTCTCTGCTGCAGCCCAGCAATCAGTCCAACTCATCTCAGTCGTCTCTACTTTCAGTTTGCTCCTTTAGAAAGCTCAGTTGAATGCACCTGCTTTTATGCTTGATAGATCACACTTTTTTCCTTGGTAGAGCAGGTTTTTCTCTAATGTTAGCAATATATGGCTCTCCTCACCCTCTGGAGTGTAGACAAATCAAACCCCTCCCATACACCCCTGCCACATATTTTTTTGCACAAATTGATTTGTGGGGCTTTTTGAAAGAAAATTTGATGGTAGTATTGAGTACTGGAGACTGCTTTGCTTCAAAGAAAAAGTGAAAAAGAATCTCTTTTCATAATGTGAAAGCAGTGTCTTTGCTATTTTTTGTTGGAAAAAATGCTAACCTGTTACATTTGCAGCAACACACTGGAATTTATTCTAGTGGTTTCCTGCCGGTTGTAATTTTCTGTATTCAGTCATTCTAGAAGATGATCAGCGTAAATTGCTGTTGCTAATAAAAAGGATCTTCCTACCTAATAGTTTTTTCGCTGAATGAAGGATAATTTTGTTTGTCCCATATGTCTTCTTCTGTTTTGGTCATATCAGTGTAGAACAGGGATGTCAGACTCACAGCTTCCACTGTTCTCCTGCTCCTGCAGTGTAACACGCATCACATGTTGCATACGTGACCAGCGCTGGCAGGAGTGCAGGGGCAAGGAGCTCGGCCCTGCCACTGGGTAGGAACAAGGTGCTGGGCCAGATGAAACAAGGTGGAGGGCCGAAGTCGGCCCGTGGGACATGAGTTTGACACCCCTGGCATAGCACAGAAAATTAGCAAGTCTGTGAAGTGATCCTTAAAGCAAATTATATTCACTCTGTGTATTTGTTCTAATTCTTTTACAGGAACTATTGTTCGACGGCACCGGATTCCACTTCCACATCCTCATGAAGAGAAGTTCTACACTATAGATCATTTCAATATCAACACAGAAGTAATCTTTTATGGCCGAAGATACAAGATTATAAACTGTGACCAGTTTACAAAAAATTTCCTGCTGAAGATGGGAGTTAGATTAAATCCTCCTGCAGCTTGTCCAAATGACCCATACACCACAGAGCGGAAAAAGGTCAGATGAGGCAGTGATAGCAAAAACTTGATTTTAATAAAAGAGTTATTGGCAACAAACCTAGTATAAAATAGCTCTCTAATAGCCAACAGAAGTATGTAGAAGTAGCTATTTCAACATAATGAATCACAAGAGAAAACTTGCTTTTAATGATTTTATTCTATGGTTCATTTTACCAACATTGTGTAATCCCTAATGTGAGTGGTTTTGTCCTGATGTGTTCACACAAATTTTTGTAACAGAACAAAATAATTAGTAAAAATAAAATAATCCTTTCTATATTACACTGAAAAGAAAAAAAAATCTATTGTATGTCCTGCTTATGATTTTGTTTGAGCTATTTTAATGATAATAAACACTTTTAAAAGTGTTTAAAGGATAATCTAATTGGAGTTGTGCTTCAAGCACATCTGTAGCTTCCTGCAGTCTCACTTACTTGGTCTATTCAGGTTGTCATCTTTCATGTCTACCCTACATATTATTAACAGCTCTTTGCATGTATAAAGCAAATTCTTTTGCCATGCAGAACCCAGCACTCTGCAATTTTAGGACTTGTGGTTTTATTTGAATGCAGTTCCCTCATTTCTGAGTGTATGGGAATACATACACACCTCCTCCAAAAATCTCACTCGCAGAGCCTAGATGCTATGTGGACTCCTTGCTGCAGGATTTGGGGTCTTTTCTTTGGAAATAGTAGTGTGAGTGATGTTTTTTGTAGGGAATAATGACAGTTTCTTTCACTTCTATTTTTCTTGATTAATAAAAGTGCCGGTGGTACTGTTTTTTTTCTTGACCTGACTCTGCTAGTGCTGTTGGCTCATGATATGCAGCCTGTTGTGGTAGATCTGTAGAGTACTCTGGAAGCAACAAATGCTAGATGTGTCTGTTGCATTCAACTTAATCCTCCTATAGAGAAAACTGCTGCTGCTCTCAGCAGCAAAAATGGGAGGTCATGATGACTGAGGTGTGTAGGACAATGTGCGTGTCTTTGAGGCACTCTCAGGCCAACGTGCAGGTTCCACTTCATTCATGCTTTCAGCGTAAAAGCAATATTTATAGTATATCTCCTGGTATTGTGTAGTGGTGACTCAGGCCTTGTAGGGAACATGTGTGTATTAACACCATGCTGAGTTGTCTTGATATTGGCAGACTGTGTCAACATTACTTATGGTACTGCATAACCTGCTTAGATATTTATTTTCTTTTTTTTGTAAAAACAAGAAGCAAAATATTCAAGTATTCTTCATGTGTGTTCCTAGAGACAATGCAGAGGGGGAAAGAGTTTCGAGAAATATGAGCATCAGAAGATGAAAATCTCCTGAAATCCGTGTTTTAATATTCTCAGTTGTTGAGAAATAACAGAAAAGTTATCTAGCAAATTCTGACTACTTTATGTTCTCTTTTTTTTGTGACTAGTTTGTGGAAGGGTATTTCTTTTATTTATTAAGAGTGGATTGCTCTGGACTGCTTTAAGCAAAATTAAATTGGTTTGCATCAGAATCCTGATAGTGCAGATGACCAAAAAATCAAGGTACAAAGGAAAGGGAAGAATACAGTGAGATAGAAAATGAGACCAATGAAAAATATAGCAAGACCCTTAGATTCACATTTCTGTATTGTTGGAAATGATTTCCCATGGATGTGATGTTTTCTGGCTCTGTGGCTGTATTTGGTTGTTTATTGTATCTTCAAGGGTCAGAAGGAGGGAAGATAGTATTGGGATGGCAAATACCATGCATATAGAATCATAGAATCATGGAATCATCTGGTTGGAAAAGACCTCTAAGATCCAACCATACCTGTCTCCTTACTAAACCGCATCCCTAAGAAACTCATCTAGCCGCCTTTTAAACACCTCCAGGGATGGTGACTCAACCACCTCCTTGGGCAGCTGTTCCAATGCCATGACAATCCTTTCAATGAAGAAATTTTTTCTGATGTCTAATCTAAAGCTCCCCTGGTGCAATTTGTGGCCATTTCCTCTCATCCTATCACCTGTCGAGAGAAGATACCAGCACCCACCTTGCCACAACCTCCTTTCAGGTAGTTGTAGACAGTGATGAGGTCTCCCCTCCAAGCTAAACAACCCAAGTTCCCTCAGCCGCTCCTCGTAGGACTTGTTCTCCAGCCCCCTCACCAGCCTTGTTGCCCTTCTCTGGATGCACTCCAACACCTCAATGTCCTTCTTGTATTGAGGGGCCCAGAACTGAACACAGTACTCAAGGTACAAGCGTACGAACAGAATGATGCATGAAATTGAGAGTGCTACAGGTTAGCGAAGACATTGGCAGGCAAAACTTGGCTCTGCTCTCCGTATTTGAAGTTTTGATCCTCTTAAGGAATGGACCTTCTCCCTCTGAGATTTTTAAGGCCAGAAGACATATCAGTGGATACAATGATACACACTGTCCCTAGTCAACAGTTCTTTTTGTTCCGACAGCTCAGCTGACATTGTCTCATTGATGTCTGTCACCATTCTCCTTTGAAAGGAATCCTGTAGAATTTTGTAGTTTAGAAGGGTTGTCTTGCCCCTTTGATTGGAGATGATGCATTTTGACTCAGGAGAAACATCCTGTTCAGGTCACCATTTGTATATGTGACTGTAACTGACAATGTGTAAATGAAATCACAGTATCACAGTATCACAAGGTTGGAAAAGACCTTTGAGATCATTGAGTCCAACCCAACACCAACACCTACTCATCATCTATCTAATCCATAGCAACTAAGTGCCTCATCCAATCTGTTTTTAAACACCTCCAGGGACAATGACTCCACCACCTCCCTGGGCAGCGCATTCCGATGGCCAATCACCCTTTCAGTGAAAAATTTTTTCCTAATATCAAGCCTAAACCTCCTCTGATGAAGCTTGAGACCATGTCCTCTTGTTCTGTCACTGGTCGCCTGATCCTTATGATCATTGTCCGGGGATCCGACTTAGTACAGTGCTATTGGTTCTGCAGCAACCACGACTGTAGATAGCATCTCGTCATAGATCACATCAGCTGGACTATATCTTTTGTTGGAAACTTGGTATTCCTTTTCAGACCTGTGGGTGTATATTGAGAGGAGAACATACATATCCAGTACCTGCCAACTATATGACATGAATCGAAATTTAATAAACTATGTTCTATGTTTTAAAGCTAAAAGAAAGAAAACACTGAAGGGTAAAGAAAGAATTAATTCTTTATACCACATCATCTATAAAAAATCATTTTCAAGGAAGTAAATCAGGAAGGGTGATGCTATTTGGAGTTTCAATCATCTGATCACCATGGGCAATTTTTTGAAAATGTATGCTGTACTATAAATAATTTAACAATTCTCTGATCTGAAGGACCTTATTACAAGAAAAACAAGGATCAAAACCAATCTGAAATTGTTTTCATATTTTTTCCGAGGGCATAGCAACCCTGTAAATAGTTCTTTGGTAATGACATAAACAGTGTCTCATGTATTGTAATTGTGTGGTGTTATTTGAAAATCCTAAAAGCATGTTCTAAGATTAGATGATACTCTGCAGTTCGGTATCCTGTTTTTAAGAGCAAATAATTAAAAAGGTATTTCTCTAAATTTCTCCTTTATCTGCAGAATCTGGATAGCATGAAGCCATTGCGCCCCTATGAGCGCATTGATACTTTAAAACAATTTCTGGAGCACGATGGGCACGTTTTACGTTTTTTCTGTGTGTGGGATGACCCAGAAGCCAAGTTTCATGACCCACGGAAACTTGTTCTGCGCTATTATTTGTCTGATGATACTATTGATATAAAAGAAATTATACCAGTAAACTCAGGCCGGGATGCAGTTCCACTTTTTCTCAGAAGAGAGAAGCTTCCAAAGGTGAGGACTGGAAATTTCAGCTTATTTCAAATTCTTCCACTAATTTTCACTAAGAAATATTAAATGCCTTGTTTTGAAAATCCCATATTAGGATTGCAATGGTAATTAGAATGTGTTATCTGAGTATTAATTATAATTGCATGGTTTAGGTTTTGCACACATTCATATTAATGAGGGTAACAAAAAGTTTAGGTTTGTCATGCTTAAAATAAAAGCAGAGAGAATTTATGCAGAAACATATCCTAGGATTTCCTTTCTCCCATATTAGTGTATTAAGGTAAATGTATTAATAAAGCTGTGCAGTAATGGAAGTCTAGAAAAGTAATTAATATTGATAGATAAACCAATGTAAGAATGACGTGAATTCAGATTTGGTCCATATTACTTACTTACATTTGAAACCTTTGGAAAAGCCCAGTTTTAGTATTCCATAACATTACATCTTTGTAGTGAATCTAGAGTGATTTCTTAAAATTGGGTTCCTAGATTTGGCACCTTATGCAAGGGTAGTTAAAGTCAATAGGAATCGATGAATAAGATTTGTCAGGCACTAATCAGTTGCTTATTTGAGAAGGCTCCTCTCAGAGAAATCTTCAAGGGCTTTCAGTCCTCTGTAACATATAATGATTATAAAATTAATGAGCTGGATTCAGTTCTGTATAACTCCACACAGATCCTGATCATAGAATAACAAGTCAGCCCTCAGATGGAGTATGACATTAGGGAATCTTTACCCTCCTGTTCTTCTATTACTGGTAATTTATTTGTGGTTCTATAGATGTGAGAGTTTATAGTAAAAACATAACAGCAAAATATTGCACTTTTATCACCTTGTGCATCCTGTGCTCTGAGATTCTGAGTCAGTAGTGGATCTATGTCGACTGACTCCGTCTTCATGCACTGAAGAGCATGTTGCATTTTTAAGGACTGGCTTCTTCCTCTGAACTCAATGGAAATTTTGAGAAGGACAGCAGAAGAGATCAATCAAAAGTTGAGGTGTTATGGAAGGTGGTATGACAAAGTAACCCACTTTGGTTACCCTGCATAAACAGTTCATAATTTAAAAAAATGTGTTTGAGTATTAATATTACTGGGATAAATTACCATAATTTTGAAACTTAAAATAGAAACAAAAATACTAACAATTTTGCCAATGGAATCATGCTGCCTTGAGTCTCCTGTATTTGTGCAGTGGTTAGCACAGTAGGACTAACCCTGAGTTGTTCTTTTGCATGTTTTTATAATTATTGCCAACCAAAATAATAGCCTTTAGAGCAGATATTGCAAGGTTGTGCTGCTTTGGACATGCTAATCTTTGCTTTCTTTTTGCTTCCAAGAAAAAGGAGACTTTACTCTTTGATACACAGTAAGATCCTGAATGATTCTTCTGGCATACATACTGTCTTTTAACATATACACTGGATTTTATTTTCAGTAGTGTAATCTTACCTTAGAATTTACTAAAAGTTCTCCCAAGAAAATAGGACAATAACAGTCAGTCAGGAAAAAAACTGTTAATTCTAAGGTAACTGGGTTCTCTTTCTTCACTGTTAACTGCATTTCTTAAGAGATGGTCTCTTTTCTTTCAGTATGCTCCTACTGGGCTGTATCAGCCGGGCACCATCACCAGTCGCACTGTTCTCAATGTGTTTGGAAAGTTAGTAGGAAATAAAGACCGATACATTCTGGACAATCGTAAGGTCAGATATTATTGAATGCCTCCAGCTGTTGAATGTCTTTATTGTAGTTTTTGTAATTTCTGCGGTTGTTATCCTCTACAACAAAAAGGATTACTTTAAAATTGAGTCTCCACTGGAGAATAGCTCAAATGAAAACTACTGAGATTTTCTGTATATAAAGTCCGTGTTTGTTAAAGTGAGGTAGGTTAGCATGGGGTGAAAAATGCTTGCAAATGGACTGTGAAGCTTGTATTTTAAATCACAAACACTAAATAACCTAGATTTTAAGAAAGGTTGTGATATTCTGAGATTTGTAGAGCTGCTATATAAATATCCCCTCTTCTTTTAGACAGGAGCAGTGCATCAGGAATTTTACAGAGACAGTGACCTGAAAATAGGGGCAGTAATTAATGTTTGGGGGAGGAAGGTAATACTCTGTGATTGTGATGAATTCACCAAAGAATATTACAGGACAAAGTACGGAATCAGTAAGTAGTGATAATTACCCTTTCCTTACGAGCATTTTTATACATCTGAGTTTGGCAGAGCTGTCTTTGAATTTTGTTACTGACAGAACATGTTCATCAAAAACTGTAACAATAACAATCTATTTTAGGCTGTTAACAGCAAAGCAGTAATTTTGCAGGTGATCCAGAAGAGCTTTCTTATATGTAACTCCATTGAAAAATAACTCATAATGTACATGTTCTATTCCCATCTGCCTCTATTTTAAAACTAGAATGGCAGAATAGTCACATGGATAGACAACCAAGTCTTCTTCTCTCCTTCCATTTCCCATTCCAGTAGCTGCGTTTGCAGTCAGAAAATAATAAAGGGCATGTAGTGAGTGGGTAAGTAGAACGAGCTCAATTATTCTCCATTATATTATGTTTCATTTTATATGGATGTCAGAATCCTTGCATAATGATCCTAAAGGTCCTTTCCAACCTAAATGATTCTATAATAAGATTTTCTGACACAGCAGTAGTAGTCTATCACATTATCGGTTTTTGCAACACAGTTTTGTGTATTCTGGACCATTAGAGCACGTATCTCGCGAAGTTTCAGCACTGAATTCTGGAAATATTTAGCAACTATGTCCATAATGGAAAAGCATTTTGGAAATACATAACAAAAGGGGCTTTCATTTATATGTCTCTGCATTCCTTCAGTCAGATTTGTTAATGGTTCTATTATCAACATCTTCCTGCAAAAACAACTTCGTTAATTTCTGGCAGTTTATTTATTCAATAAATATAGCTAAGTGTCTTGCTGTTCATAGGTGGCTGGAAGAAATCTACTATGGCTTTTCTCTGACATTGTGAAACAAAATACCCATGTGGACTATTTCTCTCAGCTCGGCTTGTGATCAGATAGTGTGTAATGTTTGGATCAAAGCTTGTCTGCTGCATTGGGAGAATTAAATGACGTAGCACTGCCATTACAACACTGCATTTCTTAATTGGCAAAACATGTCTCATTAAGACGTTTTTTAATAATAGCTTGACATGTCTGTAGCAAAAGAAATCTTCTCTTTCACTATCCAGTGTGTTAGGAAGCCATATTCAATAACCATACCATTATCTGTAATAGTAGTAAGACTAACTCCAGGAATGCATACCAGGGGGTTCTTCCCCGATAATATTTTCAGCCCAGACTGCTGCTGCTGTTTGGCAGCAATACCCTCTGTCTGAGCAAAATATCCTGGAACAGTGAATGGGAATATCGTAGTCACAGCAGGCAATAAATGAAATGCAGCTGACCACTGTGTATCAACCAAGCAATGCAACCAAGTGTTACACAAATGCAAAGGCTCTTCCTCTACTATAATGCTGGTTCAGTAATTACTGGTTTCCACGTTAGGAGGAGTCAGAAGTTGCTGATGCATGGAATTATAGAAAATTTGGACCATATATAATCTAGTCCATTCCTATTGTTTTGAGGCAGGTTAGTGTATATTTGTAGTGTAGATTGTCATTGACTGGTGTTTGTAAAGGTTTTTATCAACATCCTTCAGTAGAGAAGATTTCTTTGCCTCCTGAGGTATCTTGTCCTAACCTCATGGTTAGAAATGCTGCTTAATAGCTACTCTGAAGGTGCTTTGTGTAAACTGAGAGAGTAACTTTTTTGTCTTACCTCTGTTGGACATGGAGAGCAACTGCTCTTTCTATAACACCCTTGTACATATTTGAATGTAATTCCAATACATCATCTTACCACCCTCCCTCCCAGGCCATTTGCTGTTGGGGTAAACCTTTCAGTCATTCTCCATAGTCCATTCTTTTATGTTGGTTATAATATTTCAGGTTTTCTCAGTGCGCTTTCCAGTTTCTCTGTTTCCTTAACATGAAACACATAAAGATGTGCACTTGCTGAGACCATCAGGAAGCTGGGAGGTGTTTTGCACACACTTTAAGCATAAATGATGGCAGATACTCTTGACTAACACAAACAAACCATCCGTCTTGATGCAGCCTGCCTTGTTCACAGGAAAAACACACTTTCTTAGAGCTAATTGATTCTCACAGTTTGCTTTGACATTCTTTCCTATTTTCCCCATCAGGATTGAAAAAAATGAAGGGATGACTTTTTACCTAAAAGAGACTAGGAGTAGAATCAGGGTAGGTTTTGGCTTAGAAGCAGGTTTTGAGAACTCTGAGTTACAAATTTTGTTTGTGCCTGGTGGACATATAAAGTACTCTCAGTGGGCTCAGTCCCACAAAGTGCACGACATTCTACTCCCATCCAATTAAACACTGAAACGTGCTTAATTGCAGTTTGTGTCCAGGGAGGCCATTTACTCAAGTAAGAATAAGCAAGTAGATAAATTAGTTCTTACATCAAGGCACAGTGCTCAGCACCTAATGACATCAATCCAGCTATTTGTTACTGTGTTTTCACATTACTCCCCTTCAATTTATACTCTTCTGCCAAAGCCATTAAAGAAACCGACACTTATTTTTGACTCTGCAGTTTCAGCATAAGTTGCTTGCTGAAGGAATTTGCCCTTTAGGAGAATTAAGGGCAGTTTAGATTTCCCTTGAAGTGCGTGGTTATGATATCTGATATTTTTGCAATGTTGGTTTTGCCTGTTTTACTCTTTATGCTGTCTGTGAAAAGCAAAGGGAAGTTTTCTGTGGGTAAACAATAGCTAATGCCCTTCAACAGGAAGCTAATGCTGTTACTATCATCTAGCAGTGCTATGAATGCAAGAGACAATGCCTTAATGTGTGACATTATCTGCCCAGACTTGCTATTGCAGACTCAGAGAAGGAGAAGAGCATTCTATAGCTGTGTAGGTGTTGTGGTCACACAGCTGAACCTTGAAATATACCGATGTGCAGCAGAGGGAAGCTGATACCCGTTAGCACAGAGCTGATTACAAAGTGTAGAGTTGAGTATAAAATGTTCTTTCTTGAAGATCAGATTATTCCTAAAGGAACAAAACCAGTAAAATCTGGTTTCCTACTGATATTTATTCAATGTCCCGGCACCTCCCAAGCCTGTCTGTTAGGCCTTTTTGCAGCACCCAGCAATCCCTCTCCTGTCCCAGCTCTCCTCGCCCTCCCACCCCCTCATTTCTCAGGCTCCCTCTCTGACCTGCTGCCTGGGCAGAGCAGCATGCGGGGTGATCAGCTGGCCAGTACATGTGTGCTTTTGGCCAGGCAGCTGCTGCTGGATAATAGCTGACTTCTTGCTTTTCCCTCAGTGGGAGCATTAAAGCCTGCTGCCAATTTTCAGTAGACTTGTCAGAGATCAGAGTCTCTCTGGCGTCTGACCTCTCCACTACATGGGCTGGAGACTGAGCAGTGGCTTCTAAATATACTTGTGCATTTACAGTTTCCTCAGGTAACTGGAATATTCATGAAGTAAGCCTCTGTAAAGGGAGCTTTTCTTTGAATCAGAATAAACACGGTCATGTTTTAGTTGCATGGGCAGTTCTGCGAGCTCTAGATTTTCTTTAGTCCTGCATGGAAAAGTTATGAAGATGGCGGTTTTGCCATTTTATTTTGCTCAGCTGTTTGTTATGCATCTCCTCTTAACTATAGAGAACATCATGTTAAGAATGTCATCCGTCTGGGTTATCGTCTTCTCTTATATTTCTCAAGGCTAGTGTGATTTCTTTTTCCTGTTCTTGGCTGTAATGCTCAGAGGTGTCTGTTCTCTTTCTCTGAAGGCAGAATTTCTTGCCTGCCTGCTATGGGCTGGTATTCAGTATGGTTATCACTCTAATTCAAAATATCTAGCTCTTGACTTTTCCTTGAAGCACCGTTTTATACACATGAGGGTTTTCCTAAAGTTCTTCATCTGAGGGCAGAAAGCAATCTTGCAATGCATATGAAAATCTTAGTGCATATTGAAACTGAAAGCAGACAAGACCAGGCTGGTTTACTTCTGCCTCTGTGGCAGCAAATTATTCTTGAAAAATTTAGTTTTCCTTTACTAGGAAGGCTATGCTGTCTTCAAAATGTTTATATGCTAAAGATGTGGTTGGAGCTGCTTTGTTACTAGCTGTTCCTGCTGCTTGTTCAAATCTCACTTTGGTTTTGATGTCACGAGAAAAGTTTAGTAGTATAGTATACATCTTTGATATACTAGGTGAAATAAACCCCCTAGTTCCAGCCCATCTCCTGCTGGGCATCAACTGATGTGGTAACAAGTGATGAAACTGTCCATGAAGAAATTTATATATGCCATCCTTTCTACAAGTAGAAATTTTCTAATCCCAGACTTTCAATTTACTCTTCACCCGCTGTAAATTCACGCTGAAAATGTTAGAGCCTGGAAGAAGAGAGTCCTGATTCCTTTTCCAGACTGAACAGAGGTAATTTTCTCAGGAAACGGTGATAACCTGTAGAGGAGAGCATTATATGTGTAAGTGCAAGTTGTCTGTCTGATTCTATCCTGATGGTGTATAGCAGAGCAAAGATGAAACAAGTTTTGAGCTCATGTATGGCTATTAGTCTGCAGTACCTGGCTGGCTGTTCAAAAGTTGCAGAACTGAGATTTTTGACTAGTTTTGTAAACTTTATTTCTCCATGGCAATTTCTTTCTGACTTTCCTCCTTCACAGGAGAGAACCTAAATACATAATCCTTTAAAGTCCTGGAAAATCTAGGAAGCACAAAATGGGATGTTTATGTTGCTGTCTTTAGTGAATCCAAGTGAAGCAAGGTCATCTTACGTTGGGGAAAGCACAGGAACCAAAGCACTGAACTTCTGTTTGGACTTCATTTATGCCAAGCTTGGGTTATGAGGGATTTAACATACTCTCTGGGGCTAAGACAATATTCCACTTAATTTGTAATTTCCTCTAGTTTATAAATGTAATTTTAATCTATATATGCTGAAGTATTACATATACAAAGGGAAGTGCTTCAGCAGTGCCTACAGGAGGTTGCCTACAGGAAAGTTGAGGCAGGGCTCTTTATCAGGATTGCAGGGGTAGGACAAGGGGTACCAGTTTTAAGCTGAAAGAGAGGAGATTTACATTAGATATTATGAAAAATATTTTTAATGTGAGGGTGGTGAGATACTAGAAGACGTTGCCCAGAGAAGTCTTTGATGCACCATCCCTGGAGGTGTTTGAGGCCAAGCTGGATGGGGTCTTGAGCAACCTGGTCTGGTGGGAGGTGTCCCTGCATATGGCAGCGGCTTGGACCCGGATTATTTTCAAGGTATCTTCCAATCCAAACCATTCTATCAATCTATGATTTCTTAATAAATGCCTTATGCGTGAGGGTAAATGTGCGTACACTGTGACTCGCATGTAAGCACAGTAGCTTGTCTTTTGAGTTTACCAGTTCAGCTGAATGTCCTAGCTTCCCCAACTTTTGGCAGGAAGCATCTTATTGGCAACTGTGTGAAGAGAAGGGTTTTATTTTTGCCAAAATATATTCGTAGAATCTCTTGGTTGGAAAAGACCTTTGAGATCATCGAGTCCAACTGTACCAGTCCACTACTAAACCATCCCTGAGCACTTCATCCACCCATCTTTTAAACACTTCCAGGTACATGATTCAATCACCTCCCTGGGCAGCTGGTCCAATGCCCCTCTCAGTGAAAAAAAATTTCCTGATGTCTCATCTCCCCTGGTACAACTTGAGGCCATTTCCTCTCTTCCTATCACTTGTCACTTGTGAGAGGAGACAAACAGTCACCTCGGTACAATCTCTTTTCAGGCAGTTGCAGACAGTGATAATGTCTCCCCTCAGCCTCCTTTTCTCCAGGGTAAACAGCTTCAGTTCATAGAATCATAGAATCATCTGGTTGGAAAAGACCTCTGAGAACATCAAGTCCAACTGTACCTGTCCCATTACTAAACCACGCCCCTAAGAAACTCATCTACCTGCCTTTTAAACACCTCCATGGATGGTGACTCAACCACCTCCCTGGGCAGCTGTTCCAATGCCCGACCACCCTTTCAATGAAGAATTTTTTCCTGATGTCTAGTCTGAACATCCCCTGGTGCAACTTGCGGCCATTTCCTCTCATCCTATCACCTGTCACTTGAGAGAAGATACCAGCACCCACCTTGCCACAACCTCCTTTTAGATGGTTGTAGACAGTGATAAAGTTTCCCTCAGCCTCTTCTTCTCCAAGCTAAACGACTCCATTTCCCTCAGCCGCTCCAGTGCTGAGCACAAGGGCACAATCACTTCCCTGGTCCTGCTGGCCACGCTGTTTATGATACAAGTCAATATACCATTGGCCTTCTTGGCCACCTGGGCACACTGCTGGCTCATATTCAGCCGGTTGTAACCAATACCCCCAGGTCCTTCTCTTCCAGGCAGCTCTCCAGCCATTCTTCCCCAAGCCTGTAACACTGCATAGGGTTGTCGTGTCCCAAGTGCAGGACTTGGCAATTGGTCTTGTTGAACCTCATTCCGATGATCTCAGCCCATTGATCGAGCCTGTCCAGATCCCTCTGCAGAGCTTCCCTTCCATCAAGCAGATCAACTTTTCCACCCAGCTTGGTGTCATCGGCAAACTTGCTAAGGTTGTGCTTAATCCCTTCGTCCAGATGATTGATAAAGATATTGAACAGGACTGGACCCAGCACTGAACCCTGGGGAACACCAGTCGTGAGTGGTTTCTAACTGGATTTAACTCCATTTACCACAACTCTTTGGACCTGCCTCAGCCACTCCTCCACCTCCCTCATCAGCCTCGTTGCCTTTCTCTGGACGTGCTCCAGCGCCCTAAGGCCCTTCTCGTAGTGAGGGGCCCAAAACTGAACACAGTGCTCGCAGTGCAGCCTCACCAGCACGGAGCACAGGGGCACGATCACATTGTCACTAGACTCCGGTCTTTGAGGGAGAAAATTCCAGATTAACACAGTGCATAACTGAAAATATTAAGCTTTACAAACAGCATCGAGACCCTGTAATCGGAAGGCCCCGAGCTCGGCGGGTCGCGGGGTGCAGCGGGACGGTGCGGGGAGCACCGCGGCCAGCAGGTGGCGCTGCGGGAGCGCGGGAGCCGCCGCCGGCCCCGGCTCCCCAGCTCGCTGCGGGGCAGGGGGAGCCGAGCCCGGTGCGGGGAGGGGGCGGTGCCTTCCCTGCTGGCAGGGGGTCGCGGAGGGAGTGCTGAGCATGCGGCAGCGCAGGGTGCGCGATCAGTACCTGCGGTGTCGGGGAGGTTCTCTTTGGGCAAGTAGTGATAGGACGGGCGGGAACGGCTTTAAATTGGAAGGGAGAAGATTTAGGTTAGACATTAGGAAGAAATTCTTCACAGTGAGGGTGGAGAGACGCCGGCACGGGTTGCCCACGGAAGCTGTGGATGCCCCAGGTTCAAGGCCAGGTTGGATGGGGTCCTGAGCAGCCTGGTCTGGTAGGAGATGTCCCTGCCCATGGCAGGGGGGTTGTAACTGTATGATCTTTAAGGTCCCTTCCAACCCAAACAATTTTATGATTCTGTATAGGTCGGTTTGCATATGCAGTGTTTCTTTCCATAAGAATGACCTATGAAAGTTATGTAATTGGCATACTGAAAATGTCTCAAGAGGCAATGTTGTCACAACATTTCACAGAGTCATAGAATCAGAGATTGACCTGAGTTGGAAGGGACCCACAAGGATCATCGAGTCTGACTCCTGTCCCTGCACAGGACAACCCCAACAATTACACCGTGTGTCTGAGGGCATTGGCCAAATGCTTCTTGAATATTGTCAGGCTTGGAATCATGACTGCTCCCCTGGGGAGCTGTTCCAGTGCTCCACCACCCTGTAGGTGAAGAACCTCTTCCTAATATCTAGCCAAAACCTCCCCTGAGACATCTTCCTGCCATTCCCTTGGGTCCTATCATTGGTCACCAGAGAGCAGAGATCAGCGCCTGCTCCTCCTTCCCTTGTGAGGAAACAGTAGATAGCTATGATGTCTCCCCTCAGTCTCCTCCTCTCCAGGCTGAACAGACCAAGTGGTTTCAGCCTCTTCTTATATGATTTCTTCTCTAGACCCTACACCAGCTTTGTGGCCTCCTCTGGATGCTGTCCAGTAGCTTGATGTCCTTTTTATACTGTGGTGCCCAAAACTGAACACAATATTCGAGGTGGGGCCTTAACAGTGCAGAGTGAAGTGGGACAATCACCTCCCTGGACTGGCTGACAGTGCTGTGCTAGTTACGCCCCAGGATACAGTTGACCCTCTTGGTTTACTAAGGCACACTATTGGCTCATGTTCAACTTGACATCAACCAGAACCCCCAGGTCCCTTTTAAAAAATAGTGTTGTGGTGCATTTTTACATATATACTTACTCATTCACCAATAAGATTGCTTTGAAAATGTTGGAATGGACTTGATTCTGCATATGGGCTTGGGCTCTTCTGAATCACAGAAAGGGCACATGCAGTTTTTATCCAGGAAAATGTTGGCATGTTTTTTCAAAACCCTCTCTTGACAGACTCAGGTGAAGGTATTGGCTTTTCAAGTCAGTCTGTATTCTTCTAAGAGGTAAAGGCCAAGGAAGATCTCATTGTGTTTTCAAGATAAAGAAGAATTCTTACATCTGAATTCTTTTTGTTGTATTTTTCAACTTCGTACTGCTGTTAGACAGGTCAGATATTGACAGTTGCTTTGATATTTGGATATAGCCACGTTTAAAACATCAGAATCCAAGTCATAAAATGTTCCAAGTGACAGAAGTTTTGTCATTCTGCTCTATTTGCACCAAAACCCATGTCACAAGTGTAGATTATTTATCTCTCTTGAGCTCTGGGTAGAAAAGTTAAGTTTTAAAGAAAAAACTTTATTTCATGGAGTCCACTTTATACACTGGTCCCTTATATAACTTTTTGCCCTCCAGGCTGCAGTTTATGATCCAGTTTCTTCCAGGTTGTCTCATGTGTTTGTCTTTGACTTGCTAGCACAGCCAACTCTCTGTTCTTCAGGGCACCATCTCCAGCCTGCCCATGTGTGGAGGTGATGTTGTTCCACACAGGCAGTGCTGTGCCATTTGGACAACAGTTAGTTCTGACCCCATTGTACCCATGTGGTGCAGGAAGAGTCCTGCAGGTTGTGGAGGGCAGCAAGCTGGTCTTGGAGCCACAGCAAAGAGGACCAACCAAAACCTGGGCTTCTTGGAAGCTGAGGAAAGTGACTATACACCTCTGCTTGCTGCTTCTTAGGCCTCATCAAGGTAATGTGCCTCTTCTTGAGTGTGCCAGGACAGGAAAGACATGGACTAGCTAGGATGGGTTCAGAAGAGGCCCCAGGACAGTCAGAACTGAGCACCACTCAGGGGAACAGGGCTTGCTCCACCTGGCAACGGCCCTGGAGTGGCTGCCTGCACCCACACGCTAGGAGGTTACTGAGACAAAGTTAGAATGGCTCTTCACAGAGGTACCTGGCAGGAGGGCAGGAGACAACATACGTAAGTGTAAACAAGAGGCTCAGAGTTGGATATCAGGAAAAACTTTCCTACCAGGCTGCCGGGGCAGACTGCACGGGCTCCATCCTAGAAGATGTCAAGCCCAAGGTGTACACAAGCCTGAGCATCCTGTTCTGAACAGGAGACAACACTAGAGATCTCCTGAGGTCCTGTCTAACCTGAATTATCCTGTGTTCCTATGATTTGTGTCTTCATTTGCCTCAGGTGTGCCCATTTACTTTCTCCCCTATACGAGTTACTTTTTTCCTCTCATCTTTTCCATTTTCTATTAGCCTTATTTAACCAGCAGACTGGATTACTCTGTTGCAAAGTTTTATGTGAAAACACCGCTGGCAGCTGTAAGCTGCTTTGCAGTGGAAGCAAAAAGTGGCCAAATGATACAGCAAGATTTTGACCAAGAAAGTAGTAAGGAGAGGAACTGAAGGGCAGCAGGGCTTTTGGGAGCAAGCCCTATGGAAGTGAGTGTAGGTCCCTGAACGGACACGTCTCTGCTGAGTCAGGAGAGCTTCTACTGCATCTCTGGGATAGTGAGGACCATTGATCGCTGTGAGGAAAATGAGTGAAAACAAACCTTCCAAAATTCTGGATTAAGTGAGATGTGGACTGAAGCTATTGGCTTCAGTGTACCAGATTCTTCTTGTGTGTGTATGATTTAAATAATGAATAAAATTTTATTTATTTATGTATTTATTTTCCTCTGGTAGGGGATAAGAAACTCATAAATCAAGTATTTACTTAATGATGTTGTCTCAGAGGATAAAATGGAAAAATTAGTTTAGAATTGTTAATTTATTATTTTATCCCATTTTGAAACTATATTTATCTTATCTTTTGCCTGTGTATCTTCATGATATTTGTCAAATATTTTAAGATTATAGATGAGTTTCGGAACCCTTTAAAGAAACAATAATTTTGCTCTTGGCTTCTATGCAGTGTTCTTCTACCCTATAACAGTAGGAGGGATCCTGGTTTGACTTTGACCAAGTACTCTGACAGAAAAATAGGCTAATAAGTATTCATATTAGAAGTTTAAATCCTTGGTAGAATGCTTTCATCAGAACAGTAATAAATAAGTCTTGCTGTCTTTGTTGTAGCGGATTTCACCCCAGTTTCGTATAAGGCTCCACCACCTCCCAAACTACAAAAAACATTTCCTCCTTATAATGGATTTGGTTCCGAAGAGGATTCTCTGTGCTCATGCATGGGTCTGCTTCTCAAACCTCCCCAAAAAGATTTCAAGAAATTCTTGGAGAAAGACAGGTATTTTGGTGAAAAATATTTCCAACATTTTAAATTATGTCTTTTTGTGAAGGAGTTAGATAGGTGTCAAGTAGAGATTTTTTTCAGCAAATGTGCAGCTCGTCAGACATTTAAGGGACAGGTGCATGAGGACTGGTTTATTTTTTTTTGTCTGCTGCATTTTATGCATTTTATTGAAGCAATATCAAAGCATTAAGCCTTTATTTTCCATTAAGAAGTGGTTTCTCAGGCAGTGGTTGTTGAAGCCAAAGCGGAAAGCAAATTCATATGCTAGAGATTCACCTGTAGAACCTCTTTAAAAGCAGAAAACTGCTAGAAAAAAAAAAGCTTGGGAATGTATCTATAGTGTATATAGTGGTGCTGTAAATCATTTAAAACACAATCACTTAACAAATATTTAACTAGTAATATCATCTGATGGGCCTGATTTTGTGGAGATAATCAAGGATGCTTTGCTATTCAGAATTCAATTTGAAAATATACATACCTAAATGTGTTCTTCCTTCATAAAGTTTCTGGAAAGAAACTTGGAGTTTCATTTGCAACTGAATTTGGTTGCAAATTCATTCCAGACCTGTGACAGAGAAGTAATTTCCCCTGAAAATTATTTCTTTCTATCTGGCTGTCTCTAGTTGATTCTATTAATTTAAGTGGAAAATGTTTTCTTTGCAGATTAGGGAATTTTATGCCATTTCCCTTCTTGGTCCAGGAATTAAAATTAATGTATGTTATGAAACCTAGAAGAATGCATTTCTTGGTGATGAAAACTTTTCTCGTACTGTTTTTCATTTCTTACCTCTACTTTTGCTTTTTAGAAGTGCCATGGAAAGTAATACATTACGCTTTGTTGCAAAACTCATCACAGATAGTCCTATTGACAAGGATCGGAAATTCCTTATTTCCTACTTCCTGAGTGATGACACTATTTCAGTTTATGAATGTAAACAGCGAAACACAGGTAAGGTGTAGTAAAGTCTTGTGATCAGTCACAGTTGCTCTGCTTAATTGATTAGAGTTTACAGTAAACATTGTGGCCAGACTCAGCAGAAGCAGGAATATGGATTTTTAAATGCATTGGGAATTACACTAGCAGGTCTACTGCATTATCTTACATAGCTGTATGTCATTATAATTCATAATCTTCATCACTCAGAGTAACGCTTTTCACTGTATGACAATACTTCACAATATCCTTTGGGAGCTGGAAGATGAATGCATCCAAACTTTTATTACATTTTAATTTGCAAATTTGACCTTTAAATATTTGCTTTTGCTGTGGATAATGTACAGGAATTTTACTGTAACTGATGATAAATAGGGACAGGAAATGTAAGACATCAAGAATGAAAGAGTAAAATCCTTTGTTTTGCAAGATTGTGTTATGGTATTATGATACCCATATAGCATCCGCTGTATAGAAGCAGCTCGTGGAAGCAAAATAGCTGTGGTATTTTTTAACATACTTCACCATTAATCATATATTGTTGAACATATGAAGAGTGAAGATTACCCTGTGCTCCTGTTTGTGTGTGTGTGTGTGTGTGTGTAGAATACTGATCTTGAATACTTCCAAGAGCCAGACTACCAGCGTTTAAATGACAGATGGTTTGTTACTTCTCAGTTGCTTGATCACATTTATCCTATTGCTGGAACATTGTTGCCCAATATTGCCATGATTAAGTTCTTTTGACAACTGTTGTCTGTTATTGGCTGCCTTCAACTGAGGATATGAAAGATATTGTGATTTTCAAGCATCTTTTTATTTCCTTGGAGTGTCTTATACATGGATGGAAGGACCAACACTGGTAAAGTTGTCAGGAAGTCATTCTGTAGCTCAGAGAGGTAGGGAAGCCTTGGCTGAGCATGATCCTGTTGGAGTAATTACTGTATTTCTGTGAAATGGGTTTCTTTCAAGGTTAAGAATGAGAAGGCTTTGCAGAGATCAGGTGAGAACAGCTAGGAAAAGGGACAAGGCAAGCAAAATGAGAGTGAGAAGAACATTCGTGTGTGAGAAGGGAAACTGTTGAAGTGAATGGGGTCAGAGAAGAGCAAGAGCACATCTTAGAGAGTGAAGGAGTTAAAACTTGACCATTCCTTTTGTGCACAAGTTCAAAGGGCTATTTTTGCCTTTATTACCACGAATTGATACAAATTGGCAAGTAAAAATGTTTCAGATCTCAATTCTAAAATGGAAATAATAACTTGCTCCTACTTTTCTCAGTCCAACCACCTGAAGGTTGTGGAGAAGTACTTCACACTATTGGTAATGCTATGAAACTATTGAAATTCACAGGGCTGAACATCTTGAAACACTTGATGGGGGTTGAAGCATGAGAACTTTAGCTCCCCATGCAGAAGATCACAACCTCTTTTTTACTCATTGTAAGAGTGAGCCAACAGCTGTACAAACACCTGCAAATTCTGATCTGATCTTAATGGAAGAGGGTCTTTGGTTGTAGTGTTTATTTTGTGTTTTGAACCTGACTCTTGTACTTTTCCATCAAAATATCTCATCAAGTTTCAGTGTAAAATCTCTAGCCTATTGAGATATTTTCAGTTGTTTTCCTTTATACCTCTTGAAATGTGCTAACCTGTAACATTTAAAAAACAATTATGGGCCAGAGATATTACCGGTAAGTTTCCAATCTAAGCACACAATTGCAAGGAAACACGGAGACAAGAGTGAAGTTCCAATCTTACAGGGACCGATTCTATTTAAATGTTACAAACAGTTGCCAGCATTATATAATCTAAATTTTCATATTTGTTTCAATATCTAGGTGAAAAGAAATGTATTAAGATTAGAGTTACATTACTGATCTGAATTTTTTTTCATTCAAACTAGATCTGACCATTACTATAGTGTGTTTTTTGTCTTATGCTTTTATGGTACTATTAAAGCAATTAAGAAAGACATCTGATCCAAACTCTGTTTTAATAAGTAATTTGAGTTTTGCCTTCAATTAAATTTATGGCTGTAAAAGGCATTTTATTACATTGTTCTTCAGCCTTTTATTGGACTTGCATCACTCCCTAATATGTAAGACATCATATAACATTACTAAAGTACTTTTTTTGGCTTTTTGCTTGGAAGCTCAACTATAAACAGCAAACAAATTCCAGGCACTCCAGAGTTGTTGTAGGGCACATATCCTGATGAAACTAAACATGTAACAGAATGTATTCTAGAAAGCTTGGTACGTGCAATGCAATCTTGTGATGCACCAGAAGTTATTACCGGAAAGCGAAATGTTGCTTTTAGTATCTTACATACCCTTGAACACAACATGCAGTTTCCAGTGGCATGAATAAAATCATTATAATGTAAAAAGAAATAAGGTGACATCCTTTTTTGTGAGACCCCACCTCAAGTACTGTGTCTAGTTCTGGAGTCCCCAACGTAAGAAGGATATGGAACTGTTGCAACGAGTCCAGAAACGGGCCATGAAGATCATCAGAGGGCTGGAGCACCTCTGCTATGAGGACAGGCTGAGAGAGTTGGGCTTATTCATCCTGGACAAGAGAAGGATCTGGGGAGACCTTACAGCGGCCTTCCAGCACCTGAAGGAGCTACAGGAAAGCTGGGGAGGGACTTTTTGCAAGGGCCTGTAGTGATAGGACAAAGACGAATGGCTTTAAATTGGGAGGGGAAAGATTTAGAGTAGATATTAGGAAGAAATTCTTCGCAATTTTGCCCAGGGAAGCTGTGGATAGCCCCTCCCTGGAGGTGTTCAAGGCTGGAAGGTTCAGGTTGGAAGGAGCCTTGAGCAGCCTGGTCTGGTAGGAGGTGTTCCTGCCCATGGAAGGGGGTTGGAACTGAGTGATCTTTAAGATCTCTTCCAGCCCAAACCATTCTATGATTCTATGCCCAGCTTACAAAGGAAATAACAGATTGCAATTAAATTGCATTGGGAGAGCAGTATGTGGAAGATAGCGTCATGTCACTCCTGTCTTTTATTTTACATTAAGAAGCCCTTAAAACCAACTAGAATTCATGGTCTTCGTAGGGCTGTACTATCCTAAGTTGTGATCTTTTTTTTTTTCTTTTTTTGCTTTAACAGTTCAAGGATAATTGCCTGCATCTTACATTTTACATCTTATGTTTCTTAAGGGTCAGTCCCAAGACTGGCAACAGGGTTATGGGAACGATTTGTCCCATTTTAAAGAAAGGAAAAAAAGGGAAGGTGTTTGGCAGGCATTCAAATGAGACAGGTCACAGAATATGCACAGTTTAACTGTTGCTGTGAACACTGACAGTTCTTTTAGCAATGAGAGAGAAGGGAAGAGTATATTATGAGATAAACTCAAGGATAAAAACTGATATTTAAATATAAATCAGCTGATTTGGGGTGTCTTTTGGGTTTTCTTTTGTGTTTGTTTTTCCCAAGTAAAGTCACAATTAATTATTTACAATTCTATTCCCATAGGGATAATTGGTGGGAAGTTCTTGCAAAGAGGTCGCATTAAGAAGCCTGGGCAGGAGCTCTTTGAGAGTGAGCCATCTGAATACTTTAAGGCTCAGGATCTGTTTGTTGGATCCAGAGTTTGTTTCCATGGTCACAGCTTTCTTTTGGTGGATGCTGATGAGTACACGTTCAACTACATGGAGAGGCATGCAAATGAGGTGAAGCAGACTTTTGGGTTTTTTCTATATCTTTAAGACTGTATCTTCTCTCTGTATTTTTCAGTATTATTTATACCCAATTTCTTCACCCAAAGTTCACAGCTTTGTGCTTTCTGTCTAGAAACGGATTTAGGAGACACTAGCTAGGGAGCGCGTGCAAGCCTGGTCACTCTTCACTTTACTTTCTCAGCCTCCACTCTTATTGTATTAGGGGTTGTTAGAAGGTATATCCTTGTCTATTGATTCTTGAGAATGTTTATGGACCTCTTGTCCTTGAATTAGTCTAACCCTTGTTGAACCTACTGATCCTATCTGCTTCCACAGCTTTCTGTGGCAGCAAGTTGAAAAGTTCACTGCATATGATAAAAGAAGTAGATATTTTTATCTGTTTTAAATCAACCTCCCACTAGCTTCAATGCCACTTCTAGTGTTCTAGGGCTTGGTGAAGATCCCTGTTCACCTTATACACCACCTTTGTCATTTTGTAAGTCTCATACATTCTTTCTCCTCTGTCTAATTCTATCCAGTTAAGAGTCTCCCCGTTTTATTCTGCCCTTGAAAGGCAGCTGTGAGGTGTGGAGACTGGAACACTGCACAGTACTCAAGATGTGGGTACATTCAATTCAGACTGTTACCAAGGAGGCTATTTTATTCCCTGATTTGATTTTTTGGGTTTGTACATATTTATCTTCCAAAACGTTTCCCTTGTAATAATAGAATTTATATCATAGTCAGGAATTAAAGCTTACAGTTTGTACTAAGTTTCACTGTCTTGTAGTGTTGCCTTCAGAGAGATGAGCAACAATAAAAAGAGTTGGGGTGTCTCTGCTGATGTATACTTTGTGCTACCAGTCATTACACAAACAGCTGATAAAGAAGCTGTCATTCACCAAACCCAGAAACATATCCAATAGGAGAAAATTGATTGTCCTGTAGAAATTGTCAAAAAAGGGTCAAAAAAGAAAGGATACAGGGATGGAGAATGACAGAAAGTCACAGAAGGTTTTATGGGATTTTATGTTGATTTGGTAAGAAATGTAGATCATCTATTTATTTATTTATTTATTTACAATTATGCTTGTGCTGCAATATTTGAATAAATGTACCATCGTATACTTGGAAATTCCTGTTATGTTCTGCTCTGACCTGGTCACTCTGAGATGCATCTTAAGAATGCATCAGCTCAGGAGCCAAGGCATTTCTGCATCTCAGTCCCTCTTTTGGATTGCTGCTTCATCGTATTATCTTGAACATCAGCTGTTGGACTGGACTGTGAGGACTTCGGGGTAGTGTGTGTACTTCACAGCTCATGGTGAGGTGGCAACATGAACTGTGCCTTCCGCAGACCTTCTCTAGAGCTGCCCTTTTGCTTAGGCTTATTGAGAGTACTTCTAGGGAAAAGATTGGGGAGGACTTATCAAGCCTCTGCCCATTTGTCCAAACCTTTGTAGGTGGAGAAGGGAGATTGTTCTTAGTGCAAGTGTTAATTGTTCTGTGTCTGCTGTCTCTAATTGTTCCCTGTGAACCTGCAGGACTCCCAAGATACCAGCAGGCCTAGCGCAATTCCAGGGACTGTGAGTCTTGATGCAGTTGTGCTGCTGAGGCAGAGGTAGATTCAACCTGACCCTGTGCTGCCTTTGGGCCACACGTTCTGTTTTCACTCAAAAGAAAACAGCGGAATGGTGTGATTTCTTTGTAAATTAATGTGGAGTTAGCACCACCTGCCTTCCTTGGAATAACGAGGAAGGTCTGCAAAATGTGTGTCGATGTGAAATGCTGCAACTGCTAAATGCTTTAAGCAGTAAAATACAGAGCCATATACATTATATTTTCTTACTGCTGGACCATTTCTCCACCTAGTAGAATCAAAACCACAACTGTTCTCCAAAATGCAGAGTGCATCATGAGATTGTAAATGTTCTTTGGAGCTGCTGTTTCCATTGACTATCTTGGATCCAGCAGATGAGATCTTTGTTTTCCTGACTGGGTGATCGTATATTATCAAAATAAAATCTGCCAAATAGGAAGAAGCAACACTAAAAATACTTCTTTAAAGTAAATTTTGCGATGTTCTTTGCATAGTTAATTTAAAACAGCGAGTAGAAAACAAGGTTTATTCCCCTAATCATAGATGCTTTATTCACATCCTTTGAATAGATCTCCATAGGTAAGGACAGCCTTGTTTGCCTCAATGTGTCAGGGGATTACATACTCAAATCACAAACATTTAACAGTAGTTATTAGAGAAGACCTGGGAGATGGTTTGAATAAGGGGAAACAATTTTAAGATGATTATTTGTTAGTTATTCTAAAATTAGAAAATAGTTTCACTTCTGAATAGTCAGAGGTTTCCTTTCAGCAGAACACGTAAATATGTTTTTGAAAAATGGTGAAAGAAATCCAGATGGTACATTTTTTGTTCTGGAAACTGCTATTTTGACCACATTTTTATAGACATATATTGATTTAGATGAAATTTTGATATGGTAAACAGTTCAGGTGGGAATTGATTTTACTGTCATTGAAATATTCGTTTGAAATAATTGGAAAATTTTAATGTTCTATTTCAAGGATTTATTTATTATTTTTTTTTTTAAGTTACGAGGAGAGAAAAATCTTTGAGTCTTGTAATTTTGATTGCTACCTGTACTGAAAGTAACTGTAAGGGTCTAATTCTCAAAATTTTTCTACACATTTAGTTTCCTTTACAATTTGAGGAAAAAAAGATGTATTTAGAAAGCAAAAATTTGCTTGCAAAGGGGAACATGTGTTGTGCACAGTCCTACCACCATTATCCAGGTTTGAGGAAGGGTCTTTCAAACAAGGCATCCCTATGCCTCCTTGAAAATGAGTTTATCGCCTCTGCAACAGTCATAGTCTCAGTTGTTGAATATTTGTCATCTTCTGCAGCACAAACATGGAGATTGAATTCAACATAATAACTTCTGACTTAAGCAAGACAATCAAACAAAACTAGGTTGTGACTGCTAACATGTCAGAAGTTGCATGAGAAGGAGGGGAAGTGAGTAAAGATTTACTGCCATGCTTCATGGATACCTGATGGCTGTGTAGGTGCTTGGGATATGTAGCTTAGAAAAAGAAGCAAAAATAGCTGCTTTGATGATGTAGAGAAGGCAGGTTTTTAAATAGAACCTCTTGTCTCTGTCTTTAAATGCTCTGTTGATTCAGATTGCCTTCTGCCCAGTCTTTTCTCTATCTCTGTTCCCTGCTTTTTCAGAAAAATACTGTGTGCTTAAAGATCAAACAATATCAGTTTGCGGAGGGGACTGAAAAAGTTGCTGTGTCTGAAGCTTTGCTAGTCCAGCTGCTCCACACCACTGCCTTGAGTGGCACTGCACGCCAGGGTTGTGCCTGGGGTAGTTTGGCGTATACAGCAACTGTTTTCTCTAAATCTGAGCACTTTACCTGCAACTGCTGATGCATTTATTAAACTTCAGTCACTTCATACTGATTTGTCAGGGTCATAGAGATTTTAAGTATCCTTTTTCTAGATCCCTTTGAACTTATACAAAACTATAAACAGACTTCAGCATAATTGAGAGTCCAGTCTCTGTTGTGATTAGGTCCTTAATATTAATGATACCAAATTTCAAATAATTGCTAGTTAAAATAACATTACTTACTGGAAGAAATGGGAGAAAGCTATTTTCATACAGTTCATTGTGCTTTGTAACCTACTTAGACCGTGACAGATGTAAAGGCATATCAGATATTCATGCTTGGACTCAACTCCTATTCAATGACTGAATATGTAGATGTTTTATGTTAAAAATGAGTACAGCAAATAAATCTTTGGTAGAGCTCTAACACAACAACCTGAATATAGGGTGGAATCTTAAGTGCTCCAGTTCTGTTTATCTAAATGTGATTTTTTTAATGGCGTGTATTTAGAAGAAATAAGCATTCTTCTTACATGGCAGGAGAAATTAATTCCTAACAAATTTCCAATCTGCTAAATCTGCAGCTGAGTAGAACAGCATGAGTGAGAATATCTGTTCAACAGTTCATCGAGCCAATAGTGAAAAGATTAGTTTTTGCATGCTGAATTTTGTTAATTGAGAATTAAATAAGATGCACCAACATAAAATGAGGGCCAAGTTATTTGAATATACTTTAAATATTTTTGCCTCTGCTTTAATGGTTCAATGTCTGAGGCAAAAGTGGATGTTCTTTTATGTAGCTGGAATACGATTTCTGAGAGTGCACGATCTGGTGATTTTGTTTAATTTTCTATAGTCTCAGTAGGAGGCAATTTTTTTTCCATAGCAAGCTTCCCTCCAAACTTAAACCAGCACTAATTTATTCATTTGAAATGAGACAATGAAGAAACTACTAACAGCAGTTTAACATTGCCCTGCATCTTGACAGCTCCTGCTGCTACATACATAGTTGGTTGCACAACACTGCCTTTTTATGTCTTGCTTTCCTCTGTAAAGTTCTCCGTGGCTGATATTGGTGTCATCGTCAAGAAACTGAAAGACACAGCGGAACATCGTTCCAAGGAAATCAGACAGGCATTTGCAGCTGCTGACCCTGAACATACCAAGGTGATCAAGTATGACCTTTTCAGGTAAGGCAGTGGATTTTATTTTTTAATATTTAATGATGCCACATTCCCCCAGAATGTATAGAGCATGACTGTTTCTTGATGCTTTCTGCATGTGTTTGCTGGGATATACTTGGATATGGGATATACTTGTTTTGCATTTACTTGTATATGAAAAAGAAAGTGAATACAAGCCCCAGAAAAAAGAGAAATGTGATAGTTTCAAGTAAGCTGAAAAGCACAACTAAAATCTGTCTAGTTTTTATGGACCTGGCACAGGGTGTTGTGAAGAAAGGCAAGTCAGCGGTAACATGTACACTGAAGGATAAAGAAGAGAGTCAAACAAATTAATTGAAATTCAAAAACAAATGTTTGAGTTGGCCTCCTGAAAGTGGTGTTATTTGGGGTTTGATTCATAGATAAAGAAGAGTCTTCAGAGAACCATGCTGTATGGAGATTATAGGATGCGGTGATAAGCATCTTTACAAGCGATAGGAAAGCAGCAGTGAGAACAATGATTAATGCTTGAATAGTAATTTCAGCAGATATAGGGTGAATAGATACCTAGATTCTGGCAATGATCTGGATATGGCAATGGGCAAAGGTATGTACACCTGAAAGTGGAAATTATGTTCAAATGCAGGCTGATTACAGTTTGTCCCACAGCCGGAATACTTGAGCGTATGAACTGTTCTAGTTACTGGTGAAGTTGATGACGTGGAACAGAGGAGGAGATTCTACCTAGAAGCATGTTGGTTTTCACAGTGGTAATATACTATGGGTTTAGGAGCTGTCGTAATAACTAGAAAATATGGATGAGGTTCAGCAAGACCAAGTGCCGAGTCCTGCACTTGGGACACAACAACCCCATGTAGTGTTACAGGCTTGGGGAAGAATGGCTGGAGAGCTGCCTGGGAGAGAAGGACCTGGGGGTGTTGGTTGACAGCTGGCTGAATATGAGCCAGCAGTGTGCCCAGGTGGCCAAGAGGGCCAATGGCATCTTGGCCTGTATCAGAAACAGTGTGGCCAGCAGGACCACGGAGGTGATTTTGCCCTTGTGCTCATCACTGGTGAGGCCACACCTCGAGTGCTGTGTTCAGTTTTGGGACCCCTCTGTATAAGAAGGACATTGAGGTGTTGGAGTGCGTCCAGAGAAGGGCCACGAGGCTGGTGAAGGGGCTGGAGAACAAGTCCTACGAGGAGTGGCTGAGGGAACTGGGGTTGTTAAGCTTGGAGACGAGGAGGCTGAAGGGAGACCTCATCACTGTCTATGGCTGCCTGAAAGGAGGCTGTGGCAGAGCGAGTGTTGATCTCTTCTCTCAAGTGACAGGTGACAGGACAAGAGGAAATGGCCATAAGTTGCTCCAGGGGAGGTTCAGGTTAGACATCAGGAAAAATCTCTTCACTGAAAGGGTGGTCAGGCATTGGAACAGCTGCCCAGGGAGGTGGTTGAGTCACCATCCGTGAGGTGTGTAAAAGGTGGGTAGATGAGTTTCTTAGGGACATGATTTATTAATGGGACAGGTACGGTTGGACTTGATGTTCTCAGAGGTCTTTTCCAACCAGATGGCTCTATGATTCTGTGATTCTATACAAGTACATGTATATTGTGTGGAATGTCATCCATATAGGAATGTTAACCAAGGCAAAAATTGCTTCTGAGTTATCTCAGAGGATATATAGAACATCAGAAGGTTCTTACAGCAATTCAAAGTGAAGGTAGCAAGAAATGAAAACAAGCTGTCATTCAGAACTTAAAAATAAGTGATTAAAAAGTAGAATTCAAACTAAAAAAAGGCACAGCTACTTGCAATTTTTGGTAAAAACAGCAGATGTTTTACTCAACAGAAGCAGGATCTGAATTGTTAACTGCATTAAGAAGGACAATGTTAATACTAGACTAAGAAGTGGAGGAAATTGAAAGTGAAGGTGTATCTGGAGAAAATATTATAGCACTTGAAAAAGGGTTTCAATTTATAAACACAATAACTGTTTAAAATCAAGTAATTATGCTTTTGGATCAAATTCTGAAATAATAATCTGAAATACTTTGTCTTTTCACATACATTAAGAGCAGGTTAATATTTCAGAATATTTGCATGACAAAATTGGTGTAGCAGACTTTTAGAAGGGATGATTGTGCTTTTAAACAGCAAGGAAAGATTTCTATTTTATCAAGAAGAGGCTCAGTTGGGTGTAAATTTAATCACAGTCATACTCTGTGCAACTGTGAACTACCCAGCTGTTTAATTTAGGCTGTTCTGTGGTATGGAGTAAGATACATCCATTTGTATGGTATTTAGGCACTTGGTTGCAGCAACAAAAATGCAGTAGCCCTTTCCATGAGTAAGGGAGAAATCAGGGAAATCCATGTTATACTGTTTTTTTTTCCCCTCAGTGCTAACCCGGGTCTGGCTGTCTACTCACGGTCTATTTCCTTACTGTGGTGGAACCAGAGGGAGTCTAACAGAAAGCATTTATACTGCCAGAGGAAGAGTTTACCTCTAATGAATGTTTAGTTTTTGTTTTTTATAGTGATAGTAGATTTTGTTTCTGTTCATTTATATTATATTCAGTAGTCCAAAGGCTCTACTTATTTTATTATCTATGTATCGTATTTTAGAAAGAAAAAAACATTTTTAATGATGAAGTCAAGAGCGCTTTTTTCATCTCTTAAAAGTCAAAGATATTTTTCTGTGCATAGAATATGTATTCTTCTTTCATTTATTTTTAGTTTTCTTGTGTTGTCACTGTTTATTTTTAATGACATTTCCTGGTTAAAACTAACTGCAAATGGTTATTTTTAGTACAGGCAATTATCTGTGTGACAGCTTCAACCAGCATGATCATCTTCTTCTCTTATCTTAAATACAGCTAAAGTTTACTATATGCGCTAAATTTGGCTGTTCGGGTTTCTTCCTTTCTACCTATGTAATTTTATATGAGCTGCATTTAAAAATACACCTGTAAATACGATGTAGTGAAGCAGAATTGTAATTATACAATTTACTTCAGCTACTTTCAGAATGCAAATCTACAGCAAAATATCCATGAAATAAATGCATGGCATACACTGAAGCTGTTCCCTAAGCTATTGTTAAAACTATTGAAGTTTTGTTAAAAAGAAAAGAAAAAAAAAGTAAGATGCTTGTGCATCACACGGTCCTACCCAGACGGCTTTTTCTCATAAGCTACTGGCAAGACTGTTCGCTGTTAGAGACAAAGAAACATGTGAATTGAACGAAGATGACTATCTTCAATTCAGCTTTAGAAACAGCTCTCTTAAGCAGTTAATTATTATTTGTTCTTTCTGCAGAACAACGAAAAAAAAAAACATTAACCAAAAAGTAACTAAGCTGGGGGAACAATTGTTACTGCTTGTTTCTTCTTGTCAGGAAGAGTTTGCAAATCTTGGGTCTCATTAATCCCTAGCAATCACTGAAATATTCCTTAATTCCCAAATGAGATAATAATTTTATCTGAGGGTTTTGGTGACTTGTTTGTCACTGATTGGCTTGAGAAAATGAAAGACCTTTAAAACGCTGACACTGGAAAAATCTGTGCCATGTGTGGAAATCCAGTCTGTGGAAATATTCAGATGGGTGATGTCATCTACATGCTTTCAGCTTTGCCAGCCCAAGCATTTAGAATGCCAGGCTTATCACGCAGTATTGTCTTCTCCTTTGTGTTTGCAGTAGCATTACTGCAGGCTCCAGGAAGGAGGCTTCAGTTTTGACTGAGTCTCTTAATGCTGCTATGATATCAATAAATATATTCAGTAAATGGAAGACAAGATAATGATAATACTAATAGGTGAACCAAGTTTTGGTCATTGTGTTTACATAATCTCAAATAGGGTTTTCTACAATCAACAAATAACTTCTTATTTTTGTATGTCCTGCCACTGCAAATAAAAGATCTTTGTGATGTATTTAATATGAAAAAAGCAGAGCTGAAGCCAAGTAGACCTTCTACAGTGTTTAGCATCCCTTTTTGAATAGCTGTGTAAGTGCAATCATACTCTATGAAGAGAAAACTTCATCTGAACAGGAGTGCACAAGCCTCTAAGAGGAAGCAAGTGAAAAAAATCGTGTTTGTTGATAAAATTTTGCAGTTTGGAAGGGTACTAAGTTTGTGTGCTTTCAGATCACATGTTGATTTTAAGAGACTCATTATTAGATTCATTTGAGAATTTAACTGTTCCCAGCCAGCAGTTTGAGTCTTTTGTCAGAATCTCATGCATCACTAATAATTTCTTCTATTTGTTTTCAAAGCTTAGTATATAATCACAGTGATGTGGTACCCTCAAGGGTACCACAAGGTACAGCTCTAATTGCATCAGCAATTATGGTGAAGTTTATTCTTAGTGTTGTTTATCCAGAAGTAATATATATAATTAATCTAATTTTGACTGGGGCACATAGGCCTATGGTGATGCTCTCTGGTAAAAAAAAATTCTGTTGAATGTGAGTTCCCCAGAGGAAGTCATTTGGAATCTTAATGCCAATGTAGTTACACTAAGCCAGATTTGGCCTTGTAGCAGCTGAGGTAACCTATGGTTTAGGCCATTTTTTTCCAGGAGAGCAGGAAGCCTCCTAGGTTTTCTTGTAAACCTCACTACTGGTGTTTTTCTTCCCTTATGTTGTGTTAATATCCAGGACATACAAAGAACTCTGTAATCATTGAAGGCAACAAATCCCCTATTGCAAAGACAATGTAGTATTTAAAACTAGTACTTCTCCTCCCCTCCACCAACAATATAAAGCAGAGGCAGATTGTCCTGAATTGTAATTATTAATTCTGGTTCTGTAAGCTCCTTAACTTGGCTTTGTTTGCTGATATAATACAAGTACCTTCAGGAACTTACCCAGAAATCCCTCCCAAATCTATTATCAGCAACAAATTCTTGATATTAACAGGAATGGCTAGTCATTCAGTGCGAACACTGGCCCATCAGATAGATCTCAGGAACATTTCTTCTTCCTTAGATTGGGCTGATTCATCTTGTGCAGCACAAGAAATCTTGGGAGAGCACATCTCAGACTCTTTCCTGCGTGGGATCCGATTCTATGCTGACGTTGTCCAAGATAAACTGGTCTTACTACTGCTGCCTGTCTTCCATTCTTGCTGGGAGGACTTGTGGTTATAATGCAGGCGTAATTTTCGGCCCTCTCTCTGTGTGACCAATTCCTGTTTCCCTTCCTCCAGCTTTCCACTGAAAGCTACCCATCAGGGCCAGGTTTCACAATGCTTTGTGAAGCGTGGCTTGACACTTGGTTAATATTTTGTTCTGTGTTGGGTTCTTCTGCCCCACTTCTCTACCGTTGTTAGTTCTCTCCCTACATTTTATGCAACAGTTCTTATGCATACTTCTTGTTAACAGATAATTAATCATATGCTATGGAATGCAAAATGAAATTAGGAACAAACTAGGGTAATTCACTATCTTGTTGGATAGAGGCAATGGCAAAATTAATCTCTGCTATTATTCTATCCCAGTATGGTATCTCTGGTAAAAGGCTCCAGTCATGTTTATTATGTATTTTTGTATGTATAACCAACTACTGAGGAAATGTGGACATCCTGCAAAAGTTTAAAGAGTGCAGGTAATTTCCATTGTACCTCCTTGAAAAGATCCAGATTTCAAATTTAAGTTATATAAAGATCTAAATACAGAATTTTTTAATGAGTGTACTTTAATTCTCCCTCCCCCCCTTGAAATTCTGTGATTATTAACTGTTTTTAACTCCTTTGCTTAAAACTAATCTAGGCTGTTTTTTTTGTGAACAGAAATTTGATAGTCAGTATCACTGATGGAGCATTTTCAGAACATGAAATTGTGACTCTCGGGCGCTTTTACAGTGTGAGAGATGAATATGAAATGGATCTCCACTTCCTCCTTGCAGTAGCTCAAGAACAACTAAAGAGAAAGAGCTTTGAGAATTTTGAACAACTGTCTGCAGTGTTTATATACAATGACCGTGAAAAGTAAGTTTCTTCTGTTTATCCGAAACTGTTATTTAGGAAGTTTTGCTTGTGAACCTACCCACTTTCTGTTTGTTGCAGAGCAAGTGATATATTGCAGCCAAAGAACATTATTTGTAGTGTTAAGCCTCCCTCAGCACTTGACAGTAGACAAGAAAAGGATAGATTTTTTGTCTCTTTTTCATTTTATTTGTGGACGTTTTGTTATAGCTGTTGTCCTGAACATTCTGTGACATTGGATGCCTGTCACAGGCAAAACACAATATTTTAAATCAAAGAGGACAAATAATGATTTAAGGGCAAAAAGAAAGTATTTGTAGCTGGCTCTTTACATGGCTCATTTGCCCTTTTTGTTCTCTAATGTCACAGATGAAGAATTACGGAGAATCACTAAGGACCTCAGTGTGGGGGAAGCAGGCCACCATGTGCACTTCAAATTTCTCAGCTTTGAAATACTGACATTTCATAAAACCTCATTTTCATTGTCTGCACCTTGGTATTCCTTATGCATTTTCCTGTTCTCGGCGATGTTCACTTGATGTAAATCTGGCAATCACTGAATGTACACTTCTTCCCATCTCCTTCTGTTTGTGCAGATGTGGAGTGCTGCCCCGTGAGATGTGCAGAACTATTTGCAAGTCCTTTAGGTTGCCACTGGCTGATGATGATCTGCAAGCTTTACTGACCGTGTAAGTTAAGGGCAGATAGTGTGACCAGTGTGCATGGATGCAAATCAATGCTAAATATCTAGTGCAGACACAGTTCCTAAGAATTTGTTATTTATATAATATTAATCATTTAATGATACTGATTTTGTCCATATACACATGTAAATTTTCTTATTTATAGTATATTTATAATCAACTAAGATGCATTCATGGTAGAAACTTCTTTTTGCCTGACACAGTAGTTCATCTGGGTTTTGCCAGAATTCTATGGAATTAGTCTTACAGGAGTCGACTACTGATGCTTATCATTATCAATGAGATTCACTTTTTTGCATCAGTTTTTCCTGTGTATATGTAAGGTAAAACCAATAATCTTATGAAAGCACATTATATGAGTTTTAAGAAACATAACAAGATGAATTGAATCAAATGCCCTTGAATCAGGTAGACAGCATCAGTAGTAGATAAAAGCTTTAATCTCCCCTGAAATCTATCTTATTGTAGTTTTTAAAAAGGAAAAAGAGTGTTGGCATGGTTTTGGTGTTTTTCCATAGCACATTTCATTGTTTTGAAATTAATTGCTTCACTAGGTCTATTAAAGAGAATAGAAGTGAACAGAACTAGTATTCAATACACTCATATTGAAGGCTACAGTTCAGAGTAACCTGTGGTGTTTCGAACACTCATGTCATGTTGATTATTGCTTTTATGACCAGTTTTTCTGCTCATTGGTTTGTTCTTTCCCTTGTGGGAAATGCTTAAATATTTTGTCTGACTTCATACCGTTTAAAAAGCAGAAACAGATCTTGTCTTCTGTCACGTTTAGATGATTTCAGGTAGATGCGCTTCTTGATTTCAGAAGAAATTGCAAACTAAGCATCTGTATTTATCAAGTAATGAAAAGACTCTTGCCAGGCAGAAATGCGGCATCCATTTTCATAAAGCATCTTCATACTGCAAGCAAGACTTCCTGCTTAAATCCTTATCAACAAGACTGCTTTAAGAATCTTAAGGGGCTATTTTTCACAAAGCCCCCATTTCCAGACCAAAAACTTTCAGAATAGTTCCTTGAAGTAACCAGAAAGATAACTTTGGCATTTTGTTTGCTTTTCATCACTTCTGACAGTTAGGTTACAAGCATTAGTCATCAGAACCATGCCTGAATTTTAGCATTAATCTAAACCTCATTTTTGAGAACTCCCACTAAGCTACCCAACACAAAAACCCTTGGAGGACAATTGGCATCCTGTACTAGACCCAGGGTTCTCATAGTTTCCACTTCATAAAGGCTAAAATTGAATAGATGCACAGACAAGGGACTGGAGGCTTTGCTTTATGTGCTAACTCAATGCTGATGAAAAACAGACGAGTCAGACATATCTTAGACTCCAGAGACATGTTTATTGTTTGTGAATTTATATGAGGGAAAGCTTATGTGAGATAAACCTCTTCTCTCCTGAAGAGTCTTCGTGCAGGCAGTTAAGAAAAAGCCCAGTACGCTTTAATAAAAATCAGAGATAAGCTTAGAAGACAAGGAGGAGGCAGCATTGGATTTCATCCAGCTTTAGGCAGGTACCCATGTCATATGAATTGGGATTCAGCTGCTGTAAGTTCTTCCTGTAGACAATGGAGAAGGAGAGGATTACATCCTCAGCCTGTATAAAAGCTGGATTTCTAAATTAACGTCCAGGTTCCTTTGTTTCTAAAGGGGCTGTTGTCTGCCTATATTGCAGATTTCCATGTGAGGAAGGTAAACATTGTGAAGCTAGACTTCAGAAATCAGTATGAGAAGTCCTTCATATGATAGAGCGCTATGTGTAATGCCAGTTCTAAGTTACAATATCAGCTGCTTTGAATTATGGCACTTCATGTGGTGAGCCACTGCACTGCAGATAAGCAGGAAGATTGTCACATTCTTGATAATAAGTGCAGTTGACATTGGTTGGTAAGTTTATTGTTTCATGAGGGCGCAGAGTCAGAGAAGGGGTTTTTTAAAGTCTATTTAATAGGAGCAATCCAAAATTAATCCAGTAATTGAAAATTGAAAAGTAGAGTTGGCTGAATGAGGTCAAGATTTTTCCTTTTCTCCTGCTGATTTCTGTACTTTTCTTTGAGACTGAAGAATCTTGATCAGGCAGATTTATTGTTAATGAAGAACAGTCTCACTCTGGGGAGTACGCGATTCAGTGTGGGCAAAGTCAACGGTATTCTTTCCCTGGATTTTTTTTTGTATGAGAAAGAATGTAATTTTGTGTCCATTGATATTTATGAAGCAAGTAGTGGTGGTGTCCCTACTGTTTGTAACTGTGTTTATAAAGGAAGTAAGAGGTACAATAAAAGTTGTTGGATTGATTCCCACAAAATCAGTATATATAGCTAATGCACTAGCTGGACACTATTCAGCTATAAAATGATGCTAGACAATCAGATAATAGCTGAAGGCTGGAGCTGTATGTTTATTCAGCTTTACTATCTCAGATGAGGTGGTGAAGACTTTCTGTAAGACTTAATGACTGTCTTTTTCCATTTTGAAAGGTAATACTCTTAAAGTATTTATGACTTACATTTGTAAATTATACTGCAATGATCTGTCACTTATTAAAAGCATGGGATGGGGCTAGAAGTTGCTGTCTAATTTTGTGGTCACCTCCAGATGAACTAAGACTTTGTTTACTGTGCCCTAAGACCATTCTTTTTCCTCAAAGTGCAGGAAGAATTAGCACAAAGTTTGTGAGGTTTCATTAGACCCTTTCAAGTGTTCTGTCTAGAGTAAATTTGTATTTTTAATTGTATGGTGTTGTACTACTAGGATTCAGGTACCCAATAGTATGTCCATTTTTCCAATTACCTGAGGTGGCTTAAAAAAAAGATTAAAAAGTATTAAAAAGTATTTCCTATCTGCATCAGCATTTTCTCAGTTTTTTAATCCTTGGGCAATACAGTCTTTGAATCACAATGTATTAAGCAATGCAGATGGTACACAATTGTTTCTGCCAGAAAACTGCAGTAGTCATTATAAGCATTTCTTTATATTTTTGGGCGGATAATGAACGAATAGTTGGTTTAATAAATAAATGTTGCCAAAGTGCCCTAGTAATGGATTGGGGGTAAGGGTTTTATTACTTTTATTTACTGCAATGCTAAATATGTGTTAACAAGGACTTAAAAAGATGCAGTCCTTGCCAGAGGGTATATAAACAGCTGGAAAATAAGGAAAATTAAGGGAAGAAAGAATTAATAACAAGTTTAAAAGTGTTACATGTTGATTGTTCCACATTAGTTTAGTTGTTAAGCACATGTCCCTATTTTTAAAATATGTCTTTTACTTTCTGTTAAAAGCAACTGTGTAGTTCTTCACCTCTCCACAGTCCCACAGTGAGCCTGTTGGAATCTGAAGGAGGGGGCTTGTTCTTCTGAAAAAGTTAATCCCTCGTGTCTCAGGTAGCAGTGCCTGGTAACAATGGGCTTCCTGCATGGTCATCCCAGTTCTCAAGTCACTAATACGCCAGGCCAGGCTAGGCCAGGTCACTTCTTCCTGCTCAACTTTTGCCTGGTTTGTGGCTGAGTAATACTTTTTTTACTTGGTTGATGGCCTGAAATGTTTTGTTAGGGCTGAACTACTTCTTCCAGGAAGCAAACCCTCTTTTCCTGCTACAGCAAGTGTTCTGGTAGCAGGAGCCCAATTGGAAATGGTCACAAGATCATTCTCCTGCTCTCTATCTTCTGCATGTTGCCTTTGATGCCTGAGAGCCCCTATGCCATTTGTGATGAACTAGGATCACCATTTGGATCTCTTAAAAGAGATTATTTCTGTTATTCAGTATGCTGAGGAACTGATGGTTCAATTTATAGTTTTTTAAGACGTGAATAAATGCATACCCAAGATGGTAGCCATTACTTAATTCACACTGCATAGACTTGTCAGTGCTTGCTGTTTTCAGTCTTTTCATGTCAGCAGTTTATGAGAGTTTAGGTGTGTACCTGTGTTACACAGAAACAAACAGGCTGAAGAATCCAAAGTTTTTCTGTTTTTCTCTAAGGTTAAAGTAGCACGATTCTTCTCCTTTATTATAATCAGATTAACTTCGTAATAAATATTATTCAAAACTAAGGAATTAAAAACCTCTGCATGTACATCAGCTTTTCAAGGAATTGTTTGGGTTGCAGATTTCTTGATGGAAAATAAAAAATATTTGTAAGTAGCCTTTACTCACCAAGGCATCCTCAGAAATGCTTGTAATGTGATTTAACCAGATTTTTCACATATCTGGAGTATTTCGTTATGAATATATTTTTAGAAGCAGCAATATGCGAGTATTTCTGTAATGTCAAGGGAAGAAAAAAGCTCTGCAATCTATGATAGTGAAGTGAGTTTCATAGTCTAAAATCACATGCATTAGTGAAGTCGTAGAGCAAAACTGAAGAGAAGCATGGCTTCAAGAGATCTTTGTTACATCTTGCTAAGACAAATCTAATTCCTTTCCTGAAGACCACTGTCAGTTTCATTCGTATTAAGTCCCACTGCTGAAATGTATGACATCTCCGTCCTACTAATGCACAAATTGATAACATCTCCTCAGTGCATCTGTGCCAAAGGATGTCCTTTACTAGACATAGTAAAGGACATTGGAAAGATGTCCTTTGGTAGATTGATACAGTAAGTCACAGCAGGAAAAAGAGCTGATTTTTTTTCTTTCTGGATTATTCCAGAGTAATATTTTAAGCTGCTTTCTGTAGCTATTTAAATATGGCATTTAGCAATCTCATTTCCTCTGTCCGTGTTAAAATCTTTGGTTATTGTTACCTTCTTGCTCATATTTTTATCTCAGTTTGCAAGTGCTAGGGCTTTTCTCCTTGTTAATGTTTTTTTGAAAGTAGACACAATATTTTCCTTGACCTCATTGCTTCAACGTAAAGTTTAAGTATTTACATGCCTTCACTTGTTCTGTAGTCAAACATCCTGCTTATACAGCTCTGCATCTTGGCTTAATCTTTTGACTTTTCACAGTGTGCAAAATATAAATACTTATATAGTCATGATAATTCTGAAATACAAAATGTGTGTGCCATACGGTTTTTTTTCCCAGAGGTATAAATTTTTTTTTGTCTTGCTACTTCTGACGCAAAACTCCTTTCTTTTTCCAATTGCCTCCTGCAAAAAACCCTGAAATAAACAAGAACCCCCTTGGAGTGGGAATGATAGTTTTCTTGTATATTGCATGTATTCGCCAAAAGTAATGCTTGTATTAAATGGTTAATGTGTGTGAGCTATTATAAAGAAGTAAGCTATCCTAAGAGGATTTCGGACTCCTCTTTAATACTAGTAGCAGCAGCATTCTTTGCTGTCATCTTCAACATAAACTCCAGTTTATTGCTAGCATCTCTGTTTATGGCTTTTGGTATATTTTTTTATTATCTCTCCTGCTGACTATTAAATGAAAGGTGTGGGGGGAGGAGAAGGTGGGGATAAGTTGCAGTTTATTGCAGTCTATTTTTGTTGCTAGATTTATTTCTCCTCTTCTCCGGTATTGTTTTCCCAGTTTGTGCTATAAATTCTCTCTTAAAGTACCTTCATGCTTAATTTTTACTAGAACCCTCTGCGGTGATTGAGGCCAATGTTATGTGGAGTGCTATTTTTTTAAGAGCAAGATAAAATTATTTTCTAAAAGAGTTGTTTCTTGGAGATGATCTTACTCCTCTGCAACAATATTTATCTCACCGGATTATAGGACAGAATTGTTAAAACTGATGTTTCCCACCAAAGAATAGGTGTGGAGTCTTCCTGGTTGAATGTGTCTCTCCGTAGACCCCAGTGAAGCACAGACACTTCCAGGTTGTGCTTATGTTCCAGCTTCCATTTATATGTAGGTAGTGTTAGTTGAGACAAACGTCATTCACAGACACTGCTAGCACAGTATTTATAGCAGAGCAGTTAAGCTGTTCACATCAAGAACGATTTGCTGGGTAGCTTCAGCTTGCAGATATCTTTCAAGCATTTTACTGGTCCCACTGAAATAACAGTGGTTCCCAAGTACCTTAATCTCCTAAGGGTTTTGCTGAATTGAGGACTTTTTTCCTGAAGCTGCTTCATCCAAATCAGAAGAACGACGTGGCCTGCAAATGTGTTCCCATGGGGTTTTTTAGTGCAGGGTAATGACTTCAGAAATTTGACAGGGGGAGATAGTGTGTTCCATACATACCTGTAAACCTTAGCTGACAGAATATGTATCTTCATGCATTTAGGGCACCCTCATAACTGACACAATTACACATTTCCTTCATGGAAAAAAAACACTGCCATAAACCAACTGCCAAATGACAAGGGTAGTGATTTTCAATTATGGCTATTATTCGATAGGTTAGAGAGCTATATGTTTGTCAGTTGTAAATTGATCCCAAGGTGTGTGCAAACAGCATTTTTGAAGGGATGCTTATGATTGTAGAAGCCATATAAAACAGGTCAGTTGTGTTATAGCACAGCTCTCTTGTATCGTTCTTCCTGTTTCTCTATGTTTGTCACTAATTGTGAGGTGCCAGTGTTGGAGAAGGTCGGGCAATGCTTCACAAGTGAAATGAAATTAGTTGAAATGTAATAAACATTAACAAAGCTGAATCCTGCTATGAGAAACAATAGTTAGGTGTAAGAATATGGAACAGAATGTATGATATGTAAGTCCTGACAGTCTGGTAGTGTTTTTCTGTATTCCTGCCAGTGTTTGGCAATAAAGGAGTAAAAAATTATTATCCAAAAAGTATTGTATTAGCGTTCTTGTAGATAACGCAATGCACCTTTGTTAAAAATTTCCTTTAACCTTGAGTCTACTTGTGGATATTCTGCTTAGGTTTGAAGATGACTGTAAGCAAGTGAATTATAAAAAGTTTGTGGATGGGCTGAACTGGAGAAAGAATCAAATCCCTGCCTTCCAGACAATAAAAGTTCCTTTCAAGGTAAACCCAGAGTATCTGAGCAAAGGAACAGTTCAATATATTGATATAATTTGTCCAACTTTAACACGACTACTTTATACAATGGAGACCACAATGGTTTTGTGTCTACTTTCTTGAAGCAATTATTTTTTTTCTGGGGGGTTTAGAATGAAGCAGAGAAGTCAAACACGGACAAAGAGCCCTGTCAACCCATGCCTAATAGGTGTCATATCAGAAAGCCAAGGATTAATAGGTATAAGTTGCTCCTGGGGAAATTCCAATGGGATTCCAGAAGAAAATTTTTCACCATGAGAACAGTTAAACATTGGAATAATCTCCCCAGGGAAGTGATGGATTACTATACACAGGATACTCTTCAGACTCAGCTTGACAGGGTTCTGGACCATCTCATTTAAACTGTGTCACCTAAATAGGTTGGAACAGATGATCCTGAGGTCCCTTCCAACCTGGCATTCTGTGATTCTATGACTGAATGATCTCTGCGAGATTTTTCTAGAAGAAGAAAAAAAAAGAGGAGAAACAGGTGTATTTGTCAGTGAACAATGGGTGTGAATATGGCTTCACCCACAATATTATTGACATGTGTCAAATGATCTGTTTGCTTGCTGAGATAGTCAGGAAATACTTTAAACTCCACTGACACTGTAGAAAATAGTTGTGTGTTTTTTATAACTCCATAGAAACTTGTGCATGATACAACATCCCACTGGTAGGCGTACAGCAAGAGCAATATCTCCACCAGCCTGCTACTTAGGGTAAATAAAAATGCAGTATCAAAAAACTGTGGAGATTAATCCAATCTTGCCATCTTATGCTGAGCAGAACACTTTAAAATAGATGGTGCATAAGGCAATTATGGTGATTTTAAAAAACTTTGCAACAGATAAACCCAAAGCCTGTCCGCCAACACGTAGTTTTGCTGTTCTGACCTAGCTAGTGTGTTGCTATGCTTGAGCAGAATGTGTTTGATTGTATTCAGACCATTTAGACACATAGCATTACTTTAAATTCAGGTTCAACAGTGACATAGTTTAAACCAATACGTTCCTCTAGTACTGTGCTTGCCTTATTTGACTTCCCAGCTCTTGCTTCTGTAGCATCTTTAACTGATCAGGGCCCAATGCTGCTGGGTTTCTCTGCTTTCCATGGTAGTTTATTTTTCATTTCGTCAGTGAGAAGAATTTTTCCATCTTGTGCCAATAAAATCAAAGCCCTTCCACATGTTTTATACAGCAGTCCTGTGATTCAAAGTGTGCATTAGGTTTCGTTCAGTAGATGTCCTTTGTTTTTACACAAGAATCCTGTACTTAAGTTATAACTTAATGTTTAAACAGTGACTGCTCTCAGGAGATTGTGTGAGGATAAGAGGCCTTGTGAGCCTCAGTACCTCGGAAACTAAATGAAGGCCAGAGCTGTGCCTGGTGAATTTTTGCCTTGAAGATGATGCTAAGCTCTATACCAAAGCAATGGGGAAAAAAGCAGTGGCAGAGATATAGTGTTGAATGTGTTTGATTGTTTTTTTCCAGTCACAGGGTGGCTTATCTAAGCCACTGAGCATGACCTGATTTCTGGCAGGTGAAGGAAGGAAGTGTCTCCTATGGGGTGAATGTGGGGAGCAAGTAGCGGTGACACCAAGAGGCAGCCTTCACAAGCTGAAAGTGTGGAGGAAACTGTGCTTGTAAAACAAGCAGGAGGTTGAAGTGGACATTTGTGGTGAAACATATGTTCTGATCAGCCTAAGAGATGAAGTTTTGTTTGGGTTTGAAGAAGATATTATCTTTTGCTGGAAGAAAGCCAGTGCATGGCCTTTCTGGGAGTGGCTGATGCCTAAGAGGCCCAGTTGGCAGTAGTACATTGGGTTAAAATTCAGTAGAAAAGTTACAGCTGAAATCAAAAAGGAAGAAAGAGCATCAAGAGAGATTATAATCAGTCATCTTCATGTGGAGATAATCAGTTCCTCATCAGCTCCGAAGCCTTGCTGTAGCTGTCAATCTGATATATTGCACTGTTTTTAGTGAACTGTGCCCAAATTGATGCTAGTAGAATTTACTACTTTATTGACTTTATTATTTTGTTAACTAGCTGCAATATGTAGGTACAGTACAAGAATATTTTAATGAAGAGATCAATACAAAATGGAAAAAAATCAGAGAAAGGGGAAGATTTAAATCTTATTCAACTTTAGAATCCAATCATTCAGTTCATGACTTACCATGAATTAACAGCAATATTTTGGGGCTACAGTTTCTGTGTTTGACAGATAGATTTCAGCAGCAGGGTTGTGCTTTTTTTTTAGCTGACTTTTTCTTCTTTCTCTCTATCTCATTATTTTGTATGATTTTTGGTGTTGAGACATAGAAAATTTTCAAGATTATCAAGTATAAGCATCTTAATGTAAAAAATATAGTGTGGTATAATTTGAAAATATGTGAAAGGGGCTAATGATAGAAAGTATTTTTAATAAAATAGCCTGCAAGATTTATAAAAATGGGCACGTAGTAATCTTTTAAGAGGATGTGCTATATAAAGGTGCAATTTTTCATGCATTTGTGAAACGAGGCAGCTCATTCAAGGTTATGTCGACCAGCTTTTAGTTTTTCTTATTTTTGGTGTTATTTTCTAAGATGTTCTCTGGGTTACTAATTTCAGAATGAAGATGACTGGGACAGAAAACCACCATCCTTTCCTGTGAAAAGCATCACGTACTTACCTTTTCTGGATGACCTGTTTGGCAAGGAAGAGTAATCCAATCTGTGCAAGGCACTGCTTTTGGATTAGTGTTTCAGCTCCAAAGTTTACTTGAACAGATACTGAAAACATTTCTTGTGAAACAACAAAAAAAAAATCAGATACAGTTTTTATTGCATTTTATTTCTTAATCCAACATAGATGTATACTTTGTGTATTTTTGTTGCTCCTTCTAAATCAACAGTACTCTTTCATGCTTATACAATCATAATTAAAACTGTATCCTCTAATCTTTGTGTCTGGTTATATGGAGAATTTACAGGCATTGAAAAATAATTGAGTCAAACAGAGCAAAATCTGACTGACCCTGCTTTTTTTCTGCAAACAAAAAAAAGTTGTTGGATGACCTCTTAAAATATTAGAGCCGACTATATTAGCACGATAAAGTAATTCCATTCAAATTTCCTCTTTGCTCTTTAGCTTGTATCTGTGATTTTGTTGTATCCCTGTGGTGAGGCTAAAGTACTGTTTGTGTCATTTTTTTTTATTTTATGGAGGAAGTACTAGCAAGGTTTTAGCACAGTATAAAGTTGCTCTGGTATCAGAGATAATTATAGCCTTCCAATGTAGAAGTAAATATTTTGCAGGCATGACACAGAAGCTATCAGTTCTTGCTTTTGTTTTAAATGTGACTCAGATAAGTAGCCACTCAAGTTTACTTGGTTGAGATATGTATGCAGATGAGGTGTTTCAGTACACTTTTAATGTGCATTTTTCTTGCTGTGTATTTTACATTTGAAAATTAATTGATGCACTTCTCTTTGCTCAAAATCACAGTGACTAAATAGAGTTTATGTTAGCATTTTTGTAACTTTTTAAGCTTATGCCAGCTCAAAGCCATGTTTAGATCTGAATTTGCTGCATGCTTTTGTGAGAGAAATAATTACCCCAGTTTAAAGAATGGAAGATCTGAGGTGAAAGGGGGAACTGACTCATCCGGGGTCATGCCATGGGGGAACAGGTGTGAGCCAGCGCAACTCTGTTGGTGGCTGGGAAGCACACACAATTTGGTAGGCTGAGAACCCTACGCTTTCTGTAATCCGAAATTACAATTTGAGGAGGAGGTGTATGTTACAGAAGGGTGAGAATTCAATGTTATCTGAATCCCCAAATGGAGTACGATACAGTAGAATCATAGAATCATAGAATCAACTGGTTGGAAAAAATCTTTGAGATCGTTGAGTCCAACTGTACCTGGCCACTAGTAAGTCATATCCCTGAAAAACTCATCTACCTGTCTTTTAAACACCTTCAGGGATGATGACTCAACCACTTTCCTGGGCAGCTTTTCCAGTGCCGAACAACCCTTTCAGTGAAGGAGCTTTTCCTAATATCTAGTCTGAACCTCCCCTGGAACAACTTGTGGCCATTTCATCTCGTCCTATCACCTGTCACTTGTGAGAAGAGACAAGCATCCACCTCGCCACAATCTCTTTTCAGGCAGTTGCAGAGAGTGATGAGGTCTCCCCTCAGCGTCCTCTTCTCTAGACTAAACAACCCCAGTTCCCTCAGTCACTCCTCGTAGGACTTGTTCTCCAGCCCCTTCACCAGCCTTGTTGCCCTTCTCTGGACGCGCTCCAAAACCTCAATGTCCTTCCTATACAGAAGGGCCCCAGAACTGAACACAGTACTCAAGGTGTGGCCTCACCAGTGCTGAGCACAGGGGCACAGTCACCTCCCTGGTCCTGCTGGCCACACTGTTTTTGATACAGACCTAGATACCATTGGCCTTCTTGGCCACCTGGGCACACTGCTGGCTCGTATTCAGCCGGTTGTCCACCAACACCCCCAGGTCCTTCTCTCCCAGGCAGCTCTACAGCCATTTTCCCCAAGCCTGTAACGCTGCATGGGGTTGTTATGTCCCAAGGGCAGGACCTGGCACTTTGTCTTCTTGAACCTCATCGCATTGGTCTCAGCCCATCAAAGCAGTCTGTCCAGATCCCTCCATTTGCCACAACTCTTTGGGCTCAGCCATCCAGCCAGTTTTTTACCCAGCAGTGGGTGTACCTGTCCAGGTCAATGGCAGCCAGTTTCTCAATCTCAAAGAATACTGTGAGAAATGGTGTCAAAGGCTTTACAAAAGCCCAGGTAGACCACATCCAGAGCCTTTCCCTCATCTATCAACCGGGTAACCTTGTCACAGAAGGAGATCAAGTTGGTCTGGCAGGACCTGCCTTTCATAAACCCATACTGACTGAGTCTGATAACCCGGCTGTCCTGCGTGTGCTGTGTGATAGCACTCAATATGATCTGCTCCGTGACTTTCCCTGGTACCGAGGTCACACTGACAGGCCTGTAGTTGCCTGGATCATTCGTTCAAATAATAACTTAATTCAATAAATTTGTATCTTTTTGGAAACTTGGAGATCCCTTTCAGAATTATGATTCCCTTTAGAAATACTGTTCTGCACTTTTACATGGTAGTGTAAATTAAGTTTTTAATTCCAGCCCCCCCAGCTCCTGAGAAGAAATTATTTTCCCTTTATATGGAAAAACATGAACTTTTTGGCAGCTTTTTACCTTTTTTTTTGTCAGAAAAAAAGTACTTGAGACAAGGCATAATTATGTGTGTTGCTGCTACCTATGAAGGTGTTTGCAATACAGTAGGTAAGTGATCGTCTATGTCAAGGGGGTCAAAAAGAGAACTGTGAAAACTTGCTGAAGTACTTCAAGTTGTAAACAGTACCATGGGCTTATTTTTTGATACAAGAGAGGAAAATAATTTCTTACACGACAAGAAAAATATCTGGCCATGGGCATAGTGTCAGAAGCCAAAGCAATAGTAACTTGTGTTTGAAGCCAGTTGATAAAAGCTGAAGATTTTTTGAGCTTGACACTTAAAAGGAATGCAGTTACCCTTGTAAATTTTTAATGTTCTTCAAAATTCAGCAGGATTAATTTCAGTCTAGAAATCTTGTCCAGCAGAAAGTTTCCAAGAATAATTGAACATTTGGAGCTTTCCAAGTGGCTTTTAGAGATGGGAAATTCACTTTATTTTGTTTTGCTTTATATGCATATGGCAAAGAGGAGCCTCTTTTCAGGGAAAAAATAGTATAAGAAATATAGTTTCTTCAAATTTCATGCGGAACCTTGTGTATAAATCTGGTCAATCATGGTCTGGTCTGGTCTCATCATGGTCAAGAAAGGTGACTGCGAACTGGAACCAGTGCAGAGAGGAACTAGAATGGTGAACAAGAGAATGGAGATAAGAAAGGATCTTGGCTTGTTTAGTGAAATAAAATGGAGTCTCAGAGAGAATATGACTACTCTCTGTAAACACATTATGACCAGGCAAAAATAATCTGTTTCAACTAAGAACATGGGTAGTCTAAGAACAAAAGGGTATAATTTTCCACAAGTAAATTTAACTAGACAACAAAGCTTCTAAAGCAATGAGGGTCTCAAACAGCCTTCCAAGACTAAAGTACAGAGATAGTTTTAAGGTTGAGATGGGTCATCTGAGGGCAGTGTTCATTGTTACTGTCCTGAATTATTATTCTCACTTATTTCTCCTTTCTTTCCCATGCATCTTGCATATCCCTGATGAACGCAGAAGAATCACCTAGGACCAGGGCAGGCAGGGCATGAAAAATATTTTCAATGCTTGTCATTGTGCTCACAATGTGTCCTACGCTGTGATCTGATGTGTTATAAACAGTTTTCACCAGGTTTTCTCTTTGACAAAAACAGCGCTTCCAGAAGGGAAAGCCCTAGCCAATGAGCAGTCCAAGAAGACACTTTGTATAATGTGACTTACCACATATGCTGTCCAGAATATTTCAACCTCTCCTCTAATCCTGCCACCAGCTTCTTCTCTCTTTTCACAGTGCTGATGAGGGGCCTGAATGAAGACAATACCACAGGATTATCTTTCAAAGATGGCAGGAGGCCACAGTTTTAGAGCATGCATCACATAAAGGGGAAGGCAGCTCTCACAGTTGCCGTTAATCTCAGCTCTCAATCTCTGTAGGGGAGCCAAAGATATCTTCTTTCCACAAGTATCTATGCTGCCCACGGCAGGAGCGAAGAGGTTCACATTACAGTACTGACTCTCCATCTCGCTGCTGGGATCTGCTGTGTGTTCAGTGTTAATTTTCATTTCCTCAACTTGGCATTTGAGAAAAAGAGGCTTCAAATTCTCTGGAATAGCTGCTGCTGCTGCAAATGTCAGGCTGCAAATGGCAAAGAGGATCAGTCCTTCATGTGTAGATGGTGCGCTGGTTGGCTCATGGTCTTCCATCAGCTTCTGCTCCTGTCCAGTTCAGAGTGCCTGCTCTGGTCACCAGCAAGCAAATGGGCCCTATCAGATATGGTAGTCACAAGCAGCATAGACAATATGTGGACAAAGATGAAATTCCTCACTAGGCAATATTTTCATGTGTCCTGCCCATTATACCTGCATCTACTGTATTTTTCTAGACAGAACAATTTGTACCAATGTCAGACAAATGTTCATTCATCTACATAAATGAAAAGATGTTGAAGTCCCCCTTCAGCATTTGTCACTCGTGTGTTAATGCGAGTCAATCCTATTTCAAGGCAGAAAAACTCTTCACAGTCATAGTTTGGGCTCAGCTGGCTCCTATGTCTGCTATCTCTGTCTTGTCCTTTTAGCCCAGGAGATGTTTCTGCCTCCTAAAGGTGAACTTTCTGTGGGAAAACTGCAGGGATCCTAATTCCACGATAATCAAAATATTAGATGTTTTCAGTCACTTGACAGCAGATACCAACAGTCCACGTATCACTAATAATATTTCACTGGTCTATGGCTTGCTGGACACTTCTGTGTTTGTCTCGTTAGAGACATGGAACTAATCATTACAAGAATTTCCAGTTTTTAACATCTTGTAGTTATATGTAGGTTATTCAGTGACATGGAGAGAAACATTAGTTCTTTACAGTCTAATGTCCTCTGCCGTAACTCATCTGTTTTATATTTACTCGCAGCATTTCTTCTTCTTCGAGGTGGCTCAGCCAGCAAGCCCCAGTACAGTGAGAAAGACAAAACAGCAGCATGTTTGTGAAGAAGTTACAATGGTACTACTAAGGAAAAAATACCACAATTTGAGCTCAGTCAGATTTTTTAAATTATTTTTAGGTTTTAGAGGGCAGAATAGATAACATTTGATAGAAAACTGTGTTGAAAGAAGGCTTTTTTAAGTTACTGTTTGCTGTTTGTTTAGGGTGGTGTCTCCAAGACAGTTGGAAGTAGCACTCATGTTTCAGGCAATGGTCAAACAATCCAACAGGGGCAAGTCCATGCCCTACCAGTTTCCAATATAAAATTTAAAACCAGTGAGAGGGCATAACCAAGAAAAGGAATTTCATATAGATATATGTTCTAGGTTGATTATATAAACTCTTTCTCTGCATAGCTGGGCATTTCTGAATTACCTGTAAGTTTCTTCTGGTATCTATTACACACAAATAAACTAGCTATCCTCATCTGCCCATCACCCTAGCCATGTGTCCTCTTTGTTCTCCTCTTTCATCAGACTAGTTTCATATTAAGAACTACAAACAAAAACGAACTGAAGGAACTGATTCAAAAACTTCTCTGAAATCTGATGCAAATTCTTTGGCAAGCAACATAGTGGGATGATCTGCAATAGCAAAAGTTCATAATGTCACCTGACAGTATTTGAGAGAGTTCCTGCTTTCAGAGACAAATTTGTCAAACTTGAAAACTTTTGCAGAGCTGCTGAGGCACAGGTAGGATGCAGCTTCCTCTAAATTACAATTTAAGGGTGAGACTTGCCTTTAGATGTCTACAGTGCAGATGTCTGCACCTGTACTAGCACTCTGGATCCCTTGCTTAGAATCATAGAATCATAGAATCTTCTGGTTGGAAAAGAACTTGGAGATCACCAAGACCGACAGTATCCATCCTCTGCTAAACCATGTCCTTCAAAAACTCATCTACCAGTTTTTTAAACACCTTCCGGGATGATCACTCAACCATCTCCCTGGGCAGCTGTTCCAGTGCCTGACCATCCTTTCGGTAAGGAAATTCTTCCTAATATCCTGTCTGAACCTCCCCTCGTGCAACTCATGGCCATTTCCCCTTGTCCTATCACCTGTCACTTGATCAACACTCACTCTGCCACAGCCTCCTTTCAGGCAGCCATAGACAGAGATGAGGTCTCCCTTCAGCCTCCTCGTCTCCAAGCTTAACAACCCCAGTTCCCTCAGTCACTCCTCGTAGGACTTGTTCTCCAGCCCCTTCACCAGCCTCGTGGCCCTTCTCTGGACGCGCTCCAAAACCTCAATGTCCTTCCTATACAGAGGGGCCCCAGAACTGAACACAGTACTCGAGGTGTGGCCTCACCAGTGCCGAGCACAGGGGCACAATCACCTCCCTGGTCCTGCTGGCCACACTGTTTTTGATACAGACCTAGATACCATTGGCCTTCTTGGCCACCTGGGCACACTGCTGGCTCATATTCAGCCGGTTGTCCACCAACACCCCCAGGTCCTTCTCTCCCAGGCAGCTCTCCAGCCAGTCTTCCCCAAGCCTGTAACGCTGCATGGGGTTGTTGTGTCCCAAGTGCAGGACTCAGCATTTGGTCTTGTTAAACCTCATCCCCTCGGTCTCAGCCCATTGATCCAGCCTGTCCAGATCCCTCTGCAGAGCCTCCCTTCCTTCAAGAAGATCAACATTGCCACCCAGCTTAGTGTCATCTGCAAAATTGCTAAGGGTGCACTCAATCTCTTCGTCCAGATCATTGATAAAGATATTGAACAGGAATGGACCCAGCACTGAATCCTGGGGAACACCACTCGTGACCGGCCTCCAACTGGATTTAACTCCATTTACCACCTCCCTCTGGGCCCGGCCATCCAGCCAGTTTTTTACCTAGCAGAAGATGTGCCTGTCCAGGCCAATGGCAGCCAGTTTCTCAATGATAATACTGTGAGAAATGCTGCCAAAAGCTTTACAAAAGTCCAGGTACACCACATCCACAGCCTTCCCCTCGTTTATCAACTGGGTTGCCTTGTCACAGAAGGAGATCAGGCTGGTCTGGCAGGACCTGCCTTTCATAAACCCATGCTGATTGGGTCTGATCACCTGGCTGTCCTGCATGTGCTGTGTGATAGCACACAGTATGATCTGCTCCATGACCTTCCCCGGTACCAAGGTCAAGCTGACAGGCCTATAATTCCCCGAGTCCTCCATCCGATCCTTCTTGTAAATGGGAGTTATATTTGCCAGTCTCCAGTCAAGCAGTACTTCCCCAGTGCTAATGGAATGTCAATAATGGACACCTCTAGGGAGTGACTAGCCTACAGGAATATCTATAGGAGGCATGATAACTACGCACTGCCCCTATCTCTGCACTGACTGTGAAGGGATTTTAAAAAAAAAAACAATTTAATGTGGATGTTTGCAGTGCTGTTGGGTGAGAGGAGTTCCTGCACTTGGCACATGCTAGCCTTGCTAGAGGAGCACTGAGATCAAGCTGGATGACAGCTTGGCTGCTCCCCACCCTTGCCGCTGTCTGTGAGGGCACTGCAGTGAGCATGGTACATGTAGGAAGGTCTGAGCTTCAGGCAGCTTTGGGTAGTCTGGGTTAAGCATGGGCAGACAGAGTATGAGTCTCCACTACATGCTGACTATCCATGTGACCCCTTCTCATGGGTGTTCTAGAGTTTAGGTGGAGCAGACACTCAGGGTCATGCTTAGCAGATAGACCTGACCATCCTCAATGAGCTAGACTCAGGCTTAGGCCTAGTGCATCTTGGTCCAATTTGACTCCAGGTATAAAATCTGAGTTGATTTAAATATAATTAGGATACCTCCTGTTAGAGCTCTCTGAGAATCTAATTTAGCAAAGTATTTAAATGTATTCATAAGGCTGCCTCTTTTTCAGAAGCCACTTGAGTGCGTGCAGAGGGCTTGCTAAAATCTGTCAAATCAAGCACTGGTGGAAATGCTTTCCTGACAAAGAAGAATTCCTAATTGGAGGCATATAGGAATTTAATCATTGTAATAAAAAGCCCCTCCCTACAAGGAGGTGGCAGTGAAAGGAGGTAGTATAGAATTGTCTGGACATGTTTATACAGGCTATATATTGTGTGTTATTATTGTAGTTCTTCCACAATATAAGCTAGCAATTAGCAATTAAATTCCCATTATGGCATCATGTTGGTAATTGAGATAAACTGTAAGTGTGTAACTATTTTAAACCTTTCTTTTAACTAACCCAAATGCTGTAGTACGTACATAATTTAGAGATAATATACCCATTAGTAGAGTTTATGACTCAATAAACAGCTCCCACAAGTTCATAAAACCCAGAACCATAAACACCAGGACTATTAATGCAATAGAAATTCTGTGCCTCCCTCTTTTCTTGGTGGTCTAGCTAGAACAAGGGAAAATGCTATCTCAGGAAAAAAAAAACATTTATTCTGGCTATATAAATATAAATGAATTGTCTTAAAATCCATCTGGATATTTCCTCTCCTCCCCATGTCCCAGGTGGTCTGGCAAGAGTGATGCATTCTGCTTTTGTCTGCAGGCAAGAGCAAGAGCTCCCATTTGAAATCATTTACATGAAAGGATTGCATGTAAAAGCACTGGTGATATCCTCACCCTGCCTCTCCCTTCTAGAGAAATGGGAACAATATCTTCTCTAGAGTTAAGGTTAAATGTATGCAACAGAGCCGCTGCTCTTGCCATCCCTCTCCCAGTAGGTAACTCATCCTGAGTAGAAACACATGGTTTTAATTTGTTTTGCTGTTGCATCGTGTCTTCTGCTTTTGCCACTTTTGTGTGAGAGTTTGATCCCAGAATAAGCATCTCAAGTGACTGTTGGGATTTGTGTCTTATCACCTCACCACTGCTGAATTTCTGACCTTTCTGTAGGAAGAGACTTTGGCCCTTAGGACTCCAGCAAAGCTCATTTTCACAAAAGGCAGAAGCTCAGAGAGTTTGTTCTGCAGAAGCTTGGTAATTAGTGAGCAAATACATCTCTTTTGGGCTTTGTGCCACTTGCATTTCACTAGCCTTCCCAGTTTATCCTGAAGTTTAAGTTTCCATAACAATGGCATCAAAGAGTGAGGCACTCCCTTGGGAATATGCCTGCCCACTCAACTTTCACCCAATGCCTAACCCTCCTTCCACTCAACACCTAACATTTGTAACACTCCCTTGGTAAGTTTCACCACCTTGAAGCAGGTTCAGAGATGCCCCTTTTGATTCTCTGTTGGCAACAACATGCTGCAGATAACCCAAGACCCGAAGCAAATAGGATATTCAAATTAGGAAGACTTGCCATCTTAATGAAGAAAAATTACTTTCAGGAGCCAAACAATCATGAAGGACCTGAACTGTTGCTGCTGATGTCCCTACAGTTTCACCATTGAATTATGTGGGAATAGAGTTTGGGCAATTCCTTCACTGCTTTCCTGCCCTTACGCTCCTCAGCTAGTCTCGGGGGTAGTCTACATGCTTCAGCCGCAGCAGCCAGGTCCTAGGACTGGGTAAGATCCTGGGAGCTCCCACCTCAAAATGCAGTATTGCAGGAATGGAGGTATGGGAGTCTGTGACAGATGCACTTGACTCCTTAACCAAACTAGCAGTAGTTTGGTCCAAGGTCCAAAGGAGGTAAAGGCCTAAGCCATAACGAGGCCAATAACTTCTCTAGTTCCAATTCGTTCTCTGAAAACCTAGAAAGGAGCAGAGTGACACAGTGAGCATCCATGCATATGAGCTTGGAACACTGATCATGCAATTAACACATGAATAGCCAATAGCTTTTCAAAGACTCATTTATCAAGGAACAAAGAAAACTGTGGGTATAAGGAGTCCCATGCGCACCTTTCCTATTGCATGTAATTTGACTATGAGCCAAGCACTTTATCCCATACATATGGTAGCCTAAGTGAGCTGCCTTTGATCTCTCCCTGCTGAACAGCCTGGCTGCATGGCAGTGGTCTCCCTTTGAGCTGGGACGCCTCTCAAGGTTGGCTCTTGAGACAGACAGACCTTTCACCAACAGCAGAACTTTGGTAAGTGCGCATAACCTTGTAGGATGGTAGCTTTGATTTTGTGCCTTGGTAACTTTGCCTTGGTAGGTTTGAATCATTGTTTAAATGATTGTGCCATACGGCAATAAGAGTGAATCTTGCCATTGAACTTCATTAAGTTGCACTTTTGCAACATCATATTTCAATAAAACCACTTTTGCTGATACCTCTGACAGTGGTCCTTTGGGCAGTTTAAATCACTGATTCATGACAGGGTTGCACCATCTCCTCTTTGGCTGTAACGTTAGCAACCCTGGCTTCCAGTACCTGGCGGGCTGGAGAGACAGGAGAAGTCATGCCCTGGCTCCTGCCAAGGTGAGAGTCTGGATCAAAGCCTCATGTAGACAGCAAAGACAGATGGTGACTCCAGTGCCATCTCCAACCAGTGAAAAGGAAAGTTTTGCAAGCAATGCACATGGATGGGAAAAGGAGTAATTCCCAGGTACATGGTAATGTTCCTGCTACTGTGTATCGATGAACAGGACAGGATCTGAGATTCTGCATTGCAAAAAATTGTCTGTAATGCTGGCTGCCTGATCTACTACATTTGTATCATCCTGTGTCAATGGAGTGGATTGATGGCGTAACAGAGAAATTTTCATCAGAAACTCTTGCAAGAAAAATATTAATGACTTTTCATTACCATGAAGTACACCTTATCCTAGGTACATGGGTGGGCTCCTACTTGAATTATAGAGAAGAAAACTGAACTCGTCAGGCTTTGACTCCATTGTATGAAGTTAAGAAATGCACCAAAGCCTGCTCAGAGATTCCTAATCATTTGGAGAGATTGGGACTGGGGAGCAGGTCAGAAATTGAGCATTTGAAGTCTGTGGGTGACTGTGAGTCTTGTGTGTTGCAAAAGACCCTGCTTGTAGTTGTGATAGGCAACGGGGGACTGTTTTGGCAAGAGCAGGCCCAGTGATTGCAGGATTGCCTCTTCACTGAGGAGAGGTTTCATTTTTTTATTATTCTTTTCCCTGGTGGATTGCTCTGCTCAGTTGCCCAAACCTACCAGTTTCCCAGTGTAAGAAGCAACACTCCCTTTCTCGTGGGTCAGTGCAATTGTGTGGTCTTCCTCCTGCTTCGTTAGCTGAAGCTTTCAAATACTCTGAGACTGTTTAGACCTGCCTGCAAAGCCCTTGGCCAAGCTTTCCTGCTGATGGCACATGGAGAGCTATAGAATAAATGAATGGAGTGAGTATTAACACTCATGAAGCAGGAGGAAAATCTGCATAACTAATGCATGGATGTTGATGAACTCTTCCCTTTCCTCATATTCTTTCTATAAAAATGTCCCATTGGTGGCATTTGAGGCATCTCTGCCTCAGTGTGCCAAAGGCCTCTCGTATTGCTAGAGGTAAATCGTAAATCACAGAGCAAGATACAATTTTTTTGATTTAATATTGCTAATTTAATCCGTGTTAGTGATGCAGAGCATGTATCAGCAATGGAAAGCAATTGTTGGACATCTCTGGGGAGTGTTTTGTGAGTGTTTCCAGTCCCAAGGTGGAACTCAAATTTATGGAACGGGACATTTCAAGCTCAGGTGAGTGGAAATCATTCTCAGGGTGATATGGTATAATGTTGTATTTATCTTAGGAGTATAACTAATAGATAATGTACCAGTGCAAGTAGATTTTACAGTATGATGTCATAGTCGCCTTTCATCTGTACACCTAAATAATCAAACCCGAATAACATCCTTGAGTGAAATGGTCACTGTCCTTCTGGAAGTAATAATGCACGATTTTGTACAAAATGTTAGCCTTGTGGAGTAGGCTGGAACACATCAGTTAAAACAATGGTGCCAATATAGACAAATGATAGGTGGTTTTGTTAGTAATGGGATTGCCACCTCTTCCTTCTCCCTTTTTGCATCACTCACTGTATCTACTCTGGGTAATATGGTGGAGGGAAAATATGAACCTCTGAGTCTTCCAGGAAAGAAAGGGTAGGTTGCACCAGAGCACATTGTTTCTGAAAGTCAGGCCATTTCAGGAAGGATGAGCAAGAAAAGCTGGGAAAGACTTACTGTGCAAAGATTATTACAACTAAGTGGGTAAGCCTTGGTTTCATAGAATCTTAGAACCTGAGCTGGAAGGGACCCACAAGGATCTTCGAGTCCAGCTCCTGTCCCTGCACAGGACCATCCTGACATTCACACCGTGTGTCTGAGGGCATTGTCCAAATGCTTCTTGAATATTGCTGGGCTTGGTGCCTTGACTGCTTCCCTGTGTACTCCACCATTTGCAACCTAAACCTTCCCTGGCACATCTTCCTGCCATTCCCTTGAGTCCCATCACTGGTCACGAGAGAGATCAGCACCTGCTCCTCCTCCTTGTGAGGAAACAGTAAACTGCTACGAGGTTCCTCCTCAGTCTCCTCTTCTCCAGGCTGAATAGACCAAGTGACTTCAGCCGCTCCTCATATGATTTCTCCTCTACACCCTTCACCAGCTTTGTGGCCTCCTCTGGATGCTCTCCAGTAGTTTGGTGTCCTTTTTATACTCTGACGCCCAAAACTGTACACAGTATTTGAGGTGGGGTCTACCCAGAGCAGAGTGGGACAATCACTTCCCTTGATCAGCTGACAATTCCATGCTTGATGCACCCCAGGACATAGTTGGCCCTTTTGGTTTACCAAGGCAACTTAACGTCAAACAGACCCCCCAGGTCCCTCTCCACAGGGCTGCTCTCCAGCCTCTTACTCTTCAGACTGTGTGTATATCCAGGGTTGCCGTGTCCCAGGTGTAAAATGCAGCACTTGCCCTTGTTAAACTTCATATGGTTGGCGATTGCCCAGCTCTCCAGTTTGTCCAGATCCCTCTGCAGAGCCTCTTTGCAGGACCAAGGAGAACCTCCTTCCTTTGCTGGATGCAGGGGGAATGATAATAACAAAGGATAAGGACAAGGCAGAGGTACTCAATGCCTTCTTTGCTTTGGTCTTTAATAGGAAGGTAAGATGTTCTCTGGGCTCCAGCCTCCTGAGCCAGAAGACTGTCAAGGTGAACCCTCAATGTTTCAAGAAGACTTGGTTAGAGACCTGGTCGGCCAATTAGACATCCACAAGTCTATGGGGCCAGATGGGATGCACACAATTGTATTAAGGGAGCTGGCAGAGGTCTTTGCCAAATCCATTTCCCTCACCTACCAACAGTCCTGGCTGACTGGGGAAGTGCTTCTCGACTGGGGACTGGCAAACGTAACTCCCATTTACAAGAAGGGTCGGAAGGAGGACCCGGGGAATATAGGCCTGTCAACCTGACCTCGGTACCAGGGAAAGTCACGGAGCAGATCATATTGAGTGCTATCACACAGCATATGCAGGACAGCCAGGTGATCAGACCCAGTCAGCATGGGTTTATGAAAGGCAGGTCCTATCAAACCAACCTGATCTCTTTCTGTAACAAGGTTACCCGGTTGATAAACGAGGGGAAGGCTGTGGATATGGTGTACCTGGACTTTTGTAAAGCCTTGGGCAGCGTTTCTCACAGTATTATCATTGAGAAACTGGCTGCCTGGACAGGCACAACCTCTGCTGGGTAAAAAACTGGTTGGATGGTCGGGCCCAGAGGGAGGTGGTAAATGGAGTTAAATCCAATTGGAGGCCAGTCACGAGTGGTGTTCCCCAGGATTCCGTGCTGGGTCCAGTCCTGTTCAATATCTTTATCAACGATCAGGATGAAGAGATCGAGTGCACCCTTCACAAGTTTGCCGATGACACCAAGCTGGGTGGAAGAGCTGATCCACTTGAAGGAAGGGAGGCTCTGCAGAGGGATCTGGACAGGCTGGATCAATGGGCTGAGACCAACGGGATGAGGTTTAACAAGACCAAATGCTAAGTCCTGCACTTGGGACACAACAACCCCACGCAGTGTTACAGGCTTGGGGAAGACTGGCTGGAGAGAAGGACCTGGGGGTGTTGGTTGACAACCATCTGAATATGATCCAGCAGTGTTCCCAGGTGACCAAGAGGGCCAATGGCTTCTTGACTTATATCAAAAACAGTGTGGCCAGCAGGACCAGGGAGGTGATTGTGCCCCTGTACTCAGCACTGGAGCAGCTGAGGCCACACCTCGAGTCCTGTGTGCAGTTCTGGGCCCCTCACTACATGAAGGACATTGAGATGTTGGAGCGCGTCCAGAGAAGGGCGACAAGACTGGTGAAGGGGCTGGAGAACAAGTCCTATGAGAAGTGGCTGAGGGAACTGGGTTTTTTTTAGTTTGGAGAAGAGAAGGCTGAGGGGAGACCTCATCACTGTCTATGGCTGCCTGAAAGGAGGCTGTGGCAGAGTGAGTGTTGATGTCTTCTCACAAGTGACAGGTGATAGGACAAGGGGAAATGGCCGTAAATTGCACGAGGGGAGGTTTAGATTAGACATTAGAAAAAATCTCTTCACTGAAAGGGTAGTCAGGCATTGGAACAGCTGCCTAGGGAGGTGGTGAGTCTCCACCACTGGAGGTGTTTTAAAAATGGGTAGATGAGTATTTGAAGGACATGGTTTAGCAGAGAATGGATACGGTCGGTCTCGATGATCTCCAAGGTCTTTTCCAACCAAAAGATTCTATGATTCTGTGATTCTATGACAGCTCCCCCCAGTTTTGTGTCATCAGCAAAATTTTCCCACTAGGAAATCATGGCTTTTGTTTCAAGAAAGCCAGTGTATGTCAAATGGCTGAAAGTGACTCTTTAAACAGCATGTGCTAAGGTTACACTTGTGGTGCAGTCAGAAAGCTCAGGAATGTAAGGAGAGGGAAATAATCAACATTTATTTTAGCAATACTGAAATTAAGCTTTTTTTTTATTTTCAGGGCCAGCTCCTATGGTTACTATGCTCCCTGAACCTCTGTTCATGGCTGTTGCTGTTATCCACAGTGGTCTTCCACACTAGGTGAAAGCCAGCATTATGAGTTAGGTATTGGCTAATGTGACCAAGGAAGGCTGTGTCTCTGCTAGGCTGAACTTGCCATTTAAGTTGTAAAGATTCCATTCTGTATTTTTTTCAGTTCAAAGTGTGATGCTGAAATGTTGGACTGGTGGGAACACTGTTGCACACAGTTGCTAGGGAAACATCTTCTAGTTCATTTCCCTTTGAGTTTTGTCATTCAACTCTCAGTATGGCCATAATTCTTCCTTTAAAGTAGGACGTGTGAATCATAAAGGAGTGCCAGTCACTGATGTAAGAGCTGGCATTGGCCAAATACTCTGGTCTGAATTTCACCGAGGGTCTCAAGGTCAGCAGAGAGGTTTCTGTGGGTGCTGGAGGAGGATGGCAAGCAAAACAGCAGCAACATAGGTTTGAATAATGTGTTGAGAAACCTCTTCAATAGCTGCAGCAATGATTCGAGTTCAATTATATGCTGGAGATGGTTTTGCTCGGCTTTCTATTTACGTTTCTGTAGCCTTTTCTTCTGGTAGTGATGCCCCTTGTTTTCTTAATGAATCTGCTAGAAATGTGTTGGTAGGCTCTGTAATGAAATAAAATTCAACAAGAGTTATCAGCACAATACTAAATAGCGATCAGAAAATTCTCCTCTAAAGAGAAAGTGAAATGGCAACCCTTTTTTCTCTTATTCAACCATAAACATCATTACAATCATCACTCATCAGCATGCCACAGAGGAAGTGATGGAAGTTGTAAACATCAGTCTTTGCTGCAGAAGAGGCCTCTCCCAAACATTTGTATGTCTAACCTCTCCCTCAAAGAGATAATTAGGGACAAAATTACTCACCCCTCTGTAGGAAATAAGGTGGGGACTAGTTTTCTGATGGACAATTCTAGGAATTACTCTACGAGCAGAGGAAAAGCAGATATTTTGGAAAAACACTTGCAGTATTGTCATCATCTTTCTGTAATGCCTGTATGTCAGCAAAGTTCTGCATGAAACCTCGTTGTCTCTTTACACAGACACAGCAGGAGCTGGCTTGTGATCCAGAGATATTGCCCTTGAAGTAGATCAGACAAAATTTGTGAAGGGGTCTCAAGAAGTGAGATGAAGTGGCACATCTATGATTAGCACAGCAGACCCAAGGCAAAATCCTGACCCTCTGAACCACTAAACTGCACCTTCTCCAGGAGGCTTCATCTTTCTTTTTTTCTTCTTGGGTGTATAGATCAGGTAATATCTTCATAGGATTACTGCTCTCACTCAGAACTTGCCCGATGAACCTCCTTCTGTGGGTTTTGTCTTCCCTGGGGGCCCAATGTCCTCTGTTGGGTGACGATCTGCATCACACGGAGAGGGGGACATAAGGAAAGCCTCCACAGTTCCTGAGTCTGTGCAAGAGAGTGACCCTCTCTGGGACACAATCTGCTCCTGATAGGCTTGACTACTTCTCCTGCTCCTGCTCTGTTTCCTTCACAGCCACAGGCTGCCAAGCCCAAAGAGGATTTTGGGGAATCAGATGGGATCCTGGATGTTGTGAGTGAAGAGGAATAATCCCATACCAGCTCCTTCATCCGTGTCCCCTCTTTGACAGAAAGTGGGGTCAGTGTTGTTTTTGTTTCTGCTTCTTTCTTCCTTGCCAATGAAATCATTGTGACTAACTCCTCATCATATGTGCTTGAAAATCTTTCTGGGATCAGGTCCTTGTCATGAAAACAAAAATAATCCCTTTTGCCTCCCCTCCCAGCTATCCCATAACATACGTAAGTGTTCAAGGAAGCCAGGAATGTATTTTAATTCAGTTCATTATTAATAAGTTCAGGAGCTATGAGTTTTCCCCTCTTCATTCAAAATGAATTATGTGTTGGAGAAAAATATATCCATCTTACAAAGTTTTAATCCAAAGGGACACCTCATAATTAAATTAAGCAGTGAAAAGGAAATTCTTGTAATAAGGGTGCAAGATAAATATTTGTACTGTGCACTTTCTAATTTAACACAGCCTTAAAAGAGACCATAAGGTTTGTTTTTCTTCACTGAAATGTGATGCATTCAGATATCATTCTCATTTATAAATTAGTGTATGCCACATGGGATACCCCCCTATGGGTTAAGGGTATTGGCCTGTGAGTGATATACTACAGCTGAGAGAGCTGCGAAGTGAAGATGAGTGGTCCTGAAACACAAGCCCTAAATTTAACATTACCCAGAGGCGAACACAGCCCTGAACTGACTCAAGGATGGAGGCAAGCCCTAATGTATTTTCGTGGGGGAATGCACAGTGAGGTGGCATTGCTAATTTTGAGGGAGAGAGGTGAAAGTATCCATGCTCCCTCCATTAATCTGCATTTGTCTACCTAGATGGTACCATGATGATACCCACAGAAGCCCTGGGTAGGTGAAATATTTAAGCATAAGCCTGTTTTTAAAGCATCTGATGGGTTACATTAATTTCACAGACAGTGCTTCAATGCTGTCATATTTGTAATTACATTCCTGATTAAACACTTGATGCCTTCTCATCTATAAGTCACTTCTACCTCTTTGGGGTTTATTTGGCATTTTCTGAAATAAAACATAAGTCCTGTATGCATGCCTTTGTTTATGCATTCACCTTCTCTAGTGCCTGCATGAGTGCTCATGCAGTGTTATGCACACACACGTAGGTACACCCATTCAGGTGTGTAAGGCAGACAGATAAGTCAAATATAGACCTGCATATTTTCACCCTACATTCTACATTTGAATACATTTTAAAAGTATGAAAATTTCTACTTCGTAAACCTGAGGGTAATTGTACTGAAGGACAATATGCTAAACTGTCAACAAATTTGCACAATTATTTCTGGAAATGAGGGTGCACTGGGAAAGCTGTACCAATATAACTGAAATAATAGAGGCAAAACAATGCTAGCACATTTCCCTGTGTAGGGGAAAGAGGGGTCTAATTAATTGTGAACTCAGTTTGCAGCATTAATTGGAGATGCAAAACTATAAAACATCTTCTGGATATTCAGTTGAAGTCTTGTATTATGTTTGACCCACAAGGGAATATAGGAGCAAAATTGTGAATACAAAAATGGGGGATCAAATTGCCAGTGCATTTTGCTTTGCAAAAAATAAATCAGCACTTTATTCAAGGGAAAAGGGAACTTTTGAAATATTTGAGCTGTAGGCATACTTTGACTGACTTTGTGGAAGAAGTTACAATTTTAACAGGGAAACTAGCAAAGATAACTGAACTTGTCTACAGGCAATATTTATTGTCCTTCTATTTATTACTAACCCCTCACATTTGAAGATTTTATTCCAGGCATATTAACTATAGCTAGAAATAACTCATGAATGAACCTGAGAACAGCAAACTAACATGCTGGCCTTCTATACCAAGCAAGGTATTGAACATTATATCACAGATTAGAATTGATAGACATGTGTGAGATAGACAGTGAAAGGAAACAAATGTTGCTTCTGTGAGGGAAATTCAGGCTTTGCAAATCTGTTGGCAGTCTTTGCAGGCTCAGTGAGTACGTGACTAAGCAAGGCATCACCAATAAAGCATGTCCTGCTTTCCAAAAATGGTACTTTGCCCCAGGCACCTTGGAAAGCCAAGCTACAGAGGCAAAAAGACTCAAGTCCTCTTGCAAAGCTGCTCCAGTCTAGAAAACAGTGTAAATGTATGTGGTGTAATTTGGTGTTTTAATCAAAGATCTGGAAGATAAAGATCTGGGATAAAGAGCAAGTTAATCTCATTTGCAGATGAAGCAGAACCCTTCAGAAGAACCAACAAGCAAACATTTGCAGGACCATCTCACACCCCAGTGACTGGGAGGTGAAATGTCAGGAGGAAATCACTGCTGGTAAGAGCAAAGTAATGAAACAGAGGGGAAGTAACAAAAGGACCAGTGCTAATCCAACAGTTGGTGCTCAGCAAGCTGCTGTGGTTTAGAAAGAAGTCTGGAATAATTATGGACAAATTTTTGATAGCATTGTCTGCTACTCAATAATGGAAGGAAAAAATAGGCAAATTAAGTCCTGGATACCAGGAAAGGAAGTTGTCATTTGAATTGTAAGTCCCCCTGGAAAATGGATAGAGAACAGCGAGAGATACAGTGAGAAGAAAAATAAGAACAAGGAGGGCTGTGACCAATATTTCATGAGAGAAGTGGTGAAAAATCTTGTGAAAAAAAGGTCTACTCAGGGAAAGAGCCTATTCAGTGTTTCTCATAGTCTAAGAACTAAGAGTCTTCCAAGGACATTATCAGGTTTAAAAAAAGAGGACGAGGAAATATTAATTTCACACACAGTGTAAGTGCCTCATGCCTGCGTCTTTGCCACAGGAAGCTGCAAAGGCCAAGAGGGTAGAGAGGCTCCAAAGGGGATAAGACAAGTTTAAAGAGGAACAGATCATTGGTGACTGTCAAACACAGCAGCCCAGCTGCAGCTCGAGCTCAGGAAGCCCTGTGACCACCAAACACTGGGAGCGCAGCGGGGATGCCAGGAAAGGCCTCTGGGCACTGGTCCCGTTTCCTCTGTGCTTTGCTGTGAGCATCTGCTACTGACCGCCATCGGAGGCAGGATACGGGGTTGGAACAACCCTTAGTCTGACCTTGCAGAGTAGTTCTTATGTTCCTCTGTCTCACCAAGAAATACAGATGTGCTGTGCTGACATCTAAATAAAATAAATTAATCTAACTCTAAATAAACTGAATGTTCTCCTTGAACTAAAAAAAACCCAAAACAATCCAACAAAAAAAAAAAAACCAAAACAATCCAACAAAAAAAACCCCAAATAAAACCAAGATAATGTTTATACTGGAAAATGTGCATTTTTTTTCTTCCTGGATAATTCAAAAACAGCTGTAGGGGTTTTATTCTGTCTCCCCCACTCCAAAGTTCACTTTTAGGTTGAGACAAATGTTTTCTGTGCCAAAGAAGACATTTGAAGAAGGCTGTAAATGCAGGAAAACAGATTTAAGTTGCAAATTGTGTTCTGCTTAACCAGTAATCTCATGATTTACAGTAATTTTGCTAGCATTTGATTATCTTCAAGAAGAGAATGGCTGTGCTTTAACAGGCTCTGTGTTTTAGTAGGAGGATAACAATCTTACTGACTAAACAGGATTTCCCGATGTCTTATAAAGATTTCAGGAAAAATCTCCTCAGAATGATGTTCTTGATATTAGGGCTGAGAGATTTGAAAGAGAGCATTAGACCTGACAGTGCTTAGCAGCTGCTGGAACAAGCCCTGTGCATATCACAGAACATAAGGAAATCTGGAATTAATCTTGGTGGCAGGCACAGCGGGGGATTTTGCTTTCAGTAAAGACAGGATTGCCCAACACTTCCCATTATAAGTTCTTGCTTATGCTTTCTCATAACATTGGCAAACTTTAGCTCTTCAGGCTAGAATTATGCACATTGGATATCTTTCCCTAGCTTACAAGTTTGGGAAAATGTCAATGCAAATGGAAATTTCTGAGGAGGAGAAGAGACTGGAGAAGGAAATGGGGGCTTAAAACCCACCTGCCACTCATTCCTGTAAAGGTTGCTAAGTCTCTCTGGAGGTGCAGCAAAGACTTGAAACCTGTCAAAGGATCTGGCATCAAGAAAGTGTGTTTTCTTGCTGTCACTAAAAGAACTAGACATCAGTTAGTTACATGATGCTCTGAAGTCCCATTTTTACATACTCAGAGATGAGCAGAGATGCTGCTAACATGTCAGCAGTACTGGAAATGCTCCTATCCCATTCTACAATTTCTATTTTATAAGCACCGTCCAAGAGAAGAGGAATTTGCACGAACAATGTTTTGAGTGGAAGGAAAAATCATGCATTCTCGCTTTGGCTCTTCCGCTTGCAGGTAATTAGAATCTTATTTTTTAAGAATAGCAGTGGTGTGACTTCAGGCCTTGCTACATTATGAGTACTGGAACTGAGCACACAACCTTGGCAAGGCTGGACTTCAAGGGCAAGGTTCCAGAACTTCAGGCAGAAGTCTCAGAATCCTCCTGTCTTCCAGGTGGGAAAAATCTGGTGCTCCAGCAGTAACGTCAGATGCAAGATTGTGTGTTAGTAGCCACGGTTCTCACTCTCTGAAAGGGAGATGAGAAATTACCAAGGGTGATAAGTACCAAAAAGCTGTTGACGTGCATTCAGGACTCTGGGAAAGGATGTAGGAAGTTTGTGTTTCCTGTTCTGCCAGAAGACCAGTTGACAAAACTACCATAATGTATATGTGAAGAAGGTTTGAATGAAGAATCACTGTATGTTAAATTAACTGTATTCCAAGAGCATTAAAGAAAACAAGAACAGGAGAAACTCTTCAATCCATGAGAAGATTTGTGTGATGTTCACATAAATAGATCTTGTTAGCAGGAGGCCTATCATTCTTGTGGGGTCATTGGAAGAGACCCAGGGCCTTTTTCACTCTGCATGTGCAACGTAAAATAGGTTTGACTTTGCTTGATCTTTTTCATTATGTTATACAACCTTGAGGAAAGAAAAGCAAGCACAGAATTGTGATTTATGGCTTGATATTTACTTGCCGTATCCGGGGGCGAGACCTAGTCCAAGAAACAAAAAAGAGACTGTGAGCCCAGAACAAAAGTTACACACTTAAGGACTAAATGTATTTTTCTTGGAGCGCTATCACCACTTGCTCTGCTTGGAAAGACGATCGCCTGCTCACCCTGCGAGCGTTTCCAAGCTCATGTACTTCCACGTTGAAGTCTCTCTCTCTTTCTCTCTCTCTCTCAACACTCTTTTCACTTGGCTCAGTGGACATTAACCCTCATCCTCACTGCTTCTTGTGGAGGAGATTCCTGCACCCCTTGGCTGGGTTGAGGAAACCCCTTTTTAATAAATTAACGCAGTACAGCGGGATGCGGGAGCATCTGGCTCTCCCAGTTCTGATTTATTTCTGGAGCAACACACAAAACATCGAGTGATAAATTATTGAAAGTCAATGGGCCCTTGGAGAACAGGACAATGATGAATAGTGAGCAGTTGGCATCCCACATAACCATGTGTCCCGGAGGGCTACCTAGGGAGATGATAAGGGGAAAGAAAAGGCTGAAGTCTTTGAAGTATACAGCTGTTAGGAATGTCTTCCTTTCAATGAGAGATTACTTTGATTTTTAATGCCTTATTTCAGCAATGGGAAATGGGATTAGTGGTCAGCTGGGAATAAATAGTAACTGCTAAACTCACTTTCACCTGCAGCCCGGTCTGATATAGGATGACAATGAAACTGAATATTGATTTATCCTAAATGAATTTTTCATTAAGGACACCAGGGGCTCCCTTAAAAGATGTCACGGATACCAGAGCTGTCTTTTGCAACTTCCAAGGCAGGGAAATTCGCAGTCTGTGTCTCACCAGTAAAGAAGCCACAATGTGCTTTTTTGGTATGGAAATAAGAATGACTTTGGAGTCAATGTTTAAAGATACCGAAACAAAGCCCAGATAGGGTAAACACTTGCCAATTGCGATTGCCTTGGTTGTGTAGGATTTTCACAACGAGCAGTGGAGAAACTGCTGAGAAATGCCATTCCTTAATGATTCTGGAGCTTGTGGTCATAGGGAAAAAAAACTCCAGTCCAGGGGATGTGGTAGCTGAGATCACTGAAGGGCATTGCTGGCTAGGGCTGCTGGGTGTCACTGAGGCCATTAATCTCTCCCTGTATCTGTCCTGCAACCTGGGAGCTGAGTGCGCCATCAATCAGGAAAGACCAGTTGACAGAAGGTTTGTTGCACCTCAGGTTGTTACAGCAACCTTTTCCAAGTCTATACGTATTGTGAGCTTCGCTACCTCCTCTTAGGCAGAATATACCCATTTCTTGCATGCATGGGAGTAAAAATTAAAATGAGCCCTGTGCCCAGGTGAAAAATTGGAGCCAAGTTGGTAGCAAAAGAGAGCAGAGCTCTGGGCCCTGACAATCCCAACCCTACTCCAGCTTTTTCTGCTGGACTCCTTTTCAGAAGGGTATGCAGAGAGCTATGCACACATATCTAGAGCATCTTTGTGCTCTTTGAAAACCCTGAGCTGGTTCTTCAGACTATCATGTTTTTTGGATGATATAACTATCAGTATTACAGCTGGCAGGCAGGGTATATCCCACAATCTTACTTGGGAGCACTCTCATTCGCAAAGATTGTATCTGGCAGCTACTAATAACTTCACTTTGGTTCCAAAATTTTCATTTCAGTTGCGACAGAAACCATCAAAGGCTACATTTTCATGTCTGCTTCTGTTTTGGACAGCTCTGCTTTCAGATACATGAGTATGGGGAGAGATGTCAGATGCACATCTACCTCAATGCAAAAAAAAGTCAGTACAACATTTTCATGTTTGTTTCTTCTGATCTGCCTGTTGTGTTCTCTTCTCTGCCTCCATCTTCTACTGTAACGGGTATTTGTATTAGTTAGCTATTATTTAGTAACTGGGGAATTCCATACTGGTAGTATTTTCTGCTTTGCTTTTGGCTGAACTACATGTTTTGGAAGTCCCTAAAAATTGCTGGTTAGATGACTCTTATAAACCACTATGAGTTACTCTAAACAGAAAGGCAGAAACAACCACAGTACCAGTGTAATTCGTAATTTCTTGTTGGAAACATCCACGTGGGTTTTTGTTGTAATTGTGAATTGCTCAATGGGTCAGTTGAGCTGTTTTAAAACAAACATCCCCGGTGCTTGCAAAGCTGCAGGTGTGGAGTGGGATTTGCGACCTCGGGATGTAGGGTGTGTGGGAGCAACTGGTCACACACACTATATGTCCGTTAGTGGCAGCTCTGGCTTTCCCAGCCCAGCCCGGGCTGCAATGCTGTGTTGGCTGATAAAAGCTAACTTTGACTGTGCTAACTTGGGAGCAAGCGAGTAGATAAACTTGCACTACCAACTGTGTCCTTCTTATAGCATGAAAAAAACCACATTTGTTCTTTTTTTATGGAGATCTTTCCCCCCTCTGTTTCTCATATGAACAGGGGCTTATTGTCACCCTTTTCCACTCCTATATTCCATATGTGACTCCAAATCAAAGCCTGAGTTATTTTATCTCTTGCCTGGAAGGGTCATTTTAACATATCAAAATCAGCTTGACTTACATCTGCTTTGCAGATCATCACTGGCATTCTTTAAAAATTGTTATATGCCTATAACGACGCCTTCCCCTCCCCCAATGCTCCAGTAATGTCAAGATTTATTGAATCTGAAGGTCCAGTTGTGACCTTGGCTCTCACTCACTAAATCTGAACCTCTGGGGTCTATAAATCTTGGTGCACTGTTCAATTTATAGAAGTGAACATCTGCTTATCATGCAATATTTAAGTTGCAGGTGTATTCTACCAGTAAAATAAACACATGAGTTTATGATTGCCTAGGCTATGGGACATCAGACAGATGTTGAAGAGATGGTGATCGTTTCTGCTGTTGGGAGAACCCTCACCAACAGCACTTGCCATTGGCAGAGCTGCTGGACGGTGAGGTGGCTCTCAAGGGCTCTGCATCACCAAGAAGTGAAGGTGGCATATCTTTTACCCCAAAACATCAGCCTAGTCATCTTGCCGTGTGGATGGCTATATCTGGCAGAGCTGCACACAAATCACATAAGGGGAAAAAAAATCTCATCTTTCTGCCTCTCCTGCATCTGCTGGGAAAGGCATCAGCCCACATAAGGATGGTTAGCTTTCTGCACTACTTGGGGAACAAGAGGCAAAGCAACGACTCTGTTTCTTCACTCACATGATGAAAAATATGGTGCACAAGAGAACACAATTTCAGAGTACACATGGAGAGAGAGAGATATATGAACATCTGAATATGATGAGAAAGGCTGAAGGCTCCACACTGGAAGGAAAGCAGTACCGACAACAAATCATTGGAAAGAGAAAACAAGAAGAGCAGAAAGTATCCACCGTGAGTGGAAAGGAGGAAAGAGGAGGAGACCAGCAGATACAATCAGAGATTCAGTGATGTCTGAGATGGGAAAAGAGGAGCAGCACAAAACCAAAATGACTTTGTACAATGCAAAGGAGATGACCAGGACAGAGGATTTTTGAGAACAACTGAGGAAGACAAGGGAGATATCATTTTCACTAACAAAAGAAGAAGACAAAATTCATTACTAAATGACAGAAAATCTTCCTAGTTTGGATGGAAAAAAATGACCTTCGAATACTGCTCTTCCCATGACTTGGGGCTGGTCACACCATTCACCGCTCCAAGAAGTGCCTGCAGAGTAACTGTGCTCAGAGCTGTGATGAGCATGCATAGAGGCTGGGGCAGCATTTCTGGTTGCCCTCCATCCACCCTGTCTGCAAGGGGCAAAGTCTTTTTCCCGTCTTTACCCAGGAGATTCCTTGCAAAGGGTTTTGGCCCAGTGCCGTGTTAAGTGTCATTTGCAAGCAGGTAGTAAAAGTGCTTTTGGGCATGAGACGTTTAAAAAAAATCATTAAAAAGCATGCTAAGCATTTTAAAAAATACTTGTGCTCCCTTTTCAGTATAAATATCCTCTCTGAAAGAAGCCCATCTCCCATGCTGGAGATTCTCCATCCAGCAAACAGCTGGATGGGAAGGGAACTGGCTGCAAAGGATGCAGCTAAAAGGCATGGCGTGGTCCTGGGCTGAGAAATAGGCTCGGACCTCACAAGCCACGTAGCTGTGTCAGCAAAGGACTGGTTCTCAGCTAGGGAGCCCTGTTTTGCAGGAGGAGAAAGAAGGACCAGCACCAGAGTATTTCTGAGGCAGAAGCCTGAACCCTATTGTGCCCAGACACATGGCTGACAACTGTGCTTCTCTCCCTGCTTGCTGCTCCCTTAATCCTCTGTGGTATACAGATGGCCCTAGGGCAGGCGATGACAATGCTGGAGCTACTTTGCAGAAAATGCAGTTTTCACTGAAAATGTGAATTCGGTAATCAGAAGAACTAGATATGACATAAAGAGTTGCGGTGGTGTGGGGTGAATTTCACTTTGCCTTTATTCTAGCATGTCCTTATGGGAGGCAGAGTCCTGCAGTTAGAGACAGTCTCCTTAACCCACTGCACAAATTTTGGAGGGTGACCAGCTCAGTTCATTAAGCTGCACATGAAGGAGGGCAGGAGGGCATTTAGTTAATGTAACAAAACACCTGAAGAAAAAAGGTTGTGAAAGTTTTTAACTGTACTTCTTTCAAAACATCTATTAATATATTTCAAGACCTTACATAGCTATTTTCTCCTCCCTCCAGGCTAGTCTAACCCCAGCCATAAGTTAGTATGAGGCATGAATATCTTCACTTATTTTACCCATAAAAGAAGAAAATTGGGAATTTGTTCAGACTGCCAGGAATCTGGAATTTGTTGATGAATGGACATTTGGCTGAACATAGTGAATTCCCAGCTAATTGAAAGCAGATAACGAAAGTAATGCATTTACCTTGAAAAACATAATTTTCTTAATAAATAATTGAAATGGCAATCTTTTGACAGATAAAATAAGAAAAAAACACTAAATAAATTTGGGATTAATTCCTGTCCTATATATTATAGCGTACTTTACAGTCATACCTTATGAGGAGATTAAAGCTATAAATCTGTTTTTCAGCACAGTCCCAGAGAGTACATCGGTCTAGAAAGTGCAAGGGCCATCCTGTTGAAGTGGAATGTGGTTTTAGTCATCATCAGACCGTGTTTCTGTCTCCAGATATCGTACCTAGGAAGAAGAATGAAGAAGCTTTGGGAAAAAAATGACCTCAAGAATACATAGAAAGTAGCCAGCCTGATAACAAACATTTGAATTAGCATCTTTGTAGGTGTTTGCCCTTCTCAACTCCTTCCTCTCCATGAGGGTGGGCCAGCAAGCCTGTTTCACGTTGCACTGGTGGGGAACTGTGGCTAGATATTATACTTCAGTCAAAGGGCAATGATTTTCAACTAAAGAGAGGTTAATAGCTGAAAAAGGCTTGAAAAACTTGCAAATGATCTGAGCACACCCTCCATTTTAAGGAAAAAAATGTGAAGGATCCAAACAAAAGCTTATGGGTCCAAATATCCCAGTCTGGGTAGGGCTATAACTTGGCAACTGTTCTGGATCTAGAAGCAGGTTACTCCCATCTTTATGCAATAGTACAAAATTAAACTGCAGATATGAACTCCACCAAAATGTAGAGTTTTCAAAATGCAAAGTTGAATTATTTTTTTATGGTTTTAGTTTAGCGGTAATTGTTGTGGGGTTGTGGTTTGAATGGAACAAAATGTTCTCAAAGAGACACAAAACCTGACAATTTTTAATCTATTAAACTGCAAAACTTGGCTATATTAACTTGAAGAATTATTAATCTGGGTTAAATTTGGAATAAATTTTCAATGAATATGCAGCGTGTTGTGGTTTTGGGCAGAAGCCATGGGAAACTTGGTAGCTTCACAGATTTTTAATCGGAAAAGTGGGAAAACCACAATGATTTTTCTTGGGCTGTGATTTAAGACCTTACACTTGGTCAAACAGATGGCCTGCAAGGCCATGTGTACTAAATGAACAAGTCCTGCAAATAGAAACTTCACTACCAAGTGCATCAGCTCTGCTCACAGAGGTTCTTCCCATCAGGTCAGCTCTTCAGCCAATAAACGGCAAGTGATTCATACAGCTTCTTCATGAAATCAGTGGGCAAGAAATTTTATGAGGCTACAAAAGGAGCTGAAAGGTATGAAGACATGGGATAAGTGGTTTTGAACGCCTAGCTTCTTTACTATTAAATATGCACCTATTTACAAGATCTATAAGTTCTGTTAGCTTGGGGAAATTGCCATATTTTCAAGACAGTTAAAAGAACAACTGCTGAAAAGCTGGACAGTGACAAAACATGGTGGCTGTACTAGCCAAGATGACTTTATTGCCGATCTGTAAGAGCATATAGCTGGTAAAAGCAAACAGTAACTATGGAAATGTTTGAATGCTCTGTGATGCGAAGAAAGATCTTCATAGTTGTTTCAGTGGTGAGAGAGTCTGCTGGATGACAAACTCACTGAAATTGTATTTGTCAGATTTTTTTAAGGTTAGAATAGACCTGAGGGTCTTCTAAACAGATCTTCATTGTAATGCATGCCAAAGAGAGGTGTTGGTTTCTTCCTGCTTGAGATTTCCTCATTTCAATGTTTTACAGTACATTTTTACTCTTTTTTGAGGGGGTATGGGGGATGGGGAAGGAGGAATTCTTCAAGGTTTATTAGAAACTGATCAATAACAAAGAGCCTATTGGTGAGTAATTCTGGCAGTTAATTATTCTTCCCTTTGAAAAAAAGTGTCTTATTGCTGTCAGAATGAATTTAACTTCAGCAGCAGACCATGAGATTTGTTGAACATTTCTCCAGCAAGTGAAGCAGCCCATCTTTTTCTGTCTTTGTGAAAGCTCTGCTGTCTATGCAGCCATAACTCACTAGTACCAAGTCATTTCTTTTGGACATGTCACATAAATTGGGCTCTTGAATCTCTTAGAACAAGGCATGCTTTTCTATTCTTTAATCAAATTAGTGTGTTGTTTTCTGAATACTCTCCATTTTTTTTTCAGAATCCTTTTTCTGAACAAAACAATTGTAGGAGCCATCACACCATTGTGAAACACAGAGGTTACCTTACTCCTTAATGGACACTGCTTTGCACAGCCAAAGGCTCTCTGAACTCAGGTCAAGCTGACTTTCTACCAGGATCTGGAAATCTTTTGGAAATCACAAATCTCTTCACTTGGAAAGTCTGGCTTACTTTGCTGTCCCTTACTTGTGGTGTGTCTGTGTTACAGAGCAAACTGGATTTGTCTCCCAGATCGGCTGTTACATCTTTGCCGTTCACCAGTCTCTCCCAGTCTTTGTTTCATCTGCCAGATCCATCAGCAGGGAACAGTTGTTAAAGACTGAAAGGCCAAGAACCGAGGTCATGATATTGGCCGATTCCCCATAGAGAGTTTCATTTGAGAACCTATTGGTACAATACTCAAACGGTATCATTTACATCAGCACTACTACATTTGTCAATTAACCTCATACATGCTCAAATATTATAAAATTATTTGGATAGGATCTGTTTTTCATAAGTTCATGATCATTTCAATGCAATTCTTTTTTTTTTTTTCCCTTTAATTCTTAATAGAGTCCCCATAACCATTCTATTATTTTGTTCAGATTGATGTCAGGCTGACAAGACTATATTTATTCATGTCTAGTTGCTCTAAGTGCTGGCATAACATTATCTTTGCTTCACATCTTTAACTTCTCTAGTGTTCCAAGACTTTTTCCAAATCAGCAGCAGGGGTTCAGTGAACATCTTAGCCTCTTGGATGCAAATTATTCAGGAACTGCCAATTAAAAATGTCTAAGTTTAGAAATTATTGTTATAAAATAAAGGATTGTTTTCCTTACATAAGTTGCAGTGCATTATCTGGCTTTTCCCAAACACAATTGGGAAATGCTTGCTCAACATTTTTACTTTTTTGGGTTTATTATTGGGCAGTCTTATCATGTCTATTTAGAAGCAATGTGGTACCTATTTAATGATCCCATTTGAAGCTAACATACTTTCAAAATTCCTGCTGACCGTAGATGTCTACTTCTGTCCTTTTCTTACCATACTTATGTAAATTACAGCCTGTAATTTTTACTCATTATCATCAAAGTACTTTTTTTTGATTAGTGACTTCTGTGCTCTTAAGTCTTTAGTATTGATTCTCAGCTTACTAGACATCAGAGCACCCACTCAGAGACCCTTTGTAAATAGCCAGCAATAAGCAAAGCTTTGATCAAGCTGAAGCCTTTTCAGACACCAATAGTCACTTTGCAGTGAAAGACATTCCCTAAGAACCAGGATTCATTAATATGGATTGTCACTGATCTGCTTGCATTAAGCAGTTCCTTGGGATTCTTCCTTGGGATGTTTTCAGTTTTCTGAAGCCAGGCTGTTCAAAATACCCAGTTCTGTCTGGGGCTATTTGATGATAATCCCAACAAACATGATCCAGTCATGATGGTTTATTTCTATGCAGCCACTGCTTTCACTATCTGATCTACTGATAACCTGTGAAGAAAAACATATATCAGATACTAAGTTGACACATAAGATTTTACACACTATGCGTCATATACTGCGTGTATTTAAGTTACACTATGTCTTCTGTGCGTCTGGGCATGTCATAAATGTGTTGGTAGATGCAATAGGAGGTCCCGCACTGCACAGGTTGCAGCACCCATGACAATGCAATTTTTTGTCCTTACACATCATAATCTAGGGAGATAAATTCTCTCTTTCCTGTTGGCTTTGCTTCTCAGGCAACTCTCGTGAAGACACTAATCCATACTAATATGAGAACATTAGTTCCTGAGTTGTCAAAAACTTGGAAGCAGGCCAAAACTCTTTTCAGAAATAGTGCAAGTCCTCCTTAGCGTTTCCTCAGCTGATTCTCCTGAAATATGCAATAAAGCTTGATTTAAAAATTCCATCCATGGGAATATTCCTGTCAGATTTCAGCCATAAGGACCAGGTCAAGTGTGTGTTTCTAAAGAAGCAAAATTGTTCCCAACAATGCAAGCAATTACAGAATGTCTTCTCTTGGTTTATAAAGATGTTTCTTTTGAACTTCCTGAAAGCACCCAAGCCCACTGCAGCCCCTGCACCAGAGAGCAGAGCCAGCCGAACCACAATCTAATGATAGCTGCTTTTGGCATTTTAAAATGGCCAGTGGTAAGTTTGCCTATGAAATAAAATTTCTAGCTGTTTCTCACATAGCACAGGAGACAGCCTGTCTCAGAGCAGATTGAATTATTATAATGAAGCAATTATACTTTTGCTGCTAATCTACCCATACTCTGATGGGATTTTGCCAAGTGATATACAGAAACAATAGCAAATGCAGCTAAGATAAGACTCCCCCAAAAAAGTCCCCTCAGGTCTTTACAGAGGCATAGAAAGAAAGTCTAGGTTGGGCCAATGTTCTGTGTTAATTGGGATGAAGATAAATAATTAAAACATGAGGCCATTCTTCTTTGAAGGTCTCATTAATTCTTTACGTTTATTGGAATAGTCTGGCTGGTTTTAATATTGATATAATGGAAATGTGTAAATTCTTGAAATTCCCACCTTTCTTTTCTTGCTTATATTCATTTTTGGGTGAAAAACACAGAAAAAAACTTTGTTAACTTGAAACAAACTTGTCATCTATTAGCATTTTGTATGTGTTTGCTGGATGATAACAGTGAGAATGAGGCCCATCATCTTAAAAATCATTCTCCAAAATGAAACCAAGTCATACTGGGGCTGACAGTTTACTCTGAATACAAGGATAGATTCTACCTGAAGCAAGGAGGCAACCAAGACTCAAATAAATCCAGGGTAGTATTCATCTCATGTGGCTTTAGGAAGCTAGAAGGAAGATTTTGTCATCAGTGGAGAAGAACAGATTTGTCTGGGGCCTCAGCCTTCCTTTCCAATAGCAGGTGTCCACTCAGTCCTCAGTTTTATTAAGCACCATTATTCGTTCTTAGCAGCCACTACTCTGTGGGCAGCACTGGTCCCCTCAGCAGGACTGCCCAAGGAGCAGAGTCCTGCCCAAGCTGGTTGAGGCTGTCGAAGCACAGGTCTAATCTAGAGCATTATTTTGCACTGAAAGTGTAGTGATTTTATCCATTTCTTTAGATTTCGAAGTTTGAAAAATGGAATAATAGAGTTCTTCCTTTCCAACTATCCTGCCAGACTCTAAATGCTCTTCAGCTATTTGGTAAGATATTATACTTTCAAATTTATTTAATATTTGACTTTAGCATTCTCATTAGAGCACTGGCTGTACATCTGAACTATTACCCCAGCTCAGTTTACCTTCTTGTAAACTTTGCTGATACGTGAATTGTTGGATGGGTCCTATGTAAAGCATATTATCCTACTGAAACACATTTAAAGAGTCTTGTAAACCCTGGAGATTAACCCCAATGTTTATGGAGAGTTATAGATGTTAATTCTTGCATACTTGTCATTCCAGAGCATGGCCTGGTGGCAAACATTCTTGCTACCCCACAGCTTTTACGTCAATGGGATTTGTCCATGCTCTTGGTTCCTTAGGACAGAGAAAAGGGATGGTGGGAAAGTGAAGAATATGGGCATTTACCACCCTGGACTACATTAGCTGGTCATAAAAATCTTATAGCTATCTCATAGCAGAAGACGTCAGCTTGGGAAATAGAAAGAAGACCTTCCCCAGAGGACAGCTTTGGTTACTTGCATATTGAGAAGAGGTGGTCTTGTTCTGCTGGAAGAAGAATTTTCTCTTTCAGTTTTTGTTAATGTTTCTTTAATGAGGTACATCTGTGTATGATCTCCTCTCCTCCCTGTCCTGACAGACCCCCTGAGTTGGCAGCAGCACCTCCACAGACCTTTGGCTTCCTCACCAGCAGTAGACATCTGCCTAGTACCCATCAGTTCCTTCTCTTCTGGATTTATCAGACTTTTAACACCTACAAAATTCTTTCCGGTGGTGAAATAATAAATGAAAAAAATTATTAACTAACTCAACTGTTTGGTGTATATGAGTGTAATTGTAGTAAAATATCTTCTGTGTGTTCATTTAAATATGTATATATATCTTGGTTCATTTGTGTGGGTGGGTGTGCCTGTGCGTATACATCTGTGGACACACACGTACACACAGTTTAGCACATGTTTATACAGCTAAAATAAGTCCAAGTAAATTCAATTTTTTCTGAGCTGGCACCTTTGTTACCAGTGCCTTTGTTAATATCTTAAACAACTAACTTTGTATATCTCCATAAAGCTAATCCTGCCAGCCTTCTGGTGGAAAAGAAGGCATGGTTTGAGTGGTATCATCTCTTTAGGAGAGAACAGATATATCAGTTGCGAAACTCAGTGGTGCCACAGCTAGATCAAGAATTTGAACTTTACGGATGGATGGGCTCTTTTGGGGAGAACTAAGCTTTATGAGACAGACCACCATGAGAACACCCTGGAAGGAGATTATGAGGATGGAAAGGTAGCGCACGTCTAACTCCCTTCCTGATGTTCATTATTCCTGTCTTCAGGAGAACAGGCCTTTATATTTTGTTTGTTTTTTTTTTATTTTATTTTTTCTTTTGGCCTAATTTGATAAATAGACAGATACCATCAATAAACCAACTTTATTATCTTCTTAATTTGACACAATCTTCTGGATTCCAAATTTTGGCTGACCGCTGTGATTAAGACAAGTGAAGTAGATTGAAATAAATCATCCTCACACTAGCCAAATCAAACCCTTTTTTTTGAAGCTTGAATGAAGAGAAGAAGTGCTCTATACCATTGGGAAACCGAGAGGCAATAATAGCAGCAGTAAAGGAAAGGAGAACATATAGTCCTTTTTGGTTAGACTGCTACTTGACACACGTAGGCTAATAATTTGTTGGCAAAATCAATCTGAATAATTTATTTTTTTCTTTTTATTTTTTTTCCAAGAGACCTCATTATTTTGAATGCATTCATTAATCAATAATCATTTTTTGGATAACTTTTGAAAAATACTTTTTACTCTCTTGGCCTGGAACAGGACACACAGCAAGTTATAGATGTTTACAATGCTTCGGTTGCATGCTTTGCCATGTAACTTGCTTCTGATATCTGCCTAAGGAAGTGCATCTTAAATAGATTTCTAGTAACTGTATCTATTATCCAGCTATACCTATGATGTAGCATAGAGGAAAGTACACTCACCTGTATAAGATCTTACGTACCACGTACATGGTAAAAAAGTGTGCTTCCTTGGGCTTTGAAGCATGCCGGGGCTCCTGGTTTCTAGCTGCATTTAGATCTTTGGAAGCTCTTTCTCTTAATTCCTTTGCTGTGTCCAGTGTCAATAAACAAGTATGACTGAGAGAGGTGTGTGAAATAGTCCTTGCCTCCATGGTACCTGTCTACATATCTCTAAAATTTGATTGTGCTCCCAAATCAAAAACCTGAAAGGGTATCCTTGTAAACAGCCACAAGCATCCAGTTCCAGGTGGTGTTGGGCACGGCCATTTTACACAGTTGTCTTTTACATGTTAAGTTTAGAAATTCAGTGTAGTATTTTATGTGCATGGTATGACAGGTGTTTGATGTTGAATATTTACTGACATTCATAGTGTCTGAATATATTATATAATATATAAATCAATCGATAAAGCTAGGGAAACAGACATCTTTTAATAACTTCCCTTGTAGGATTCAGAAATGCATATCACCATGATCTTTATCAATTGAGAAAATGGAATTTTAAAGTTATTTTATACAGAAGTAGAATGTAGCTAGTGGTTTTTTACCCAATGCTTAATCCAGTCAGAAATACTCACCAACTACCTTATGATTACCTATTGCTTCTGATGGCAAGATTTGCCCTGCCTTGTCAGAAAAAAAAAAGAGAAAAAAAAAAGAAAAAATATATGAGCAAAATGTCATCCATGGTTCACTTCTTAGTCTTTAAACCTGCATCTACTGTACCTTGCAGAATGGTTATTGGGGCACTCATGAGAAGATTGCCTCCTGGCTGTGGTACTGGCCTTCAGATGCACCGTCAGGCTGGACTGCCTTGTAACTCCTGGGAGGAAACATGGGCGCACATGGTGTTTCAAGCCCTCTTTATAGAGCAACCTGTGAGCAGCAATGCAAAACCTAACACTCTTCTCTTGATTATATTTAGTAATAATTAATCCTCCTGTGAACAGTTGTGTGGGCACTGCATGGAAATGTTACTGGTAATGATTGAATGTCACCTCTTCCCCTTCCACAGTATCCCATTTAGGAAACTTGCCTCACATAGGGACAGCTTCTGTGTTTTGCTGACCCACATGCTAGCACACAGAGCACAAGTTACAGTGAAACAAAGCCATAGCACGACGAAGGATCTAAAGACATTTTCGCCTTTGGATAACTAAGATGTTGAATTTGTTATCTTGGATAGCTAGAATGCAGGGAGCCAGAATTACTTCATCTTGGAGCAGTGCAGAGTTGGATGAAGACAGTTCCTCCACAGAGGGAGAAGAGGAAAGGCTCCCCTGCTCAATCATTTATTAATTTCATGCCTGACATGGGATCACTGATAGCTTTGAATAGCAAATGCATTCATTGTGTTTGCTGACTGCAGCGGCTTGATTTGCTGCAGGGTGTTGGACCAGGGAGCTCTGTGCATCTTTCCAAGCGCCGTAGCTTGAACCCTGGGGCTATCAAAATAGCAGCCAGGCATGGGCTAAGCATGCTGCATCTGCCTAAGTAGGGAGTCTCCCCCCTAGAAAAGAGAGAAACTGTATAACTGGTAAAGGGTTCAGTGACTGGCAAGTTTTGCTCGTGTTCTGGGACCCATAGTAGCACCAAGGGGTAGATGTCCCCACTGTTTTTCTCTCAATGGAATTAATTTAGAACTTTGTTTTGCAAAAAAAAAAAATAAAAAAAAATCCCATGTGCAGGCGCTGAATCATCTGCTTGAGTGGGGATTTCTTTTGTGGTCACAGCTGATCTTTGTGGGAGCAAGGGTGGCCATGGGAGTAATTGCAGTCTCACTCCCTGCGCATTCCCAAAGGCAGTGGAAAAGCCTCTGGGCTGCTGTGCAGGCTCCATCTGCAAAGGCATTGGGAGAGATTAGAGGCAGGCAGCAGAGATCAGGTTTTCAGAGTTACAGGGAGAGACTGAAACTTCAGGATTTCCTAGTCACTGATAAATGTAACTTGTCTGGATCTGTTCTATTTCTTCCTCAGGGAAGAAAAGAGGTGTTGCTGTTGATTGGGTCTATAAAGAAGTCTAATCTGGAAGAAAGCAGCAGAACTGAGCAGCTTGCAAGTTGAAGCAACGGGCAGCTATTGCATTCAGTCTGGGTGAATGATTGCTTGATTGTACAGTTACTGGAAAATGGGGTCTGAGTGGAAGAGCAAATAGTTTATCATAAAGCCTTGGGAGATGTTGAGTTCTCGCCAGCCATAGGCTCCCTGACATGTGCTGACAAGAGGGAAACCTGTGGAGGGGGGGCGCAGTATATGTGGGAATGCTGGCTGCATGGCAAAGAGTGGCAGATGATGGAGACCCCAAGGATGCTGGTCACCCCACTGACCACCCAGGAGTGGGAAAGCCAGCTGGGCTTCCTGTCAGAAGTGCAGGCTCTTTGTGGAATCCAAGACTGAAACACCACCAAATGAACAAAAAGTGGCAGCCTCAAAAAGAAAACTATTTTGTAGGTTGAATGAAATTGGTAACAAAACTTATGTTGCTTAGAAATATGCCTCTCCGCCCGTCTGCTTGTGAGGGTGCAGAGGTTATAGCCCACAATGACAACCACAGAGGCAGCAATCAATAGCGCATTGTTTGTGTGGAAGGATCCATGTTGTTTGTTGTCCCAAGCAACTTCTTGTTTCAACTAGTTCGTGACTCTTAAAAAATATGTTGCCTGTTTGTAAAACGGACTCTTTCTCCTGTACCTGATTTTGTGGTGCAGGGCTTTAGCTGGCTGAGCACAGGCAGAACTGGCCACTAGTAGGTTGACTTGACTTTAATATTCATACCTGCTCCCGCCTGACTGAGCCTGGATTAGTGCTGAATGGGCCCTGTCTTAGCTGGGGCCAGCCATGGCTGCTTCCCTGTTTCAGGTCTCCACTGCGACTCCTTTGGACAAGTGGGCCTGGAGGGACACGTAAGCCGGTTTGTCTGGTCTAAACCCTGAATAGTGTTTTTCTGCTTGGATGAGCACAGCAGAAGTAAGAAGGTGCAGACCATGGGAAAATGGTGAGAAACTCCCTTGATGAGCCAATTACTCAGACTTTCCCGCTCTGCTCATGTCAGATGCCTCTTTCAAAAAACTAACTCACACAGTTAGGAGTTTAATTTTAGGCTCATGCCTCCCACATGTGGCTTTTTTACTGTGGGAAGCCTTCAGACATATCACACTTAATCTGTTTATCCTTACTCATTTTCTTGCCATGTTTGATATTTGTTTTTAATCAAGAGCAACTTTTCTGTCTCATGTATCCATCCAGCTAAATAATAATGTGCAGTTTTGCTCCAAGAAGTCACAATGTTCTTGCTGCATCAGTTCAAAGCTGGGATTGCTAAGTTGAGTGGCAATATGGTATTTTCTTCAGCTGTCTCTGAGCAGCCAGCACAATTCTGAGGCTTCAAAATTAATTCTATTTTATTTTTTGCTTCCTCAAAAGGGATGGCAGATAAATTCCCCATCTATGGCCAGCTGTGTAGCACTTTGAGGATGCTTGTAGGGTTTCTCCTAGGAGATATCTCCTAGAGATAGTAAGGACAGAAAGATTCCTGTTAGAGTGACACTGTCCATCTGCTCATAGAAAAAACATAGTAAGTGAAATCTTGGCCCTTCAGAACACAGCAAGAGCTTTGCTACAAACGTTTGTAAAACTGGAATTAAACTCACCTACTTTTAACACAAATAATGCAAATTTTGCTCCCCATACATCTGAAACATTTTTCATTGAATTGAGTAAGTACCTGAAATGGGTTCTAGGGTCTGAAATCTGAAAGATCCGTTCTTGTTTAGCAGTTGATATTGCCCAGGGACAAGTACTTGGAAGACAAATACAGATATTTTAATTCTGTAAACCTTGAAGTCAAATTGGAGGAAGAACAGGATTAAAAGGAAATACACTCTTGCTTCTAAAATACGCTCTTTCTTCTCTTACAGTCATTGAAGCCATGATAGAGAGAAAGGAAAATGTTCATCCACAGCATAGGTCCACAATATATGAGTTTGCAGGCTATTAGACCAAATAACATCTATGAAAGCAGCTTTGTAAAAAGATAAGGAAAAACATGTATGTGGATTTTTTTTTTTGTTCAGCCATCACATTTTAATCTGCTTATTTACTTCTGTCAGCTATGTCAGGAAATGTGGGCTGTGTTGGGAATACCTGACACACACATCAGGTATTTTCCATGTCAGAATCACCATTCAGGAGATATCGTTATGTTTTTCAGCACTCGTCTTTATCTGTTAGTGAAAGAGATGAGTGAAAGAAGCTACATTCCCAGCAGAGCTGCCCAGATGGGATGGACATCCTGTACAGACAGTCTCCTCACAGATGCTGCCAGACACCAGCACTTTAAAACTGCTTATCTTTCATTTTCCATTTTTGCATACAAAATACCCTGCAAAAAGTACATGCCTTGGAGCGGCCAAGGGCTAGGTGAGACATATCTATTTTTTTCTTTTACCTTGCTCCCTCTTGCAGAAATCATCCTCCAAGCCTCTTCATTTAACATCATCCTTGCTCTGGTTCGTAAGAGGCATTTCTCTTCATGGCCAAGTTTTACTGCACCCTGCACTGACACTGGTCAGTTCCTTCACTGCTCCTTGGAGCATTGGTTTGGACATGGGGGATAGAGTGGAGCTGCACTGCAGAGCTCTGGTGTGACACTGCTGGTGCATGAGAGGAGGACAGGACACTTGTAGCCTGCTATTTCACTCAGCTGTAGATGCAATGAGAAGCTTTAGATTATCAGAGTGAAACCTGCCTGGGTGAGCAAAGCCCTGGCTTGATGCTTATTAGCTTCTTGAGGCCCAAAGCCTTGGTGCTGCCTCAATTCTCACCTGGCTGCTGAAACTGATGAATTAGAACAATTACCTGTATTTTGTTTTCCTGGAAGGTACTGCACTCATGCGACAGCTGGGAAATGGTGATGTTACGAAACCCACAGAATGATCACAGGGAGGCTGGAGGGGAGGAGATGCTTAGTCAGGTGGTTTGCTTTTCTCTGGGCCAGAATTTCTTCCCTGCTGAAGAGGTATCCCAGTACTAATTCAATGCCTCCTGACATAGCAGTGACAGACAGTTTTGGTTTTGACTTCTGTTGGCACCAACATAAGTCAATGACTACTTCCTTATAGAAATAACCATGAAGGACTCAAACCATCTGATGCTGCACAAGCAACTATAGGAAATGACAAATCAAAAATCCATAACATCAGTAGAACTTCTAGAACAAGAGTGAGATTTTAAGCCTTTTGTATTTCAGATAGCAAGAAAATGCATCTTTAAACTTAGATCTTCTTATATGTCATTAGGTAAAGTGATTATAATCCTATGTTAAAATAAAATATCCTTCTTAAGAACTCTTCAAGTTAATCTTACCCACATTTCAGCCAGATACTGAAGAAGGAAAATAAAGCAAAGCAGATTTTTTTCAGTCCCATAAATTAAAAAGCTTCTCCCATCATACTAAAGCTTTGTGCCAGAATTTATTTTACAGATAAATGTACTCATATGCTCTGCCTGAAACACCCTCAATTACTAGAAAACACAGAGAGGCTCTGAAGGATTAAAGCAGAGCATGAGACCTGCAAAAAGAACTCGGCTAATAAGAGGGTTTTTTCAGTTCATTGGCAGTGCTGAAAGAACTGAAACACAGTTTGTTTCAGGTTGCCCCAAAATGAGAATATTCAAAGTGTTTTGGATGAACAGAAGAGTGAAAAAAATAATTTGTGGCTGAACAAAATGGTTTATTGTGGCTGAAATCAAATATTACAAGTATTTAAGTGAAGCTGGAACCCTGTTTTCAGTCAAGAAAGCATGGCATTTCATTTAAAAAATGTGAATTTTAATTTGTGTTTTCATTTTGACAGCATTTTTCAAGGTCTTATTTTTCTCATTAGTCCAATTAGGCAAGAGTGGATATAAATTAGAACTTATTTTTGTCAGTCTGTGTCAGCATTTTTCAGGGAAAACTCTATAGCCATAAATGCCATCCATCTGTCCAGCTAGAAACCGTGATGTTACCTGCTTCTAATTTGTATTATAACTGTGATTCACTAACATGCAACTGTGAGGAAATTATCATGAACTTTCAGTCTTGCAGCAGATCTCTATGTTTTTATCCTTTTAGGGTAATATTGTACTTAAAAAAAAAAGGAAGCAAACGTTGGTCTTTACCTCTTTGGGGGAAGATTTTTCTCTGAATTGTCAACTCAGTCTCCCATACAGCTACATGAATCATGGAATCTGCTAGGGCTGCCTAGCATGAATACATTTGTAGACCTCAAGTGAACCAGTGCTTCAATGTTGTAATCAACTAGTATTTTTAATAGAGGGGAAACCTTTCATCTCTCAATGGGCTCTTACCTAAAACACGTCATAAACCAGACTCTTACCATCCAATCCTGAGGTTATACAGAAAGCTATAGGAAGCGCATAATACATGCTGTTTTACATAAAAATATACCAAGTTATTTACCCTGCAATGACCTACGGTAAAACATATTAAAAGGGCTGCAAGGAGGACCAAGGCAACTATAGGCCTGTCAGACTGACCTCAGTGCCTGACAAAGTTATGGAACAGATCATCCTGAGTGCAATCACACAGCACCTTCAGGATGGACATGGGATCCGACCCAGCCAGCACGGCTTTATGAGAGGCAGGTCCTGTCTGACCAACCTGATTTCTTTTTATGATCAGGTAACCCGCCTGGTGGATGAAGGGAAGCCTGTGGATGTGGTCTATCTGGACTTGAGCAAAGCCTTTGACACTGTCTCCCATGGCATACTCCTGGATAAAATGGTAGCCCATGGCTTGGACAGGTGCACTCTCAGCTGGGTTAAGAATTGGCTGGATGGCCAGGCCCAGAGAGTGCAGGTGAATGGGGCTGTGTCCAGCTGGCGGCTGGTCACCAGTGGTGTCCCCCAGGGATCAGTGTTGGGTCCGGTTCTGTTTAATATCTTCATTGATGATTTAGATGAGGGGATTGAGTCCATCATAAGTAAATTTGTGGATGACACCAAGTTGGGAGGAAGTGTTGACCTGCCGGAAGGCAGGAGGGCTCTGCAGAGGGACCTTGATAGGCTGGAGAGATGGGCTGAGTCCAACGGGATGAAGTTCAACAAGGCCAAGTGCTGGGTCCTGCACTTTGGCCACAACAACCCCATGCAGCGCTACAGGCTGGGGACAGAGTGGCTGGAGAGCAGTCAGGTGGAAAGGGACCTGGGGGTACTGATTGACAGGAGGCTAAACATGAGCCAGCAGTGTGTCCAGGTGGCCAAGAAAGCCAATGGTATCCTGGCCTGCATCAAGAATGGTGTGACCAGCAGGGCAACGGAAGTGATCCTTCCCCTGTACTCGGCATTGGTGAGGCCACACCTTGAGTATTGTGTTCAGTTCTGAGCCCCTCAGTTCAAGAAACATATTGAGGTGCTGGAGCGGGTCCAGAGAAGAGCGACAAAACTGGTGAAGGGACTTGAGCACAAGTCCTATGAAGAGAGGCTGAGGGAGCTGGGGTTGTTTAGCCTGGAGAAGAGGAGGCTCAGGGGTGACCTCATTGCTCTCTACAACTATCTGAAAGGAGGATGTAGACAGGTGGGGACTGGTCTCTTCTCCCAGGCAGCCAGCAACAGAACAAGAGGGCACGAGCTTAGACTCTGCCAGGGAAGGTTTAAGCTGGATATCAGGAAAACGTTCTTCACAGAACGAGTAATCAGGCATTGGAATGGCCTGCCGAGACAGGTGGTGGATTCACCATCCCTGGAGGATTTTAAAATAAGACTGGATGTGGCACTTAGTGCCGTGATCTAGTAATCATGATAGTGTTGGATTGAGGGTTGGACTTGATGACCTTGGAGGTCTCTTCCAACCCAGATAATTCTATGATTCTATGAATTCTATGAATGAATTGGAATGGCCTGCCCAGAGAGGTGGTGGATTCACCATCCCTGGAGGTTTTTAAAATAAAACTGGATGTGGCACTTAGTGCCATGATCTAGTAATCATGAGGACGTTGGACAAACATTGAACTTGATGATCTTGGAGGTCTCTTCCAACCCAGATGATTCTATGTTTCTATGATTCTATATGCTACCTTACTAATATTTCCTTTTTTGTTTTTTAATTTGCAAAGTATATGGTTGTGAAAGAGCCATCACTTTCTGATCTGTGAGAACTTTGCATTTGAGAGCCAGTCTGGGAATAGAAAGCTCATATAATGGGAAATGAAAATAGCTGTCAACTTCATATTTCTGCCATATTGATGTATATCATGGGGTGAGATCCTCAGCTGATTAATATTGGGCCCCTGAGTATTTCTTCTCTATACCACACTGTGAAGTCCAACAGTTGTAAAGCAACAACAAAGCAAACCCACTAAACCTGGAGAAACTGCACTGTTTCACAACCCAGAATGTGAACACAGTGGTGTTGCCAGGACTGTCCAAGCAGCTGTACAGGCTCCCGCACCCCCAGGGAGTTCCATGCTGTACCTCAATCAATGGAGATAAGGACTTTGTTACAGTCAGCATTTGTGTTAATTAGAATAACTGAGATGCTTGTCTGTTTTTTTCTTTTGATCTCTATCATCCATGGATACACTTGCTCAAGCTGGAGAGTTTTTCTTTGACTAGGAAGCCCACAGTGCTTTTTGTTTCTTGGTATTGTCCCACGAGACTAACACCCTAGACACAGGGGAGAGCATTTTCAGACTTACTCAAAATCTTTTCTTTGCTGGAGATTGTGTACAGCTGCAGGAAACAAACACAGAGGAGGTCATGGAAAAGCAGCAGACACTAAAAGCACTGTCACATGCTTCTTTTCCATTCTCAGAAACCCTGGTTGTACACTCTGCTTGTTCTCTATGAGGAAGAAGTCATGGTGGTGAGGGCAGGAGGAGTGTCTTTCAGTTCACTGTGGAAATGACTTCTCTCTACCCTTTACCATGTAAGAATGGGAACCCTCCAAGGAAATCCAAAGGGTTACACAGTTCCAGAGGGATGTGCTCTCAGTATAATATGACTCTTCAAACAACTTAAAAAATGTAGCAGACCTGCATTAAATCAGGTCTATTGATAGAAAAGGCATTTCTACCCTGGGTAAAATCATGTCTCTGGTTCTGCAGGCTTATTGTTTGGCCATGGAGGGGCTCATGGGAAGTCCTGAGTATTCTGGTAAGAGCTGTGCTGCAGAAGTGGGGAAGGTTTACACCTGCCTAGGGCTGGACCACTGTCAGAGAGCAGTGTAACTCTCTAACACGATCCAATTCCAGACTATAGAGAACAGATGCTCAGAAAATGGGTCTGGAAAGAGTAAGGTGATAAAACCCCCCAGAAATCATTTAAAAAAAATCCTTTTTGGTTCCAGAGAAGTCTAATCTCCTGCAGGACATCAGTTCCTGTTATTTATTTGCATTGTGTTGCTGCCTGCACGTCCTACTCAAATGGCAGCAGCTCATTGTGGCTGGCACATTAGCAGTAGAACCAGTTGCAGTGACCTTGTGGCCAGCAGCCGAGCAGAGGGTACAGAAAAGAGACACAGAGGGTATCACTGACTTAGAGGCATTTATTATTATGGTAAGCTCTTGCTGTTTCACAGCAACCTACTACAGTATAAAATTCCTCAAGGTACAATTTTGGCATGTCACGTTCCAATCTTCACCCTGACTGAGGAAGATTATGCCTGACAATGTGATGTGTGAAGATGTTGGAGAGGGAGGCTAGGGCCTCTCCTCACTCAGGGTCGATGAAGTCTTGAATCCTTTATCAAAGAGTGTCTTCCACAAGAAGTATAACAGAAATAAATGCATTGGTGAGGCAAGAATGAAGGACAGTATAAAAGTAGCCAAGGTGCAGTGTGTGAGTAAGAAAACCACTGGACTTGTTGGTTTGTACAGTGCAGCATTCAGCCAAACTGCGATACTGTGCACCTTTTATCATCAGTAGCAAAGTAAACAAATTTCATGGTCACTTCCAATTTTTCAAAAGAGACCCAGACAGAGAGGCATGTCATGTGAAGCACAGGGAAAGTAAGTGGCATTTTTGTTTTACAAAGGCAAACAAACGTGATTTTAGCAACTGCCAGAGAACACATGATCTCCCCCTAACCCTGCCAACTCTGAAACAAGTGGCACTTTGCAGGGATAACCCTAGTCTGTGATGCTAGGGGGAAGATTTCCCCTCCTCACCCTCCAGACTGGTATCTGTTCATTGAAAGAGTCCCGAACAACAGCTATAACCCCCTCACTCAACCTTTCTCAGCTGACTACTACACTCTTTTTATGGAGCTAACCCATCCACAGATGTCCTGTGCTCCACAGTCAGAAATGATTTGCTTTTGTATTGTTTTTTTTTTTTTTTTGCAGTAGAGTATTCTTGCTCCATGCCCACCCAGCCCCCATGGGGTGCCAAGTGACAGACAAACTGCTTGGTGTCGTGTCTTTCCCACCCTGCACATCCAAAGCCCATCACAGCACCACTGGGGGCTCAGAATTGCCTAAGAAAATAATTTCCTGAAATGAGGGGGATGGGACTTGATCCCCTTTGCTCCTTTCACCAGTGTTGTCAGCTCAGAGTAGCAGTTTCATGGAAGCTGCTTGCTCTGGTGATTTTGGATTTTGGTCAAGAGGGTGGTGGGACTGGAAAGCCATCCACAGGGAGGGTGGGCAGATGGCCCAGGAGGTCAGTGGAACCATCCCCTGCTCAGAAACAAGCCCAAGTGTATCATCTGCATTGTCGCTGCCAGCCTGCTCATTCCCAAGAATTTTGGACCATCTCCCCACTTCTGTGCATGAAGTCCCTCAGTTGATCCCCAGCATAGCCACCCCATGCCAGTAAGTCTGTGAATTCCAGCATTAAATGTTGTATTGAGTATTATTTACAGCAGAACCATTTTTCTAGCATAAATGAATTATTTCTTCATCTTTTTCCCTGTAAATCATGCATTTTAGTTCCTTTCAGCTCCTTTCTCTTCTCTCCTCTTTCATATGTGTTCCCATCTGCCTATATCCTCTGCAGAGTCTGGTGCCAAGATCTGGGCACAGGGCTGCTGCTCAGCGCTCCTCAATGCAGAGCAGAGCAGAGTAATTGTTCACAGCGCCTGCTGGCTTGTCCCAGAATGACATTTGCCTTTTTTCCAACAGTGTCACATTGTTGATTCATGCTTACTCCCCGCTTTGCACTGACCCCTGGACTGGTTTGTGCAGCCACCCAGTCCATCTCACCAGCATGTTCTTCTTCTGGACATCTGAGTTTTTCTTCCCTCCATGTCCGTCTCACTGAGTTTCACCCCGCCTGTTTCAGATCCATTTTACTTTATCAGGACTGTTTTGAACTCCAGTTTTGTCCCTGAAAGTTCTGCTTGGGCCTCTTCAGCCCCGCGCTGTTGAAAATCTTATTGAAGCTAAGACATGTGGTCCGACACAAAGTCCCAGAATGTGCCTGTAACTCTTTTTATTTAACAAATTTAGAAAATCAACTACAATTACCTTCAAAATGGTTCTCTTCTGAGTCAACACACAGTGGTATGTGATGTTGCCAAATTTCAAAGCAATTCTGCAGATTGTTTTCTGAAGACCTGTCGAGGAACTCTGTCACTTTACATTTCACATCTTCTACTGACAAAAAATGGGTTCCTTTGAGGAGCGACTTGATCTGTGGGATCTCTTTACTGTAAGCCTCAGTCAACAATTGAAATATTTCTTTCATGTATTTCTTCAGTTTCACAAGAAACTTGATGTTAATGCACTGTTCACTCCTACACACCAACATTTTCGGACCGAGGGTAATAAAATGTCTATGTTTGAACATGCATCCACTTGTACTGAATGGAGTTGAACCTTGGCTCACTCTGACAGATCAGACCATGTTCTATGACCATCTCTTTGTCTCTCCCCTCCCACTCTTGGTTCATGAGTGTTGGCTTTTTTGGTGTTGGGCCTCTTATAACACATCTACAGCATACCCCTACCCAGCAACCCTGTGACCCTGCGAGAGAAGGAAATTCTGCTCGTTGCTGTAATTCGCTCTCCACAAATTCGCAATTAGCTGTTTCCCGTCCCCTTGTTATCCTCTGGGAGGCAAAACCTGAATGTCTCATAAACAGGGTGTCAAACTTTGTTTGACTGCTCTGTTATGCCTCAGGTGGTCTTTCTTTTCCTTTCTAAAGCCAGGTACCATGCTTTGGCCTCAGTTACTGAATCTCTCAAAATCAATTCACAGCAGCTTATTGGGAGCACTCTTCCTGGGATTGCCAGCCACACAAGCAGAATGCAATGAGTACATGGCCAGTCCTTTAGGTAGATCTACACATACTTATTGGCCAGGTTTCAATGAGCCATGTGTTCCCAAAAAGCAGTGCTGCTCTCCAATACATAGCAAAAGAGATGTCAGAGGAAAAAAAGGCTGATGCAAATGAGTCAAATGGAATTCTGTTGTGTAATTCTGGCAGCTGAATTTGTTCCATGAAAGGTGGGTCTCTGTACACGGGTCTGGGAGCAATGCCTGAGATGACCAAGTCTTTTGCTGCATTTTTGGAAAGTGTCATGGAGTTAGCTAATCCAAAATGAAAGAAAATTATTGTGCAACCTCCTCGTATTCACATTTTCTAAAGTTACTTCTGGTGGAGTTCTCCCACCTTCCCTTTAGATTGACTGCTTAGTTTTCTAAGTATGAGAATGATGCAATTTCCTTGATATTAGTCAGGTGTCCAAGCCACCTAATCTCATGCTACTTGCACCTACTCACCTGACTTAAATCCCTGTCCAATACCTTTTACAGACACCTTCTTTAAAGATAAACATATGTTATAATCATAGTAAAATAACACTTTATTCTCGCAGGCCTTCACACTCGTTAACACTCATCTGGATCTATGCAATCTCATTTTTATGTCTATAATTTTATTTCCATATATTTAAAATCCATACCTAGGCTGTGGGATTTTATCACAGGTAACTAATCCTTTTTTTTATGAATCTTACTGTTGGTGTGCTTAACTGTAGCACAGAGTACAAAGCACAAGATAAAATTTCTTTCCCGAGGACCATATGTTAAAAGAATAAAGCTCTGACTTAACACCATAGCTTTGCAGAGTAGCACAGTCAACAAATCGCTATTAGATCATGGGATAAATATCGACAAGTTCCAGGGTATTGTTTAAGCCTGTTGCTATGGTAATTTGAAATTTTGTTCTATCAGCTACTTAAAAAGAGGCATGAAACAACATGTTGGTATTTAATTCTTCCCAAATTTGCTGCATTGGCAACACTCAAAGCAGAATCATCTGCTTTTAAACTAAAAGTGGAGCATGGGCATCTCTAGGCCAAGGCTTCTACCCTGGAACCTGCACTTCTACCTACCCTTCTACTCTGCACAGGCTTCTACCCTGGAAATTTTCTTTTCGTATTAATGGACAAGAACAGTCTTTTCCGTGCTCACTCAGCCCATGCTTTAAGTTTCACAACCTCAAACCAGATGACATTGCCTATTTTTTCAGCTGTATAACTTTATAATTTCGTGTGAAGGATAATTGTTTTAATGGATAGTTGCAGAAGGGCATGGGGTCATGCAGCAAGCTTTCTTGAACAGCGAACGCTGAGGCTCTTAAGCACAGTGGAGGAAGGCAAGTATCATCTGTAATATATGGATGATCCCTGAACAGACTTTCTGCAGTGTGAAAAGGTGGTGTAAGCGCATCAGGGAACAGCAGAGTCAAAGGTCAGGAACCTGGGCAAGCCTGAAGGGACTGTATTCGTTGTAGGATGTGACCAGGGATCAAGCATTGATGGAATACTATTCAAGTTACTTCTTCATAGCTGTTGCAACTATGTGAGGCTCGTATGACTTAGCAGGACCCAGTAAACTGACCAACAATAATTTTTCTTTGTTTCTTATGCATTTCCTTACATACTCTTAGTAAAACACAATGCAATCTTCTGCGAATGCACCAGTCCCCTCCTGCATGTGCAAAGTTGCTACACAAAGGGTGTGTAATTTGAGAAAAAGGCTTTTCTCTGAAATATTCTTTTGCCCCTCTGTTTTTCACTGTTGCCTTTATAAGCAGTTATAGGTGTCCTGCTAGGTAGTTTCTTAGGATTTTAGAGTTACTCTTAATACAAAGCCATAACTTAACTCCTAGGATGTCTAAGGCTCTGAAAGGGAAAGGAAAGTGCTTTTCAGTCTGTGGCACACAAATTGTGATGGTCTGTAAGGCAGCAGATGGGTGGTCTGTGGATGGACAAAAGAAGTAAGAAAATCAAAGCACATCCATATACATCCAACAAACAAACAAACTGGGGTGGAAACAGTCTTAAAAGTTAACATTTGAAATTGAGCACCAGTTAAATTTGGCTGCAGAGCAAAAGCAAATTGGCAGCACTACACAAGCCAGTTCTTGGGTTTTTTTTGTTAAGATGATGCATAGATTTTGAAATAAGGGAAGTTAAAAAGCACTGTTAGGCAGTATTGCCCACACTCTTGTGTGAGGGTTGCGGAGAGTACAACACGATCATGTGAAATTTAGTAAGTGACTTTCTCTAAATGTCTGCAGATAGTACAGTTGTTGCTGTATCTTTGATTTGGCATCGTATTGCAAAGTATGAAATAGATGCCTATCTGCTCTATAGTTACTGTGGAAAGGCCTTTGATGGTTAAGGCTGATAGAAGTGAGCTTCATCAGCTCATGCAAGCCAGGATTTGTCACTCTGATGAGTATTGGTACCTGCCTGGGCATACTCACTCTTCCTGTGACTCTCTGCAAGAGCAATCCCAAAAGGGTTAAATCTTTCTTTTGACAGTGATGACTCACACACCTGGGTCCAGCCTTTCTCTGAGGAACAGCCTTTCTTCCTTCTCAGCTCTGGCAAACTGGGTGGCTGGAGCCCTGCCCACAGCTTGTTTGTCAGGAACTGGGATCCTTCCTTTTTATGAGTGTCTGGTGAAGAGCGGTGAACGTGCCTGGCCTGGCCTGACAATGTCCTGCAATGTTGTGGGGCTGGAAGCATTTCTCATGGCTGTTCTGACTTGCTGCTGGTGTGCTGATAGCCCTCAAGATCCACTAGATGTGGCCTTTTGTTTTTTTTTCCTTTTCTTTTTCCCTCATTTTGAAGCCCTGGCAGGTAAAAATCTTCTACTCAAGCCTCAGCTTTTCTTTTGCAAGGAGGAGTCTTGTCCCCTCCTCTGCACTTTGACATGCAGCACCCAGAAATGAAGAGACATCCTGATGGAAGGAGTGGAAGGAAAGGGAAGGAAACGCTGCTCTCACCCTGAGGACTGCTTGCCCTCCGCAACTGCCATGAACACTTCCAAAGGCTGCCCCTCTTCCTGAATTTAATGCAAGACAGTTAAAGTCAAATGGTCTTACTTGTTCCTGCAACTCATTCGGAAGTCCCACACTGCAGGTGCAACTGGAAGGTTCGGGACCAATTTTTAACAATCTACTCTGAAGCACCATTGCTTGGGCTGCTGGCAAAATTCCCAGCTCAGTGATGGGGCCAACAAATGCTTTTGCACACCTTTGCCAACCACTGCTAAAAACCTGCTGTGCAAAAAGCATCCGGGGAGCTTTCTTCAACCAACATTGTGATGTACAAATTTGTCTACTTGCCTGCATGGTGCAGCCACCCCAAAAATTTCAATGTCTGCAAAGGAACTGCCTCTGAATCCTTCTCAGAAATAACGAAGATAAGCAACCTATCCACAGCTATTTTCAAGAGCTGCCTGTGACTTTTACAACAATAAGTGCTTTCTAAGCCAAACTCTCTTGGCATAAATCAAGAGACTGTCAAGAACCCACTTATCCAAAACCAGTTATGTGGGTGAAAGGAGTTACACCTCTGAGGACAGTTAGGAGCTTGCTCTTGCCCAGCAAAAGTTAGACAGGTTTAGTTCTACTTTTTTTCTACTGGATGCGTTGTCCCCGTCAAGCTTAAAGCGTATCTTCGCTCTTGGCTGTAAGGAGAAATATGCTGGGGGTTGCACCACCTGCTCAGTGTTTTCTAGTGACAAGACTGAAGAGGAAGACCCCTCATTTTGGAACCATGAGCCCCTTATGATTCCCTTGCAGCACGACACAACTGGTTGACAAGGAAACCATGTTGCAGGTCCCCACCTCTCTGAGTGCAAGAGCTGGTCTGTTCCCTCAGACCCAACAGGAGTTTTCACATATGCAGAAGCTCAGAAAATCTTATGGGTGCACATTTTGGGTAGGAGAAGAGGAAGAACATGATCCACTAAAAATCAGTGCTGTTGGGCTCACTAAAGATCACAGGTTGACTCTGGGGCAACACATTTCTACAGATGCCACTGGAAGAATCACTGAGAACTACTGGAAAATTTAGACCAGTTTGTGAAACAGTAGCTTGGAAGTTAAGCAGAATTGACTTAGAAAAGCAATGTCTGATGAAGCTGTGCTAATATGACTGAGAAGAAAATATACTCCAGGAAAATATGAATGGAATAGCTAAGAGTACAGTTCACCCAAATCCCACAGAAGAAATATTGGACACCTTTATCTCACTAGTGTACCCAAGGAAGTCAACATTACTTCTTTGCAATGCCAGAGGGTCTCTGAAGTGCATCTATAGGGAACTGAAACTCTATATATGGTATTTCTGAGTTTAGGGAGGGCAGATGTAGCTATCCTGTAAAGAGATGGCTCTTGAAAAGTGAAGAATGACCCTGTAGAACCGAGACACTCTCTAATGGAGCAGTTGGCAGATCTAAGCATTGAACAGGGCTAGAGGTGGGTATGTATATGCAAACATGAGAACAGATTGGAAACTAGATAACATTTATTTTACTCAATCCTTGGTAGGGGCACATTCCTGAAAATCGCTAGAGCACTGGGTCTCATGTGCACTGCAGGAAAACAGTTTCTGCAGCCTAAACTGTGCCAAAGGGCCACACAGCTTCAGCCACACAGAGTTGCCATACTCCTGGAGCAGCCCTGGGGCTGTGGCTGGCTCATTGAATGGACCAAGACAGGCGTTGCAAGGGAAGCATGAATATCGGGATGGGCATGGTAGGGAGAGCAACCACTGCCATGGGTGCCATCAGGCACAGCCAGTGCAGCCAAGTTTCCTAGAGGGGAATGAAGTTTCCCTGTGAACCAAGGGTTGGAAGCAGGGATTTTGACTCAGCTCTCTGAGTCACAGTTCACTTTCCATTACAGATTTTTTTTTATGCAGGATGTCTAGCCACATCTATCTGACCTAAAGTGTATTTTCCATTTCTCACTGAGCACAGGTTTGTGCACATGAGAAGCAGAAGCTAAAGTTTTAGCAAGGGAAAGGTAACACTTTTATTCCTTCAAAGCAAAGGACAGGGGTAACAGGTTGGCAGACAGCCCATGTTGAACATGCATCATTTGGCTAGACAGAAGGAAGACCAAGGTATGCCTTAAATACATGGACTTTCTTGATTCCATTCCTTTTCAGGGTTATCTTTTGGAGTTGTATCAGAAGCCACCCTTCAGGAAGACCCTCTGACAGACCAGAGAGAACATTTAATGAAAAATATTCTCTATGAGTTAACTGGATGTTATGATCCTTTATTAATTGTCCAGCAGATTTCACTCTGGCACATTAGTGTTGTTCAGCCACATAGTTTCCCTGAGTCCTGTGGTGTATGGGTGTAGTGTGTGTCATATTTCATGGTGTGTGTGAAGGCTCTCTGGATTGCAGTTGGGCTGCTCAGAGGGCATTCATGGGAGAGGATGAAGAGACAGATTTATGGATTTTTCTTCTGCTTGTAGCAGTTCATTTGTCAAAGACGGCTTCTGTTTGTTTTGCTTCTGATTATGAGTTTATTCAGAGTGGTGGGTATTTAAAAGTTAGGAAATTAGATGCTGGGGGAAATTTCTTTCAAAACATGTGGTCTTCTAACCCTAGATGTGGTTGCTTGCTGATTTTTGATGTGACTCACATTAGGGATTAGTATGTGAAAACCAAGGAGTAGAATAAGATGATTGGTTTGGTTTTTTTTTGCATTGAAGTAAGCTTCAGGTTCCTCATTCACTGTAAAGTAAGTGTAGTTTCTCTGATAAGCAAAACCCAATGTAACACCAATGAAGTAAGTGCCATCATCACTCTCCTCTGAGTTACTTGCAGTTTCTGAGACTCTGCTCTAAGGCACAGCAATGTAATGGGTTTTAAATGGTTTCAAGCTTGGTGGGGACTTGTGCATGGAAGATTTAGTGTGTCACTTACCTAATGGCAATGCCCAAGAAACTGAGGTGTAAGAATATTTCAAAGACAGCTTGATGGCTTTGCTGACTACTGAAATTGTGATGACAACTGAAAACAAAGTACAGGCTTCCAATACAGATGGTGAACATGTGATTTCTAAATGTTTGTTAAAGCATAGACTTTGTGGCATATTTATTTAAAAGAAAAGTCTTCTACGAAGTTGTTATAAAGAAGCCGATGTATCTGGGGGTGAACTGCGTGCCTCTGGCCTGAATGTATTGAAAAAAAAATTGGTGGGCTCAGGAATGAAGAGAGTGAGTTTGGTGGTGTGTGGGGGTTGGGCATCTGTGACTACTTTTATTTTGCAGGTTGTTAAGAGAGGTTGCAATGCTCTCACTGGGGTTGATATTATGCAGGTGGTACTTGGCTACGGTAGAATGAATGATGCTAATCTGGGGTGCTCCATGCAACCCAGCCCATGGAAAAAATCCTGAGCTTTCTGTGTGAGGAAGGGTTGAGGATTATTTCTGTGCCTTTTGATAAGTCTTCAGGAAAAGTTGGAAGTAGTTTATCTGCCAAAGTTGGGGGGGCAGGGGGGTTGTGTGTTCTTGGCTCAGGAGAGCAAAAGCACTGAATTCAGAATTGTTGTCTGAGTGCAACCTTTGTGTGCCGCAAGGCTTCCCAAACTCTACAGCCAGCCAGCTGACCAGCCTCCGCCAGCAGCCAGGCTCCGTCTGCCAGCCCTACGTGTGCACGCATGCAAAGAGCTGCTTGTTCTGCCTGCTTCCTGACCTCCTGCACTCCCCCTCTTTTTTGCTTAAATTCTCCCACGGAGGAAGATGTTGCTGCACGGCTGAGGGGCTGCATACCCTGGCAGGCAGGGGGGTATAGCGGGATTTTCAGTCATGTTAGCCTGCCTCAGGAAGCTGTTTGTCCTCCTTCAATATTCCAGGGAGCCAGCCTGAAAAGAAGCCCTTATCCTGTGCTACAGGCCAGCCCGTTCACAAAGGGCTCTTTGTTACACCCCTGTCTGTTGCATTGTTCCTCTCAACAAAACTTCCCTGCCAAAGCGGTGGTGTACTTGGCTCTGAATGTGCCAGGCTGGTAGCACAAGGACCGAATTCCTGCTCATTTCTCTTGTCCTGCCTCCTTCATCCTCCTGCCCTATAGCTTTCCTCTCTCTCCTGCTATGATGGGTGAGTGAAAGCAGGCAAGATGCATCCAACTTGCAGCCACCGGCCTCGACTGCTCCTGTAATACACCATCAAGTGGGCAGAAGTCCTGCTGCTCTGACAGGTTTGGAGAGGTTAGATCTAGCATCTGGTCTCTGAGCAGATGAGGGTGAACGAGCTCTCGAAATTGGGGCTGGTTCCTTAGTCTGTGCGGAACTGAAGTGCTAAGCTCTTCATCATATGGGAGGACTTTTAACACCCATGTGGAGGGCTCCTTGGTGTGTGTGTGTATAAGCCACCCTGCCGAGGTAGCTGGGAGTATTTGACAGCTTTTTAGTCTAACTCACCCATTTCTGGCCCCTGGGGCAGGACACACAGTCAGGACGATGGACTCTGCAATCCCAATGCAGCAAAAGGCTGTGCCTTGAGTTCCTGCTGCTGGAGGCTTTACCTGAATTTGCATGCAGTGCTGTTAATACTCTGATTTTTTCTAGTCAACTTCCTCTGTACTCTTACATGTATTCACTACTGCACTTTATACTACCTTAAAGGAAAATTAGGAGAGTTTTCCAACCAGTATTTCTGTTCAAGTTGACTTTTATTTCACAACAGGAGGCTTAATAGGGAGGTAACAGATCAGGGAACAGTAAAGACCCTCTCCCTTTCCTTCTTTCTAGTTTTGCATCTGAGTCCTGAAAGGTTGCTCTAAGTCATCCATCTGTTCCTGGCAAACACCAGTCAAACACCTGTGAGCCAGATGTAAGCAGCTGCATGGTAGGTATCATTTCTGATCCAGCCTTAATATAAACCAGGCTTAGGAATGGTTACAAATGGCTCCATAAAAAAGACAAAACACATAACACAGGCAAGTAGCACCTCTTTTCTTATTTCATCTTTTCTTTTATCTTATTTGCTTTCATATCTGTGTTATGGAGGATGCTTTTGTGGGGCAGGATGAATAGCAGTTGAATTTCATTAATCTGGCCTCAGTGTATTAAAGCACTTAAGTAAATCCTTAAGTCGTGCTCAGTCTGAACTTTTGCTTAACTGCTTACCTGAATAAGGATACTTCAGTGCTATTACTTCCCTTCACCAACCCTAGTGCCTAACTTGGCAGGCTGGCTGGTTCTTTCTTTGGTATTTAATTTGGTGCATGTAGAATTACCTAATCTGAGAGTTTCTGATAGCAAATCCCTTTAAATACTGCAGTCCCTAGGCAGGACAGGCACTTAGTGCCATGGTTTAGATGATGAGTAGGTGTTGGTGTTGGGTCATAGGTTGGACTTGATGATCTCAAAGGTCTTTTCCAACATTTAGATACTGTGACAGACTTTTCAAGGGCATTGCCTTATAGCAAAATACGTTCTGAAGACCCCTCTGGGTAGGTGTAATATTCCTTTCGTCTTTTAGACATCAATGTTACAGGCTACAGTTGCCTTTGTTCACCTCTCCGGGGCCAGGTTTCACTACTTTCTTCCCATTACATTTTATATTTTTGGATACTTTGGATTGATATCAGAAGCCCCCTTTTTTTTCATTGTTTATTTTTATTTTAAACCTGCAACTTCTTGCCTTATCCAAAGACCACTGTTAGAACTGTAGGGAATGCACTGACTGTTTTCCAGTAGTTTGAGTACCTTTGCTGACAACTTCAACAAATATATTGAATTTCAATCTGGATCGTGATATTTTATAATCTCATATTTTATAATCTCACAGTCCAGGCAATTACAGTTTGATTCTCCTGTCCTTGTGAGCTATTCATATTTTTAGCAGGCTGCTGGATAGTTCATGATGTGTCAGATCGTTCTGGTTTCTCTATAGTAGTTGTATTATAAGACCCCAAGGAAACATATTCTGTAAACCAGGTTTGGCTCAGACTGGATATTAAATCAAGGTTATAAAAAAGCTTGCTATTTCTTTTCTTCTTTTTGTTCTTTCCATTCCTCCCTTCCGTTTCCTTCTTTCCTTCTATTTCTTCCTTTCTTTCTTACTTCTCTTTCTTTCTCCCTCCATCCCTGCATTCCTCCTTTTCCTTCCTCCATGCGTGTCTGGCATGTATCTATTTTCATTTGCCATATAGGGTGGAAAATCCTCAGGAAAAAGAAAGCCTTGTGGTTGTTCTCAGCTACCATCAAGCAAAATTCTTGAAATGAATTTGGAACCACAAGGATCAGGATCAAAAGGTAAATCACAAATAAAGGCAATGTCAATATGCCACTTTTGCAAGCCAATCACAGATGCATTTCAGAAACCTTTAGAAAGTGGAGCACCTGTAAGTAGACTGTTAGTGTTTTTCTAATCATACCTGAAAAAAGCACTACGGACTTGATAGTTACAATCAATTGCTTCATGTTTACTTTATAAAACACTCAGTGGCTATTAACTGGTATCCTTAATTGCATCCTCACTAAAATTCTAAGGGACAAACAAAATACACATCTAGAGATAATAAGCACATGACTATCAGATAGGTTTGCTCATGCATGCAGACCTATAGCAACCACTCAGTATAGCAGGGAAGCAGGGCTGGAAATAATGTCAATGCTCCCTTCAATCAGGAGGTCAGTTAATAGTGGTGGTCTCTTGTACAGGCGAATATTCCCAGCCATCTCCATGGTGCGGTTTCCATGGTATCACTTTGGCGACAAGTCCTGAAGAGGTGGGGAGAGACCAGAGTCGAGCGTCTGCTGGTACTATCGCACGCAAACGTGGTTTACTTAATCTTCAAATGTCAAAAGAAAATGTAGAAATGTTGAGCTTGGCTGGCAATACCAGTTGTAGGTTGGACACTTGAAAGCTAGAGGTTCAGTAAATACAAGCCTTTTTTTGCCTTGTTTGCTCTTCCTATCTCCCTGTCCTTTTCCCACCAACCACTTCCCTCTCTGACCCAGCAATAAACTGAACCATTTTTGTTCCTGTTCCAGGAATTTCTAACAACAAATTTAAAACCTTACTAGAAAGCAAAAAATTGGTTAATGGAAATACAGCAGCTTGGATTTTTTTCTTGTGAGCAAATTTTCAGAACAGTATTTGAGTAACTTAATTTATAAGGACATACTAGAAAATAGAAGATGATATTTAAACATGTTTAGTGTCTGGGAAAATTCTTAACATGAAAAAATAACTTTGGCTTTCTTTGAGATCCCTGCATTAAAACTGAAGTTCACTGTTGAGGTGAGGAAAAGTATGAGAAAAACACAATAAAGAGGTTGGTTTTCCCCATCAAAAACGGACTGAAACATAGTCTTCATTTGGAAAGCAAATAAGAAAAAGAAGTGGACTTTGCAGGGTTGAGTAACCCTTGCTAACAGTTACTGGCACTGTACTTGAATCTAAATGAGAACTGTACTTTGCATTCATCTGTGTGTACAGCCTTTGCAGTCATGTTGCAAAGGAGGAAAAGAAAGCTATGCCATCTCTGATTTGATCTAAAGGCTATAGCTTGTTTTGGGAAAAGGAGTGGTGTGGTAGCACAGATGGACTAAACAGTTAAAATAAAATAAAAATCATGCAACAATTCCCCAAAAATTCCAACCCTGCACCCACCTTTCTAGACCTATATATAGATGACCTGCTATTTCAGAATGGAAAGACATTTGGTGCCTGATGGGTTACTGGACAGTGCAGGCATCCCAAAAATTCTTTAGGAAGTAGCATAGGCCCCTTTCCCATCTCCCTTCCTGGGCTGTGGGACAAGTGCCCTCCTGAGAAAGCCCATTGCTGCCTAACTCAAGTCAGAGCTGCTGCAACCATCTCTTCGTATTTTTCCTTTCTCACACATGGTTTCAGTTCCCAGATGCCAAAATTGCCCCATCTCTTTGTAGGTGACAATGCCCCACTGTGTGTCCCTGGGGAGGGCACTGGGCACAAAGACTGAAGCTGGGACGCAAGTTTTGGGGGAGCAATGGTCTTAACTGACCCTGCCAGAACCCTACTCCTTCATATGGGTGAAGCATGACACAAGACCATGTTTCAGCCAGGCTTTCCCACACAAAGGCTGAAGGAGTTATTCACCCTTTCACCTTTGTGTGAGTTGAAGTCAAGAATGAAAGCCTCTGAGTGTTGCAGCATGCATGATGCCAAGTTGGTATTTGTTATTTATCAGGGACCTTCACGCTCTAACACTGGATACAGAGCCAAATAATTTGAAGGACACAGCAGGGATGACAAGGGAATACTCTAAGCCATTGCATTTAATATGACTTTGGTATATTCCTGAAAAACACTCCCCTGCAGAATTACTGTGGAAGTGCAGGATCCTGATTATTTGGGTGCCATGAGGGGTTGTACCTGTGCCAATACAGAACAGTGGCTGTGAAACAGTGCTGGGACTGCCCTGTCCCTGCCACTGCAAGCTCATTTCACTGGCTTCCTCTGGCACCAACTTCTTTTTCTCTTTGCCTTTTTTTAAGATGCCCCTCTCCATCTAAAAACTACTAATGAACAGCAGGATTTTGGTTTGGCTTTGGGACCCACCACCAGTTGCATGGCAGCATCTGGAACAACACAGGGACTTGGTCATGGTGGTGTGTGCTAGTAAGCACTAGACCTTACCTCTCCTGACAATGCTCCTGCCCCTTCCTGTTCATCTGGGAGCAGTGGTGGTGTATTGCTGCTGATGGAGCTTTGCCACCTGAAGATCTGCAAATGAATTAGCTGTTGACTGGTGGGTTTATTTATTTCTAGATTTCTGGTCCTTCGTATACATCAGAATTACCCAATAGGTTTATCAGATTTTCTGGATCTTTGCGTTTTTGATTTGGTAGCATTGCATTGACCTGTTGGCTACAGACAATCTTTTCATTTAAGGCCATAAAAATGAAGTCACTGCACAGCTCCTGTGAGGGGTTGTTTATTTGGAAGAGAAACTATCTTATTAGCTCTCTGTCATAAATTAGATATATTTGTTTCTGCCACAAAAGAGTTGCAGTTTTTTTCCGGCTTTTCTTCTTTTCTGTAAAGCTCCTATGTCAGACAAGCTGGTAATGTACACAAATCAAATTTTATACAGTCTTACAAACTTCATAGCAGGTGGTGTTTTGTCTTACTATACCACAGATGGAATACTTTGGGATCAAAGCACGTCTCCCTGCACCAGAGGACGCCAACATGCTCTCCCTTTCATGACAGGTGATAAATAACTCCAGTATTTTAGCAAAGCGGTTGCCTTCACCTGGAAAATCAGAATTGGCAATGGTAATTAAAGAAGCTGCTTATATAGAGACATCAGTGCTTGGGTATTATGAGCAGCCTGAGACTCCTGTGCTGAGCAAAGGTGTTCTTCAATTCATTACAAACTGGACAGATAAAGATGGCCTCTCGAGCCCTGTAGACTATGCCATTGAAATAAATGGATTTAATTTACAACTACAGAGAATCTAAATTGTAATTTTACTGTTATGAAACTCTAAAAGAGATAATTTTGATTTCCTAACAGCATTATTTTCTCCAGAAAAAGACAGTATAAATGCAAACAAAATGTTCTGTGAAAATGAAGCAATCTCAGAAAAATACTACAACCCAAACCACCAGACAAAAAAAAGCAGTAATTCAGTAAGCTATTGTGCCACGCTGTGCCATGCTAGAACATATTTTACCACATCAGTCATAAAACTCTCAGCACGACTGCTCTGCACCAGGCAGAGATCCACCCAGCCAGCATCCCAGCTCCAACAGTGACCAGCAGTGGACACTAGTGGTGAGGAGCAGCCAAGCTTCTATGCAGACTGTTCTTGGGAGCAGTCTCGTGGTTCATAGACCTCCATAGCTAGGGCTGGTGTCTGTGCTGCCCTGCCAAGGTGGTGAAACACTGCTGCCCGGGGGCTTTGGCACTACAGCATTTACTGAATGGATTGTCACCATGACTTTTCCGCTCCTGTGGGAGATCTGAAAGCTGACACAGGGTCAACAGGGGAAAGATTTGGATGGAGAAAGGAGGACTGGGATTTCTCCTGCCATGTTACCTAACCATGTGGTAAGCAGCTTTAGTAGGCTTTAGGTGGATGCAGAGACCCTCCCGGGTAGAGTTTCTTCCTGGGATCTTGCTGATTTCCAGAGCAGTGTATTTGCAGCCCTCACCCTGGCAAGAGGCTTCAGCTACCCCCATGGAGCAGGAGTGGGGAGACTGAGTGCTTCTGTGCTCCTTTCTGCAATTTGCAGAGACCATCTCCACCCCATGGAGCCCATCAACTTTTTCCACTATTGTTTTGATTTCAAAGTGTTTGCCCTGTGGATGAGATCAAGGATGTGACATTCAAAAAATCCCTGATACTGTAATGAACTCTCTCTTTCTATTGCACATGCCTTTATCTCCTTCAGGGGTGAATAGCCCTCTGAGGTCTTTCTTTCCTTACCTTAGGCTGCCTGTAGCTTTTCTTTCAGTGCTCATAACCCTGTCAGACACCTTATCAGCCTGTGCCTCTCTGTCCAGCCAAAAATTGATTACTGCCATTTGCCTACAGTCTGATTGTCCTTCTGTCTTCTGCCACAGCATTTTATATGGCTCATGTGAATAAACCTCTTCCCTCTAATAGTGCTGTCACTGTTCTTCTCACCCATGCTGTGCACCATAGGTTCATGCTGGTTCTTTCTCCGACAATGTAATTTGTTGTGATCCTGGCATCTTTTCCCAATGGCTGTGTGTAGCTATGGCTTGCCAAGGCATGTGTATCATACGTGGTCTTCCAGTGTCTCCCCAGCCCAGCAGACTCAGCTTGCCCTTCTGTTTCAGGGCTCTTTACAGAGTCTTTACCCATTCCTTCATCAGCCTCAGTCTATTGTTGTTGACTTCCTTTGCTTGGCAAATCCTTATTCCTTTCTCCAGAGTAAATCCTCCAGACTCTGCCCCAGGAAGCAATTGCAGATAGGCACTTGCCAGGGTCCACTTCTGAAGCTGTAGCTTTGGCTCTGAGACTTGAGGGTAAAATTTCCTTTTTGTGCCCTCTACTTGAAAACATCATATTTATCTTTTTAGCTTTTAGATGAAGTGCAGGACTCACATTCTTGTGGTGGTTGCTGTGCCTGGCAGAATTGAAGATTATTTGGCAACACCAATGAATAACTATTTCTTGCCTCTTGCTGGAAACATCTTACCCTTACTGTGCTCTCACTCAGTACGTCACAGTTCATACTCTCTTCTGGTGTCCTTTCCAGCTGCAGCATGTTTCAGCTCTGTCAGGTGTTTTGCCACCTCTGGTCTTATTAAAGAAATGGGTTTTTTTATTTTGTTTTGCTCCTGAGGCTGTGCGCTGCTATTCTTGCTACCCAAAAAGTCCCTCTGTCATCTTGCTTATCACAGTCCAAGCTAGGGTAAAGGATGACAGTGAACACTTTGGCTTTCCGTGACCTCTCACCCTCTCTACCCTGAGGTTCCCCTGCAGTCAGCAGGGCCCCAGGAACCTGACCAGCCATGGAGAGTGGCCTGCTTTACATATCAGGTCCTTGGTCCCACACAGCATCAGGACTGCAGAGCATTTCTTCTTGCAGAGAGGAATCCAAATTGCTCCTTTACAAAGGTAGCAATGAGGCTTTTTAAAGTGCTTTTCTCAGGTTCAAAGGTACTTAAATGTATGACCGTATGAGTCTTTACTCTGTTTCTGTACCTGAAGTTTGCATCTGATTTAGACTTGCAGTTCGAGGTATATTCTATATCAGAAAGATGTTCTTGCTTTTATTTGGAAAAAAAAAGCATAACGTGCCAAAACTTCATTCACATCAAAACCCATAACAAGATCTATTTAGTTTCTTATTCTAGATTTATGTTATTGTGGAACAATTAAGTTCATCTGTTCATTTGGACTGAATAAACTGCAGTACTCTAAGGAATTTCTGTGAGTTTCACCTCTGCTGTGGAGACCAGAAGACAAAGCATCCAGCTGTCAAGGATCAGGCAGTGGTGGTACCAAATTTGCACCTAAAGCAATGTCACAGGTTGCAACAAGGAATACAGAGCATTTCCAGCTCTCATTAGGTGAGCATCAAGCCCCTGGGCTGTCTCCTTCCATGGTCTGAATCGCAGCAAGCTACCTTCTGCAACTTTGGCATCAGGCAGCGTATGCATATATTACGTTGAAGACGGGGTCTGCATGTAGCAGTATATGGACACGTCCTTGTGGCTCTGCTCCCACCAACTGCTGGGGCTCCAGGAGTTCATCTGAGTTCAAAGGGACTTGTATGTGTGTAAAACTAGAGACTAGCATGGATTTGGGTTCGGTCAGGAAACTGCCTACAGGGACTGCCAAAAAAGGACTTGTTTCTGGCCCTGCTAAGTAGGTGGGAGTTTTGATTGGGAACATTTGTGAAGTCGGGATTTTACTGAATTTGCCAAAATGACCATATGTCTGAAGAGCTACCTGCAAAGAGGTACTAAAATGCACAGGTTTTGCAGCTGAGGGCCCAGGTTGAGCATCTGACCATTCCACCGTAATGACTTCTGTCCTAATAATAACTTAAATGGTTTCCTAAACATTAACTTGAACTTGCTCAAGGGGATGGCCTTTCTTTGCTTATCATAATTTCACATGAAGTACAGCATGCACATTGGAGGGTAACTGGAGTTAATGTCAATTATGAATCACCAATTTCCTGCTCTAAATAGCATTTCTTCTCAGCAACTTCACATAGAGCAAGCTGCCCTGCAGTTTTAACCCAGATTGTTTAGCTGAGACTGACTTTCATTTAGTGTTTCTTCTTTAAATATTATATTTTGCACAAGGAGTGACCATAGATGCCTGGGTGGTACACTAATTGGCTTTAATTTTTCCTAGTAAATAGCATATAAAACTGTCTCCTTTACTTTGCTTATTGCATTTTTACCGCAAGAAAAATCACATCATGTGTGTATTGGCAGGAGTCTGCAAAAAAATAAGGTTGCCATTATTAGTATCTGGCTGTATCTTGCCAGGTCATTCTTGCTGCCCTAAGTGAATTTATGGGAAGGCTTTTTTCATTATGGGGATACTGTTCAAATCACAGTCCTAACCCAGTATTATGCAGAGGAAGGCAACAATGCCCTTCTCAACTGAGTGGAAATACCCCTGCCCCCTTGCTCAGTGTTTTGTTTCTCTCATGCAAACTGCCCTAGAAAAGAAGCTACAGTTTGACCCTCAGCAAAATGCAAGCTGGAAGGAAGCCCTGGCCCTTGCTGAGGGAAGAAGGATCTGACCCTTGCTCAGGGAAGCCACTCTAAACAGCATTTAGAAACATTAGCCTCCAGTTTGTACTCAGGCAAGTGTGGTAGTTCTGCTGCTGGGTGCTGTTTAGGACATTCTGACAAACTCTGACCTCTTGAGGAACACAAGGAACAGGAAACGGCAGAAATGTTATTGTGTTTTGGGATGGTGGGGTAGACAGACTAACTTTGGCACTCAGGCTGTACCAAGTATTGCCCACGTGGGGAGGTGGAGGTGCAAATGCTAGAGAAGCATGGGAGAAATTTCTAGAGACAACAAATGTAGGTTATATCCCAAGGTTTCAAACTCCACAATGGAAACCCGTAGGGGCATGATTATAGCTCTTTCCTAAAAGAGACTGGGGTTAGTACAGCGTGCTTTTAGTTGTGGTTTGAGGATTTGGTAAGATAGATCATAATTATTCCTTAATACTTGGGTAAGCATTTGACAGACTACAAGCCTTTACAGAGAGAAATACACTGCAAACTACACACTGCACATCAAGTGTCATTATCTTACAGCATTTGACAGAAAACTTTCCCTGCAGCTTTGGCAGAAAAGCAAGATATTTAGCATTGACCTGTGCACAACTATGAATGTTGGTATGTTATGTATCTACTGCAGATGCTTATAAGATAATTTGAAACAACATTAAAGGTGGAATTCATCTACCTAACCAAGGCATCCCATAGCTCGATGACTAAATCTGAACTAGTCATTCTGGGCTCCCTTTGGTATTAATAGAGATAAACAGATACTGCCAGAAGGCAATTCCACCTCGTCCTATCATCAGCAAGTGAACAACAGCCCTTTGGGCTGACAATAGGAGGAGCCAGAACTGAGCTGTCTGACTTCAGGAAGGGCAGACAAATCCAGATAAATCCCACAAGTGTCTGTTGATCTACATAACTGGAACTCAGAGATTTTCTCTTTCTCCATTATATGTAAAGCACTGGCAAAGGAGAACAGAGAGGTGCAGCCAGTCATTCCAAAGGTGATGGAAACTGGTGTCATGGTGGCCACAGTCTCCTCTAGGAGAAATATATTTGACCAGTAGTAGTCCTAAGACAGAGAAAAGATATCTTTGCTGTCTAATTTATGATTTTCTCAGAGGATTGAGTTGACTTTTTTTGTCTGTCTGCCCTGATATTAGTCTCCCCTATCAACGTTTCCACCAGCTGTTCAATTTCAACCAATTTTAACACCAAAGCAAAACTCTTGGAGAACACAATGTGTCTAGACAAACTCTTGGACCCATAAGGACCTGTGGTGCTTAGGCAAGAGTGTTGCGTGCTTTTGCTGTTCTGCAGAAGGATATAGAGGCACCCACAATTTGGCAGTCTGAGGAGACGAGGAGCCACAGTGTGCTGGATAGTGCACATGTGCTGGATGATGAACAGGTGCTTGCTATCTGGTAAGGACACACTGCCCCTTGCTCAGCCAGCAGCCTTGTAGGACCTTTAAAGTCAGTTAAAAAATTTTGTGAAAGGGAGCAAAGGCCAGTTGAGGCACTATACGTAATCAAGAGATGCAGGGATCAGGGAGTTCAAGGCAATGTAGAGGCAAAACCTGACCATGTAACCATGAGGAACATAGGCTTAAAAATGTGCAGGAATGCAGGCTTCTTCCCTTGTCCTACACAACTTCATCACTGCTCTGTAGTGAGCACAGGGGAGCCTGAGTGTGACTAACGGCAGGCAGTGAACTTTCGTTAGGAGGGCAAAGCAGCAACTTCATGCACTTGGATCACTCATGCTACCCCGCCTGACTGCTGCCCATCTCTCTCCCACAGACCTGTCCGAGCCACTGTTCATCCAAGATCTCTCCTTGGCATATTGTTTTCCTAGTCAGGCTCTTGAGCTTGTCTTTTTTAAGCACTGATACTCCAATGTCATTCCCACCCTGTAGTCAGCTCACAGCAGGGAGCCTGACCTGACTGGCTCCTACTTCTTGCTGAAGGATGCAGAGGGACATCAACTTTGGTCCTGCTGCAACCACATTTTTGAGTCAATCTAAGGTCTGAGTATAGTCCACAGGCAATCTGTCTTTAGGACTCCTGTAGTAAAACAAAGAAGCAAATAGTTCAGACCCAATTTTCACAGTTTTTTCCACAGCAGTCTTATTCCGTAGATGAAAGGATGTAATGACACATGTTTAAGGCTTGGAATAAACATTTCCAGATACGTAACAACGCACCTTTGTGGATACACATAACCATTAAAAGAAGAGGCCTATTTAAGTTACAGAAGAAAATGTATGTTTAGGTATTTAAATATCCTTGCAAAATTAACCTGAGCAAAAGCACAATGGAATGACAGGAAAGATGAAAACCATGAAGTACCTAAACAGGCTTTTGTGCCACCTGGTCCTGCATCGATGCATGTGGGTATGTGATTTTATTTATTTGGAATGTTATTTACCTAATGCTTACGTTGATTATTAAAATGATAGAAAGTCCTCCCTTTAAGAATTCTGGATATGTCTCGTCTGAATTAAGTGTATATTCGTTATATAAGTGTTATGTTGCTTGTTACTGTAGACTTTCATTACAATACTTTCAGTTTCTTCTATATTCCCAACTACAAAAAGACTACTGATAGCCAAGTCCCAAATATAAACCACCCTTTATCAGTTCAGTTATGGAACAAAGCCTCATCCTTCCCTCAACCATATTTTTAAACATCTCTTCCCTCTAAGTGCTTGCATCAATAGTATGTATGTTTATGTCTATGTGTGAGTACATACATACTTTTAAAAATTGTCCTTGCATTTGTACTCCACTTTTGGGTTTGATAGGCACAATCAGCACAGATACCAAGTAGTGCCTGTACTGGCAGTACATTTGATGACATTGAAGTTGGTTACCCACCATCTCAGAACGTAAAAATTGCCTGGGGAAGACTACAAAATTACAGCACTGGAAAGTCCTTCGATGAAAACAAAAAATCGATTTTGCTGCAGAATTTTGAGTGCATTTCACAATATGTGCACAATGGAGGGGTGAAATTCTGCTCCTTTGAGGAAGCAACAGAGTGTTTGATGATGCCAACAGAGCAAAATATTCAGTATGATTGAATTTCAGGTAATGATAGTAACTAAGATTTTCTGAGGACAAACATGAGTCTTGTAGGTCATACAGGGGTGAAAAAAGGAAACCTGAGAAGTAGGGTTGCAGGTCTGCCATGTGCTTCATGGGGATAGAACTGGGGATGTTGGCAGAACTTTGAGAAGAGGTGGGTCTCCATCTTTTCAAATTACAAACTGAGTCCTTGAGGGATTTATCTCAAATGGTTTTATTTTTTTTTTAAAGAAAAGGAGATATTTAGTTCAACTGATTCAGTAGAATACCTTTGGTTGTTCACAGAGAGAAAAACTCTTACTGATGTCAACCTGAAATTGGCCTGAACTGAAAGTAATTTGGGATGGAAACTCTCCACTTGCTGCTGGGAGAACCTAAAGTTAGTTTTCAGGAAACAAATTTTAAGTGACATAAACTCACTCTGAAGGGAATTCAGAATACAACTGATGGGAGCAGGATAACTATGACCTTCTGGAAACCTTATCTAATATCTGGGGTCATCTCAGGTGTCTAATCATCTTTGAAAACTGAGCTCTGAGCTCCTGTGCTTTCCACTTTTATTTGTTCCTTTAAAATGCCTGGGTTTATGGATGGGATTAAATCACAGTGGTTGAGAGAAGTTTAAGATTTATGAACAGCTACGAAAAAGTTATGGGCTGTAGTGCTCTTGAAGTGGGGGGAGGCTATGTTTGATGCTTCTACCTTTGTGCTTGTGGTCATATGTTAGTTCACTCAGAAGGCCACAAATGAGAGCATCAGTTTAAAACTCACCAGTTTGTGAGGTCAATTAACTGCCAATTAATTACTACTTACTGCCAAACATGGTCTTGAAGCTGAAGATCAAAAGTTGAAAACCACTTTTACTTTATGAAATATCTTTAGTCCAACATCTGCGGATTATCGTGAATTACAGATTTGTAGCTGTGGTAGCAAACTGCTGAGCATTACTTACCAAAAATACCACTCCCTGGGGTATTATTGATAATTGTTGAATATTTAAATTATGCCTAGATCTCAACGAACAGTTAATGCAGATATTGTCATCTGTAGATGACACAAACATAAGGAACCTAAGCTGAACTTGTAAAAATCTTAAATATAATTTTCAGTAAGTACCATGAGTAGGATACCTACTGTCTCCTGGAGGATTTAATCCAGGAACTACCTAGCCAGGCTTTTGTCTTGCACATGGTAGATCCTTAGTGTAAGCAACTGGAGTAGGTGAGATAATTTCTTGCCTGCAGAAAAAAAGAGATGACCTGGCAGCATAATGACCAAAGGGCTAAAAAAAGCCTTAATTTTAAAAGAGGATATTGGCTAAATTGAAAAACCTTGCTGTGTATAGTCTATCTGTTTAAGGTAAGTGTAATACGAAAACATCAGTGACATTTGAGCCAGCAGTTACAGCAAAGCAAAGATGCTGGTGAGCTCTGCCATCATCCACCCTAGGCAACTGTGGTGGCATCTGCAAAGGGGGCAGAGAGCTGGTACACAGATAGCTGGTGAGAGAAACCTGGGGTTGCCTTAGGAGGTAAAACAGTGTAAACACTGAATATGAAGGAAAAAAATGTGCAACAAAACTCACATCCTAAGAATCTCAGTCCTAAGTGGATCATTTGTTTATCCCACCATCCAAAACTACCTCTGCCGCTAAGCAAGCCGAAGAATGTCTCCTTTATTGTTTCCATGATGCTTACTCATCTACAAGCCATTCCCCTTTTAGATTATTCTATTTTTAAGGCATAATTTCCATCTGTTCTTTGATCTTATACCACATAAGACATTTAGCTAATAACATCATCCATCAAATACCAGCTTTCCTTTAGAGTTCAAACACAATCGATACAGGACCCCGTCCATCTGCTGGCCAGTGTCTCTGAACAGATCCAGCTTGGAAATGGCCAGCTATGTCGCCTATTTTTTAATTAACTGCCTAAGGTCTTTGCTTCCCCTGACGCCACAGGATGACTAGGGGGCACTCCAAAGGGAAGTGAAATGAACTCCTCCAGGGAAGCAGAGAAGTTTTGGTGCATTCAAAGCTGCAACGTGCTTGTTGTAACTGGCATTTTCCAGTGGATGGAGTTTCCTCTCAAGGAATCAATTTTTTGCATATCTGATAGAATATTTATATAGAAAGTTTGAAGGATAAGCATTTTCAAACTTGACATTCTTCAGAGAAAGGTTGGTACAGTAGAAAGAAAATGTTTGTTTGAAATCGTAAATAGCATCGCTTCTATAATCTGAGTTTATTTGGGAGGAATTTCAGAATTTCAGGGCAGGTTATCAGAAGCATCGGAACTGCAGATTTGCAGACGAGTATCTGTACAGAAAATGCTTGTCTGCTTACCCAACAGGAGAGCCAGAGAATGTCAGATTGTTTAGGTGGCCAACTGTAGTGAAGTAGCACAGCTTGAATCAGAAAATATCTGAGATCAGTCACAGTTAAAAAAAAAAAGAAATTAAAAAAATATCTGAAAAAGGAGATTAATGAGCAATGCAGGGAAAAAGTGATTTTTCTATGGATATTTTCCAAGTGTAGATATAATTATTTTAAAAATTGTTACTATCATATTTTTCACTTAGCGTTGTTAACTTGCTTCTCAGTGATTTGCTTAATCGTGCACAGAGTGCATTTGTTTAGGAAGGAATTTGATTCAGGATTTCTATTTCACTGGCTTGCACACGCCACAGTGTACATATCTCCAGATCTGAAATAATAACAACAATGAAAAAGCGCCTACATTTCCTTCTATCTCCTGGTTTGCCAGTAATAATAAGTCCCAGCAGAGAGGAGCTTGGCTGGTGGTGTTTTGTGATTTCTCAGATAACAAGAGCTTCACATTTCTGTGGAATTCCCATTTGCCAGTGAGCTGTTGCCGCCGCTGCCTTGATTGATATACGACTGCAATGGCACTTTTCCATTTGACATTCTCTCTCTCTCTCTCTCTCTCTCTCCCCCTCTCTCTCTTAAACAACAGCCCTAACTTTTGTGTGTTGCAAATATAAAAGGCAAGCCATGTGACAGAGGGACAGAAGAACAAAGCATTTGGAAGTAACGGGACGTCTTTTTTTAGCTCTCTGAAGGCTTTGAGAGAAGGAAAGAGCAGTGCATTTCCCAAAGGTAAGCATCAAATAAGAGATTCCTCCCAGTTTTGGGTATTAATGGACTTGAGAGTTTAATCTCTTTATCTGACAAATCCATGCTTTCCTTGTATAATTTTTAAAATTAAAATATGTTGATATAGAATTCACACAGTTCTAGCACCTGTGTCTCCTCATCCTTGTAACTTTAAATTTTATCTCCTGTCTGATGGATGCCTGTAGGCACAAACAGGTAGCCTAGTGTGTGTCTGAACTACTTGGTTCAAAATCTTTTATTGTGAGCGTGCTGGGCTCATATCTGCAGCTCTGTGCTGGTTCTAGCTGTATATCTTTGGAGTGAATGGACATGCTGGACTCTGCCCTGAATTCATCGAGAGAGTGCTGGTATCACCAGCGCCCTCTTTGTCCCATTACAATAGGGCTCTATGAACACAGGCAAGCCTGCTAGTTTAAAGATGAACTGTTTACTTTTACCACTACTTATGCATGTTGTTCTCTTGCCAGTTATCTGCTGGAGTGCTTAGAATAATTTGAAACAACAGACAGTATTTATTTCTAGCACTGCGTGTTATGCTTCACAGGAGCACTCTTAATTTGCACATTATTATTTATCCAAACTTCTGGGAAGATTTACTATGAGCTGGACAGCATTTGTTACAGATTAGGGCAGATTTAACATGCACTCCTGATTGGCTGAAATCTATGAGGAAAGCCACGGTGTTTGCCTTTGCTGTAACACCAAGGGGTATATTTAGTAGGTAACCAACCCCGTCAGTGCGACACGTCATGCAGCGTGCCTCTGCAGCCGGTAGCTGACACGGGAGGATGCTGCAGGAACCCAGACTGCCTGCCGAAGGAGAGAGGGAGGATCCCCTTGTTTGCTGGCAGATCATTTTGCTGTGCAACAGTGTCAGAGGCACGAGGTGTGATTGCCTTTGGGACAAAAGGATAGTTTCACTATTATGAGCCCAGTGATAAAGTGTCAGTGCAGTGCAACTGCGAGGTGTGGGAACGGACGTTGCCCCGAGGGAGAGCCCAGATAAGGAAGAAAGCCTCCTGTACCTGATAGAATTCAGGTAAGTGAATTCATCCTACAAAAGTTCAAAGTAGTGGGTCTAGTAGTGAAAAACGGAGTAACATGACAGAGTGAACCATGTAAAGCAATCTCAGAACTGCATTAACTAACTACTGTAGCATCATTAAAGCAGGCTCACACGGAGTGTATGTTAAGGGGGTTATTTTCTTGTGGTAAATCTGAATTTGCATGACAGTGAATGTGAACTGACTCTTGTAGGACTATCAGACAGATTTCTTATCCTATCCCTCAAGTTCATTTAAATTTCTTCTGTAACCTTCCCATACCAGACCTTATTTGTTTCTGCCTGGGACAGATGGCATGACAAGTAACTTGCTAAGTTTTCTGCAGCTCTTTAAAGATGAAAACAACAGGCAAATGATTATTTAAAACAACAGTGGGTCAAATTCACTTCAAACCAATTCCTTATTGCAAAGTTAGTTACTAACAGAAGCCATGCAGCTGCCCAGTGGGGTGAATAAATGCAGATGTAATAATCATAGTGTTCCTATTTGTCCCTCCTTGAAAGCACATCTATATTTTAGGACTTCTGATTTTTTTTTTCAATTTATTAATGTAGCTCACTTTTGTTCTGATTCTTGTTCCTTATTTGTATCTGTGAGCAATTGTACACATGAATAATTCCCTCAACTTAAATAGAACTCTTTGGTCAGTAATCATCAACTTGAATCATTGTGACTTAAATATATGTTGACATGCTTTTCCTGGAATAATGAAATCTTATTTGCAATACTGATATTATAAGAAGGTGCTTTAAGATTTTCCAGTTATAAGTGAATGTGGAAGGAATAGATACTTCAGACTTACAAAATTAAATGCAGTTTGATTTGGTGAAAGGGTATAATCAGGGGCTGCTGCTGATTATTCTAGTTACAAACTCAGATCTCTACCTGAAGGTGTCCCACGTAGGTTTCTTGGGCTTGTGCAGCAGCTCGTTTTGATCAAATGCATGTACACTGATGATTTCCCATTGCAGAGAAGGATACTTATTATGGACAGTCTTGTGTACAGTTTGCAGTAGCAATACCTACACATGGCTGATTGCCACAAAAGCCATCTGCCCCACAGGAACAATCCCTCATGTCCCATCACGGCTTGTGATAGCATCTGTATGCTCTTGCTTGCTTGAGTTGCCAGGACTGCAACCTCTTGTCTAGGTGGGAGGGGAGTGAGCCACCTCCTTTGGGGATGGCATTGATGCCTGCAGTGATACATCTGACAAGAGTCCTCCTGGAGTCAGCTTCATTCCTCATTTTCCCTGGGGCCAACTACATCCCCTTGCTGACTTGTCTGCTTTCAGGTGCACTAGGCAATGCTCAAGGCTGTTCTTGGACCTTGAAGGGACTTGACTCTGTGGTGCAAAGCTTGTATGAAGCCACTAAGACACCTGTTTTTTTTGCAAAAAGTCTGGTAGGTTGTTTTTTTAACTGATAGTAGAAGAAAAAAATCTTCCTTTTTTTTTCCCCGAGTACTACCACTACAATTACAATTATAAACATTAGATAGTTGTATTACAAATACTACTAATTCCTCTGCCTTTAATGTCCTGCTGAGTACAAGAAGAGACTTGCCTCTATGAGTTTTGCTACATGAGACCACACCACAGTCCCATGTTATTTGAGTAACCCACCTCTTGAGCGTGGCTGGAAGCGGCTACATCAAAGAAAGACATAAAGACCCTATGGCAGGCAGCTACTGGGTAAGTTGCTGTGGGGAAGCATTTTTCCCTAACCCCATCAACTGAACTCTCATAATTTTCCAAAAACTCTTTAAAAATAAACCCCTTACAACTGTAAACCTCCCATACAGAAAAAGCCCTTTGGCTGAGCCCAGCTAAACTTTTGCCCTCAGTGATATCTTATTCCAGCTGATCATTGTCATTTGTGTAAACATGTGTTTCTTTTCATCAGTGTGAAATGTGCAGCCTCTCAGCTCCCTTGCACGTCTTTCTTCACATCCCAGTATCTTGGGATAGGGTGAATAGCTCAGATCACCTTTTTTTTTTTTTTTTCCGTTGTCTTGCTTCTTGCTGGACCGCCCTTTTGTTGAAACTCAAGTCAATGGCAGGAGAAAGGTTTATTTGGATCAGGTTAGTTTGGTTGCACGAGTCTCCCTGGGCAAGAGCACCCTATTTTGTCCACACTTCTGTGCATGCATATGAAGAGATGCTGCAGTTTCTTCTGGCTATGATCAGCTGTTATTTCCTTTTTATATGTGTCAGTGTGGAACATATTAAAATTTCTCAGTAGTGGTATGTCAGGAATCCCTCTGATGCCCCACCTCTAACTTAGCAGAACAATAAAAGCAAGGTTGTAGTAAGCCTTTGAGCAGCTGGTCGTCTATATATTCCTTCTTTTTTCACATAATCTAATTCAGACTATTATCCGGGTAGCAGTGGCACTATCACTTCCAGACACCATCAGTCCTTGTCCTGTTTGCTGGAATTTCATGTCATGGAGTGGGGATCCTTTCTACCACAGACGAATGTAGCCTTTCTTCTGGTGTCAGGGTAGTGACCTGCTGGTGTCATGGAGACATCGCTCCTAAGAATTCCACTACATCGCTGTTTTTCAGCTTCTCTTTGTTATTTTTCTATTTGAATCAATCATTGTCACAGCTGACACTTGTCACATTTATGTGCTTATTATTACTGATCTGCAAACTGTGGCAATCTGGTGGTTTGGAGGCAGTACAGGTTATGTTGCACTTTAAGACATGTGAGTTGAGGATCTAAGTTAATGCCTAAGCTCTGGTTTGGCAAAGGTTAAGCATACCATGGCAGTGACAATTGCATTACTGTCATAGCAGCACAACTCAAAGAGAGTGGGACCTGGGGGAATGCTGTTCCCCTTGTTAGAAGACATAGAATTGTTACCATGAGCCAAATGTTTAAGTAAGTTCCCTGTTCATCAGAGGCCAGGGTATATGGATGATGGTCTGAATCTTGCCTATATTTAAAAGAAAAGAGATTTTTGCCACTTCCGTCAGAAAAGAGGGAACTTCCTCTTCAATCGTCATCTATCTCCAGCACGCATAGCACTCCCTGCTGGTCCTGGTGGCAGGGATGTCTTTACATAGTATTAAAGAATAAGAAACCCATGCGTACCTCTCCATCTATTGATAACTAAAGTCTTTTGAATTTTCTACAACATACATTAGATCAACCTCTTATCATCAGGCATGTGATACAGTAAAAGATAGAGAACAAAAATTTCCCACCTGCTTGTAACACACTCTAGCAGGTAGAGGATACATGCCCGAATGCCCTAGACCTCTCAGCAACTTGTCGTTTAGCCAAGAGTAATTTTGCCTCATGTTGGGTCATAAGACTAAAGTAGAGGCAATTACTGAAGCAAATCCTATAGCTAATGCTTGGCTGGGAACATTTGCACTGTAGCCAGCAGCTACCCTTGCTGGTTTGCCTCCTGAGAGGAACGGGCAGCCTTACTTAAACAGCTCAGATTTGCGCCTGGTGCTTCATTGAGGAGTGATCCCATCCAGCAACTCATGGATGAGCAAGTGGAAGACTGTATTCCTCTCAATTCCTGTCTCAGTCTCAAGACCATGACTACTCTGATACTCAGCAAGACACAAGAATAAAGAAAGAATCCAAAGCTGGCATCACCTTGCCATTAAATGGGTCTACTAGCTCATTAGTGAGAGATCCCAGACATCCCTCTAGTCAATCTATTTAGTTTCCTGGAAGCAGGAAAAGGAAAGAATAAAAATACAAGTGCTCTTTTGTCCAGTGGTAGTTATTCTTTGCGAGTGTATTAAAAACCTTTTCTCTGTGTTGGCCTGTGCCTGTCTGCTGGCAAGGCGCCAGCCTGCAGTACCCACTAGAGTTTGTTATTTCAACTGCCTAGCAGGAAGGCACTGTTAGCTCCCCCTCTCCTAGGTACCTGAAGGACTGGAAATACTCTTGGAAACTTCAAAAGGAGAAGGAAGCCCAGCCAGCTCAAGTGCTGTTCAGCCTAATTTGTTCCACCTCATGCACCAGGTCCCCGCTGTGCGAACACTTATGGGGGCTTTACATGAGCCACCCCATCGAAGCCCGAAGAACCAGCCCCATGCTTGGTGATGCTCCCAGGGATGTTTGCAGCATTGTGTACCATTATATTTGCTGCAATTACTATGTTGTTTCTTATGCTTCAAATACCACGGTCTTCCTATTTTTTCAGTCTCCTTAGAGTCACAGGTATTCATCTCCCGAAATATTAAAAGACTTAGCAAATCCTCACAGCCGAAAACAATGTGCAGGAATTTATCTCAGCTACCATCAGCATGTTTGATATTTCTGACTGCTCAGAGGTACTGTCCATTCTCTCTTCTTATTTTTTTTATGGGACAATGCTCTGCAGTTGCTGCCTAGCAGGCAGCAGGACAGCGCAGCCTAAGGAGGACCAGAAGATGTGCTTCCCTCCTGTGGGCACCCAGATGAAGAGTCCCTTAAGAGACCCTTAAGTCCCTTCTCTTAAGCCTGTTCTCCATTCTACTGCCATTTTCCTTTCCCTCCTCTCTTGCCCGCCAAGCTTCTGCACAGCTGGATATCAGTGGGGCAAATGCTCATTTAGCACAATGAGGCCTCACGGAAGCATTTCACTTATTCAGACCTGTGAGTGTCTCACTCAAAGTGTTTAGTTTGATATTTACCTTGTCTTGAGAGGGGAAGAAGTCTGTTCAAATACTGCATGGAGGCATTTCACAAACAACTGGAGTTCCCCGTGTTCACCTGCTGCTTCCTGGCCGCCACATGGTGGCTCGGTGACTTTGTCAGGTGTTTTGAAAGACAGTCGCAAAGCAGAGTGAGGATTTTGATAGCATACGTATGAGACCAGTTGCTTCCTGCCAGAAATGGCCAGAGTAAAATAACTAGATGAGAAAGCTGTTACCTTTATTTACAGAGCTAAAACATACACTAGAGCTGATAAAGCCTCTGAGCTGGTTCAACAAAAAGCAGAATCAGTCACACCATCTTAGATCATCTCTCCTACTAGATTAACTGTTCTCTTACACTGCTCAGATGATCACTTGTATGACTTTTTGTCCCACAGCACACAGTGTTTTCCAAGTGGTTCCTGGGCATGGTGCCGGTGGCTGTGCAGGCTGGAAGCCATGTGAGTGCTGTGGAGGGTGGAGGATGTCTGGGAACAGACCATGCCGTACATATACAGCCACAGGGCTAGAGAGGCACTCCAAGGGGCTTTCATGTCCCAGCAGAGATGTTGCCTTAGAGCAAGACTTGATCTGTGGACATGCAGAACAACATATGGCTTCAGCAGAGGGTTACCCCTTCACAAGGGTGGCCCTGGCAAAAGGGCAGTCCAGCTGCCACTGTCATCTGTGGCTGAGTGTGGGACAGCTCTGTTCACAGCCAGTCGCCCAGCTGAGGTCTTGTCAACTTATTTCAGTGGCAGGAACAATGTTTCTTCAACTTCCCTGGAAGCATGGATCTGTTCTGTAGAAATTCTGGTGATGGGTTCCCATGGGTAGTGCTATTCCATGCCCTGGGCTGGGATGCTGGAGATCATCTCCATTATATATTGTTCCTCCTTGCCTTCCCATCCCCAATGTGTTTCATGGCCCTTTTTTGGCCAACACAGTTGTTCCCTCTCCAGTCCAGATCTTGGAGTGCAGAACTCCCAAATACTCATCTTTCTGGCCTAAACTTTCCCAGGTTATATAAAGGTCTTGAGAAATCCATTTTGGTCTCACAAGGATCTCTGTGGATTTTTCTTGTCAGGACAGCAGCAGCAAACAACATGCACACGCACATAAATGCATGTGGTTAGTGACACTTTTTTAGGGATGGAGTTTGGAGAAACTGAGTAGTCTTGTAACTCCTGTTTACATAACAAATACAGAATGAGGGAGCCACATGGCAGAATCCAAGTAATTATGTTTACTAAATATGCACAGCACGCAAGGCCAGGCTTAGTTATATATACACACTGCTGCTCCAGTGGGACTTTGGCAGTCTCCAAAACTTAAAAGGCATTGAGTGACTTGAATTGTACCCTCATTGTCAAGCAGGAGTCTCAAACATGGAAAATACACAGCAAGGCCAAGCTGAACATACGTGCAGCCTAATTCAGGGGGCTCAGGAGCAGGGAACAGCTAAGTAGAAGTACACCATAAATTAGCTTTTCCATTGCTCCTTTCCTTTACAGGGTAAAGCAGTGTGGATCCAACAGACGTTCGGAGAATTGCTCTTTATTTTTTTCTGAGATACATAGCAAAAAGGGAATTTCTGTTTACGTTCTCAGAAAGTGACTGGCTAAATAATTCCAGATGCTGGAATATTCCTCTGTCCTTAAAGCAAAACAAGATGTTAACCTTCATCACTCTCTAAATGATATTAAGAGTATGATAAGAAATCTTCATTTCAGGGTTCAAAAAAAATGGTCAATAACAACATAAAGTTGAAAAAATAACTTTAACTCTGCCCCTATGTCCATGTGCAATACAGTCTTGGACTCTATATTCATGCAGTCTTTTTGGGGGATGTCTTCTAAATTTCCCTGCAGATTTTAGGTAATGGCTATAACAGCCTTTAACATGTTATATCACTATGAATTCCTAAAAACTTGTTATATTAAAAGGGCACTATAAGACTACTACTAATAACATGTAATGACAACATCAGTGAATTCTGAAAAAATCAGAAGTAGGAATTTTTATCCACTGTTAAGTCAAATACTTTTTTAGCCAGTTCTCAGTCTGAGAATATGAAATCACCTTTGCATATTTTTCTCTACAGGATACCATAAACAGGAAGCATTTCAGCTTCCTTTTCATTAGCTTGGCAGATGAGCTGTTTACCACAGTTTTTCACATGAAAAGAAAATGAGAAAAATCTATCTTAAATAAAAGAAAAGAAATTCTATGTGAAATTGGTGATTTTGAAAAAAAACGTTTTCCAAATGAAGTAAAATGTCATTGTAACTACAACTACAATGATTAATGGTTGCAGGTGTACTTGCTTCTGGTTTTGGACAGAAGGGTGGGCTGGAAGCTACATGTCACCCCTGATGTCATGTACAGTTTATAATTTTATAATTCACTCAGCATTTCAAAATGCATACAACCCTTTTAAAAAAAATCAACATTAAAAGAACCCTAATTTAAAGCGAAATGCCATTACACAGCATCAGCTGGAAATGGAAAATGTCATGTGAACATACTTCATCATGGTAATGTACTTCAGTGAAAGTATTCAAACTTTTTTTCATGCAATCAAAGATCTACACTGTGATATCACTGTTCCTGTGATATTTTTTTCATAGATCTCAATTATATATGGCATATGTACTCAAAAAATATATGTGTATACTTCACATACCTATGTCAGGAGATACTGGGATTTACAAACAGCCTGGTTTTGTCTGCAGTCTTACTTCCAATATCTACACACTTGTTTTACAACTATGTCTGTCAGCAACTGTGCACAGTTTTTTTCACAGAAGATGGGTGGTCTCTCTGTGGTCTTATGTCCGTGGTCTCTCTTTTTACTATATTTCTTTTTTCTTCTTTTAAACTTTTGTTACTGAAGCCTGCTACCTTTCTTTACCAGGGAAGTATGAGGGCAATTTTAAAAGACTGTGCAAGAGTTAATATGATACTTTCTGTATAACGCGGTGCTTATCCTGAAGAAGGTACAGATATTTTATTTTCTCACATTTACCCCTCCTTCTCTCCAGCTTTCTCAGAGTGTTTTCATGAGGCAGACTCTGTGTCATCCAATAATTTCCTGAAGAAAACTAGAGAGATAAGCCTTTGAAAACAGACTCAGGACTCCAGATTTCTCTCACTGTATTAAATCATACTGATCATAATCATAGAAAGATATAGAAGCACAAAATTAACAGTGGGAAAGAAAGAGTGGGAAATGGGAATCCCTGGATGTAATATTACATGAGATGAGACCGTCCAATATCAAGTAAATTTATTTGGACAGAGAGGGAATTGCTGGGTGTGTAATGCTGATTAAATATGTTGGAGAGAAACCTTGCCAAGAAGTGTGTTTTGGTCAGTCTCTTTATAAAGAAGAATAGGAATGTAGGTAAAAGGTTAAATAAAAAAAAAAAAAATGAATTACTCCTCCTGTTAGCTAATCCTTGGGCATCGTCCGCGTGAACCAGAGTAGCACAGTTCACTTCTGGGAAGAAGTCTGTCCCAGCTTCCATGACTGAGAGACTTCTCTCTTGCACCACTAAAATGTTGGAAGGATATTTATTGACATGAATGAGACTGTGTGCCCAAAATTCTAAGTTTGTAGTGTTGTTTAAGATCCTTACACTGCACAGACAGTATTTTTTTTTAATGCCATATCCACTGGAAAACACCTGCTTAAGGAAGATACACCAGGGCGAAGATCAGACTCCAGCTAACAAATATATCACCTATCAAATCCACAGTCACATAATTTTTCCTCTGCTATTTAGGCACATGGACAATAGCTTGAAACCCCCCAAAAAAGGCTTTTAAAAACATCTAACACACAGAGCAATGAGAATTACATTTCTTCTCAGCATGAGATTTTGTGTGTCACTTCAGGTTGACAGGCCTTGAGTCCCAACTTGGAGGAACTTTGGAAGTGTTTTTCACTGTTTTGCCCTCCTCTCACAAAAGTGTTTGAGCAAGCTCCAAAGTAATGCACAAATCATCAAGCACTCTGGTGGGAAGCTCTCATAATTTCAGGCTGTTTGGGAGATGAGTATCTGTTAGTTTAGAATATCTTCATCAAACTAGCAAACAGTTTTGAAAAATGCTTGTATAAGGAAATAAAGACATGTAACAGCTCTTTAAATAGGCGAGAGGCTCTGGGGGAGTATTTCTGCATGACCATGGAAGTGTTTATTATAAGTTTCTCCAGAAAGTCCTCAGGCTTTCGACTTTACTTATGACTATCCTTTGCTTCATCAGGTTATATTTAGACTGATAATTCACAGCTCTTTGAAGCTATAGCTGTTTGTGGTAAAAGCAAAATGAAATCACCCATGTAGGACTATGGTCTTTTGAGAAGAATCAAGGGGCTGTGATGAGGCAGCTGAGGGAGATACTCTCCTTTCCCTGCTGGTACAGAGCTCCAGGCAGCATTTCAGGTCCTGTCCTGTGCCTGTTTTCTGGGTCATGTCCTGTTCTCAAAATCCAAGTGCATGGATGGGTACCCACATGACTCTACCTGCATATGTTTTTTCCCCAGTTGGTAGCTGGGATGTACTTGGATATTACAGAATATAATGTACATATATTTCAGATGCTGCACTTCAACTAATGGGGAAGAGACTGACACTGAGCAAGTGCAGCCGAATGAGTAAGTAAAGCATGCCTGCCTCTATGCATGTGAGTTTGGTAGTCAGGAGGGCAGGGCAGCCAGAGACCTAGGTAGTCCTCCATGAAGTGCAGCTCAGCGAACAGCAAGCTTCCTGGGGGGCTGCTTTGCTCATGCCTGGGCTCAGACCCTCAGCAGCCCTTCATCCTTTGCATGACCTTTGTACTTACAGCACAGGAGCTGTAGGAGACCAACATGCAGTCCGTAGAAACAGGGGTCAACCTCCCTCCATCCTTTCCACATGTTGCTTGGGCCAGAATTTGCCGTCTGTAATGCATGAGGCACTCTAGCTTTGCCCCCTCTGACACTTTGAGTGGATACACTGTCCTTTCAATTTGCAGAAAACTCTGATGTGTTACTAATCACCAATTTTGAGTGGAATCCATTAGGCACATCATCAAGTGAAAAAGATTGATATTGCATCACTTGTTATGTTAAAAGCCAAAAGGTTCTCCCCAGTAAAATTACAAAGCAGTGCTTAGAGTAACAAGGCCTCGAGATCACCTTCATGGTATCATGTACCCTGTTGTGCTGTGGGAATGATGCTCACTTTGACCATATATCTTGGCTAGCAAGAATCCCATGTGCCTTAGTATTATTTATATCTGGCTTTGTCCAGAGGTCTTTTTGGTCAGGATTGTGATTGATATTGTTTTTATTTCAGCTACACAAGAGAATCTTTGATGGATTAAAATCTCTGCAAACTCTAACTCGAGAAGAAGAATGACAGCTAAGAGACTTAAACCAGACTTTTCACCATCCTGGAAAGCTACTGGCTGCCAGTATTTGGAGTTTGTTTAATACTCTGCCTCCCTCTGCTGTTATCAGCGAGAAGTTCCTTGACAATGGGAAATCATGTACTTGCGGCTTCGATTTCCATGCTCTCGCTCCTGGCAATGATGGGAGACACAGACAGTAAAACAGACAGTTCCTTCATGATTGACTCTGACCCCAGCCGCTGTATGAGACATCACTATGTCGACTCCATCAGCCACCCCCTGTACAAGTGTAGCTCAAAGGTAAGGGTTCCCTCACCTTTTTGCAGCAAGGTGATGCATTGGCAGAGTTGTTAAATTAGCCGGTTTGGGTGATTTTCTTTGCACAAATTCCTTGCTAGCAAAATCCAGCTGTGGAGACAAAACAGACGTCTGTGTGCATGCATCAGAATCAGGGCTGGAGAGAAAGGCTCTTGAGTGCCTTCTCACTTTTTCAAAAGGGAAAACACACCACAATTGTAAAACTAAGATGCAGTAAATTATAAGATTCAAAGGAGGACTTTGGAGTCTTTGCCACCAGTACCAAGGAGTTGGACTAGTTTGGAAGTTTCGATCATCCTAGTCAACCCCTACCTTCAAGTGAGTCTTTAATCCAAATTATGTTAACTTATAATTTTTGAGGTCAAGTACGAAATAAAAAATCAAGTTCTATAATAGTAAAGAAAAAAGAATGTGAAAAACATTGCTAAATATTTTCCCATTTAGTTTCAAGGCCTTTGTTTTCCTGCAGAATGTCAATTGTATGTTTACTGTAGGGCTTATGAGCAGAAGGCAATAAAACACTGCCTTTCATTTGAGATTTCAAGCCTGAAAAATTTTGTGTCATAATGGTTTAGCAGCTTGCACATGTAGCCTACAGTCATTTATTTCATTGCACAGAGAAAAAGAATGGGGAAAAACAATAGGAAAAGCCTAGCTGGTCCCTTTCATCTTGTTCTTATTTGTAGCGGCTGAGTTAACTCAGCGCATATTCAGATCTACAGTCTCTGCTAGGACCATGCCTCTGTCCCACAGAATGTGGTTTTGCCTTATGTACCTACATCCCTGGATTAACAAAAGGGAACAACAGCCAGTGCCAACACTTTTACCAGCCCTGTGTTGGGTAAGAGAGCAGTGGGAGGTGGGAGAGAGATCAGAGGCTTTTGCCCTACTACTGTCTTGAGTTCAAACAGTAAAATCATGCATTATTTGTGATTCAGAAGAGATCTTTTGTTTTGCTCTTAGCCTAAGCTAGACCTTCTTACCGTATGGGAAATATCCAGCATTAACATACAGAAGTGCAGAGGTGCATCTCTTTGTGCAATATTGATTCTTTGCAGTTGACTTCAGTGTGACACAAAGGTGAAAAGCGTGGCTGTTTTTTATGTCCTGGAAGGGGACTCTTAGCAGCCTTCTCCTCCCATGGCACTTCATACCACCTGTTAAACCTGAGAAGCCATAGCTACCATGATTGTTTTGTCCAGGAGTGTGATGCTTTATGCAGCTGGTCCTCACTGTCAGATCCCTGTGCCGCCAGAGAGCAGGAGTGGCTGTAGTACACAGCGTAGGTAAGAAGGCAGGTGCTCCCTAGAGACCCTCTGGTCTCCAGGTTTAGGAAAGATCCCTCTTTGTCTCTATACACACAGAAGAGCAAATTGAGTAACAAATGATGACTTCACTAGGATGGTGAGAAATGTGTATAACTGACCTGGGCACACTGCCTCATATAAAAGAGGATAAACATCACAAGTCCCAGCTCAGCCTCTGAGGCAATTCAGTCCTGGAGGATGAAGGATGGGGCTTCTCTGACCCAGGGACAAAGAAGTCTCATGCCCTGGTCTCTCCTCTCCTGCCATTCATCACCCACCCACCTCCATTCCTCAGCTGCAACAGGTTCTCATGACACAGCTTAGCCTCTGCTTGGTCCCACATTACTGCCGGCTCTCCACTCACCACCACTGTCTCCAGGCCAGGCAGGTACTTGTTGTAAGGCTGCTACTCCCGCGTTCCCAGGCCCAAGGCTCCACACATTCTCAACCACCCTGCAGTCAGCCCATGCCTCACCTCTAGCCCAAGGAAGGAAAAAGGGAAGAAAAGAAAGAAAGAAAGAAGGAAGCACAAAATCAACTCAATTTCTTAATGTCCCCAACGACAGCAAAAAACAATCAGACCTTTAGGAGTGATGGAAATGAGAACAGGGAAGGCATAGTAATGAAACCCATATTGTTTCAAAACTGAGCTTTGATGAAAAAGCTGTTGATATAAACATTTGTAACTCTGATGCACAAATGTCAGTGACTTTTTAAAATTAAGCCTGTGATAGAAATTATGTTTGAAAATATTATCACATTTCTTGGCTTGCCAAATTCTACAACCATTTTGAGAATGATTTTTTTCTAACAATACTGCAAGTTGCAACGACTTTCTCATGAATTGGAACATGAAAACAGTTTCCATCAAAAATGAAATAATCTTGACATTTCCTATAAAACTTTCCTCTGTTTGTTAAATCAAGGTTTTTTTCTTAAGGTGTCGGGGATCTGAATCATCCTTCTAGACATATGGCTTCTGTTCTGGATCCTGCATATAAACACAGACCAATATTACACTTGCTAATGAAAATTGGATGGAATGAATGTTTCTATATATACAGTGATAAAACATAAACAAGTCAAAAATAGGAAGGTTCTGCAGGAGAAGCTGTGCGAATTGTGGTACCTCTTGTTTCCACCAAGTTTCCATTGTGAAGCTTGGGCTGACAAGTGATGTCAAGCAGAGACTTTGCCTTTTTTTTGGCATAATATATTCGTTCCACTGAGCCATCCTTTTTCACTCCCTATGTTTTCCCTTTTAGTACAGCATAAAATTACAGAAGTTAAAAATGGCTGTAGAAATTGCAAGACGTATTATGTTTGCTATCTTTCTTGGCTGAAAAAGGATTATGTCCACTGTGCTTCTCTGTTGAGACTGCCAATTGTACTCACATGGGAAGTAGTTTTGTTACATTTGGAAACATCACCCAATATAATTCACTCCTCCTGCTTGTGACCTTAGGCAGATGTTGAAAACAGGTTTCTAAAGCCTTTGGAAACGTAATGCATTGTAGTAACAGAATGTATAAAAGAGACACAAAGGAGGGATGGAAGAAGGTTATTTGTTCCTGAAAAACAGCGTTTTCCTTTGACTTTAAGGACACATTTGTGGCAGCTCATGAGGTACTACCTTTCCTGATCATATTGGATTCTGCATTATCTCTGTCATGGAAACCCACTCCTCTTCCATGTGCTGGATCACCTAGCTGCTACAACCTGAGCCTCTAAATTACAACATTGGTTGTCACAAGTGTTTCTTCCAGATGTGCCAGAAGAGTGCTACCGCTGACTGCCTTGCACTAAAGAATCCAGCCCAGAGAGATATGGACTAAGTGAAAAAAAAAATTAACAAATGTTTGAAAGACATTTGCTCATGAGGCAGCTCAAGAGATTTTCTATAACGCCTGCTTCCAGCTAGGCCGAGGATACTGTGAGAAAGTTTGTTCTCATGCATCTCAACCCATCTGCTTTTGGGCCTCAGCTTGTTGCTGAAGAGAATTGAAAAGAGAACTATAAACACGGTTAATAACAGACCAGTTCACAACTGCTGAATTTCCAGAATACGACTCGGAATGATCAGAGTCAAATATTGCCTTACGTTCAGGTTGCTTTCTTCCATGGCCTTCCAGATGCCTATGAGAGTGCTGCCTTTAAGTGAGAAAACCTATTCTTCCCTAACTGCTCATATATGTGAGACCCCCTCTACCCGCACCATGGTTTTGCACATTGTAGCACGCTGTGCTTCCGGATCCAGGATTGCAAGGTGACACACAAGCTCACATGTACAAGGAACAAGGGGAACCCAGAGGCACATGTATCAGGTTATAAAGTACCCACACATTTTTACTATATATACACCCACTGTATTACTGGGCTATGCCATCATAGCACTGCTAATTATTTAGGTGATAATCTCTATTGCACTATAGTATACGATGCAATAAGCAGCTGGTGTGTTTGATTAAATGGCAAAGCAAAGCTTTTAAAGTACATGCTATTTCCAGCTCATTTGCACACCTGCCACAATCCCCTGTGCTGTTCTGGATTTATGAGGAGGAGGTGGTTAAATTTTGCTGATGCGTTCAGGTTAGTCCAGAAGTTTAGAAAGCCATACAATGGGAAATTTGAAAGTATTTTATCTTTCAAGCTTGACTTGACATGCATAGTGCAGTGCCATTTGTGAAAATTCACACTGTAATGCAAACCAAGAGCATAAATTCCACACTCTATGTAATTTTATATGATAAGAATACTGACTATACTCTTATGAACAACTAAATAACAGGCAAAATTTTAGATTAAATTTTTTTCTCCACAGAATAAAACATGTTTTTAAAGACAAGGCTTGCTAAACAACTGTAAATGCAGTTGCACACTGAAGAAATATTGACTGATTTTGCTTTAGAAACCTCTCTGTTCATAAGAAATATATTTGGACACAGATACAGGCACACCAGATAATTCTGTCATATGATTACACTGTTGCAGCTCTTCTGGAGTCCTTAATCCAGTTCCTTGGGGGTTGGTTTGATTTTTCTCTGGCATTTCTGAAAGTACCTGCATTTGTGCCATGAAAATTCTTTAGGGTGACAGTACCTGAGGTACAATTACCAGAATAACTGTTCCAGCTCCAGAAGCATCTACCATTAGATGCCACCTCTGCCATATAGTGGCGTGCAGTCACGTTTGGGCTGAAATCACAGAATCATAGAAACAGTGGTTGGAACAGATTCTGGAGGTCCTTGGAACCTCCCCAAAAGCAATCTGGGGCCATCGCATGTCCTGCATTGCTGTTCCTGAGGAGCGTTTGGCTCCATTGTCTTTGCAGCTCCTGTCTGAGTAGTTGTCAGCTGCTCCTCTTCACTAAATGCTTGGGAACAGCCTGTGATAGAGCATGCTCACAGTCTGGTGAATTAGTCAAAGCGGGGAGACTAATAACATCTGCCAAGAATCTGGAAGGAAATTAACTTTTAAAAGTGCCAAATCTGCTGTCTCTCCTTTGTAACACAGGCAGGATTAGATACCTGTGTGGCTCTACCAGCTGCTTGCCTATCACTATGGGAAGTGAGTTTTGTTCACCAGGGGATGAAAGTGGATCTTTATCTCTCAGTAATGGAATGCTACTGCAGTGGTAATTGTCCATTTCCCTGTTCTCATATACATTAAAGACACTGGTATTAAGGAGTTTGACATGTTGATACATCTAAAGCCAGGGTGTGGCTCAACAGTACACTGCATTTTATAAGAGATGCAACTGATGTGATCAGATATGTAATTGCAAATACATATTCAAAGCGATCTTTGTAAAGAAGGGAGCAGCTAGAAACTTACTTTTTTAAAAGTGATAAACTCAGCATCTTCTTTGTATTTGTACTTTACATATTTAAACATTTGAGATATTCACTGGCCCTGAGGACCTGTTTTGTTGATCTCTACCACATACACTCAAAATGCAGGAAAACATCCAACCAAAGTATCAGTTTGGCTGCCACAAGTCTGGGGTCAACAAGTCACAGCTTCAGTCACTGTGCCTGGAAAGCAAGGCTGTCTGGGATCTTTTGGAGCCCTGAGGTCAGCTTTCAGAAAATCAGGCCCTGTGGTTCTTACTGGTGCTGGTGCCTGGAACTCCATGTGGAGACTCCCTTTTCCTCCTCCACTCTCTCAGAAAAGGCTTGGGGGCAATGCACTGTGTGGGGCTGGGTGCCCTTGTTGAGGTGGGGAGATGCAATAAGTGAAGAAAGACCTGCCAGACTGGAAGGAGATATTCATCTGTCAGTGTTTGCCGTGAGCTGGCAGCCATGGTGCCATGTTTCCTAACCCTTCTCTCTTCCTTCGCAGATGGTACTGCTGGCTCGCTGTGAAGGGCGCTGCAGCCAGACGTCACGCTCGGAGCCTATGGTTTCTTTCAGCACCGTCCTGAAGCAGCCTTTCCGCTCCACCTGCCACTGCTGCCGGCCCCAGACCTCCAAGTTGAAGGCCATGCGGTTGCGATGCTCTGGGGGCATGAGGCTCACTGCCACTTACCGCTACATCCTCTCCTGCCACTGCGAGGAGTGCAACTCCTAGGGATGTACCTGCCATAGCAGTGGGGGAATCGGGATGCTGCTCTTGGGGAAGGTGCCCAAGAAGTAACTCAAGGTGAGGCTGACGCTCCAAGCACATGATTGCAGCAAGGACAGGACTAGCCGGGCTGGATTGGATCTGAGAGATAAATATCTGGGGCTCTGGATGGTGCTGGTACCAAAGTGTGGGCTGTGACAAAGGTGAAAACACGAGGACTTGTTTTAAGAAGCCTTTCTTTTTTTTGAAAGGATATTTTTGTGAGTTTCTTCTTTTTCAGGCTCAGCTCTGACTACAGAGAGATGCTTTTACTTTAGGCCAACGGCAGCAGGGGTAAAGAATGGAAGGTCAGCCAGATTACAGCACTGTGCTCTGCAAGCTGGCATTCAGACAGAGGTTGGGCATCAGTTCCCACGTACAACCTCTTAAACTATCAATTTATTCTCAGTCTCCCAGTTATATTGACCTTCAAAACAAACTGTGTTGCTGGCAAGGGTTATCTGTTACTGATCTAGCAGCCAAGTGCTGGATAACTTTAACTGTGGTTTAACAGAAATTACAAATAAATCACTGAAAAGTGAACTAGATACGAAATGTAGTCCTAGGACTACCCAGCCGCAGCCAGCAGATTATTTGCAGTGCACAGCATCAGAATTCAGTGGCTGAGTGACTCTTGAGAAGTAAGAGGTCATCAGACACATTGTTCCCCTCTAAATGCCTGGAAATGTGACACATCACATCTGTCAAAAAAGCCATCATTCAAATGCTAAAAAACTAATCAAAGATTAAAATGACATGTACTAAATGGAGTCTTTTCTTAACTTGGGTAGACCTGATGGTGTACAGAGCTAGAGTCACCAAAATAATGACCAAACCTAGGACTTACTTTCATCTATAGCTCTTCAACCATTGAGTGAGTACCATTTTGCCTTTTAAAGACAAGCAATGCCAAACACAAGGGAATCCCACTGACATGTCCATAAGAAGTTTAAGGTAGAGTCTGAGTCCCAGGCTTATCCACTTGACCACAAAGGCTATGTTTCAATTTACCTAATGATCTGCTACCTGGGGGTAGATCTGGGATCCTGGTTGACTCACCATCCAGCTTGGCAGCTGCTTGGGGAATGGCACAGCTCTCAGCTGGGTCATATGCCCACGCATCCTTTGTGTGCACACAAGGATGTAGGAGGCTATGGCAGGGTTAGCATGAACAAGACCAGACCTCACCTGTAGGTGAAACTATCCCACAGCCAGGGCCTCGGGGCAGTGTTGTGGCATTCTGCAGAGCAGCGGTAGCCAGGGCCTCTCTGTAAAGAAGCAAGTGAGGTCATGAGCTGCTTTCCCCTGTAGGATCATTGCAGAAAGAAATACCCCAAGGAACTGGACTAATTGCAGTGACAAATAGGGTGATATCCCAAAACAACAAAGGATTCAAAGTTTCAGAATAGTATTTGGAGAGAAATTCTGTCCCTCCTCCATTAACATGAGTTTTTAGAAAGGTTCAGTCATAGTCTCTCGTGACTGCAAGGAAATAACATAAAGTGTTGCTGTTCTTATCTTCTTAAATAGCACTTTATCTAGTCAGTCAGCAACATGTCTGTGGTGTTCATACAAACCTGTGTAAGATATTTTTTTGGTAGAAGTCACAAAAGTGTCAGGAGCATCTTTACTATGTAAAGATTCAGAGTCATGGCAGTTTCTATCCCACAGTAGCCCCCTTATGTGTAGTCCCACAATTATTTTCTGAGACAGGCTGGAACAGCTTCCCTGCACAGCAGTGACTGGTGGGACTCAGATTTATAGAGAGGAATTGCTATGCAAGCCCAGTGTTACTCCCTCTGTGAAGTGCCATCCAGTCTGTCTGCAGCAAATGCCACATGCAGCAGTTTGAGGATGCACGCTGACATTGCAGAGGATTGCCAAGGTCCACTAAGGAGGGCAGTCATCCTGTGATCTACGCAGGAGTTGTTGTGGCTGCTCAGACAAAGTCAGACTCCTTTGCCACTGCCTCCTTATGGCAACTATCTTAGAATAACAGAATGACCTGAGTTGGAAGGGACCCACAAGGATCATGGAGTCCAACACCTATCCCTGCACAGGACAATCCCAACACTCACACCAAGCGTCTGAGGACATTATCCAAATGCTTCTTGAATATTGCCAGGCTTGGTGCTGTAACTGCTTCCCTGGGGAGCTGTTCCAGTGCTACACCACCCTCTGAGTGAAGAACATTTTCTTAATACCCAACTGAAACCTTCCCTGACACACCTTCCTGCCATTCCCTTGGGTCCTATCACTGGTCACTAGTGAGAAGAGATCAGCAGCTGCTTCTCCTTCCCTTGTGAGGAAACAGTAGACGGCTATGGGGTCTCCCTTCAGTCTCCTCCTCTCCAGGCTGAACAGACCAAGTGACTTCAGCCTCTCTTCATATGATTACTCCTCTAGACCCTTCACCAGCTTTGTGGCCTCCTCTGGACACTCTCCAGTAGCTTGATGTCCCTTTTATACTGTGGCACCCAAAACTGAAGACAATATTCGAGGTGGGGACCTCACCAGTGCAGAATAGAGTAGGAATATATATGGGATCTGAAGTCTGGCAGGTGACAGACACCAGTCTTGCAAGTCAAATCCTAGAACTGGATGGATGTCAGTCAGAAGCGGAAAACAACAGGGGACAAGTACACCTACAGATAAAGGTTGGAGAGGTTTGTGGTACATGAGAAGGACTCCCTTTGCCTTCCAGAGATGACTTGGAGATGGCCAGTTTTAAACAACTTACAGCTGTGGGCAAAAAAAAGAGTGAATCAAAGTGTTAGAACCTGACGGGCTCAGATTAAAATGACAAAACTGAGAGTGATGAGCCCCAGTGAGCTCATTTGACACCACTCATTGCTTCAGTGCTGTCAGTCATTCTTTCCACATTTGATGCATGGGCTGAACATCAAAGGATGAACGATGGGAGCATGAGCTGGGCATTATCACCAAGCTACTTTACATGAAAGATCATACGCTTGTCCCTTTTCTAATCTCTTTCAACCTCCAGCATCTAAAAACCCCATTATCCAAAAAAGCACCACCCCCTACAGTTAATTATATATAGAAAATTCCGGTCCTTGTCTGAAACATCAGCAATACCTTTGATAACCACATAAACATACTGTAAAATATGCATGACCTCTAAGCATGGGTACAGAGACTGCCGCACACAAACAATGCTATGTGGTTATATAAGGAAAGTGGAATGTTTTGAGGGTAATCGCTATATCCAGCATCACCCCCAGTCCTGGGTCATGCTGCCACTGGCCTTCTCTGCTGCAAAATAAGATACCAGGGGCCCACGACACAAAATTTGGGTGACAATTAGAGGTGGAACTGCACGGCTGCTGGATGTGGCAGAGCAGCATGGACCCAGACGTGATGCGAAGAAGACTCTTTATGTACATTAAGATACAAAATATCAGAGTTGACTAACAACAATAAGTAGTTTTGTTTGGCCTGCACCAATAATGCGGTTTTTTTTTAAATTGACCATTTGGGAGCAGTCTAAGAATAAAAAATATGCATGAAAAGACAAAAAAACATCTATCATTTGTACGAGTCAGAATTATTACTTCCTTTGATGATGACCAACAGTACAGCCCATTAAAACAAAACTGTAAAAACTTTAATCACATTCCCAAGTAATCTACGTACATTTATCTCATCACTTCTCTAAGAAGAATAAAAGAGCAAATACTGAGTTAGAGTTGTTTTCATTTAGATGCACAATTAATGTTCCAAATTCTGCATGGATCTCAAGATTTCATAATACAAAAACTTATGGAGGTTAGCAATGGTTTTTGTAGTGCAAACAACCACTGTATAGCAAAGAAGATTAATTTGGAGCAGTGGTGTGGCAGGATTAATTCCCTACCCCCAGCTCCCTACCTAAAGTACTAGGCTTCATCTTGCTGGGTCTGGCTCTGCCTCCAAAATCATTGATACCCAGGAGGAGATGTGGAACGCCCTCTCCCCTGACAGCGTCAATCCTCATTACATAACAGATGAGGGTCAAATCCCCTGTTTGAATGGAGGAAGGTCTGGAATTGGTCTCTACTGTCTCTGGTGAATGTGCTGACATGCAGGAGCTGTGAAAGAGGGAGGTGGTGCAACCACCAAAGTGGCTGCCACTAAGCACAGTGCAGTCTGAATGAGCTAAGCACGCGCTGAGCATTGGCAGAAAAATCAGGCAGCTCTTTGGACTTGAGTTTTCAGTATGACAAATGACTTCACACACATACAAGTTCCTGGGATAGTTCCCTTAAGAAAGGCAGAGAGAATCTCTGCTGGTCACAGAGGCTTCCATCTGAAACTCTGAGGCTGAAAATGTCCCAGGCAGGTATCTGAGTGTATTAGAAATCAGATTTGCAGAATTCACACAAACAGTGTTGAAGAAAAAGACATTGAAAGTATTTCAAGTACTAAAATGACATGCTAACTGCCTGCTTTGCTCTTTGGCTATGAATTAAACATGCTTTTGCAGAAGTCAAACAACTACTAGTCAGTCACATATCTTTAGTAAGGACTGTAAAATCTCCTGCCTGAGGGAGATGGAAGAGGCAAGGAGGGAAGAGAGGGGGAAGGATCCAGTTCTGCGATGCATCTGCTCAGGGTATTGGCAATCTTCAGCATCAGATGTTCACAAGTCAGCTGCCCTTAACAGGGGAAAATTCAGAGTTATGCTCATTTAAGTTTTTTTTTATCATTTTGCCTGTCCTGCTCTTCTAACACATGGAAACAATCATGCTGCTGGGAACCCACTGCTAATGTCACTCATCATCACATTGTTACATACAAAGCTTTTCCCAGCCCTTCCAGTAAATGTGAAAGGGATGCTGGAAGAAGAAACCTGTAACCTGCTGCAGCAAGACTGTGCATACTTAAACCCAATTCTCATTTAATAGGAGCTAGATACGCTCAAATATTATCACTTCAGGGACTATAATTATTATTGCCTCACTTATTTAATTCTCTTTGAAGTGCAATAGAGTCCCAACACTGGGAGAACCCATCCCTGTGCTTCCTAATTTCTCCCATGTTGTTTCTTTGTTTATATTTGCTGCTGCCTTTAAGGCCTTGAGCAATGAGGAGCTGGTAGTCCACCTCCCTTCCTCTGTACTCCCAACTAGGAAAGAGAAAAATATATGCATCTTCCTCCTCTGTATTGAAGACTTGTTTCCTCTTTTATATCCTGTTTCGAAGATGTGCTAAACCTGGGGTTTCATCTGCAGGCACCGTAGAGTCCAGAACACTGGGGCTATTTATTTTGTGACTGGTGCAGGAAACTCACTAATGACTACCTCGTGGTTATTTTCCTCAAAACGTAATGATAGATACAGGTGCAGGTGTATGTGTATGTGCACACACAAATACATGCACACAAACACAGACAGGTGAGGCTGTGTTTACTCCACAGCTGGAGAAGAGATAGGTTATAGCCTTGATAACCACAAGGTTTGTAGGAAATGATTTATATTAGTCTTTCAATGAGATATGAAAGAGAAACATACTGAGGCATGCTCAAATCTACTTTTATATATGCATAAATGCATTTCTATGCCTTTAGATCTCAATAGTGCCATTACTATCAGACAAAATAGCTGCACGAATGACCTCGAATGCAATAAAATAAAAGATGATAAATACAGAATGATGCCAGGTCATCAGCACACCTGGCTGCAAGGGAGGCAAAGGGCATTTACTGGGTAAAGCGCGTTTTGCTGAGTAACCCATGCTTTTCCCTGGTGGCGGAGCACAGTGTGAGGCTCAAGCACGATGAAATCCCTGCGGATCCATCCTCCCTTCGTGCGAGAATGCTGCGGACGAGGGTGAACCTTTAGGTGGAGCTCCCGTACCGCTGCTCCTGGGAAGAGGAGTGCTTCAGCTCCTGCTGGGTACAGCTGACCTGGCTCAGCCCTGAAAGCAGAGAGTCAGGAAAGCAGAGCTAGTCTCCTGATTTTCACAGGTCAGGTTAATAGCTAAATTCCTTAGAAGCTTGCCTTCTTTGTATCAGAAATAGTGTGGCCAGCAGGAGTAGGGAAGTGATCTTGCCGCTGTACTCAGCACTGTTGAGACTGCAGCTCAAATCAGTTCAGTTTTGGGCCTCTCATCACAAAAAAGACACTGAACTGCTTGAAGCATGTCCAGAGAAGGACGACAAAGCTGGTGAAGGAGCTGGAGTACAAGTCTTACAAGGAGTGATTGAAGGAACTGGGATTGGTTCATCTAGAGAAAAGGAGGCTGAGAGGACAACTTATTGCTTTCTACAACTACCTGAGAAGAGGTTGTAGTGAGGTGGGTGTTGGTCTCTTCTCCCAAGTAACAAGTGACAGAATGAGAGGAAATGGCCTCAAATTGTACCATGGGAGGTTTAGACTGGATATTTGGAAAAATTTCTTCAGCAAAGGGGCTGTCAAGCGCTGGAACAGGCTACCCAGGGAAGTGGTACAATCACCATCCCTGGAGGGATTTAAAAGATGCATAGATGTGGTGTTTAGGGACATGGTTTAGTGGTGAATTTGGCACTGTTAGGTTAAGGGCTGGACTTGATGGTTTTAAAGATATTTTCTAACCTAAATGATTCTATGATTCTATACTGAAAAATGGTTTCTTTCAAAAGCTGTTTGAAGATGGCTTTTTATCCTGTGTACATGATGGTGACTAGTGCACACAGGACATAAAGGTGCCAGTGGGTCCACCTTGGCTAGGCTGCGTTAGCAGAGCTAAAGGTGTTTTGTGCACATGACTACTTCTGCAGGATGAGTATGGTATCAGAGGTTCCTTGTGTAGGCACACGCAGCCAGGCAGATAATCTCCCTTCAGGTGTACCTCGCATCCCAGTCTGAAAGAATCCCATGGGCCTTCAGCTCCAGAATGAGACACAGTCTGGCCCAGGAGCACGGGATAGTGGCTGCATCTGGCACATTTTGCTGCGTGGCTGTAGAAAAGCTGTGTTGGGTTGTGGAATGGGGAGAGAAGTGCAGAGGCTGTGTGATTGCGTGCGAGGCTCTTGCACAAGCAAAGTGGAGTGGAAAGCATAAAGAAGCAGGCTTCTCTGCAAGTTTTATGCTCATCAATGCAAATGTGACAGGTTTGCATCAGCTGCAAAGCGTGTGGTTCCTAGTTCTCCCTATCACTTCTGTGAGATTTGGCAGGCTGTAAGTCGGCAGAAATAAATGGAAGAAAGCTTTATGGCCGCAGCAAACCCCAAATCAGTGGACTGCTATTAAGTAACATGTGAGTGCTTTCAATTTTGTCTAGCAAAGCCAAACTTGTAAAAGCTGTGTTTATTTCACAAGCAAGCACCACAAGCAAGGCCTGTGTCAGCTCAGGAGGATGAAGAATGCAAGTGTCCTGGAGAGCACCAGGAGATAGTTCTAGACAGCAGAAGGGGACAAGAATGGTCCTTAAACTTGCTAAACATGAAAAGGCAAAATCACCGCATTCTACTTCTCTTATTACACATGAAGCTGCAGTACTATCACACCATACAGTGTAATACGGTGTAATATCACAGTATCACAGTATCACAGTATCACAAGGTTGGAAAGGACCTCTGAGATCATCAAGTCCAACCTATAACCTAACACTAACACCAACACTAACACCAACCATCATCTAAACCATGGCACTCAGTGCCTCATCCAGTCTCCCCTTAAACACTTCCAGAGTCGGTGACTCCACCACCTCCCTGGGCAGCCCATTCCCATGGCCAATCACCCTTTCAGTAAAGAATTTTTTCCTCATATCAAGTCTAAACTTTCCCTGACGAAGCTTAAGTCCATGCCCTCTGGTTCTGCCACTGGTCACCTGAGAGAAGAGACCAATCCCTGCCCGACTACAATCTCCTTTTAGGTAGTTGTAGAGAGCAATGAGGTCTCCCCTGAGCCTCCTCTTCTCTAGACTAAACAGCCCCAACTCCCTCAGTCACTCCTCATAGGGCTTGTGCTCCAGCCCCTTCACCATCTTTGTTGCCCTCCTCTGAACACATTCCAGAATCCTAACATCCTTCCCAAATTGGGGGGCCCAGAACTGTACACAATATTCAAGAAGAGGTCTGACCAGTGCCAAGTACAGGGGGACAATAACTTCTCTGGTCCTGCTTACTACAGTATTCCTGATGCAGGCCAGGATGCCATTGGACTTCTTGGCCACCTGGGCACACTGCTGGCTCATGTTGAGCTTCCTGTCCACCAGCACTCCCAGGTCCTTTTCTGCCTGACTACTCTCCAGCCACTCTGTCCCCAGTCTGTAGCTCTGCATGGGATTGTTGTGTCCAAAATGAAGTACCCGACATTTGGACTTATTAAACATCATCGCATTAGAATCAGCCCATCTCTCCAATCTGTCCAGGTCCCTCTGTAGGGCCATCCTACCCTCTAACAGATCAACCCTTCCTCCCAGCTTGGTATCCTCTGCAAACTTGCTGATGATGGACTCAATCCCCTCATCCAGATTATCAATAAAGATATTAAACAGGATGGGACCCAATACCGATCCCTGAGGGACACCACTGGTGACCGGCCGCCAACTGGATGAAACACCATTCACCATCACTCTTTGGGCTCGGCCATCCAGCCAATTCCTAACCCAGCACAGAGTGCTCCCATCTAAGCCACGGGCTGCCAGCTTCCCTAGGAGTCTACTGTGGGAGACAGTGTCAAAGGCCTTGCTGAAGTCCAGGTATACCACAGCCACAGTCTTCCTCTCATCCACCAGGCGAGTCACATGGTCGTAAAAGGAGATCAGGTTGGTCAGGTAGGACCTACCCATCCTAAATCCATGCTGGCTGGGCCTGATTTCTTGACCGTTCTGCAGGTGGTGCATGATTTCACCCAGGATTATCTGCTCCATGATTTTACCTGGGACCGAGGTCAGGCTGACAGGTCTGTAATTACCTGGATCATCCTTACGGCCCTTCTTATGGATGGGCGTCACATTGGCCAACTTCCAGTCTTCCGGGACCTCTCCAGTGAGCCAGGACTGCTGAAAGATGATGGAGAGCGGCTTAGCAAGCTCATCCGCCAGCTCTCTCAGCACCCTAGGATGGATCCCATCCGGCCCCATAGACTTATGAGGGTCCAAGCGGCTCAGCAGGTCTCTAACTTCCTCTTCATGGATTGCAGGAGGGCCATATTTCACCCTGCCCCCATCAACCACTTACATCACACCATCACACCATACAGGAGAGCCTGACATAACTCTAAAACTTGCCCACCATATTTTTACACTCCCAGGCTTTGTGGGATGAACAGGTGTTTGGAGAGCAAACTTTTACAAAAGCACCATTACACTGAAAGTGTCCTGCTGCCAGCTGTGGAATGGTGAAGATCTTGCATGGATACTGAAGAGGGATCAAGAGGTGCGAAATGACCTGTTGAAGCCCTGGCAGTGAATAGAAAGGTTAGATATATAACAAATGGCCCCAGTGATGAACAAAAAAGTTTGGTGGTTAAAGTGAGCCTGGGCTGCACCGTCATCTTGCAGAAAGCCTCTCCCAGTGCTGCAGCTGGAGCAGTGACATGTATTAACAATAGAATTGATCCAATTCTCTTGTCATTTCATGACATTTCATGAAATACCGTGAGTATGAACTCTTGCTCCTTCTTGCATTTAGAGTAAGTTGACGTGAGGTTTGGTCAGGGAAAAAGAAGGGTGATATTGCCAGTCGACATCAGCTTCAGCCAGGAGAGTCTTTCTTACAGCATCTGAGTTTATGCAGCTGGAGCAACTAAAGAGGAAGCAAAGTTCATATATTCAGTTATCAACGAAGGCTTTTGAAGAACAGATATTGTCATCCACCTTTGGCTTCATACTTACATGATATTTAAGTCTTTATAGCTGAGAATCAGTGACAAGCAGAAGAGGAGACGTAAAGTGATGCCTCCAAGGAAGAAGTCTGCAGCCATGCTACAGACAAAGGAGAGTTCAGAAAGGCAAGAGGCATTTTTAAACAAACAAACACAAAACCACAGCTAAATCCAAACCAGATAGGCTCTGTAATTCTGCAGCTGCAGAACTATTCTTCTTCCTTAATTTAGTGCTTGCTTATTTCAGTTGAATTCTTACAAACTCCTGGTCTTTTTTCTTTACTTATGCAAAAAAAAAAGACATGATAGTTATGAATACCAGTATCTAAACCTGTCTCTCATGTATGTAATGTTTTGAAAGAAATCAAGTTATAAGGTAAGGGAAACAAATTTAGCAGTGTTGCTCGTGCATGCTTTTCATTCTGTTATTATTTTCCTCCCCAGTTCCCTGTTGTTCCACAGGATAAAGCTCAATTACTAGAAATGTAAGCATTAGTAATTTAAGATGATCTGATAGGTCAGGATTAGGAAGACACATCACCCCTTTCTTATGACTACCCACTACTGCAAGTAGATCCTGAGACCAGCAATAACAAATTGCAGCATTACTCCTATTTGCACGGCAAGTGTTACTCTTCTCACGGGTTTTCTTCTCTATTCTAAAAATGTGTACCAAAACATGGCTAGAATATAGTGTATGCAGCATATTATCCTCTGTGTTATACAGAACTTAGCCAGGCGGGATTTGGTTCACAGGTTAAGGCACCCAGAACCAGGCCTATATCTACTTCCTGCTGCAACTGTTGAAGATCCAGTGGAGACAACTGAATGTGGATACAACTGACAAGCCACCTTACTTGACTAGACATTAATGTATAGCCCTGGGTGAGCTGAGTAGCCTTCTAGACTGAGCTGACTGTCCTGACTAGATGCTCATGGATCATAACAGGAGGTTAGACACCTATTGCATAAGTAGACTAGGCCTATTTAGTCTTAATCTGCAAGCTAAATCAATCTGCTATTTCTTTCCTCAAAACAGAAAAAAAGGGCAATTCCATTTCTATAATTTATTACTTTTACTATTATTCTTATTGCAGAAAGAATCACAGATACAGATCAATACACTATGTACAAAAAAAAAAGAAAGAAGGACGATTTTAACTCAGATTCAGATATAACTGCACAGCAGCTATGGGGGTCAATAGGAGCGGCAGGGATGCTCCTAACATAGTCTGTCTAGTGATATCTTTACAAATAAAATGAGGAAAAACAGTCTAGATGGAGCTTCTGAGAGCTGAGTAAGCTGGATGAGGGGATTCAGTCCATCATCAGCAAGTTTGCAGATGATACCAAGCTGAGAGGAAGGGTTGATCTACTAGAGGGTAGGATGGCCCTACAGAGGGACCTGGACAGATTGGAGAGATGGGCTGATTCTAATGCGATGATGTTTAATAAGTCCAAATGTCGGGTACTTCATTTTGGACACAACAATCCCATGCAGAGCTACAGACTGGGGACAGAGTGGCTGGAGAGTAGTCAGGCAGAAAGGGACCTGGGAGTGCTGGTGGACAGGAAGCTCAACATGAGCCAGCAGTGTGCCCAGGTGGCCAAGAAGGCCAATGGCATTCTGGCCTGCATCAGGAATAGTGTAGCAAGCAGGACCAGAGAAGTTATCGTCCCCCTGTACTCGGCACTGGTCAGACCTCATCTTGAATATTGTGTACAGTTCTGGGCCCCCCAGTTTGGGAAAGATGTTAGGATACTGGAATGTGTTCAGAGGAGGGCAACAAAGATGGTGAAGGGGCTGGAGCACAAGCCCTATGAGGAGTGACTGAGGGAGTTTGGGCTGTTTAGTCTAGAGAAGAGGAGGCTCAGGGGAGACCTCATTGCTCTCTACAACTACCTAAAAGGAGGTTGTAGTCGGGCAGGGATTGGTCTCTTCTCTTGGGTGACCAGTGACAGAACTAGAGGGCATGGACTCAAGCTTCATCAGGGAAAGTTTAGGCTTGATGTGAGGAAAAAGTTCTTCACTGAAAGGGTGATGGGCCATTGGAATGCGCTGCCCAGGGAGGTGGTGGAGTCGCCGACCCTGGAGGTGTTTAAGGGGAGACTGGATGAGACACTGAGTGCCATGGTTTAGATGATGGTTGGTGTTAATGTTGGTGTTGGTGTTAGTGTTGGATTATAGGTTGGACTTGATGATCTCAGAGGTCCTTTCCAACCCTATGATACTGTGATACTAATAAACACTGTCAAACTGGGAGATCACTTCAGTTGGGACCCTTCATTATTTCAGTGATGACAGAAATGATGGAATAGGGAGGATTCTTACTGTATTTGCATGTAACCCTAAGCAGGTGGAACTGCAAATTCAAATAAGTATTCAAAGCAGTCCTGACAAATTGCAGGTACTACCCAGTGTAAACAGACTGGGGACCTGAAAGACGCAGTGAACAGGAAAGAATAATCAGCTGTACAAATACAAACCCTCATCGGGAGGAAATATGGAGGTTACATGGACAACAACAGAGCATAACTCAGTGACATTATGTTGTTTTGAGAAAGCTAAATGCAGTACTAAGAGGTGTCATTAGGTACCTGAAGCAATCCTTCCCCATTATTCAGTGTTAGTGCAGGTTCAGCAGGAATCATGTGATAAGTTTAGTATTCAAGAAAGATGTTCACTAAGTGCAGAAAATATAGAGGAGAGAAATTCAAATAATCAGAGGGCATGAAAATAAAATCTATAAGAAATAATTGAAGGGAATGTATTGTATAACCTAGAGAAGAGAAGGCTGAGGGAAAATCTGCTGAAAATCTTAAAATATGCAAAAAGCAGCTGCAGGGATCATATCCCTAATATCAGCAATGGAAAAGAACCCATGTTCTTACAGAGCAGACAATGAACAAATAGAAAAGCCTGCAGTAGGTGGCTGTTAAGGCATGTCCTTAGGTACTTTTAGTAACAGTTCAGGTAAATGTTTAGGTATAGTCAATCCTACCTGGAGAGAGTGCAGTGAATCAGAGATCTCCTCAGGTCTCTTTCCATGCCCATGGGTATAACAGTGCATCATAACAATTTTGTCACAGTAGCTTTCTCTTGATTAAGTTCATGATGCATAAACCTTGAGGACAGGGGTAAAAAAAATGTGCCACTAAACTAAGCAGAGGAGGACAAGGCATGCATGGTCATGGCAGGGACTGCCACAGAAATATTATGTCAAAGTAATTCTCTGCACAGGAAGCAGAAAAGAAGAGTCATTTGCAAGCTGCTGTTGAAACTGAGCTAAAAAGACAGCAGAGCTGCAACATTTTGAAAAAGCAAATATACCATGAATTTGTTCCACATAAAAGGACAGCCTGCAGAGGCCTGGCAGCATTTGGCTTGTTAAAGTGTAGGCTAAGGCAGCCTATTTGTTCTGACTGTTCCTTGGCAAGAGGAAATCTAGCTTTAACTTGCAGCTGCGAGCCCAAGCTCTTAGCACCTGCTGCAGATGCCTGTAAAGCTGAAATAGATTTAACCCAGAGTCTTGAACTCTCTGCACCTGCTTTTACCCTTTTTCCCCTGACTTTTTCTTTCTAAGAGCGACTTGATTCTGTTTCTCCTGTTTTACATTTCTACTCCTGTTTTTGTCTATACTCCACACTTTCAAAAGATCTTAAAATGCTTGTCATGTAGCCAGGAGGTTTAGAAATCTCTTGAGGTTTGAAGTGAGGTCCTTGACATAGCCACTATCACTGCTAATCCTTCCTTACTATAATGCTCCAGCAATAAACAGATATGCTACTGGTATAAAGTACAATGTCAAGACCATAAAAAATAAGATGTCTTCTTTTTCAATAAAGGAACAGAGATTTGGGCTTTAGAGCTGTGAAGGTATATAGGAAAGGAGATGGCCTAAGGCAGGAAAAATGGTGTTTTGAAACATCATAAAACAGCCCAAGAAAAAATATTTTGGTGGGAGAAGGTAGTGGTGGGGCATGGGCATATAACTTGTAATTACAATGCAAAAGAAGATGTAAATGCTGGTTCCATAGAGAATAAGCACACAGAACTACACTGACAATTAGGGCAGTCATCTCCAGGTAGTTTCTGTTAATGGCAAAGAGCAAAAGTTAAATGAAGATGAGCAAGGAACCTCAGCCTGAGTGAGTTTCGCTGCGTGTATGCCTCTGCATGATAGCTCTGTGATCCCAGTTCAAGAGTCTGCTGGGCAGCTTCACTGACTCCTTGTAGCATAGTATCACCTTTTACTAACCTGATTTTTTTCACTGGAACTGATTAAAGTGAGTACTTCCACTTTGAAAAGCAGCCAATTATGCTTTCCTCCTGTTCTCCACCTCCCCACCTGGCAACCCCAGCCAACGTGGGTTACCTTTGTGTATTCCCTGCTTTCCTAAACTACTTATCTGTGCTCCTGGAACAGCTGACTTTCAACTGGAGCAACGTTAAAATGCTCTCTCCTGAATTTAAAGACAAGCTAGAGAAAAAAACTCCAACCCAATCCAACCACAAAACCAGCCCTTCAGTTGCACCAGGAAGGAGCAAGGCCTAATTCCTCATCCTCTGGATTCAGCAGAGTGCATCATCCTATAATATAAAGACGTGCCACAACATGTTTTTTCTGTTTTTATGGTTTGTGACATTTCTGCACTGATAGACATCAGCAAGAGCCTGCTGGACACGGGATCTTCTGTCTTTCATCATCTGAGGCCATGAGCATCTCCATATTGCCCGATGTTTAGCTGTATTTTACAAGCTGGTTGTAGCATGAGAGGAAACATGAAACAGGATGATTGTGGGGAGCTCTTTTATGTACCAAGTGTGAATCCTTCAGGCACAAAGAGATCACAGATGCCCCTTACAGTTCATGAACACGTATGACGTATGGACCATTTTGGATAATAAGTATGATCTGGAATATTATCAATGTCAGCAAGGAGGTAGGGTGATAGTATCATAATTTATTTGAAGATTACTTCATCTATAATCTCTCTTGAAATCACTAAGGTTATGAACCTTCTAGAGAAGTATACACCAGCCACTAGAATGCTTTGCCTCTATCTCATTTAATTGCCGTGGCCTTTTTAAATGTCAGCTTTGAAAATTTTTCTGCACTGAAATGTAAGGACAGGACATGCTCAGGCTCTGAGTCTTCACAGGGCTACAGTAATAATCAGAACATAATTTTAAATTGTAATTCTGAGGTGTCGTTCTGATTTTGCTAGATTATGACTCATCATTGCGTATCAGATAAACCTACCAAAGCTAGACATGTAGAGGAAAAAAATAACCTTATTGCTGATAAAACTTGAGATTTTCCATTTTGCTGCTTGATGCATTTAATCCAGGTTCTTCTGTCACTTTCATTATAAATAAAAACATCTCTCTCTCCTGGCAGACAACACATGTGCTTTTCCCCTCTTTCCCTCTCTCTCAGAGGTGGATACTTTGATGGGAGCATGATTAGATATCAGAAAAAGATGAATCTTGCTAGAACAGAATCAGTGTCAAGAGAATGTAATAAAAGACCACACTGTTCACATGAAAAAGAAAAAGAACAAACAGATGCTTCATAACATAGCTGAGGCATATCACCTTTTGCTTGCCTGTTCAAAAGCAAATAGTGACAATACAGTTTTTCTTACATTGAACACAGATCAAAATGCTAACAAGATGAAAGAACTACCAAATCATGAGGCCTGCGATACAAATTGTTACTCTTAGAATATTCTTCTTCAGTATTTATTTCTGTTACAAATATTTACAAGGAATTTCTCTTGTAGAACACTGACAATGCTGAAATACAACTAAAATAGCTACAGCCTATGACTAATATTAGTGCAGGATAGAATGGGACTAATGTCAACTGCAGCTCTCCTTTGAAATAAACTATATGATTCTCTGTATGTGGCATGCATGAATTTTAAACTACAGCTTTCATCTAGAAGTGCTGGAAGTACTTCACAATAAGTTTTTCAAGTCCTATACTATTTCCAATGGATTGAACTACGATGTGCATTTCACATCAGCCAAAGACAGACAGACATTTACAAACAGGAAAACCTTCTTTTTTAAACCAACTCTAATCATAATAAAAACAATTCCTTTCAGAAAGAATGTTGTTCCATACTTAGGAATTAATGACATAATTTAAGCTTTATGCTGCATCATTAAGCTGTCCCCAGACTTTAATATCGATTTATGTTTTATTTTCACTTCTCCTTAACATCCAGAGGTTATGGAGTATGGAGTTCTTTGCTTGGTGATTTTCAGATTTTTTATCCTCAGGCCCACCTCTCAGAATTTCTGTAGGCAATCATGCATCTTCAGCACAGTGATGGTGATGATAGCTCCCTGATCATCTGCAGAGCACTTGCCACAGTCTCACAGAACACCACACTTTGAAGACAAACAATTCCTCAGGATTCATTTACAGGGTACAAAGAATATTTTCCTTTAAAATTCAGAACGACATTGTTTGGTAGCAAATAAGCAACACCATTATCTCTGGAACAGGTCCTCGTTCAAGATGCATTTTACCTTTAGTGGAATGATGAAGACTAGCAGGCTATGAATGCTAGAAACTGCTTTAAAGAAATCACACAGTTACTGCCCATGACATCATATTACCTAACACTGATCATTTTGGGAAAGTTTATTCTGCACACATAGTGACATCTTAAAGTATAAACCTCAGAGTTCCAATGTCCCCAAGTTTAAAAAGGTCATCAAATCCAACAGTGAGTGTCCTGGCTGCATAAGACTTACTGTATACCTGCACAATGATACACAAAGGAACTGTGCTGTGGATCTGCAGAATCCCTGTGCTTACCTTTATTAGAGTGTACCCTGTTCACAAGTGCCATACCCGTTACTGCGGTCATTGGTCAACACTCATCCGGAGCTTAGGACAATTTGCATAAGTTGTTATCATGAATACTTTTCAGAGAAGCGTGAAAGCAAATTAGAGATACTCCTAATGAAGAAATTAATCAACATCAGACAGCTGTCACAACAATATTCCATGTCTGGATCAATTAAATGTCACTATATGCATTCCTTTACAATACCTGTGGCAATATTTGTGCTGTCTTAACCTTCTATTATGAAAGGTCCCTCGTATAAGATTTACTTGTCCTTCCCTGTGTACTGCTCATTGACAGTCTTGTGTATCTGCAACCTCTTTTTCAAGTTTTCATAGCAAACCACTATGAAAGTAAGTATAGCAATGCTGCCGTATTACAAGATGAGAGCAAACCATGAAATTTCACAACACAGTTTAGAAGGCACAAACACTATTTATTTTGCAAAGATTTATGCAAAGGAAAACATGAGATGGAAAATTCCAGGTGTGATCTTGGGAGAGATAAATCAAACTTTAAGATAGAGCGGAGTTCCTTGGAAGGAGTCTGTTGTGTTTTAAGGCATGATTGCCATCCCCCTTCCCATTCAGAGTGGCTTCAAGTCACAACAAGAAGTTCAAGTCAACAGCAGCACTGTTTATTTTGCTGGGTTTCTCTACACCTTCTTAGGCCAAAGCCTCACTATTTTCTCACATGGATTAGTGATGTGTTCAGTATCAGCACTGCCTGAAATAGTGTGAATGCAGCTGCTATACTGGCTTCAAGAAGCCTCCATGGCCCTCCATAAATAGGGAGCTCATGTGAGACCCACGAGTTTTATCTCTGACCTTTTGATCAACCTGAGTAAATACAGACACGGCTGGCCAGCCCAAGTTGGCAACTGTTCATAGAAGCACCGAACCTAGAAGACAGTTTTATGCATAGTGACTTCCTAAGGGCGTGAAAATGGTGCCGACTTTCCACAGGAGACAGGTCAAGAACAGAAACAGAGGAGTTTAAGAGTTTAATGCTCTGGTATATAATCCAGTGGCTACTGGCTAGCTTTTGGAAGATCTTTCACCACTCACCATTAGACCAAGTCTATGGAGCTCAGACTCCAACAGCTGTGAAACACCTTCTTCAGAGGAAAACCTATACCTGTTTCTAAAGGGAATTATGTTTTATTATGCAATTAAAGCCAGTGTTGGTGGGGATATGGCTAATGACTGCCAGTTTAAAAGATACACATCAAAAAATTTTGCTTCAGAATACATTCCCTCATTAAGGAATCCTCATGGTTATATAATATTTACAATCTCAGAAATCATCTAAGATTTTTATCTCCTATGAAAATGTCAGGATTTTTTTCAGAAATAGAACATATATTGGCTAATTAATCATAGTGTGTTTACTTTGCTTAGCTCTACCATTTTTATTGGACGGTCAATCTCAGATGAAATGCTGGCTATTGTAATGAACTCTGGGTATTTGAAATCACTAACCAATATTCAAAAGGCCATTTCTTTCTGGTATTGTCTATACATATTCTCCAAGTCTGAAAGTATGCAAATATACTTGGTTTATCAAAATCTTACCTCAGTGCTAAGGTATTTATGACTGTGAATTCATAAGACCTGACTGACAGAATTGCTTCAATTGCTTCACTTGACTGACATAACTTAAAAGTCACATTTATTTGTCAGAAGAATTATCAGATGAGATATTTCTTGTACATTTGTCCAGGTATCTCTGGACAGGTACCAGGTCCAGAAACCTGTGTCACTTAGACAAAAGTCTGTCTAACTTCAGAGAACTGCTTGCAGACATTAATGTTCTCTTCATTGAAAATCATTCATGAAAAGCAAATCACATTTTCAAAACCAGGGATTTTAGAGTAGCAATAAAACCCATAACATTCTTAGGCTCTCAGAAAATGGTTCCTGACAGCAGTATGAATGTCTCTACTGACTCTGACAGTCACTGGAACAAATACATAGGTGAGAAGTACTCCAAACAAACAATAATGGCAGAAGTTGCAGATGGCTGTAAAGTAGTCCCTCACACCACAGTCTGCAATACTGAAAGAACCCTAACAAAGAAACTTATTTTGTGACTTCTCTCCAAACTGGCAGAGAGACATAGTGGATGGATCAACCCACAGCTGAACTAGCCATGTGCACAATATAATCAGTAAGCAGTGATACTGTGTTCAGAACAATGTCATAGCAGTTTCCCGGATCACTGTGCTTATATTGTAGATACATGCAGGTAACAGGAACGAAGACTAAGTAAGTTCAGGCTTACTTGGCCATGGCACGAAACGTCAACTATGGGAAACCAGAAGAAAATAATGCAAAACAAGACAGACCAAAACAATTTTAGGGAAGCAGGCGAGACTTTAAAAAGTGTACAGACTCAAATCAATGCATGGTCTGATCCCACAGTATCTTGTGGTGTTCTAACACAGCAGAAACAGTCTAGGAGGTTCATTGAGTGTATGGAAGATAAATTCCTGACACAACTGGTGAGTGAACCGACTAGGGAAGGCGCCCCACTGGATCTGCTGTTTGTGAACAGAGAGGGCCTTGTGGGGGAGGTGACTGTTGGAGGACGCTTGGGGCTCAGTGATCATGAGATGATAGAATTCTCAGTTCTTGGAGGAGTAAGGAGGGGGGTCATCAGAACTGCCAGCTTGGACATCTGGAGGGCAGACTTCAAACTGTTTAGAAGGCTGCTTCATAAAGTCCAGTGGGAGACAATTCTAAATGACAAAGGAGACCAAGAGGGCTGGATGCTCCTCAAGAAGGAAATTCTGGCGGTGCAATAGCAGGCCATTCCCTTATGCCATAAAATGAGTTGACAGGGAAGAAGGCCAGCTTGGCTTAACAGAGAGCTCTCTGTTGGTCTAAGGAAAAAGAGGAAAATATATGAGCTTTGGAAGAGGGGGCAGGCATCTCAGGAGGACTACAAGAAGCAGGTGGCTTCTTGTAGGCAAAAAATTAGAAGGGCTAAAGCCCAACTAGAACTTCAACTGCCCAGTTCAATGAAAGACAACAAAAAATGTTTCTTCAAGTATATTAACAACAACAGGAGTACCAAGGAGAATCTCCCTCCTTTACTGGACACAAGGGGAATGGTAGTAACAAAGGATAAGGACAAGGCAGAGGTATTCAATGCCTTCTTTGCTTCGGTTTTTAATAATGAGGTAAGATGTTTTCTGGGCTCCAAGCCTCCTGAGCCAGAAGACTGTGAAAGTGAACCCTCAATGTTCCAAGAAGGCTTGGTAAGAGACCTGCTCGGCCAGTTAAACGTCCACAAGTCCATGGGGCTGGATGGGATACAACCAAGGGTATTAAGAGAACTGGTGGATGTCCTTGACAAGCCCCTTTCCCTCATCTATCAACAGTTCTGGCTGACTGGGAAAGTGCCGCTTGATTGGAGACTGGCAAACGTAACTCCCATTTACAAGAAGGGTCGGAAAGAGGACCCGGGGAATTATAGGCCTGTCAGCTTGACCTCGGTACTGGGGAAGGTAATGGAGCAGATCATATTGAGTACTATCACACAGCACATGCAGGACAGCCAGGTGATCAGACCCAGCCAACATGGGTTTATGAAAGGCAGGTCCTGCCAGACCAACCTGATCTCCTTCTATGACAAGGTTAGCCGGTTAATGGAACAGGGAAAGGCTGTGGATGTGGTGAACCTGGACTTTTGTAAAGCCTTTGACACCGTTTCTCACAGTATTCTGCTTGAGAAACTGGCTGCCAGTGCCCTGGACAGGCACACTCTCTGTTGGGTAAAAAATTGGCTGAATGGTCGGACCCTGAGGGTGGTGGTAAATGGAGTTAAATCCAGTTGGAGGCCGGTCACGAGTGGTGTTCCCCAGTGTTCAGTGCTGGGTCCAGTCCTGTTCAATATCTTCATCAATGATCTGGATGAAGGGATTGAGTGCACCCTTAGCAAGTTTGCAGATGATTCTAAGCTGGGTGGCAGTGTTGATCTGCTTGAAGGAAGGGAGGCTCTGCAGAGGGATCTGGACAGGCTGGATTGATGGGCTGAGACCAACGGGATGAGGTTTAACAAGACCAAATGCTGAGTCCTGCACTTGGGACACAACAACCCCACGCAGTGTTACAGGCTTGGGGAAGACTGGCTGGAGAGCTGCCTGGGAGAGAAGGACCTGGGGGCGTTGGTTGACAACCATCTGAATATGATCCAGCAGTGTGCCCAGGTGGCCAAGTAGGCCAACAGCATCTTGTCCTGTATCAGAAACAGTGTGGCCAGCAGGACCAGGGAGGTGATTGTGCTCCTTTGCTCGGCACTGGTGAGGCCACACCTCGAGTACTGTATGCAGTTCTGGGCTTCTCAGTATAAAAAGGACATTGTGATGTTAGAGCACGTACAGAGAAGGGTGACGAGGCTGGTGAAGGGACTGGAGAACAAGTCCTACAACAAACGACTGAGGGAACTGGGGTTCTTTAGTTTAGAGAAGAAGGAGGCTGAGGGGAGATCTCATCACTGTCTACAGCTGCCTGAAAGGGAGCTGTGGGAGAGTGAATGTTGATCTCTTCTTTCAAGTGACAGGTGATAGGACAAGGGGAAATGGCCATAAGTTGCACCAGGGGAGGTTCAGACAGGATATTAGGAAGAATTTCTTTACCGAAAGGGTGGTCCGAAGGCACTGGAACTGCTGCCCAGGGAGGTGATTGAATCACCATCCCTGGAGGTGTTTAAAAAATGGGTAGACGATTTTTTGAAGGACGTGGTTTAGCAGAAGATAGGTGCGGTTGAACTCAGTGATCTCCAAGGTCTTTTCCATCCAGTCCAGCTGGGTGCTCATCTCTGTAGAGTAAGAGCATTTTAAAAATATATTATCCAGTTCTGACCTCCTCTAAAACCTGTCTGTTGTGAAATGAAACCCACAGTAACACTAACTACATTCTGGCTACCTCATGAAAGCAAAATATTGGCCATATGAAAAGAGATCAAACAATATTTTAAACTGCAAACTATTGTTCAGTGTCTGTATCAAACAGGAGTTAAAATTCTGATGTGCCTACACTCAAAATATTTTTCTTTCATTGAAACTAGAAGATTGGCTTCCATAGGAGAACTGTAAGTATAAAGTGAATGCAGCAGGTTCACTTTGTAGAAAAGAAAGAGACTTATGCCTGGTCCTAGCTTCACTGTAGAGAAGTGCTAACATAAATAAAACACCTTTGCAAGTTAGGTTTATTAAAATAACCAAGTGTTTCAAAAGAAAAAGCTATAAATTGGAAGACAGTAAGCAAAGACAGCAAGCAAAGAGAGAACTAAATACTCAGACAAAAAAGAGCTTGAAGATAACATAGAAAACTCTGCTTATTATCAGACCCAGATTCTACAGATTTTAAACTATTTTACATAAATGTATACATAGGTATTTTTTTATCCTCTGGATGAGGTTTGTCTTTTATGGAAAAGAGTTAAAGGAAGCATACAAGGAAAAGTTGATGAGCAGCTGGACTTGGGAATTTATAGGATAATTAAAGATTATAGAGAAAGTTTCGGCCTGAAAAGAATGAAAACTGCATAAACAACAGAAAGAAAAAATAATTAGCGTGGAAAATCTACCCCAAGCCTGAAAGAATCGATCAAGTCCTGACCCCAGAGAATTTAGCACAGAAATATTTGGATTAAACTCAGCACTTTGCAATGCCAAGATTTTGAATGCTTAGAAAACACAGAGTGCAAAGGGCAGTTATAAGATAAAAACTTGATTCTGGTCCAGCATAGAGCTGATGCTGTTTTTGTCTGCTGGTGCCTAAAATCTGTGCCATGATGTTAATAATTAGCAAGACCCCAGGCTTGCTATGTAAAGGGGTTCTTGATGCTGATTCAGGAAGCTGTATTGGCTTTGCTTCAGGGCACACAGGCCTTTGCTGAGGTAGTCTAGCCTTCACGGAAGAGCAAGGAGCCAATTTTTCTTGAAGTCACAACCTCCTGCTAGTTCTGAGAGGCAAACCTAAGAACGAAATAACCTGTGGGAAGTTTCCAGGGAAGGTTTGTATTGATTTTTCCTTTTCTTCTATGTTAGAAGTATTAGTTAGCACTCTGTCACCTTCAGTGAAGGACTCTATGAGTAGCTCTTTGCTGCCTAAGTACATACCTGGAGTGGGACTTAGTTGATGAGTTCAAATCATCTGAAAGTTTATCTAGTCTGAGTCAATTAGTTGAGTGTCCTGGAAAAAGCCAGGCATCTCAGGAGGAAACTTGACCCACCTCTCTGATTAACTATCCTAATATAGTATAATTCAGCCTCTAGATCTACCTGTATCTTCCACTGCCCAGAGAAGGGGGCTTGTTGTCCAGAGCAGATGGTGATGAAATTAATCCCTTCTCTAAAAACTATAACATCTTAGCTTTTTCCTCTTTAAATTTAGATTTTTCACCTGCAAGCATATTTCCCAATGTGTTAAATTTTTTAGGGCTCTTCACTGAAGCCACTTCAATTTATACAGGGCCATCTTGGACTATGGAAGTGTGCACAAAAGTGTAAACGACTAGCAGTCACAGCAGCATTACCATATACACACACAGTAATACCTAACACATGCATAATAACCTCCTCAGTGATAATAACCTCCATATCAACACATGACAGTTTGTTGATTGCTATTTCAGTTCTTTCCTAAGCTTGCATTGTAGGAGCTTCCAAAGTATCTTCCGTTATTCTTTTTCCTGCAGAAAAACATGAGTTGATACTGATGTTGGTCTATTTCACCACAGCTAACAATTAGGGAATGAAAAAGTAGAAAAAACATGAAAGGAAAGACATAATTAGAGAATGAGGAACTAGAGGAATGAAAACATTGGAACTCCTTTTGATTCCAGTTTAGGTGAAATAAGTTAGCAGTGAATTAATGAAAGCTGGCAGTGGCCAGATTGAAAGGGAGCGATCTTTCAAGTCACAGAAGGAAACGTTGTGCTGCGACTTCAATAGATGTGAAGCAGAGGACCAGCATGATTAAGAAAAAATAAAAGGTCACCTGCCATTATTCACTAAGAAAATATTTGACATGAGTGAGGCATAACCTACCTCTTTGGGAACTCTTCTGATTAGGTTATTGGCAAAGGATAAGGCAGTAATTTTTGTTTAAAGAATGAAAGTCTTTTATTTCTTTTCACTACTGTCATCTGCTTTCTGTCTTTCTTTAGTCTTTGCTCCTCTAGTTCAAGAAAAAAAATTAGCTCAATCAGACTTTAAACAAGGGTCAAGGAAAAAAAAAGCATTACATAGAAAAGACTGTTGATTTTCAGTTCAGAGTATATGTCTTCTGGTCACTGCTTATAAAACACTGGTTACCTTAGAACAATGTCGTTTGATCCCAAACTTGAGCCTGGTTCTATCTGAAGCAGGAAGGTACTCATTTAGCCTGCTCTCTGCCATTACAGGTCCTTGTGGCCTCAAATACCCCCATGTCATGTGACTTTAGGGCATGCACTGCATATCCCCAAACGCATGCAATACAGTCCTCCCTGTATCAAACACTGATATTAAAAAAAAAATAAAATATTCCTTAGAGTCACAGGAGGAAAATAAAGTCCAGAGGAATCCCAGGGCTCTGTATGTATTGTGGACATAATGAATCTGTGGCATTTGGCATTAAGTGCCTAGATGTAACCATAGCTACCTTCACCAAGAGCCAAAATAAAATGGCCTCAGGTTACACCAGGGGAGGTTTAAATTGGATGCTAGAAAAAAATTATTTACTGAAAGAGCAAACATTGGAACAAGCTGCCCAGGGAAGTGATGGAGTCTTCTTGCTTGGAGATGTTCAAAAATATGTAGATGTGGCACTTTGGGACATGGTTTAGTAGGCACGTTGGTGTTAAGCTGATGGTTGGGCTTGATGATCTTAGAGGTCTTTTCCAACCTTAATGATTCTATGATTCTATTATTTCCATGGCCTTTGGAAAGCAGGGGAGGGCAGCGAGCCCACAGCTGCTGTGCCTTGGAGGCTGTAGTCCTCAACAAGAGGCACCCCAAACCCTCTGGGAGGTAGGAGAGAAAATCGCAACATACATGGCTCTTACTGTGGGTGTACAGGGCCAACTGAGGAGTGAGAGGCTGGAGAAGAGTCCTGCAAAAAGGGATACATGGGTTCTGGTTGATGGCAAGTTGAACACAAGCCAACTGTGTGCCCTGGCAGCCAAGAGGGCCAATCATGTCCTGAGGTGCATCAAGCATGGAATTGCTAGCCGGTGGAGGGAGGTGGTGCAGCCCCACCTCAAGTACTGTGTGAAGTTTTGGGCATCACAGTATAAAAAGGATTTCAAGCTACTGCAGAGTGTCCAGAGGAGGCCACAAGGCTGGTGAAGGGTCTGGAGGCGAAGTTCTATGAGGAGTGGCTGAAGTCACTTGGTCTGTTCAGCCTGGAAAAGAGGAAACTGAGAGGGAACCTCATAGCAGTTTACTGCTTCCTCACAAGGAAAGGAGAAGGAGCAGGCGCTGATCTCTTCTGTCTGGTGACCGGTGATAGGACCCGAGGGAATGGCAGGAAAATGTGTCAGGAGAGGTTTAGGTTGAATATTAAGAGATTCTTCACCCAGAGGGTGGTGGCGCACTTGAACAGCTCCCCAGGGAAGCAGTCACGGCGCCAAGCCTGGCACTGTTCAAGGAGCATTTGGACAGTGCCTTCAGACAGACGGTGTGAATGTTGTGGTTGTCCTGTGCAGGGACGGGAGGTGGACTCGATGATCCTTGTGGGTCCCTCCAACTCAGGTCATCCTGTGAGTCTGTGGTCTGGAGGGTCAGCGGCTCCTCAGCACCAGCCTTGCCCGCTCCCTTCCCGCCCCGCGGGTTGCGCACCCTCAGCCCCTCAGCGCAGCGCCCTAAGCGCCCGCTCTCGCACGGGGCGGCGGGAGGCGGTGCCCACCGGCGGGGCGGGGCGGGGGACGCCAGAGCTGGGCTGGTGCCGCTGCGGGAGGGAAGGAGGGAGCGAGCGGCCGGTGCGGGGACAGCGCCATGGCTGAGAAATACGATGTGGTGGTGGTCGGGGGCGGCATCTCAGGTGGGTTCTGTCAGCCCCTGGGGCGCCGAGCCTGGGGGACCGGGCGCCAGGAGGTGGGGCGGTACCTGGGGAGCTGTCGCCCACCGCCCCGCGCAGCCCGGGGTGTCGGCGGTGTCGGCGGGGCGCAGGGAGCATCGCGGTGGCTCCGGGCAGAGAGGAGCTGTGTTGGGGCTCGGCGCCACCTCGGGCTGAGCCGGTCTCCACCGGGAAGTACGAGGTGCGAGCGCATCCCGACCAGCTCGGAAAAGCTAGCCGGATACAGACCCCATCATTCGGGCTGGATGACACATGGTGCAGGCAGTATTGTATTGGGTTTTATTTTATTTTATTTTATTTTATTTTATTTTATTTTATTTTATTTTATTTTATTTTATTTTATTTTATTTTATTTTATTTTATTTTATTTTATTTTATTATTGTGGTTTTTATTTTTTATTTTATCATGGCTTTAAAAAAATTCTTGATGTTATTGTGCTTTTTATTGCTTTTTGAATTTATTGTGTTTTTTATTTTAGTGGGTTTTAAAATTTATTTTTCTTATATTTTTTTTATTTTCTATTTTATGATTTTTATTTGTATAATTTATTATCTTATTTCTATTACTTTTAATGTTATTGTTTTTATTATTTTATTTTTCTTGCTATGTTATTATTTTTACATTTATTTTTCTGGTTATGCCCCTGTCCCACCCCATCATCCTCTGAACCTGTTTAGTTCTCACTGGAGCCCCTGGAAGTTTTGGGCTGGCAAGGCTATACTCTCTCTGCATCTTCTCTGCCCTGAGTCCAGGGGTGTTATGCAGAGGCCCTTGGTCATGCATGGCTGGTTTAAATCTTGGGGTGCCTTCTGTTTAGAGCAGGTAGAAGCACAAAAGGAAAATGCCTGAAATCAGCATTAGATTTCTAATTCGTTATTCAGCACAGGTACAGATTTGAGAGCATGAACAGCCTGGGAGAAATGGGCAGCAGGCCAATTGCACTAGGTTGCAATCTGCTGGTTTTAATCCTAGCTGGAAGACCGCTGTACCTATCCAGAGTGAATTGATCAGTCTCTCTCTCTCTCTCTCTCTCTCTGTGTCTCTCTCTGCGTCTCTCCTGTCTCTCATGTTGGGTTCAGAGATACACATACCCAAACAAATTAATCATTTTTTCTTACTTAGCATTTAATTTCCACTATCTATTTATAAATAATTCTAGATGTCTATTTAACCGTTATATTAAGATATGCAGCATGCAATTTGAATGATACACAAAATATAGTCAGCAAAATCACCAGCATTATTTCCCAAGGAGAATTCTCTGATAACAAACTGCTGAATAATTATTGAACATTTCAGGTACATTTATACGATTAGCAAAAATTAACCTTGCTATTCTATAAAGCACAGTGGATTCTAAACACAGTGTTATGGCTAATTTTTAACCTGCACTGTGTTTCACAATGAAAGTTGAGAATTAACCTGTGATAATTGCCTGTCCATAACTTCTAACATGAAACGTGTCCAGTGGCATGTTTTTGTACAGGAGCAGTGCTACAGGTTCCCTCTATTGAATGAACTGGAGTGGAGGAGTTAGTGTAACAGCTTTCAGTGTACCTTGTTTTATATGGTTGCCATGGGAATATGTTGGTGGCAGGCGTGTACAGCCCATGTATGTTTATCTAAAAGAGCGCTTGGAACAGAGAATCAGTGCTATGTTGTATTAAATTGTGTGCTTTGCTCTCTGCTACCTGCAGACAGCAGCAAGTGGCAGGGTGGTTGTAAGGAACCCATTTTTCTATTCATTTGCTTTTACACCAAATCTTCTCCAAAGCCCTCTGCTTTCATGCTGTAGCAACTTTTCTCCTGCACTCACACAGAGGCTGGAAAAATATACAAGTACAAATATTACTAATGACTATGCACCCCTCTTCAGTCGCTTCCCTTTAGCTACTGTATGTGTCTCCTGATTGACCTTCCTCTTCTACCCACACACTTCTCTGTAAATTATAGAACCATAGAATGGTTTGATTTGGAAGGGACCTTAAAGATCATCCAGTTCGAACCCACTGCCATGGGCAGGGGCACCTCCCACTAGCTCAGGCTGTTCAAGGCCCCAACCAACCTGGCCTCAAACACTTCCAGGGATGGAGCATCCACAACTTCCCTCGGCAACCTGTTCCAGTGTCTCACCACCCTCATCACGAAGAATTTCTTCGTATGTCTAATCTAAATCTTCTCCTTTCCAATTTAAAGCCATTCCCTCTTGTTCTATCACTACTTGCTCACGTAAAAAGCTTTCTTATAGGCCCCTTCAGGTACTGGAAAGCTGCTATAAGGTCTCCCTGAAACCTTCTTTTCTCCAGGCTGAACAATCCCAACTGTCTCAGCCTGTCCTCACAGCAGACTTGCAGCCAAGTCACCAGATTGTATTTTTATATCTCCTTGCTCTGATTGAAAATGTCTGCTTGACATACCAAATTGCTGCAGAGATCTCTTCTCCTGTCCACTGAACAAAGAAGAAGATGTTTTTTTAAGATGGGTTGCTCCTTAGAGACCAGGTTTTTTATTGCTCCCGATTTGATGTTTCTTCCTTCAAAAAGCCACTGTTTTTGAGCCACCTGAGGTGCAGTCAACTGAGACTTTGCTGTTGCTGCCTTTAGGTGAGGAAGGCATTGGTCAGTGCATGGCTGTAAAAGAGCAGAAAGTGCTCCTGACCTTCAGAATAGGTGTGCTTGAGTTAGCTGCTACAGTCATAGGCAAAGCAGGTTATCACAGAAGAAACAGAGTCTCTCTCATGAGATGAGGATGCGAAGAAACATGTTGCTGAAATGCCATTCATCTCTCTCTTTTCTATTTGTGTGTTTAGGTTAATAAAACTGTTCATTTGCAGTGCTCTGACCCTCTTTGGCAGCAGTTCTGCCCATATTTTATCCAAATTTAATTAGCAGGATTTCAAATTTGAAAAGTAAAAATACCTGATAATGGAATAACAGCACCAAGGCTTTCACAACCCCGGCTCTCACTGTTTTCCTCTGAAGAGGCTGATGTTTTACTGAAAATCCAGTTGGTTTGAAAAGCAAAGTATAAAACTAAAGAACTGAATAATCTAAGTATTATTTAATGAAAGTCTATTCAAAATTAGGATTTGTTAATTTCTTTCAAATCTAAAAAATGATCTATGGCTTCTCTGAAGGTTTCAGACCTTCTCAACACAGTTATGACAACAAAGACATCTGAGGAACAGGAATTTTTACTACAGAAGAGATTCTGTTTTACTAGTAAGACTTCTGCTGAAGTCCTTGAAATTTTAGGGAATGGTATATATTTAAAAATTTTAGAAGAAAATTTCCTGACTTAAGAATGCACATACGGAAACACTTTGCCACATGTTATATGTAGTATGACTGGTGCTAAGGAATATTTAAATAGGAAATATAGAAAGTCCTTGTAGAGCTGGAACTTGTCTCATGACACGTTCTGCTGTTTGCTCAGAGCTCTCTCTTTTTCACAGAAACATAGAATCATGGAATGAATTGGGTTAGAATGGACCTTAAAGATCATCCAGTTCCAACCCAACTTTGCCATGGGCAGGGACACCTTCCGCTAGATCAGTTTCCTCAATATCTAATGCAACCTGGCCTGAACACCTCCAGAGATTGACCATCCACAGCTTCTCTGGGCAATCTGTTCCACTGCCTCACCACCCTCACAATAACCAAATGCCTTCCTAATATCTAATCCTAAATCCTCTTTCTTTCAGCTTAAAACTGTTACCCCTCATCCTATACTAGCACTCCCTGATAAAGAATCCCTCCCCAGGTTTCGTGTAGGCCCTCTTTAAGTACTGGAAGGCAACTATAAGGCCTCCCTAGAGCCTTCTCTTCTTTAGGCTAAACAAGCCTAGAGAGTCCTTTCTTTCCTGGACTATGAGCAAGGTATGAGGTTGTGTCATCAGAATTGCTTGACTTCTTAATTAATTGAGACACTGATGACAGAAATTTTCTCGAAACAAAAACCTGCAATCTGTTCAGAGGTTTCATTTAAGATCGTCCTCTGTAGGTTTTCAAAAGCGCCTTTCTCTCCCTGCTTTTGCCAAGGGGACCTCTTTCTTTTTTTTTGTTACAAAATAAGGTATCAGATTTTAATCAAATATTATGCCAGTCCTATTTAAGAAAATGCTTCTCATAAATTACTGGAGCACAGATTTTACAATTAAAGTGAGGTTAATTGATTTTTTCCCCCCGCAAGGTGAAAACTTCTTTCAAATTATGGCAAATGTTATTTCAAGTACACTTAGTGTTTTGCTGTTGGCAAGCAACTTGTCATGTTCCTGTAATTTTAGAACCAAACCTACTGTAAGATTAAATATTTCTATTGAAATGTCAGGCTTTTAAAATATTTACATACCTACTCTTGTGTTATTGAGATGCCACTGTGCTCTTGACTCTTCTTCTTAGGTCTTGTTTTTTATTTCCATGAAGATCTGATAGACTGTATAATGACAGTAGCTCTTCACTGCATCTGTAAACCAATTTCAAATTACTTTTCAAAAAACACCAAAACCAGGTCAGGTGTTTTGGGGGCTTTTATCTGTAGATGTTCGATCTGTTTTAAAATAGACTGAAACAGAGGGCAAAATTGTTTTTCCAAACAAATCTGGGATATGTATACTTTTCTTATAACAAGAGATGCATAACTCTCACTACTTACTTATCAATGTGGTAATTTTTTCACTCCCTGGTAGTAATCTACAGTGTTGTAATACTCCTCCTTTGAAAAGATAGTTTGCCAAATGAGACACTGTTTTTTCGAGAACATTACCAATTTAGCACCTCTATACTAGATGCCCATTTGGAGAGAAAAACAAACAAACAAAACCAAAACAAAATATAGGCATGAGTGAAATAGCTGTGCATGATGGAATGGAGTGAACACATCTGTGGAAGGGTTGTGACCCTCTCCAAGGGTTTCAACCCTCTCTGGGATATGGTCAGGCTAAAGGAATCCAGAACATTTCCCTGTAGTTTGATACGATGAAGCTCTTTGTTCACATTTTCAGTTGTCTGTGTCTGACATCAGGGGGTTCTTCCTTTTGTATTCAGCTACTCTCATAGCTACTGCAAAGGCATATGAGTCAATTAGGTGGAGCATACCATTCTACTTCCAGATTTTTCACAAAAAAATTTGGCAATGCACAGTAAACAGGGCAGACAGCAGCTGCTTTATGTTCTGAGATAGTTTGGTAGTCTGGGCAGCAGGGACAGTATTGTAAGTTACTGACTGATACGTCCTAATTGGACTTAATGTTGATTTGATAAGCTTTCCATTCCACCTGCAGGAGTTGTCTCATCTCCCAAGGCTCCAAGCAGTGCATCATTAAGGAAAGCTTTTTCCATTAGCTTATTTAGTCATTGTGAAAGGGTGGTATTAGAGAAATTTCATTCTGTCTGTTCACCAAAATGCGATCACCACCCTGGAAGGGGAAGGAAAGTTAAGTTAGGATGGCAAAATTTTGTGCAAGGGATTCCTGGGTAGCTATTATGGAAATAACCTAAGTTTATAGGTAGTATTTGATGTTAGGGTTGCAAACTGCAAAGTCCACAAGATTTTCTTATCTATACTGCTGAATTGCGTTTTTTTTTTTGACAAACAAGATTAGACAGGGGAAAGGCTTAAAGTTCTTTTTAATGAAGTTCAGTCTATTTTTCGCTTGGGCAACCATCTGCGGTGGTACTTTTAGGTCATTAGATTTGTCAGAGTCTAGTCTAGTACTTGTCTAGAACCTAATCATACTACAGGCAGTGTAGATTTTCATTTACATTAGTGTATTGCTTCAGATCAAGTGTGTGCCTTAAGCAAATCTCCTGATTGATCCTTTTTATTGCTTTATGGTGTGCACCACAAAGCAGGCTTAGAGGATATGCGTTGGATTGCTTTTTGCATGAGACTAAATGGAAGGACATGCTGTAGGAGCTCACTGTTTAGTTTCCAGCCCCTAATGAGAAGTTCTGACCTGTAGGACCTAGTCTGAAAAAAAGCCCCTTTCATGCTTATGTGATGGATACTGGGCATTCAGGTTACAATTGTTTCACTCTGCAGGTCTGCTGTTCTGCACTTCTTGCTGACATCAACACTGCAAACTTTCTTTCTTGGGATATCTTTAATTTTGCAGATCAAAGATTTTTTCTTTGATTTTTCTTTCATTTTCTTGTAGCATGAAGAGATTGCCAAAAGATCACCTTCTGTGTACTTGAGCGTTCCAGATTGCCGATTTTACTTCTTTGCTCCATCAAGACCAGGGATAATTTTAAGGACATACGATTCAGTGTGCTTCTCCTCTGTAGCAAGTGACCATAGTATCAGTGTTCAGCAAAACCAGGAATATGTTAGTAACCACAGTGATACAAGCCTGGGTCAGGCCTTGGTCCCCACAGTCCCAGAACCTGTGAGGAGCAACCCACTGTTAAGGCTCCATCCTGGACGTTTTTGGGCTATCTAATGTGATTTTAGGAGTATGCAAGGACTAAAGGAACAGATAGTGGGTGATTGGAGGTTGTCTTATCAAGAGGTGAAGAACTCTGGCAAAAGCTAAGTAGGAATGTGTGTATTGCCTAAGCAGGCAGCCTGAGAGATGCAGGCTTGCACAGCCCTGCTAGTCGCTGAGGTGAACTTCCAAGCACTGCTTGTGGTATCATAAACCAGCAGACAGTTTGCTCTCTATTTACATATCTTACACAGCAGCTAATGACAATGAATTAGGTCTTACGCATAATTTAGTCAATTGAGAGAGAAGGCTTTTCTTCTTAAGAAGTTGCTATTATGTATGTAAACAATCTGGATGATTTTGGCACACTTCCCACTGGCACAGTTTCCTTCTCCATAGCACAACTGACAGCTGTAGCTAAGTAGTTCTGTTACTTAAAGATAAAAAGCCATGTTGTTTTACTGACCCTTCATAGAATAGGAGCAGCTTGCCTTTGTGTTTTCTCTCAGTTCTGTAGTAACTGCTTCTCAGAGTGCACTGATAGAATGGTAAAGTTTACCATGGTTATAAAATTTGCTGAACAATGCCATGGTGGATTGGAGACCTTCCTTTGGTTCTCTTTTATAGAGAAATGTGCCTTCATTCATTTACAGAGCGGCCAGCTATGTTTCTGAAATCAGTCATCATTCAACTGGACTTCAATTTCCTGAGGAAATTGTGTTCATCTCATTACAGTTTCAATCATTTAATTTTTTTATAGCTATTTCGAACTTAACATGATTTTACTTCTTGGTGGATAACCTATTTCATCCTTGTAAACATATGTCACATAGTAAGATTTTTGCTGCCTTGTGAGATGGTTTGTCAAAATGTGATTGTTCATCTAGCTGACTACCTTTATTTCTTTAGGACTGATTTGCGTCTAAGGTTTATAATTTTGTAATATCATGTGATCCTTGTTAAAAGATATTTTTTGCTGATTTCAGGGGTCAGTAAGAGTGCACTGCAGAACACTGGTTTAAACCATTAATGTCTAGTATTCTTTTAAATAACCCATCCATGCATTTGTGTTTTGTGCAACCTTTTCTGTCTTGTCAGTTTACTTTTCCAACATCTTGCTTAAAACTCATGTCAGCATGAAGTCCCTTAAAAATGGTATTTGCTCCCCAAACCATTATTATAACCAGTATTTGGGGCTGGGGTGTGAGAGAAAAGAAAGAGGAATGGGCATCAATATCTCATTTGTGGAGATCCTGAGTTCTGGATGTGTTAGCAAAAAAGGGAGATGCTGGAAAGTGCCTGTCAGGTATATGGGGCTGTCACCACCCCACCCACAGGCTCACAGGACTCAGCTGCAATGGACATAGGGTAAGTGGGGATGGGCCTCTTGATGGCATCAGGAGCATTTGCAGCTATGGATTGAGAGGAGGGAACTGATGAAGGAAATGGTGGGCTTTTCAGGATTTTTGTAAGAGGTTAGTGTGTCATTATGTAGAAGGAGGGAAAGGACAGAAAAATGTAAAGTGCAGACCGTCTCTGGAAGAAAAGAGTAGTCTAGAAAGTTTGAGACCTTGTGAGCTATTCTAGTAACTCATGTTTATGGTAAAATATGTCATAGGTATGCTGTTTTTTAATATTGGCTTAGTTTTGAAAAGTCTGTCTGTGGTTCATTAGAGCTTCCGGCATCTGGCAGTTACAAGGATTGGGTGATGGTGGTGACCACTGTTTGACACTTTGTATTTCAGGTGGTTAAAAAGTTTCAAGAAGTTTGAATTCATTTGAAACCTGTCTCCTACAATACTACTTCATACTATTCAACTTCTTCACTTTTTTCAGTTTTCGCCATGTAACTCAGCCCGGCCTGAGGCGGGTAGGGAGGAAAAATGCCTTTGTAGCCTCCTACTTCCCAACCAGCTGGTCTTTACCTTGATGATATAATTCATATATAAAACATCAAATGAAGTCTGTCTGATTGACTTCACATGGCAAAAGCTGATCAAACAGTTCATACTGTACATCTTGATTACCTGGATATTTTGCATAAAAACTTGCTTAAGTGATAGATCTATGTTTGAATGCATTAAATATTGGAGCAAGACACCTCTTTTGTTCCAATGTGAGTTATTTTTTATGGGGCTATCTTGACCAGAGGCTGAATCAGTGAGTTATTCTAAATAGGGAGCACAAATGAGGAAAGAGTGTAAATTCCTTTATTTTACACCCTGGATACGTCTCTTCCTCTAGACTTAGTACACTTTTTTTCCCTACACACTTTATGTCAGAATGGTACAAATCTAATGGTAGCATTTTTTCTTTCGTAACACCAATGTTTTTATGAGCTCTTTGGCTCAAACATTCTCCTGCCTGCACTTAGAGATGGATGGAAGACAGTCACTTGAAAATCGTCTTGTTCAGTTGTTCCTCTTTGGGCTTCTCTGACATCTATGTTCTCAGCCTTTGATATCTCATCTGGGGAGTGGTTCATCCTGAGCTGGCCATCAAATAATGAAGTGGTCTTTCTGGGATATCAGCAAAGAGCTGGCTGGCATGTAAAGTGATTATACAGCATGCTAGGAAGTGGTGAGTTTCATCTTCATTTTTCAGTTGTTCAAATAGATAAAATGTTCACAAATAGCTGTAAGCTTTACAAGCTAGTGTTACCTAGTCTGCGCGTGCATGTGTGTGCACACTTTACCTACTTGTATATGTGTGATATGGTGATGACCGGAATTTCTAGAGGGTCACTGGGGCGTGCCTCGGTGGATATTTGAAAGTGAGATATGCTCTATATAAATCTTTACATGCAAATGGGTGAAAATAGCTGAAGTTCAAGGAAACAAGAAACAAAATGGTTAGCCATAGAATGAGGGCTTGTTAGCTCTACTGGGGGCTTTGCTAGATTGCATGAGAAGAAATCTTCTCTAGATAGATGTCCCTGAGTCACCAGATATTGAGAAATCTGGGAAATTACTTGATACTCCTTAATGTAAAGATATGAGAATAGCAGTCAGTTTATTTTTTAAATTAATGTCTTCTATTTGATTATGTGTTTTGAGCATTTTCTTTTCTCAGGGGACTAAAAGAAAATTAATTCTTTGCTTGAGAACATGCAAGACTTAGCAAAATAGATAAACATTTCTCTTCAGAGACAACTGCTGCATAATTTTGCAAAATTTTCGAGACATAGCTTAGTCTTTTTCCCCCCACATTGCTGTGTATGGAAGGCAGAACTCTTCTTCAGCATAAACTTGGCTGGCATTTTATTTACTTCTATATCTTTTCTTGATAGTAATGCTTAAAAGAATGCTTTTAGTAAACTACCAGTATAGTGCATCAGCCAGTTCATTGTGCTAAACTTTCTTTGCTCTGTTCCTACCATATGTTTTGTTATAGTGTTACCTTGTCTTTCAGTTATCCTTATGTCCTTTTTTTCTTCCCTCCGTCTGTTGTGTTTTGAGGCAGCCTAGGTTGTAAATTAGCAGAAAGGGATGACCTAAACTAAATGAGGCCCTGAGACCAAAAGTGTGATAATACCATAATGTAGGTGATGGCAACAACAATAACAATGATGATGATGATGATGATTGTTATTATTACTGCTACTAGAACAATAATAATAATAATAATGCAATTAACTTAAACTCTTCATTGTATCCTGGGGCCATAACAAAGGACATGCAGAATGTGTTTGGGGTTTTTTTAACTGACTGGAGCCTACAAACAGACTTCTGACTCTTCCTGTCAACGTGTAAGGTGGGCACTGAATGGGTATTACTGCTCCATGTGTAAGACATGACAAGTCTGTGAAATGGACAGAATACTGAGTAAGTGCTTGATAGTAGAAACGGTCATCCTTTGAAATGCTGGAGTGCCCAGTTTTGTCAATCTAAAGTTTCATTGGAAACTTCATATGTAAGAATACAGTTGACACTAAAGGGCAGCCTTGTGCAAGGGCAGAGCAGCTGTGGCTTCAGTTCTTGAGCCAGGGCACCACCTCACTGAAGGCAGTGCAACCTGTGTTCATGCCACATTCAGCAAGGCTTGAGGTTAAGGCACCACCACTTTGCTGAACTCACTCGTAACTGGCCAGGCTCTACATTGCTTAACTTTGTGCAATGTCTGGGACAAATACAGACAGAATGTTTTAAATATTGGTTTTAAGAATTCTGCTTAATAAATACTGCTTCCTGCCCTGTGGATGAATGGTCTAGGAGCTTTGCCAGGAAGGAGAGATCATAGAAAGTTGGGACTAGAGTTTATGCTGACGTAAAGTCACCTTCACTCGTGGGGATGTTCATACTGACATTAGTGACAAGGTTGCTTAACCAACGCTCAGACAGAAACACTCATTACCTCAGCTAGACAATGAAATGCTAACAGAAATAAATTGTATTTGCTCATAGAGTGCTGTATCCTAGGCAGAAATGTTATGTCCTTTGTACAAATATTTTAAGTAAATATGCATTTTAAACAGATAGACAGATTGATAATGTCTTTTTTTTTGCTCCTTGGGGTTTCTGAAACTATACTTTTTTCTTTTAAGTTCTCTAATGTTGTAGGTGAATGGTATTCATTTTAATGGCATTCACTGCTGCACAGTGATACAACTTGGGAAGAGAGAGTATCTCTCCCACGGTCAAACTACTTGCCACAAAAAAAAAGTTGCTTTGATACCTTTTGCTGTACTGTTCAGCACGCGGAGGTAAGGCATTATTCTTAACCAAGAGTGACAATTTGCAGAGACTCAGCTCTGCCATGTTTTTAGGCTCTGAACTATATTTTTTTATCTTTCTTCCATTAGATTGATTCAGATATCTAAAGTATCTTCACAGGGATGGCTCCAACTAGAGAATTTAAACAATTGTCTTCACTCTGAAAGCATATGAATTTAGGTGAAGGGCTAAGCTAACAAAAGGTAGTGTCAGGCAGCAATGCCTTGTCCTTGTAGCCCTTTGCTTTTCAGAATATTGTCACCTAGACAACTCTTGGAGCAATCTGGACACGTACCTTGTCTTGTGGAGGACCAAGAAAGTAATGAAGAAGGAAAACTGCCTGTTTTCCTCTTGTGCTTGCTTACCGTTTTTGATAGCAGCATGCCAGCCTGTGTGCTCTTAGCTATCTCTGTTGTAGTGCTCCCGTTAGAATTCTGAGCGTGACCCTTGAATTTATAAAGGGATAGTATTCTTCACAAGAGCAAAATCCCTTGACCTTTCCATGATGTGAGGAAAGCTACAAAAAATGCCTATATCACCTTAACTCACCCAGACCCTGGGCCCATATTGGTTTTGCTTCTCTTTTTTTTTTGCTTACAGTCCTTTTCTGTAACGCCTTATAGGCATTATTGTCTCAAGCCATTATTTTGATTTAAATATTTTAGCTGGCTAATCATGAGTGACAGAGATAAAGGTGACCAGTGCCAAGTTCAATCTTTCAGTGACAGAACAGTAATCGGATTGTGTTCATTAAAGGAGTCAACACAAACAAAACCAATGCTATTAAATTGCAGTTTCTAACACAGTAATGCAATAAAGAAACTTTCAAAGATTTGAAGGAGAAAACCCACTGGTGTGAAATGGCTGCTTAGCTGCCAATAAATACATGCCTTTTCTCTGGTTCTGCCCTCCATCCCTTCAGTGTCGTAGTAGTATGCAAACTAAATTGCAGCAATGGCACTGAACTTACAGGATTTTTTTGGGATGTGTCTTAAAAGGAGGTCAGTGAACCCTGAGTATAAACAAGGAGGCTTTTTACTTGAACTTTAGAGTAATCAGATCTAAGCAACAGCAAACAGGATTCTTCCATTAACTGATCTAATTTTCAGATGCTAGGAACTTTACCCAGAGGCTATTACAGGTCAGAGGACTGTTTTTCTGCATTCCCCCAAATTTACCTCAACTATGTGGGGCATATTCCTCTCTACTTCTTCTTTTACCCTAGGTCAAACACTGCAGTTGTATTGATGGTTAACAAAAGGGTTCTCCTGTAAAGACCTGTAGTTTTAAGACAGGTAATTTGTTTTTCACTGTGTACAGTGCAGCAGTTTTAATCAGTCATTTATTTACCATGTGAATTTTGTATGTATTTCTGAGAAAAGGAGAGTCAGTGATGGTAGGTAAGTGATACCGTATTCAGACAACTAATAGTGAGGGAAGTTGTGTTCCCAATGTGATCCTGCAGCAATACTGGCTTCTATAACTTTGTGTAGGTTTTGACAGATTTGCTGTTTTTACCATTTCACCTACTAAGTTTCATGATTTTTGTGATGCTCATCGCTTCCTTAAGAAATTAAATTCCTGGTCCCTCTGGTCAAAATGAGACTTAGACTCAAAATCAAGAAAACAAATACAAATCTTGAAGCTTCTAAAATAACAGCTTCAAGATGTTAAATGTCTGTGGACAAAGGTGGTCTGACTGATAGTTTTGAATACTTATGTTAAGAAATATTTAAGTTCATTTACCTCAGTGACCCCGAACTCTTTGTTGTTTATATACAGTAAATGTTGGTATGTTTTCTTGCTGTCAGTCTTGTGAAATATTTTTATATCCCACAATTTCTCCGTTAACCCCAGGGCAGAGGACTGCACTTGTTCAGCAGGCTGAGTCTTTATGCTCTTTCTAAGGTACAGATCCACATGCTGAGCCTCATGCTATGTATATTTACAACAGACTGATGCTGTGGGCTGCTCTGCCCACTAGCTCTGGGTAAAGGAGCATCTGTTACCTGATGTCTCTGCAGACAGTGATTTAGATGTGGCTGAACAGGTTGAGAGAGAAGAAAATCTCCTCAAGAAACTCAACAGTTTTGGCTGTGTTAACTAGGTATGTTGCATCAGCCACTGCTCATCCAGATGCCCTTGAGCTCTCAGGTGGATGCCCGGAGGACGACTTTGTGTGCAGCAGCTGCACACGGGAAAACCCAGACCTTAGCCTCTGCTCAAACACAGGATGTCAAGGAGGATGCTGTCAGCGATTAACCAAGCCAGAGTAGAGCTTGTTCACACACCTATATCCAAGTTGTGGAGGCACAACAAAGGTAAAACCAGCTGTTTGCCTCTTTTAAGTGTTGAATGTTTCTAATCTACGTGTACAGCCAATGTTTGTATGCAGAACCCAAGTGTCTGGCATCTGTTACAAATATTAAAACTCCCCTGAGCAGTACTTAGTAAACATAACTTTGGTGTCAAAATAAATAAATAAGGAAGAGCAGAGGAACATATCAGCAAATATCAAGAATCTGAGGAAATCCAGGTATAAGTTGTGCAAGTTCTGTGGTAAAACCTATAAGTAAGTACAGTACAAGTATGATGACAGCCTTTCCTCCTGCTCAACATACAATTTTAGTTGGAGAGAGAAATTTTTAGGGGGCTAAAGTCAACAAATTTTTGTAAGTGATCGTAAAAGCTATTAAATAAATGTCAGTGGCTTAGAGGCTCTTCCTTTGTCCCCTGCATCAATTACAACTTAGAATTTGTAGATTTCATTATAATTACATATATGAGAGAAAATCAATTGCTAGGGGTTTTTTGGTAGAGAGATAAACATGGGAGAACATGATAAAATAGTGAACAATACAGAGAAGGTACATCAGAAACTACAGGAATGCCTTCGGAAATAAATTTTATCTATAGCTTTATAATCTGTCCCCTTCCAAGTAACCTGCCTGGTCCGTTGTATATGCAAGCGAACTGGGTGTAGGCCAAGGGAGAAATAAAATTTTATTGATGGGATTGCTATTGTGTATTGCTTGTCCAGTCGTCCACAGTATGACAGACGTATCCTAGGAAAAAAAAAAAACTAAGTAGAAGAAGACATAAGTATCATTTAGAGACCTAGCAGACATGCAACTTCCAATCATGTCCTTTCCAGTGAAATTTGTTGTGGAAGTGCTGAGATTAAAAGGGTATTTTGGTAAGTTTGGTGATTCCAGGTAGAATCAGGCTGGTGATACAAAATTTTGATCGGTGTTTTCAAAATTTACTCTAAAATTGGTTTTTTTTGAAGTTAGATGGGTTTGACTTTAGTGCTTCACTGTAGCCCATAACATGTGGGTCTGAGATGAAAATTGTGACTATTCTCACATATGTCAATCCACATGTGAACTTGGATTCTGCCCTAGAACAGAAATTAAATATTTTATCTTAATAAATAAATAAATTAATACATTCCTAATTAGCTGTTCTCTTAGTATGAGAAAATTGTTAATATTAGAAAAGGAGGTTATAATGAATCTGTTTAATTGAACAGGGCAATTTAAGATGTTTAGCAGGTACCAAATAGGAAAGAAGTTGGAACTGAAGATGAAATAATTGTTGTGATTATTACATTTGAGTAAGAACTGTGTGAACGCAGAGAGCTGCATGATGGAGAAATGATTTTTGTGGCTTGAACTTGGATTATAAAATTCTGGGGAGGCAATCTCTCACCAGTATCTCTGAATGACAGTACCGGGTTGCTATGGTAACAGATGAAGGCTTGCCTCTGAGCACAATGGTACCTTCATTCTGGGGCTTCAAATAAGACCTATCATCTTTGCTTCTTTGTTGTTTGCATTAATTATCAACTCTGAGCAGAATTGCAGGTGAAGCTGCTTAACTGTATGTTTTCTGCCATATATGTATGGCTCTGCGTTATCTCGTGAAGAAATGCGACCTGCAATGGAGACTGGACCCAATTACTGCCCTCTGCAAAGTGGTGGCAAAAGTGGCTGAACCGTTATTGCCATTTGAATCTGATTCTGTTGAAATGCTCCTGGGGAGGAGGAGAAGGTGCCACTGGGTGACAAAATATTGAGCATGAAATGGGGGTAATAACAGCATCAGTCACGTTTCTGGATGAACTTTACGTTTGAATGTGGCTGTTTGCCTCTCTTGTGAAGAATGAGGGCAAGGTTAAAAATCTGCCTTTTGCTAGTGATGTACAAAAGAGTAAGAGGTAAGCCAGCGGCAGTACTGAAATGTGAAACTTGTGAAGGGTTAATCTTCTCAAGAGGAGATCTTACATCACGTATGACAGATTTTTCCAGGCTTTGCTTTTCAGGTTTTGTGCAAGTTCTGTTTGCAGCAATTGGAGTAATAAGTGCAGAGAGGCCACTCTGACTCTTGCCCAGAAAAGAGGCTGTGGTTTGTAGGAGTTTCCTGCAGTAATTTTTAGTTTCTGAAAAGCAAACCACACCTTGTGCCCCAATATTGATGTGCTGGTATTCATTTCCATTTTAATGTTTTTGTTACTGTTCCTGGCACCTTATCTGTCCTTGTATCACTTCGGCTCAGAGCTCTCCCTCCGCAGCATCCAGTCATCTTGCTGTTATTGTAGTAACAGTCCAAGAGGTCATTTGAGGTCTTGGGACCAGCTCCAGGAAGCAGGTACAGGGTGATGTGACAGTACTATGATTCCAAATGTGTGAGATAGCAAAAATAGCAACATTCCCTCCTGTCAATATTGCACTGTAATGTGTGGTGTCTGTGATAACAGTCTTGCCTTATCCTGTACTGTGAGTGCTATGAGACCTAATCCGGACCTTCGTTGTGCCATCTGACCCTCTTGAGCCTCGGCTTTTGCTTCTTCCACTTTTTCCCCAGTTACACACTTATGAGGAGGGAAGGGAGAAGCTGGTGGTTGTTGATGTTCTCTGCCTTTGCGAGCAATTATCTGCATAATTTCTCCAGCAAAGTTTGGACGGTAACAGAATCGTCATATAGGTGAGAGAAGAGAGTGGACCACCAGCCCTTGGAAAGGACAAAATGTTCAGGTGGTGCTTAGTTTAGGAACCCTGTAGACTTCAACTTCCACTCTAGAGTCAAGCCTCAAAGACAAAATGCACCCTCTGCAGAGATCTGATCCACTGGAGGGTACACATGAGGCAGCAGGATATTTATGAGCCTGATCCTACCCTCAACAATGGTTTATTTATTTGTATTTGTATCAGAAATGGGTAGACTACTATCTGTCTCTAACAGGTACATCTGTGAATGTATGGGGAAAAAAGAAGGTGGTACCTGCCCCAAAATAAACAGTAGGGAGCAAATAGGATGAAAGGTGGATAAGGAAACAAGAAGGTGGTATCTGGGCTGACCACTGCGAATCATCTGCGTTTCAGTTGAGTCTTTCACAAGCTTCTCTGTCGGTTCAGCTCTTGGGAATAAACTGTCTTTGTTCCCAGCTGTACTGAAATGTTTGTTCATTAGATTTTAATAAAGAAAGTCAACTCTCGTATTCCTTAAACAGTGTTGATAATTGCATATTATTAATTGACTAGTCAGTACCTGTTAGCAGGATAAGCCAGCAGAAACCTGCAGTGGCTACAGACTTCAGATTATGTATTCATTCTGTAAATTATTAGTAACTACTACTGATCCTTTCCCAGCTAATGAAATATTTGCATTATTTGAAGAGCAGCTGTTTGTTTTTTTTCTTTAACTGGCAACGTATTGATTTAGGATGTTTGTTGCCTTTTTTTTCCTTCAAAAGCCAATCTATTTTTGCAAGTTGTTTGAAGGGGCGGTCCATGTTTGCATACCATGACTGTTTTCTGTATTTTGTTCTTCCTTGGTGTTTTCAAATATTTGTGACTGTAGTCAAGGCCACTGATCCAGCCAGATGTTTTTGCAGTATAATTTCCTCAATAAGGAACTAATGGAAAGGCCTTTATCAGTGTCAGTACTGGTTTTCTCGCTAACACTTATGTGAAAACCCAAGATAAATAAGCCCTTAAAGCTAGAAATAAAAGCAGGACGGTATGTTCTTTTAATGGAAACATCTGCTGTTTTTCTTCAGAAATGTCAAATCCTTTAGATGGATACGTCTACACCATTGTCTCTCTTTTTACAGATCAGGAAACAAAGAGCTTAAGTGATTTAACCAGCACAGTGGAGCAGGTTCACTGCGGTGCTGGGAACAGGACCTGTTTCTCTTGTTCCCAAGCCACTAGCTGATGACCAGGATGTTCTGTAGCACCTTTAGTAGTTTTCATTAATATTATTTCTCCATCCAGGGCTGCTGTATTTTCTTCATCCAGTCCTGCCATGCTAGCTTTTGCCATCTGTTTTTCCTGCCAGCGCTTTTGCCATTCTTCCATGGCTGCCTTATATTTGGAATAATCTGCTTGGACAACTTGTTCTAAAAAACTACATGTACTGGGATACAGAGAGGAAATTGATTGCCCTCTGATGGTGACAAGGCAGAGCAATAGAAGGGATAGCTAAATTGTGGCATGTGAGTGTAGCTTCTATGTAGAAATTTACTCACATGTGGCTGAAGTAAGAACCTCAACTTATAGAAATCTCGGTTTGTGAGCTAAAGTGAAAAGCAGAGAAGATCTTAAGAAGTTGAGAGGTTATGGGCTGTGTTCCCTCCATGTTGTGCACTCTTTCTAGTTTCTATTATTCCCGTAGTAGCTTCACATGCTTGCTGCAGGGCCAGATACTATTTTCTTCTGCAATTAGAATTTATGGCATCAAAACTAAAATTAGATGTTCCCTCCTGTACTCTCATTGTACCCTCATTGACGTCTCAGCTTCAAGAATTGCAAGACGGAAATAAAAATGTATGAAGAAAATGGATGAGGAATGAAACAATTTTTTTGAGAGTGGACTTACCCATATTTTTAATTCACACAGAAGCACATGTTCTGTCTCTTCTGAGTCAGACCATGTGTTCTTCAGGATAAGAAACCTGTGACCTGACTGTGTGAGAATTTTGCTAATGTACTTTAAAATATTCAGAGCTAGAAAACAGACATGTATAACAGGCTTCAGGAAAACTTTTGAAATTTAGGACAGTCTTAATAAAACTTAATTTCTTCCCTTTTTTTTTGTTTGGGTTATAAAAGATGACTGATGCACTGATGTTAGAAACAGAAATCTGTCCTGCCCAAGATTTATGACTATCCTAACAAGTGCTGGCTTATGCATCAGAAGAGTTAAGTGTGTGGTGAAAAAGAGGCTCAGCCCATGCAAAATTTGACCACAAATTGTTTTAATATATGGCTTCAGTTGCATTTCATTATTATTGTTTTTGGGCTTTTTTTTAATTCCACTTCACCCCCTGGGCAAAATATTTGAATGAAAAATTCACCATGTGGATGAATAGCTATGTGAGTGTTTACATGTCAAGTCACAAAAGCTATGGGGTGCACATACAGAAGTATTCGTTAACTGTTTTTCTTTTTATCTTTTAGGTCTCTCAGCAGCCAAACTGCTGACTGAGTCAGGCTTGAATGTGGTGTTGCTGGAAGCCAATGACAGGGTTGGCGGAAGAACTTTCACCGTAAGGGTAATTATCTCCAAACCCATTTACAGTACATATACATACATGTAGTATATACAATACATATGTATAATTACACTCGTAAAGCTAACCATACCATGAAGAGCCTGGAGCTGAAACATAACAAGCTGAAACATAACAACATAACATAGGCTAGAGGAGTGGCAGGGGTGGCTGGGAACTAGAACCAGCGTGTCTCTCTTTACTCCTTTACCATCTGCCCTACCTTGATGTGGGACACCCTCTCCCACTCTAGTCTAGTCTCTGTCCTTCTCTTTCTGCCTGTCAGGCTCTTTCCTCTCCTGTTTGTGAAGGCTCTAATGTAACAACAGGTCAGCTAAGCTGGTTATGAACTTCTTATCTGAGTTTTTCAGTAATTGCGACATTAGAACTCTACCAAAGAACTGAAGTTTTCCATGGGGAGAGGCATCTTGGCCAAAATTCTCTGGGAGTGTTTCACTTAAAAAATTCCTGCTGGCTGCTCTGCTCTTTTAACTGGAGTTCTATTTGCAAAGAACTTATCTTTTTTTTTTCTTTCCCTTTTGTGTGTTGTGTGTGATAAACTAGAATAAGCAGGTTAAATATGTGGACCTTGGAGGAGCTTATGTGGGGCCAACACAAAATCGTCTCCTGCGGTTATCTAAAGAGTTAGGAATAGAGACGTATAAAGTGAATGAAGTTGAGCACCTGATACACCATGTCAAGGTAAGATGGTCTCAAGCATGCTGCTGTAGACAGGCAGGTTGTAGTGGTTTCCTTTCTCATTGTTTTCCATCCATGCTACAGTGGAATATACCTGTTCAAGTATGTATCCTCTGAGTTTCTTGGAGAAAAATAAGGATGTTGGTGATGAAGAACTTGTACAAATTACTACATGCATGCACATCTACATATGGATCCTGTAGATGTAGATCCTATTAGCTGATGCCTTGGTGCAAGTCTGAGCTCTTAGTTAAAAGCTTTCAAAAAGCCTCATTGTTTATGTAAGGTAGAATCATGACTGTTCTGTGCAGATCAGCTCTCACATACACCACTTGAGGCATCTGAAAGTCTCAGGAGTCCTAGAAGCATCCTCAATGAGGCTGAAAATTTCTCAGGGTGGACATCTTGAACCAGTGACAATTATTATCCTGACTGAAAGAAATGTAAGAGTTTAAGCCTGGTTTTGCTGACGAAAAGCTAACCTGCAGAGCAGCAAAAGGCATTGTAATAGTAATTGCAAAATGTTCTGGGATTTAAATGTTCTTGTGCAAACAGATCTAAACGATTTGAAACAGGACAGCTATGGCAAAGCTGCCATGCATAGCCCACGTATTTTCAGTATTTGTACTATGCTTTCTCTGAAAGATCACCCTTTCTCCTTTACTGATACACAGCAGTGTTGCACTCCTACAGAAGGGAAATTTTCTGGTTTAGTTCTGAGAAAATTAATGTTGAGTTTCATTATATGCTTGTGAAAAGTGATTGTGCAATTACTGGCAAAATATTTGTCAGATAGTAATTGGTGTTTGATCAAAGGTTAAAGAAAACATTAAAACATTGACAGATTTGAAAACAGCAACAGAGAAAAGGAGTTCTGCCATATGTTTTCCAAGGTTTTTTCCACTCCTTTATAATAAAAACGAAGTGTGTTCTCAACACTTGTTGACAACTATTTCTGCTGTGGTAGAACTGATGGGTACATTCACCCTGTTCTGTTTCATGTGTCTCTAGCATCATCGTCAAAGCCAAATTTTCTGCTTGTTCATGTTATTCAGTCTTCAGAGTCTCCTTAGTAGCAGTGGGAGTTCATGCCATGAGGGGGAAACCTTAGTGGTAGAAAACAATTCACATGGCCAGTCAGGATGACCAGCTCTCAGGACACCTTGCTGCCCTACTATTAGGGTATTCCAAAATGCTGTCAGAAGTAACGGAAACCAAAGCTGAAGCTGACATGTGGACCTGATTTATTGTCAGCAGCCAGTCAAGCATGGCTGCTTATTTGGTAACCCAGACCCTAGGAACCAGCCTGGGGGTTGATGTTGGTATTACTATGCTTGCTGAAATAGCCATTTGTTTTTCAACAGGGTTTTGGGGTGAGGAAAACTGAGAATGGCTCAAAAGTAGAAGTTTGGGCTCTATCCAAGGACATTCTGTCTTTCTTTTGCCCATGTGTCTTATCACATAAGTTGCCAGAGGTTGCACATAGCCTTTTACCGTCATCTGTGGATACCTTTTAGCCCAGGGTGGTGAGTGCTGGTGTGAGTCAGGGCTCTCAGCTTTCCTCCCTACCCAGCACTGATGGGACTTGCTGGCATTCAGAATGTATCCCAGACTGGCATAGAGGGTTTGGCTTTGTTCCCTTGCCTTTGTCTGTGTGGTGGACATAAAAGGGGCCTTGAATTTGGATACTAAAGCATTAGAACACAAGTCCAGGGAATCTATACAGTAGAATGAGTTCTATCCAGAAATCCAGAGGTGAGGGAAGGCACTCTGCTCCTGGAGGCGTTCAAGCCTTCCAAACCTGGAGATATGGGGTGCTTGCTGCTTTGGTTAATGGCTGCATCTGTGCAAACAGATCCTGGAGAAGTTGTTATGAAGGCTGAGGGCCTGAGCTTACTCCAGCACTCATGTGCCTGTGCTAAGACATACTGAGAGAGATGCTCATAGATGAGAGGTTATGACCTTACATATGCCAGAGAGATGGAGCATCCGTGACAATTTGATGCAGGCAAGCATCTTGATCTGAGTGCTGGCAGGCATGTGTGAGATTAGCACTATGCCTTGTGCAGACCAAGGGAAAATGTGCCCTGGAAGGGACGCTTGGAAGTTCCTACTCCACCCTGTACTTGGAGCATTGTCTACCTCATAGTTAGGTCTGGTTGGGCCATTCCCAGTCAAGTGTTGAAAGTCTTGAAGAATAGAGATCTCACCTGCTGGCTGAAGTACTTGACAGGCATGCTAAGAGCCTGCAGGTTGGATTCAGACCAAGTTTGTGGACTCAGGCTCCCAATGTGGCTGCCTACAGGAGAGCTTCTGAAGAGAGGAGAGAGAGAATTATGTGCCAGGATTCCCTGGTAGCCACGCAGGGAGTAGAGAGAGGGGACATTCTGCATTCAGTAGCTACTTCTTTGTATCTCTTAATTTCACTCATTTTAAATGTTTTATTTCGTTTTTGCTTCTGTGTTTGTACAATGATGGAGAAGTATTATCATAGCTGAAGAATTACTCAAAGAACTGGAAGATGAACAGTGTATAGTCAACATAGACATTGTTTTGTGGCAAATTCGGTGTAATAATCTTCAGTCCTTTGTATTTCACGTGACTGTAATACATTCCTTACAGATCTTTTACCTTCAGCCATGTGACTTGCCCTGAAAATGGACAATGTTCTTGTGTGCTCCCTGAAATTTAAGTATTGCTCTCGAGTCATAGCTTGCAAATCAGGTTCCAAGATAACACAAGGTGTATTGCCTCCATGTGAATTTAAAGTCACATGCTGACCCAAGCTTTGTGACTGCTGCCAAATCTAATCAAATTCTGGGCCACAAAATTCTCTCTGAACCCAAAGAAGCAACGAAACCTAAAGTTATTAATTTTTCTCTTTCTACACAGGCATCACAGTGCATCTTGTAAAATCATCTGCTGTTTTTATGTGTACCCAAAGGCAAAATCAAGCCTTTCATAGTTAATTAAATTAATTTTAGCGTTTTTTTAATACAAGTAATATATTCAGCTTCTTTGTACTACAAAAAGAAAAGAATGCATTTTGTTGATATCTGAGTGGGTCTTTGCTAATTAGGCTTTACCAGCTTGATTGGGTCATATGGTTTTTCTGCTGTAATCTTTAATGTCAGGTGCTACTGTGAGATTACTTTTGGTCTTGCTTATATTGTGATATCTTCACAGAAACTCAAAATTATATTTGTCGCCCTACGTTGTTTTTCTTTCCCCATGCTTGTTAAGCAGCCTTTTTCATGGTCTTTGAAAGGAGATTAGTATGTTCTTTTCATTTGTGTAAATGCTAGTTCATCAGCCTTAGTGAGAAAATTAGTATAGGTCTCAAGTAGTATTTGGTATGCAAATTGCTTCCTGAACACCACTGCTTTTAAATAGCATAACTGAAGTTAGGCTCATAAATCCACATTTAAGAAGCAAAAGCAGAACTGAGAAGTCATCATGTCCTAAAAGTGCTCCCATTGGAGAGGTAAGCAGGTGTAAAGCACTTCTTAAAATAAGATAACTTTTCATTAGTTTCCCAAGAGAGAATTCAGGGCCCGATCTTAGGTTGATTTGCAATTTTTGACTCATGATGTATATTTTCTTCACCAAAATGACAACCTTTGTTTGTCATAGACAAGCAAACCAAAGTACAGATAATCCAGGTGACTTTTACCTTTGCCATGTAAACAATCCATGGAAAGAAGTGCTGAAATATGAAAACATGTCAGTTATCATGAGTGTTTAAGTATCAACATATTTTTATTGTTAATTCAAGTTGCATTTCACTTTTGTGCAATTGCAATAACCAGGCAAATTTATTGCTTTTTAAACCACAGATTTATCAATTGTAACATGGGTTCCTTTGATAAGTAAGGTAACTGTGGAACTTGTTTACTCTGCTACCCTAAATTTGTGGGAAGAAACCTTTCTTTGCATGACTAGGTTGCCAAATTAATCTTTTTCCAAATTAATTCCTTTTTATACAATTAGAATGATCTACCCTTTGTCCTGTTGTGGTGCCGGATGAACGCCCTCTGATCCCATTTTTGCTTGCATGAAAACCTGGCAACATAGACGCCTCTTACTGGCTGCATTAGACCAACAAAGCATGTTTCTCAAAAACCAGTTATTAGCCTGTGATAGATCCTCCTACTGCCATTGATGCTCATTGCCATGTTTTCCGGATGTTTTTCCCACTAGAACGTTCCATAGTGTGATTCCATGATTCTTCCTGGAGTTTCCCCAGATGATGGCATCATTGCTAGGAAGTGATAGTAACGTTCATGCCTTTTAATCTCTGTGTTGTGTCAGTGCAGATTGTGGATAGTGCTAACAGCTGGCTTAGGTAGCTGGCTATTTTGGAGATATATTGCACCTGAAGCATTCCTTCAATGGTGGTATTTGAGATAAAGTCCTGCTAGTTGTATTCTTAGCATCAAAAGGCAGTCTTGGCATTGTGCACATCCCTGGGGATTCTTTCAGGTTGAAATGCTGGATGAAACACGAAGCATCCCCTTCCTTTCTCATAGAACGAGTTCTTGACAGTGAGCTGCTGACTATTCATAACCTCAGTTAAGTTTCCTCTAAAAGAACAGAGCAGCAATGTCTAGAGGTGTCCAAATGCGCGTCATGCCCAGCTGACACAGCTTTCATATCCAACTTTTATACACAATTGGCATCTCTGGGGAGAATGCTAATGTGAACCCAACCTGCAACACGTCACTGAAGGTGAATATTTACTCTTATAAATGCAGTACTTATGACTAGGACCAAAAACATGCGCTAACGTTAGTGGGTTACATACTAATCTACAATCAATCTGCAGAAAAAAATTTAATAGCCCTCTTGAGTGTCATTTATTTTCAGCACTGTTGTGCTTATTAAAATGCAATTTGCTGTGGTTTTGTTCATGAATAAAAAATGTGATGGTCCTCTTGTATTGGGATTTAATTAGCAGCAGGATAAGTGACTATCTACAGTTATAGAATTCAGTGGTGTTTCTTCTGTGATATCAGTGATATATGCACTGAATCTAAGTAATATGATTTATTTAGGCTTTTGACCAGCTTCTCTGCAAATCTAAGGGCAATATGTCCTGGCATAGTCTGCAATATATAGACTAACAGCTTAAATGGATTTTTGAATGACTAGATTAAAGTGCTTTCGTTTTTCTCAGTGTATCTTAATTAGAGTGCATTTGGAGAATAAAAAGTCTGTGAGACTCTCAGTTTTCATCTATTTAAGTGAGGCCAAATGGCATCACATCTTTTATTCTCCTTTTTGCTTACAATTTGTAAGCAAGAATTTGGGGAACTGAAAGGAATACATCTGGATCTTTAAGAAGCTGGGCATCTGGTGTCTTGAAAAGGAAGCTGATTAAATTCAGAGATGCTTAAATTACTACAGGACCTTGCTAGTTTCACGTTTCATGACTGAAATGCAGCTCTATGTTATTTTAACTCTTTACTAGATGCGAGGGTGCAGGCATTCCTGTCACAAGACACCATGCCATTACACACTTAGTGGCAACATCAAAAGTGAGTTTGAGGATTGAATAAGCTGAGGCTCGTGAGAGCATCTTCCAGACTCCCACAAGGGAGCACTTTGAATGAAAAGTGACCGTTGGCAGGAGTGTAGAAAGGCTGGTCTTTTTTTTGGTATCATGGGACCTGCCCTGTAAATAAAGGGACATCTTCCTTTCTTTGTGAAAATGTCCTCACAAGAAGTGCAAGAAAGAAACTCATAATTAGGACTTTCACTGTAAAAGATGAATAATATATGTGTTACACCAGCTCAAAAGAAGCAAGATTATGTACAGCAAATCTACAAAGTGTCAAAGAGGTCTGTAAAGCAAGGTCTTGCAAGCGATATTTATTGCTCAAGAAGGCTGACTGGAAGACTGGCAGCAGTGACCTAATTGTAGCGTGAAACTGAAAAAAAGTATGCATTTCTTAATTGAATCTGAGTGGAAATAAACTTCCTCAGTCTTAGTTCTCGCAGACCTCAGGGTCTGTTCCATAGGAGGTAAAGAAAAGGACCTATGCTCCTACCTAGCTTATTTAATTCAGACTGCTGGGAGAAAATCTTCAAATGCCTCTGATTGTAAGAACTGTTTTTTGTTTCCCTTGAGAAGTTGATTGAAGTCTATAGAAAAACAGAATTAAAGAAATGTGTATTTCACACAGGAATAGCTGGCTGAGTGTATTGGGTTCACACTTCTGTCAAAAAAAGATTATGTAAGGTTTCATTTTTTTTTAAGTAAGAAATTTAGATGGCCTGAAGTATCTCAGAATCAGAACTAGTGAGCCCAATGCTACCTGCTTTAAGACAGGCTTTTAGTTGTGAGAGAGTGTGTGCCCTTTCTGCTCAGTTATGTTGTCTACAGGCAGAGCTCATTTGATGGCTTTCTCCCAAATGAAACTCCTCTTTTCTCCTGTTTTCATTTGGTTTTGGCCATTTATCTGCTTTTGGGAGAGGATGGAGTTTTTTTACAACTAATTCTAGAAATACTGACAAGTTTTTCTATTGATTTCATCCACTTGGTTGGCAGTTTTAATTCAGGGGTTGAAAGCCACATACAAGCCCAGTTTCAAAGAATATATATAATATATATTTATAAAGAATATATAGAAACAAAGTCCCTGTAAGTCTGTGCTTCATAAGACACCTAAGTGCTTTTTGTAAAGATTTTTTTAGTATTCAAAACAAAAAAAAAATCCAGTTATATTAGGAAGGCAACTTAGTTTATTTACTCAGCTGATTGGAACAAATAATTATATTTGCTTTTAAATTCAGAGCAGATCCTCAATTTCCCATTCTAAATCACTTCATTGTTGTTTTCCTCATTCTGCCTTTTTTTCAGGCAAGACAAGTATTCAAGGGTTTGCATGACTACTGTGGCATAGGGAAGATGGACTGTATTTCTATAATATGGCAAAAATAAATTGTTCCCAACTAGCTTCTTTCCTTCTTATTTCAAGCCAATGTGTCTGGCTATGCTAAGTTAAAATGGAATTGCATTTGGTGACTAGTTATTACAAAACAATGCATCCACAGCTGATGATCTCAAATTAGATATTGAAAGATGTTTGGAGAATATTTTGTCATGTCTTAGTATGGTAGCTTTGCACCATTAGTTATCCAGATTTTCTTGTGCTGCATTTTTATTTTCTGACCTGTATATATTTTTACTTTTAGGGTGTCTGTCAGGGTAGTAATCAACTGAGTGTGTAAGTTCCTGAACAGTTTCTCAAAGAAGGGAACTTCAATGAAGCTCATCACTGTTAACAGTTTTCTGAGTAGGTGTGTATACCTTTCAAAGCTTGGACCAGATAGTGACCATGTTTTAATGACAATTATGATTACTCAAGAGGTTTGGTCCCAAAGACAAATATTTTTAGATGTTATGGATTGGAAAAACAGAACAAAGCACTCCCCACAAACCAAACCAAAAATATAGTCTTCTACAAGGCAGCAGATGAGAAACAAAGAGTCTAAGACAGTTACAGCCTGAAGTGATGATTCTCTGTTTCACATTTTCCTTCTTGCAACTTTGCATCTTACCATTTCTGTGTTTTATATGAATGATGTTACTAGGATTTTAGGTTGGGAGAACAAGGGGTGTGTGATGTACGAGTGCTGTGAATCAGCAGAGGGCACTACATGCCTGTTAAACCTGTGTAACTGCAAATTAATATACAGAGTGTGATCTTGGTGACGTTAGCATCAGTTACTCCAAGGTTTAGATAATTTAGCTGAGGGAATATCTGTGCTTCTTTAGTGATGCAGAGAATGCACCACACCATCTTGTTTCTTCCCATGAAAATCTGATTATATTTATAAGATGTTGTCGCAGATGGAAATATTTTACATGCTCATTATTTGTCAGAAATTTAGAATTTATTGTTAATTTAAGGTATATCAAACAGTTGGAATCTTTAGCAATACTAAGTCGTAAACCAATTCAATGTTTAGCAATGTGATTTTGTGAAATCTATTATAATCAAAACAGCAACTTAATTACAGATTTGAAAATGATGAGATTCACTCCTATTTACTACACGGTATATTAAGTACCTATGCAAGTACAGAGACAGAGATATATGTGTACACAAAGACGTATTAATATTTAAGCATAGGAGTATGAATAGCCACAGTTACAAAGATGTATACATGTATTTAAGTGTACAGAAAGATAGGTAAAGGGATAGGTAGAGACACTAGTCTGAAAATTTCCCTCTTGAGATTGGTGAGAATACTCAAGTATAATGCATCCTCATTCCACAAGAGGTGATGGTTGGATCTCAAGGGGTCACCTTTGACCTGGCCTTTTTACGTGTTGCGTTGACAAATGAGATCATGCGGCACTCCTGAGCAGCATCCCAACTCAGGCAGAGATGACTGATCCCAGCTTCCTGCAGTCCTGAAGGGCTCAAAGGTCTTCCATGTGATCACTTACTTATAGGATTTTGAGATAATTGACTTTCATCTACACTTGAATATTCATTTTGGTATTTTAATATTCAGCTGGCTGCAACTTGGAAGACATAATTCCGGCAACTTTTACAGTTATATCACTCGTGCCATAATTCAGTTACAAGGCATAATCAGATGTCAGGGGATGACTGATGGTCTATCTCTTTCTCAGATAGTGAGGGGGCCTTTTCCCAGGCACACAGGAACCCAAGAGCACTGAGAGGATACCCAAGTGCACTGAGTCATTGCATCTTAATGATGGATACTTTCTCCCCTAGAGTGCCTTGCGGAGATTACTGATTATCAGTCCCCTTCTTGAGGATATAAGGGAATATTTTTCCCAAGCACAACAGATTCAGGTAGGCCAAGGGGGATGCACAGGCATCCTGAGTGACTGCCTCCATACAATGAAAAGTCTTCTCCCCAAAAAACCTGTGTCAACATGAGCATGGTTTCCACTGGATCAGCAGAGAGGCAGGGGGAAGGTGTTGTTCCAAGTGAGTCAGAAGTTGTGCTAAGTGGCCTGAAACGGTCTGTGCAGCCTAGCGGGGGTGGGGAATCACACCACCATGGATGTCTATATGGTGCTTTCAAAAATGCGTGGATCATTGGTACCAGGGGCTTGAATTCACACTACTGCATCCCACTCAGGCTCTACCTGAGTACATAACATTTAGGAAAGCATGAATTTGTCTTGCACCTGCAAAAGCAGACTTTCTCCTGAGATCCTAGTCTATATTGAGATACTGATGATATTTCCTGGCAGAGCTTGTCCTTTCTGAGGTAACTATTCACTCACTCTCACAAGAGGAAGTGTGTGGGATCTGGTCCCTATGGCCTCCCAAGTTCTAGGGCTGATATTCAAGGGGCTAGTGATTTTCAGTTGCCACAGAATCATAGAATTGCTTGGTTGGGAAAGATCTTTGAGATCATTGAGTCCAACTGTACATGTCCACTACTAAAACATATCCCTGAGCACTTCATCTACCTGTCTTTTAAACACCTCCAGGGATGGTGACTCAACCATCTACCTGGGCAGCTGTTCCAGTACCTGACTACCCTTTTGATGAAGAAATTTTTCCTGATGTATAACCTAAACCTCCCCGGTGCAACTTGGGGCTGTTTCCTCTAGTCTTATCACTTGTTACTTGATAGAAGAGACCAACACTCACCTCTCTACAATCTCCTTTCAGGTCGTTGTAGACAGCGATGAGGTCTCCCCTCAGCCTCCTTTTCTCCAGGCTAAACAACCCCAGTTCCCTCAGCCATGCTGTGTTTTTTCCCCTTGTAATAACCCTCTTCTTATGTCAGCTATTTGACCTGAAGTAGAGCTGATGTATGCAGAATGTTCGTTTCTATACTGTTTATATTGCATAGGTCCCCTGTAACTAAGTTGGGTGACATGAAGCAGGTGGATGAGAAAAACCAAGTTGGGATTTGTAATATTTATATCAAATGCTGGATTTCTTGTTTCCCAGTTATGTTTATTCCTGAGACGACAAGGTTGCATGATTTTTCCACCTGTAATTTCAACTTCTTTAGTATGCTTCAGCCCATACTGCAGCGATAGCTTTTGTAAGCAGTAAGTGACCCATACAATAACAGGTAGACTTCCAAAGGCTGATGCTAATGTTCTGCTTTTGGAAGCATTGCAAGTAGGGTCATGAAACAGTTTCTAATAATATAGATATATATGCCCGCATTAAATACCACTAAGCCCTAAAAATCTAAGCACTATAGTACTGGTGTTGAAATATCACGTCAAATTATCAGAAATGGTGGGTATTATTGCTGGGTTTATGCTGCGCTGGTAAAAATATTTGAAAAGTAAATGTTTTATGCATCTTGGGGCATATTTTTTGTCTGTGTCTAGTTTTCTTTTAGAGCATATACAGCACCAGGTGCTATGGAAAATGCTATTCCCAGCAATATGATAGAAATAGGCAAATTTTGCATAAATATCAAAAAGGATGTTGTATTTGCAAAAGTGCAAATTCATCAGAAGTAGAGCTGAAATGTTTCAGTTTGGAAACTGCTCAGAGCTATGTGGAGTATTGATATGGCGCTGCTATTTATGTTTCTGTGTAGAGCTTAGTCTTGCGGTCTCTTCTCGAATAAAAATTCTGATTAGCAGCTCCTGGAGTTTACCTGTGTAGGAAATAAGGATCAGGCCTTAGGTAATGTCTTAGGAGGTCTTGAAAGTAACTTTCACAGGAGACTCCATAACTTTGATGATTGTTTTTTTTTTTTCCAGGTTTGTTCTTGTGCTTTATAAGACTTGTCACCTCAGATTTCTGCACAAGAGGCTTACCCATGATTTCCCTTTCAGCAGTTCAAATGCAGTGAAATAGAAGAACACTTAAACAAAGATGTTTTATGTGTCTCTCAGCCGTGGGCTGATGAGGAAGCACCACAGGGAATTCACAAGACTTGAGTTAACTCAGAGGGGATAAGTCAGTTAGAATTGCCTCTGGCAGAGCAGGAGGCTCAGAACAAAATCAATAATTGGAATAACCCATTCTGATGTTGTCCTGGTTTTCTTGAGCACAGCAGTATATGTGTTTCATAAATCTAAATCTGGGAAATGCTAGGTATTCAAAACCAAACTGATATTGGAATAACTTTTTGGAATAACTACGCAAGATTTACACTAATGAAGAGTGTCTCCGATGTTCAGAAGGAGGCATGGTAAAATTGACTTTGTGCTGCCGTAGGAGTTACGGGCTTTTAATGTGCTCCAGAAGGCTAAAAGGTAATTACCAACATGGTTCAGATGTTACTAGCTAGGACAGGAAGGTACTTGGTCTGAGAGCTTTTTCTCTTCTTTCATAGTCCTTTGGCAGCAGAGTACGGATGTGTACCCCGGTTCAAATTAATTTCATGTTAAGAAAGTCTATAATTTGTTCCATGCTGAGTTGGAAAAATAAGCCAAACAACCCACCTTTTTCTGAAGTATTTGTAAACGTGTGCTGTAGTGTCCGCTATTAAATTGGAAATCCTAGGCTTTCAAGCTTCGTGCCTTTGTCTCATGAAGTGACTGGAGATCTACTGTGTCTATGGCAAAATTTGTGATTGAAAACTTTAAAAGTTGGTGTTTTGGCATTTTACAAACCATAATCTCTCCTGAAAACCACTGCAAAATGAAATTGTTGTTTTGCAGCTACTTCTTCGTATGTCCATGTACCAAAGAATAAAATCCTTTCCTCCCATGCTTGACTTTCTTCCTAACTTTCATTACATTGGTGTTTCTGACAAGGATTTCATTAGAGTACTTAGAGATTACATTAGAGTACTTAGAGATTTCATTTTCTCTTAACCTTATCCTTAGGTTTGGTTTTTTACCTTACTGCTTTCTAAGTATCTCTCTCGTTGAATTAGGACTCCTCAAAGTTATTAGCAGGCATTTTTCAAGGTTATCATAGACTCACAGAATCATAGAATGGTTTCTGTCAGAAGAGACCTTCCAGACCAAGTTTTGAGTCTTTCAGGATCCCTTTGTACCCTTTTGCTCTGTCTTCTGGTGTTTGTGAACACCTGCAGATTTGAATAATGTGCTCTCTGTCCCTTCTTTCATGTTGTTAATAAAGAGGCTAAATTAAATCAAACCTGACATTTCTTCATGTAGGTAGTCTTTGGATGCTTCTCCTGAACAAGACTCAATGTTGTTGGTTTTGTTACCTGGCTCTAAATATTAAATCTTGATGCAGTATTTCTTTTGAAGCTAATGTAAACTTCTTTTAGCAATGGATAGAAATAGATATACTGCACAGAGTATCTATTAAAAGTTAGTACTACTTCCAATTGACATTCATGCTGATGCGTTGTCCACTTAAATACATAATTTAATACAAGGTTTGAAAAATCAGCTGTGGCACACAATATGTTTTTTATTGTTTATCTGTTTTATGGAATCCAGAATGCACTGTGAAAAAATGAATAACCACATATTCATAGAATCATCTGGTTGGAAAAGACCTCTGAGATTGTCAGGTCCAAACGTACCTTTCCCCTTACTAAACTATGTGTCCTAGAAACTCATCTACAATAATGCTAATGAGCATTGCTTTGTGAATTTTTAAAGCTGCCATCCATCTGGTCAGCCAGGGAAATCCTATGTAAATAAAATAGCACTACAAATTACCTGTCGTCTTCCACTCTTATTGAGCTAGACTTTCTGAATATCTTGTAGTGGAGGTATAGGTATAAAAAATCTAGCTATTAAATATTTAACGATGTAAGTAGGTCATTTGTATGGGCAACACTATCACTCGCTGGAATTTATTGCCAGAGGTATTGAATTGGAAGAATAAATGCGACATTTTCTGTAGGACTGGGGATTTTTTGTTTAGCCAAAACCCGTGTTTTCCAGGAAGGTCTCTAAGCTATGATTTTAGTGTATAATAAGGCTCATCACAACTGCTTTTGTCTGATTTTGAAAGAAAAAACTCCAACTAAATACAATTAATAGTTCAGTCTGCTCATAAACATTGAGGAAAAATAAATGTAATGTATGTTTCTCTTCTTCAGTAACAAAAAGCCATTTTTTCATCTCAGTTGAGCAATGCTGTTGTATCTCATTTTTGGATCTGACCTTAGTGCCTGTACTGCAGGGTATTAGTTTTGTTGCACAGAAATGCCCAGTATAAAGCTTTGAAGATGCAAGACGCTGTCAGTTCTGCAAACAACTATATTCAATTGTGTAACACTCTTAGTTAAGTTTTATATGCAGAATAACAGGATCACAGAATGGGTGAGGTTGGACAGGACTTCCACAGGTCATCTTGTTTGACCCCCCTGCTCTAGGAAGGTCACCTAGGGCTTGTTGCCCCTGACCATGTCAAGGTGACCTTTGAATATCTTCAAGGATGGAGACTCCACCACCTCTGCACAACCTGTGCCAGGCGTCGGTCACCCTCACAGTGAAAAAAATATGTCCTGATATTCAGAAGGAGTCTCCTGTGTGTCAGTTTGTGCCTGCTGTCTCTTGTTCTGTGTGCACAGACAGACATGGTCTGTCAGAAGCTGTTACACATATTGATTAAATTTGTGCTTTCTTCCATTGAACACCTAGAATGATTTGATGCAGCTTCTCACACATGATTATGGTTTTATTTAGTTTTTATGATATTTTTGTTTGTTTTTCATCTTGTAGGGTAAGTCTTACCCCTTTAAAGGTCCATTCCCTCCTATGTGGAATCCGTTGGCCTACCTGGACTACAACAATCTATGGAGGACCATGGATGAAATGGGAAAGGAGGTATGGTGTGAGGAATTGTAGCTGACTGTCTCTGATCAGCTTTGTCTCCATGAGGGGTCAGAGTGAAGAAGGGACTAGGAATGCAGATAAGCAAAGCAGCTCTAGCTTCAACAAACCTTGTGCTGACAAGAGCAGCATCATGCATTTTGGTATGCACTGATGGTCAGAGCAAGTGTGTAAATGACATCCTGGCAAGCTCGTCTGAAGGCTGTGCTACTGAGGCTGTCTGCAGTCATGCCTTTGGTTTTCTGGATATATGAACATTAGGCTTTATGCGTGTGATTTTTAGCACTTTGCCTGATGATGGAATAAATAATATTTTAAGAGGCTTGTAGTCCTCAAACATATGTCCTTCTCCACCCTCAAATTCAGCTCCACTTTACTTTAGTTTGTTACCAGTAATGTAACTCAGTCAATGGAAAACATACAAGACTTCAAGAAGAGGTTTTTTACTTGCATAGATGAATGGAAGAGATGTGGAATAGCTCAGAAGCATTCCCTGGCACTGTGATTTGTCTTTCTAGGCAACGTTCTTAACTCTAAAATTATTCTCTATTCTTCAATCGAAAAAAGATATCTTAAAACAAGCAAACAAACAACAAAAATCCTTAAAAGCATCCAGTGTTAAGAAGTTCACTGTATTACCTGCCAGGAATTTGCAGGCTGAATTATCATGTTAAGATGGGATTGCTTATGTTTGTTGTCCTCCTTATGCCACTCATTTATTTGCTGATGAATGATCTTTTGTGTCTCCTTAGATTCCCAGTGAAGCCCCATGGAGGGCTCCACAGGCAGAAGAATGGGACAAAATGACTATGCAAGATTTCATAGATAAGATCTGCTGGACAAAGTAAGAAACTCTTTAATACAAAAATGTAATGGCTTATTTCTATATACCTTTGAGGTCCAAATATGCGTTCGTGCTTTGAAAACAGATACAACTATGACCAGAATGCAGCCTTTTTAAAGGAAATGGGGTGAGAAAAATCTTGAAATAATGGACCACAACAGCTGTCAGCACACAGATGATTCTGTTACATTTCCGTAACTTTTTAGACTAAAAGAAAGGTAAAAGGGAATGTATTTGGGGAGCGTTACTACTGTAGAGATGGGTAGCAGCTGCATCTGTTATGTGTGCTTTTTATCTGTTTAGTGTGTGTTTAACCTTTGAAAGAAAAATGCTCTGACTACAGCATATTTTTGAATCAAACTTTTGATGGAACAACACACATTTGTTCTGTCTTGGACCAGCAGATTTTACCAGAGTGCTATAAAGTAACATTTGTCTTGAAATAGCACTAAATCACCTTAACACCCATCATTCTACCTTTTACTGCTGCACTACATGGCACTCAGGGAAACTGAAAATGCTTCCTGTTTTTATGTATACTTTAAAGCAATTTTTCTGTACTTGCCATTGAACAACATTTTGATTGGTTTTCTTTGCACTGAAGAAAAAAAAAGAACAAACCACAACACGTTAATTCTGCCTCGCTGTAAAGCAGAGTGATTTCTGCAGCAGCCTTTTAAGAATTGCTAAGCACCTGACGTGCGGGTCGTGCAAGCCTGCACCAACTTGGTGCAGAAGCCTGCTAGCACCCACTCAACCTGATCCTGTTGTTGACAGGGGCATTTTTATCGCTTCAGCCAGCATCTGAAGAGCAACATGGTCATTGTTAATGGACAGTAGGCTCTTGTCAAAAAAGCTTCTAATCTTTTAGTTGTTTTGCTTTAATAAAAGTGAGTGTTGCACAAAAGCATACAGAAAGCCTTTCTCATATGTATTGCTGCACATATTCAGTAAAGCCAAATAGAAACGCATGTTGGTGGTTCTGCTGGCCATATGAACCTCCAGTTTGGTCAGCAAACTAGACAAGTTAGCAAAATGTCATGCATCAGTAGTCATTAAATATCCAATAGCTCGCGTGACTACAGTCATAGTTTTTCAAACTCTGATGAAATAAGACTTGACATTTTACTTGAATATTGGCGTAACTGTTGTTGGCCTCCCTTAAATCCAAGATGCTTTTCAGATTTTGTAAGTGCATCTCAGTTTGATTTGCCCAGTTTGTTCAAGATTTAGGTAACATGCTGTAGAAACTTCCCACCCTAGAAGGTAATGATCCAGAAGGATAATCTTCTACTATTTCCTCTCATCTAACAGACTGTACAGATTTGCTTTTGGCTATAATTGCTTGCTGGAAATACTCGGAGTGCTCTTGATTGAGATCATACTGCCATTCCTAGGTAAAACACCAGGAGAAACTGAGGAACTAAAATAGTGAAGAGCAGGAAGAGAAGGTAGCAGAAACTAGGAGAATTTAAACACCATCTAATACCTTAGGCTTATGAAATATTAATAAATACAGATACTAATTCTCCCATTAGATGAAATACCTTTCAGAGTTAGTCATATTTTACATTATGTGTCTATAGAGACAAATACTGCTAAGTATTTTCTATATTATTTTTGACTGCAAAGAATGAAGCCAGACTGCACTTATATTTCATAAAATGGATCAGCTTTTACTTCAGCAGGACTTTGCATTTTAAGAAAGGACACAAAATGCCTTTTTTTTCTATGTAGATATACAGCTCAGTTTGAAATAGTATGTTTGATTTATGCTTTTCGATTTTTTATCTGTTTTTTTAAAGTTCAAACACTGTGGAAATGAAGAAGCAACTAAAAGCGGATTCTGTACTCATTTTGGAAGTTATGGATGGTGTGATGCCTGGCATATGAAATGCCTATAGAAACTCAGTCCTTGTTATTCACAATGCTGTTAAGCTGAGCATCTCCTTATCCTGCACAAGGAGGAGGGCAGAGGAAGTGTTTGCATCTATTTCATGAAGCATTAATTAACCCTGTCTTAGTGTACCCTAAAATCTTGTACAGGTTTATATATGGATTTGTAGTAGAGCTGTTATGAAATCACCAATGGGAGGATATAAAGCAGTGATTTGACTTCAGGCCCCTTTTCCACTTCTGTGTTCATCACCAGTGGTTACCAGACCACTGTTTAAAATACTGAGTTGAGCAACAAGAAGTATCCCTTCCCTTTTCTTGCCAGACTTTTGCGTGAATCTGTATATGCTGTCTCTTCACTTATGGCTTCCTACTTACATTTCTTTCCTTATTGTGTTCCAGCTGCAAACACCTCCCTGAGCACAGCAAAGGAACAGGCAGGGAGGGAATGCTAACTAATCCAGAGAGCTTAGATAATTAGCTGAGACAAGATCCCTAACTTTTTTTGACAACTGTGTTCTTGAGGGATAGGTGTTTAGCAGGTGCAAACAGAGCTACAGATCTTTTATGTGAGTCAGGAACCATGAGAAGATATGTTGGTTTTAGAGTCCAGTGAAGATAGGTAGGCTTGCTTCCCTTAATCCTGAGTCTAGGGTGCCCAGCTAACTTTGTATTAGAAGCATAGAGTAACATAAGCTTTCATTGGATCTTGTGCCTCCTGGAGCTTTAATTTTACTGGAATACAGCAATGCTTGATTGACTTTTTTTTTTTCAGGGTTACTTGAAAAATGATGCATAAAAGGAATTGATTTTTTTTCCTATTTCAACTGGAATTAATTAATCCTTTGCCCCCAGTGAAAGAAGAGGTTGCCAAAGACGGTCTATCCCCTACTAAAGAACAAGATTGTCACCTCTCTTCAGTTTTTAAGTTAACTCCCTTGCTTGTCTTTGTTGCAGTGCTGCCAAGAGTTTTGCAACTCTATTTGTGAATGTGGATGTCACTTCTGAACCGCATGAGGTCTCTGCCCTTTGGTTTTTGTGGTATGTGAAGCAATGTGGAGGGACAACAAGAATATTCTCTACGACCAACGGAGGGCAGGTACTGTCAGCCACGACTTCTGCAGCTCATGACAGGCCCTGTTTTATCTTCATTCTTTCACTTCTTTATTTTAGTCCAGAGGGCCAACTGGTACATCCATGATTTTGAGCCAGTAGCACATTGATAACTAGTGCTATTCATTTACCCATTAATATAGACCTTGTAAAATTAATGTTGAAAGCTATTCCTGTGCTGAAGGCATTTCCCCAGAGATCAGTAGATTTCTACCAGTTCCTGACTCTGCCTTCTCTTTGGGCTCTGGTTAGAACACATATTTTGCTTTTCAACCTTACTTATTGCTTATTTCTGTAAAGAGGCTGAATGAAGCCTTACCACTTCAAAGCACTTAATGGGGATGTCAGTACTAGCTGCAGGATTGTGCAGTGTGCTCCAAATTAATACTGAAACTGTACCCCAGAACTGAATTCCTAAAGGTACTAGCTCCTAGGATTGAAACTGTTAAGATTTTAGAATCAGACTGAAGAAAGTGAATACCCTTGCTTAAATATGGTATTGCTCCAAAATGTTTGAAATCTGATATAATCATGCTGCTTTTACACTTCAGGAAAGCAAAGACTCTGTCAATGGCTTTCCACTTGAGAAATACGAATTATTTAATCATACATAAATAACTTCAAATACAAATAATATATTAAAACATGTTAAAATGCATAAATATGCAAAGATAATCAATAATTATAGATAATTTTATATACCTTCCATAGAATATTATTTAAATTCTGTGTTATGTTAGAGGTGATTTGAGTTTAAGTTAGGTTAGATTACATACCGCAGGGTACATTTTTGATCTGAGCTATGTCACCTCTTGTACTTCATTATTTATTATGAGGATCAGGGTTCCTACTTCTGATGCATAGACCTCTGCAGGGATAGGGTTGATTCGGAGAAAGGTTTAAAAGTTTGAATGCTTTTCAGAAGTCTTGCCTATTCACACAGGCCTGTGAAATCCATTTGGAGATCACATGAGAAGGAGTTTTCTCATGAGGTAAGTCTAGTTTTGGCTAGTGGTCAAATATGGAAAGCATTTGAGGAGTTCGCTGAAAGAGAAAGGAACATGAATGCTTCTCCAAAGTGAGACTGCTGGAGTTTTCTAATAAAAAGTTTTGCTAACAACGGAAGAACAGAATTTGTTCTGAATGCCAAGCAAAACATTTTTCATGATACATGTTTCCCATGCATCACATTGCTGATTCTGCTTTGCCAAGTTGTAGTTTTCTGTGTTTCAGGAGAGGAAGTTTGTTGGGGGCTCTGGCCAGATTAGTGAGAAAATAATGGAACGCCTGGGAAGCCGAGTGAAGCTGAGGAAGCCGGTCATCTGCATTGACCAGTCGGGTGAAAGTGTCATAGTGGAAACCTTAGATCACGAATTATATGAGGTAATGAAATCCCTAACATTTAAACAACTGTTTGTGTTGGGATAGCCAGAAAATCTTTAGCTTTTCGTTTTTGACTTCTCCAAAATTCTGTACAAAAATCAGCAGAGATTAAAGTATGAGATAAAGTCACACTTTTTGATTGTCTCCAAGTAATAGCAACAACAGAACTTTAAAGTTATGCCAGAAAAGCAAAAGTGTATATTCTAACTTTTCCTTCGCTAGCATCTCTTCTAGTATTCAGTTACCTTCCAAATTAAAGGATAACTGTGAAGTGAACACAAAGATGTAGCTTAAATAAACTCTCTGTGAAAAACATTTCAGGCATTGCTTCCAAGTTGTAACAGAGGAGCTGAGTTGGGAGACTGGTGGACTGCTGTAAAACAGAAAATCTTTCCACTGTCTTTTTTTCAAGCACTGGAGAAAGAGCAACCACCCATCACTGGAACAGATGGCTGTTTATATAATGCTTGTTTGTTGTTTAACAACCAGGATTTCGTGAGTGTTCAGTTTTGCAATTCTTATGCTAAATGTCAAAATTGCTTCAGAGGATACACCCTGCAGCCTCCCAGATACCTGCCAAGATTGTTAGAGCAATATACTTAGAATGAACTAGCGAAGAATGTATTTGGCTTATGTATAATTTCTTTTCCAGGGCAAATATGTGATCAGTGCCATTCCCCCAGCTCTTGGTTTGAAGATTCATTACAACCCGCCTTTGCCCCCAATGAGAAACCAGCTCATCAACCGAATCCCCATGGGCTCAGTCATCAAGTGCATTGTGTACTATAAGGAAACTTTCTGGAGGAAGAAGGGTATTATATTTTAATTGAAGGGAATAGTGGTGACAGAGAGAGGGAAGAGGGCCTTTGATGATGGAGTAGACTTTGTGTTTAGAGGATGCTGGACCTTAGGAGGAGACTTGGTACACTTCTATGCTGGTTTTGCATTTCCCTGTCTGAGAAACTTGACAGATCGGTTGGAAAGAGAGGGTGAATGGGAGAATAAAAAGGAGGAGATAGGTGTGAAGGGAGAACTCATGCCTGTTGCTTATTCCTTTGGTTGTTCTTCGTTGTCCTCTCCTTTTCCTTCAGTGGCACCTGGGCACAAGATGACTCTCCCACTTGTACAGTAATCTAAAGGTACAAGTGATATGTGATGGGGAGAAGTTTCACCCATCAATTATCAGAGTGCAAAAACTCTGCCTTCTGTATGTGTTGGGCAGGATTAATTTAAGGTGTCTTCATGCAGATATCCCCAGCTGGGCTAGCCATCCTGCACTCCCTTTACATGCTAAATACTTCCGTCCTGATTCTTTAGATCTCTTTTAGAACTTACTGAGTCTAAGACAACCTGCAATATAATAGCACTCATTTCTCTTCACTGGTTACAGAGTCCACATCTGTGTTTGACTACAAATGTCATGCACCGTTCATCTCTGAGTGCTTTTAAGAGTTCTGGATCCTGGCATATTCTGGCTATTAGGTTTGGGATGGATTGACAAGAGGTGACTCCCTTTTCCTGGTAGAACTCATAGTTTACATACTGTGCTTTGCTAACGTCATTGTTCTTCTTTTAAGAACAATTAATTTTATTCAAACTCTTCTTTTAAGAACAATTGGGTTTTCAAAACAATGTACTAATATCTCCGATCTCTGACGTAAGTGTCATGTACAGAAACAATTGTGGTGAGAGCAATCTGGTTCTGTGCAATTAATAAGTGCCTTGCTAATTGACTTGCAGAATAATTTATTTTTCTATCATATATCAAAAAATATATGTTTTAATAATTCTGTTTCAAGAATTTTTCAGCACATCTTAGGTCTGAATTTTCTGTTTTAGAGATCGTCTAGCACTTCTCTGAGCTGCAGGAACACGACACGGCAAGGGAGCTGGATGCTGATCTTTGTCACTTGATGGGGATTGCTTTACTTGTTTTTTTTTTAGTTCTCTTTGCCTTTGTTTTCATATCTCTCTATATTACAATCATAGAATCACAGAATAATAGAGATTGGGAGGGACCTCTGAATGTCATCTTGCTCAGTGCCTTGCTCAAAGCAGGGTACATTTTTATAAGGTTGCTTAGGGCTTCTTCAAGTCAAGTTCTGAGTATTTCGCAGCTCCTTAGAAACTCATTCCTACGTTTGGATACATGGATCTTAACTTCTTTTCTACCTTGTGTTTAATAGGATATTGTGGTACCATGATTATTGAAGATGAGGATGCTGCAATTGGTTTAACACTTGATGATACTAAGCCTGATGGCAGCTTTCCTGCCATAATAGGGTAAGAGACAAAGAAAACATCTAGTGAATGCCTTTTTAGTTTGTGTTGGAGGCAACAATTGAAACAGAAAGCCTGCTACTTTTGAAGGGAAATACTTTAAAATAGTTAAACGGTTGATTTTTTCAGTGTGTGATGAATGCATTCTATGATTTTTTCTTTCAAAAACAGTTCTCTCTATGATTTAAGTGTTAATTTTTTAAAAAGAGGAATTTTACTTCTTTTCATCTCACTGTCTTCTTTTACCATTTTGCATGGCAAAGTACAAAATTGGAGGAGAGGAAAGGAAGGAGAAGGAAAAAGAGGGTGATAGCACAAATGTAAAATATTCTCCAAGTATTTTTCTTCCCTCAAATCTCTCAGTTGTTTAAATGAAATTTCACTTTCTAGAATTATGTTTAGGTTCTTTCATTTTTTTTAAACAGCCAGAGAGTATGATCAGTCTTAGAAAGTTTATTTAACAATCATTTCCAGTTCAATCTCAGGCTTCACTTCTTGTTGTTATATGCTTGCACATAGTGCTGTATAAAATTAAGGTCTCTGGAAAACAACCCATACAAATATTCTAACCTGCATCTCAGAGTGGTTCCTTCCACAATGAGTCCTGCAAAGCAGCAGGCAGAGCATATAATATTAGGCAGAGAGATTAAATAGATAGTTTGGATATAGACCCAAAAGCTAGTACTGTGAATTACAGAAGCTCATTGTAAGGCATTGGAATTTTAAATAATGCAAGAAATGTAGTAACATAACAGAAGTAAATTGCTTGTGGTCTTCTTGGTTTTTTACAGGTTCATTCTTGCTCGGAAGTGTAGAAGACTGACAGGTCTCACAAAAGAAGAAAGGTAAGTACAAACACTGCAGATCTGCATAGAATCTGAATCAGACTTTTCTTATGAAGCACCAGAGCAGGAAAACAAACATCCAATTTGAAGGAAGGTGTCTGTAACCTTGTGACAGTAGACAGACATGTTACTTCAAGGAAAAAGATCTCTGTTGTGGTTTTCCCACATTGGCAACTATGTAACGCACAGCCATCCGCTCACTCCCCCATGGTGGGATAGAGGAGAGAATCAAAAGGGTAAAAGTGAGAGAACTCACAGGTTGAGATAAAGTCAGTTTAAATATGTAAAGCAAAAGCCACAAGCGCAAACAAAGCAAAACAAGGTATTCATTCACTGCTTCCCATCAGTGGAGAGATGTTCAGTCAGCTCCAGGAAAGCAGGGCTCCAGAGAATCGTAGAATCATCTGGTTGGAAAAGACCTCTGAGCTCGTGAAGTCCAACTGTATCTGTCCCCATCATGCATAGTGGTTAACTTGTAAAGACAAATGTCATTACTCTGAACATCTCCTTCTTCTCCCCTCTTTGTATGCTGAGCATATGGTACGGAATATTCTTTTGGCTGGTTTGGGTCAGCTGTCCCCGCTGTGTCCCCTCCCAGCTTCTTGAGCACCCCTAGCCTGATGTAGTCAGATCAGTTTTGCAGGTAGATTAGTGGTCTGTGGATATGGGTCTAAATGGGGCTCTTAATACCAGTCTTTTCAAATGACAGCCTGATACCACAGGAGACTTTTAGTTTTTGGCAGGAATGGGCAAGGCAGCCTTTTCTCAGCACTCAATCTTTGAGACAGACACCCAGCAGTGTGCCCAGCATTTTAAGCCATCATACACACCAAATGGCATCTTATCTAGGGTGTCAACATTGTAGATGTAGCTGAGCAGTTTCAGTATTTGAGAAGAGCTGTACTGGCTGTATGCAGGGCACCATGAAAGAAAGGTTGCTTTCCCTTGGATATTAATAGGATTAGCACTATCTGACTGGGGTCCCTATGGCCATGTTTTAAACAAAAGGATTTTGAACTCTTATCTTTTGAGGAATAAGCCTTAGACCAGGAAGGACTTTGCTTGGGTAGATAATGGTTATGAAATATGCTTGGGTTGGTACCTGGTAGAGGTGCCCTGGGGCAGGGATGCGTCTCTGGCTCCTGCAGTCTTGGTCACAGCCAGCCAAGGCAGGAACCCATTGGGCTGAAGTGCAGCTCCTCTCCTGCACATGAACACAAGTCTCCTTCTAGTGGAAAATGGGGTCCAGGAAAAGGCAATGCGTGAATCCAGACCTTCTCATGGTGTACACTCACGATGCAACCAGTTTGTGTTTCTTTAACAGGAGCTATAATCCATGATGTTTACAGGAAGGGATCTCTTCTGGGACAGCGTCTTGTGGCACCTAGTGGAGGATGCATCTCGCTGAGATGCTGTGCTTGCCTATTAACAGCAAGCTAGGCTGTTCCTTTATCATGTTGATGGCAAGGTTATGTTTTATGTAATCCTTGGGTATTAAAAGCGGGATATAGAGTCTGTAGCAGCTATCTGGAAACAGTGATCATGGAAGGGGATGGAAGCTGTTTTACAGCCTAAGCCAAACTAAAGGGATCAAAATTTGCTGCTGTCTTCCAGCTGGTCTTCCCAGCACAGGTGCCAAGTAGTAATTACAATGGTTAAATTTAGCCCTACCTTTCACAGCTGTGCAGCAAAGGTGATAGTATCGCATGCTGATGTGGAATAAGAGACCAGGGAGAAGACCTAAGTGTCTGTATGTGCACCACTTCTACACCAGGCACAGTGTGACCCTCAAGAGGGCTCTATCTAGGCTGCTTCAGATGTAACATTCCTTTTATTTAGTGCTAGTGACTGAGAAATAAACCAAGAAATAAGCATTTTATTCACTGCCTGTTCCATATGTTCTATGCTAGCATTAGCCAAATAAGTATTTATTTAAACTGTTCTGGGACAAAAAATGTAGGTGTTTTTTTCCTGTAGAGCTGGGTTGCTTCATGCAGCAGTATAGATATAGTTTCCTCAGATGCTTATATAGCCCATACAGTTACAGTGCTGGGACTGCTGTATTTCTGTGCCCAGCATGACTTTCTGTGGAGCAAAGAGCTTGCTTCCAGAAGTAATAGTCTTTCCAGTGTTGTGTTTGCATGTTTTTTTTTCATAGTTGTTAAATATTATTTCATCTTGATGTTCTTGTTTTTGGGAATTGATGCAGTGCAGGTAACAGTGAACACTTAAGACCCAAAAGCTTGTAGGAACAAACAAAATTGCACTTGGGGGTTGCTGCAGAATGAAGTGTATTCATGGATTTATAGACTCTTAAACTGAAACAGAAGGATATTTTATCGATGTAGAAATAAAGTACTGATTCCTTGAGAGACTCAGGCTATCAATACATACGTCTTTGTAGGAACAAACCATAAGTTAGACTATATGCCAAGACAAAAAAAGTGCAGTGCACTGCCTTCTTTTCTTGATAAGCTTAGAGAAACTTTAGATAGTGTAGGAATTCGGGTTCCTAGAAGCATTTTAAGGGAAAAACTTACATAACTGCTGGTAATAGCGACGCTTATGCAGCACAGCAGTTTGAGTTATTGTAGTGATCCAGAGGCTGAGCAATTAGGATAGATCCCCAAAAGCTGGAATGTCAGTTTCAAGCAGATACTAATACTTGTTCTCCTGAAACCAGGACATATTCCAGTTGATTTTTTGTCTCTTTCCTTACATGCATCTTCTGTTGCTTTTCTCTTGCAGGAAGACAAGGCTGTGTGAGCTCTATGCAAAGGTTCTGGGATTAGAGGAAGCTTTACATGTAAGCACACAAGTGTCTCTTGTCTCTTGCTGGGTTGAGGCAGGGCAGAATGAAACCAAAATGCAACAGTGCTCTGGCACAGCACTGCATAGTGTTGTGGAAAACGTACCTGCTACAGGAGATATTACTGCCCTCTGTAAAGGAGTGGAGAGAAGGTCATAGCAATTCTTAGTTTGTGTTTGATAGTGAGGGTAAGAATGAGCTTATGAAACAGTTAAAAGGCAGATATGTTCTTGTCCAGCTTCATGGGTGGCATTAACAATGCTTGCCACTGTATGTCTCGACTGTTTTCAGATGTCACAGCTTCCCTTTTCCTCTCAGTTTATGTTGAGCACAATGTTTCTTCTATCTTACTAGTTTCTAAGATCCATTGCTGCATGGGGTTTTCTTTTTGCCTTTCCTTTGCCTTCTCTTGCCTGTGAAGGTAAGTAACTGATAGGATTTGTGTGATCTCACTTAGTTTATGCGTTCAGTGCCCTTTAAGGCAATTTTACAAAAGTTAAATAATTTTAAACACAACAATATTGTGTGCACAGCCATGCAAGTGCCATACTTTGTGTTTTTAATGACATACATTTATATCCCATGTACACATTACAGCTATTTTACGTGTGTACACCGGAGGTTAATTTTGCTTTACATGGCTGAAAGCATAAATCTGGGCTCAGAGCATAAATTTACATTGACAGATTAAGAGGATTATGTTCTACAGTAGCCAGATTAGCTAGTTTTTTTTTTTAAAGATAGCTAGAAGTGTCTGAAATCAAGGATTATTGTGTCAGATCCATGCTGCATTAAGAGACTTGCTGTATGTGCCCATCTTGTCAGATATTGACATGCAACAAATCATATGCTATTCTTCTCTGCTGTCTCCTCAGTTACTTTTTTTATTAGCTTCCTCGGGACTTTGTCCTTTCCTTGAGTGAATTACTTTCTGTTTTACAGCCAGTGCATTATGAAGAGAAGAACTGGTGTGAAGAGCAGTATTCTGGGGGCTGCTACACAGCCTACTTCCCACCGGGCATAATGACACAGTATGGAAGGTACAGTGTCTATATGTAGTGGGCTTTGGAGTACTAAGATAAGACCAAGTTAATAAATACCCTCAGAAAGGGCCGTAAGTCCTCTACCGCTGTTCACTTTATACCATTAAGATCACTGGGGAATATTTTAGACGGGTGTTATAATCTTCCATTTGTCTCAGCTGGGCTTCATAATGGACAAGCACAGTATGATTAGTGGGTTTTATTCACTTTGTTATTGGATGCATAGAACTGACAAGGTTCTTGGAAAAGAATTAAGAAGCTCTCACGATCTGTTTGCAAAACTGGCATTGGGTATTTGAAATCAATGTTACCATTTCTGGCACATCTTTAGCTGTTCTTTAATAAATACTGGCAGAGAGTTAATTCCTGCCAACATTGACAGTAATGAGTGATTTTTTTGGACTGTTCCTTTCCTTTTAGCAGTCAAGGCTTGATATAGTAATCAGTGTGCCATTGTATACTATGCTTTCTAATATGAGTTTTTGCATTAAAATAAGATTTACTGGGAAGAAAAAGACTTACTGGTCAGACCAGTGATTGGATTCAGGTACACAGTTTTTAGTGTGGTAGTATTGCCCTACTTTTGAAACGTAAGTTTTCACAATTTAAAAAGAACTTAGAGCAGTAAAGCAGTTTAGTGAAGAGCATATGGAGGCCTTAGTTATCAAAGTCATTTTGATGATAAATATTGCAAAATCTGGCAAAAATAAGGTTAAAAATTCCTTCTTTTCTTCTTGTTTGCTTGTTACTTTCGGTGTTGTGGGCCTATACTTCAGAATGCTACACTGTTGCCAGTAATGTCTAGTATTGGTATTTACCACACTGGCCAAAATCATGAAGGTAGAATAAGCCTTGTCTCATGCTGGTTGTCCTTCACACCTCTGACCACCAGATTCACAAGCAGAGATAACATTGCAAGAATTGCAGTGTAAATGTTTAGAAAATACGAATCCCGGTGTGTTTTGTGCAAGACATGAAATGCAATGCAGCGAAGCTGCTATCTTTAAGTGCTTGCTATTATTTAGAATGCTTCCAGTGTAATATTAACCTAGGGATGTGGCTGATGCGACTTACTACTTGTGCTCCTCCAGGATTATTCGGCAGCCCGTTGGCAAGATCTATTTTGCTGGCACAGAGACAGCCACGGAGTGGAGCGGATACATGGAGGGGGCTGTACAGGCTGGAGAAAGGGCAGCCAGAGAGGTACAGACGCAAACCCAAAACAAGGACACCGTCAAATATCCTATGGAAAATGAAAGATGATCTAGTTGAAGGTGAAATGGCAACTGAGTGTTGACAGCTTCAGGCATTCTGAAATTCTTGAGGCAAATCCGTACAAAGGGGATAGGCTTCAAAAAAGGTTTTGCATTTAGATTTGGAATGCTTAGGAAGAGCTCTGGCTATTTCATGAAACGCTTTGTTTCCAGGTATGAAATCCTTTCTTCTTTAACAGAAATCCCACGTTTTAACCTAGTCATTTTTTGCCCCACCCAGAGGAGCACTTTGTTAGTCATCATAATGAGAGATCATGGCTGGCAGCCTTGCTAGGAACAGCTCAGTTCTGCAGCTCTGCTCACCATGCCAGTCCCTTCCTCAGCTTTTTCCAACCTTACTATTGACACAGTGATATGCTATTCAGACAGACTTACATACATAAAGTCATTAAACAAGGACTTAAATATTTTGCATCTGACAAAATGCCAGTTCCTCAAGTGTTTTCAGGAATATTACAGTTTACAGAGCAGCAAAGTTTTGTCTTCATTTTATGTGGTGTAGGGAAAGGGAACATTACGGCTAAAAACTATAGTCATAGAACAAAAATTGGCCTGGAATAGATCTTGAAAGTTCATCCAGCCCATACCTCTGCCCTAAAAAACAGGGGTCAGCTCTCCCTAAACTGTTCCATTTGCAAAGATTGTACCTAACCTGTTCCTGAAAACCTCCAGAAGTAGTGATTCATGACCTCTCTAATGTAAGAGCATTACAGCAGAACCTCCACTGACCTCAACAGAGAAACTGGCAATCAGAGAGCTTGACTGGTAAAAAAAAAATGATGTTTTCCTTTCCTCATTTACCTATAAAAGGAAAAATATGTTTCAAATCCAGTCCAATGGTGTTTCTCACTCTCCTGTATTGAAAAGTTGATAAGGTCCATGAATCTTGTGTAGAATAAGAGTCCTTTGTAAAAGATGGCAAATCTTGTTAAATCTGTAAGTGCCTGGAATAGCAAAAACATCAATATTGCAGTCTCAATTTTATTTTACTCTAGAAGTTAATCTTGCTGTCTTTTGTGACTATAATTTCAGATAATGTTTGCAGTCCTACTAATCTCTGATGCCTTTGATACTTTGAATAGTGACTTTTCCACTATGGAAGTGTTCGTTTTAGTCTTGGTTTTCTCTGGCTGAAAGAGGTGGTCTGTAATCACTCACAGTATTCTGTTCCTCTTCCTACATGATGGTCGAGTTTGCAAACCAAGCTACTTCTGGCTTTTTAGGTTGCTCATGCAGTAGCTAATTTACGCACACCTCACTTTGCCAGGAGTGCATATTTAATTCCTAGTCATATTCATACTACCCTGTTGCCATAGGACTACTCAAGTTCTGATATCTCAAATGGACTAAGGATAGAGTGGTTTTTCTGTTACTGTTTCTACTTTCCACTAGGATGAGCGTCTTGTTAAATATCAGACCTCCCCAGAAATGAGTTAAAAAATGGTTGAGGTTTTTTGGAATTTGAATATATGGAGATTTATGTGCTCAATTGTTATCATCTTCATCATGCTCTTTTAAAACAAAAATTGAAGCCAGCCCTTTTTCCATTTCAATAGTACTTACTAGAAAATGTTATTTATTTTCAGATACTGTTTGCAATGAGGAAAATCCCAGAGAGTGAAATTTGGAAGCCAGAACCTGAATCCATTGTAAGTCTTTCTGTAAATTAAATATTTTGTTTATTTTCTGCTGGTTTGCTGATGAGATAAATTTTTTTTGGCTGTTTTTATGTAAGTTCATTAAACCAAACCTACAATAAACTTTCCCTTACTCACTAAAATTGCCTTTCCCTTAACAGGAATATGAAAGACATTCAGAAAAGGCACCTATCTGGCAACTCCATAACACGGGATAGGAAAGAACTGCCCTTTTTAACCAGTCTGTGAATCCTTTCCATGTGTCTCTTCCCTTTAACTGAGCAGAAAATTTTGTATTTCTTCACAATGTGAACTGCTTCATCCCAGTTTGGTTTCTGCTGCAAGAATTTCTTGATTTACATCCTGCCTGTTTTGAAGGTGTTATGTACTAATGGATGTTCTCCCCACAGGATGTTCCAGCTTTGCCCATCACTACAACCTTCTGGGAGAGGAACTTGCCATCTGTGCCAGGACTGCTGAAACTGATAGGATTTTCCACTTTTTTCACTTCTGTGGCTGCAGCAGGATTGTTTGCCTACAAAAAGGGACTTCTGGTTAGAAACTGAAGAAGGTGCCAAAGCAAAGCCTCACACTTGAGTGGTTTTCTTTTTTTCAGAGTTGTTTTTCGGCATGTACTTCCCTGTCTCCAAAATCAGATCACAAGTGGGGAGGAGGAGAAAACAGTAGAGAAAAGAGGCTAGAGGGGAGAGATAAAGGAAGGGGATCCATATTGAAAATGAACCGCTTGAACGTAGGCCTACTTCTAGCAGTAACTTTTTTGTTGTTGAATTTCTAGTACACTGACAAGTGCTATCACTTTGAGAGCTTTTATCCAGATCTCAGAGCAGAAGTGACAAAATAACTCTATAAATCATACTCTGATGAGATTTCTGGTTGGTTTTGCACTTCTGAACCAGACCCTGAGCTCTGTCTTCACAGGTACTTCCATCTCTAATCATAAACAAAAGTTTTCTGCCTTTCTGTGTGGTAGACTGGGAAAATAAATCCATAGCTTAAAGAATAAAACCACTTGATGTAAATTGCCATTGGAGATCTTTTTAGTGTTTATATTTTCCACCCAGATATCCAGAGCCCAGGCGGAGCCTAAGGGACAAGTCAAACTCAATTTATCCTTCCGAACTATGCAAGTGTGGCCATAGGTTGTTAGCATTTCTGTTTCCCCTACAGTGAGTCAAAGAACAATGTTCTTACTGCCTTTGGCAATGGAGTTGAATTTCAGGCTCACCAGCTGTGTTCACACTGCCTGGAAAGGCAGAGCTTGTGTGTCCAAGTTGAGTCTGTCCCTGCATGGGATCAGATCTCTTTCGCCTAGAAAGCTGTCAGTCTCCAGACTACAGCAGCAGTATGGCTGGTCAGGCTGTTGGATCTGACTGTGAATGGGAAACCTTGTGCTAATGTGATGGTACAGGCACAGCCTTTCAAGGCTTTTTCACCCTGCCTGACATCTCTTTGCCTCCAGCGTTCTCTTTTAGCTCTCTAAGTTCCTACAAGATGGCAAGAGAACAAATTAACCTCTGTTTACCCCAGTAGCCTTTAAAGCTGTCCATAAAAACTTTTACATAATTTTCTTATCTCCATCTTTCCTTTCATCTGTGTGTCTATACTTCGAAAACCTTGAGGCTGTCTCTTGCCTGGTAGGGGAAAATGGACTTGAAAATATAGTGTTAGCATTAAAAAAGCCCCAAACTTTTTCTGCTGCCCAACACTTGCTTCATTCTGAACACAAATTCAGAGCTTCGGTCTCTCCAAACAACTGTATTGATGTGATTAGCACTTCCATTTCTGCCTGCTGTGCTGAATTGCACTGACTATGCACCTTTGGTAGCTAATTAAGAACCTAAATGGTAGACAGATCAAAGAGAGCCATGGGTAGGATAGTCACATGCAGGTGTTTCTGCCCTCTGCGGATTGGTACCTTTCAAACAATGTAATTAAAAAAAAAAAAAAAAAAACCCCCAAAACCCAAACCCAATAAACCCCAGCCACCAAAACCTTAGATACCTGCCTGTCGACAGTATGGTACTTTGTTCTAGGCATTTCTGCTGTTTTACATCTGCCTGACACAAAAGAGGAAGTCACAGGTGTAACTGGGAACAGGATTTGGTGCAGATGAAGTTTGAGAAAAAAGTTATGTGTGGATAGAATTTTTATGAACCCATTTTTTGCCCTTCTACCTTCAACCGGTGTTGATTTGTATGTAAAATATTACACTGCACTAAAAATCATGGAGGAAAGTATAACAAGAATATATTCATCAACTGGTGTGAGCCTATGGTAGAAGAACTGTATCACCAGTCTCAGGCAGACTTTTTGGGCCAGTGTCTATTTGCTTGTACAGAGTAGTACTTCATTCCCCAAATAGTCCCATGGAAATCCACTGAACTTATAAAGCTGTAATATTTGTGAGCAAGGCATCAGTTTCTAGCCCTTAGGTTTCATTCTTTTTAACTTGATGTGCCAGTTAAAAAATCTTGTAGCAGCAGCTTGGATTTTATCACAAATGAATATCCTCATAAAGAGCCTTTTAAAATGCTTAGGGGAACTTTTCAGACATAAAGATCTTTAACTCTGAAGAAAAGCATGGTAGTATACATATGGCCTTTCTCATTGTATCACATGGAGCACTAATTGCCTGGGACATTTGCCTACCACAGATTGCTTCTACATGGCTTTCTCTCTGTGTGATTTATCTACTAAATTAATTAGGAACTGAAACCTGAATGGGAGCTGTAAGTTCAGAGCTTTTGCAACTCAGTTCTCAAGCCAGAGATGAACACAGGAACCTAAATTTGGGAAGAGATTTCTTAAAGTCTTTGCTCAGTATTTCTAAAAGTGCTAGACAGTGAGTACATACTTAACATATAAAGAACTGCTGCATTTGCAGATGATTTCTCTGCTAAAACTGTTTGGCATTCACGTCCTGCTTCTACGCTAGAAATACTCTGCAGGTCTCTAAAGGGGAGAAAATCTGAGACTAATGAAGATAAATTGGTTTTATTCACATCCAAAATGTATGTCTCCTTTGCTCCTGAATCAGACAGAAGTTATTTACAGTCTAACAAGAAACTGTTGTGTGCCACAGGGGTAGAAAATCCAAAGAAAACCCAAAGTTAAATTTAGATAGAACTGAACTGAATCGTAGCCAAAGCTTTTCATTACATTGTTCTGTTAAAAAAAAAAAAAGTGTATATAGTTATAAACCTTTCTTATTCTTAGTTTGAGAGTGAAACAATATTGAAAAAAACCCACAAAGCATTTCTCATGTTATTCTACCATAACTAAAAGCGAATATGGTTGGAAATATCAATTAAATTGGGACCCCCTTAAATTATTAGACAAATCTGATGGAACTGGGAGGTCTGAATTGCAGCACCTGTGTTAGCAGTTGAAAGTCTCTATCACCTTCCTTCCAGACTGCTGAAGCATTAGGAATATTCTTTTGTCTTTACAGCTGTGTCTCACTACGATTATGCTGTGGACATTATCACCACTATGGAATTAAAAAGAAGAATTTGCTACTGTTTTCTCAACAACTCCCACATGGAAGGAATATGTGGCAGTTTGTCTAAGCAGATGCTGGTATGATGAGAAAATTGACGATTGTAGACAGAGAATCAACTTGTTTCCCCATGGGTAGAAAGAACTGTTAGTACTGGCTTACCTTTTTAAAGTTCCTTTGTGCCAATCCTTGAAAGAGAGGACTGAAGTCTGGTTTAATGGGCAACCAGTTGTGCTGTATTTGTAATTTATTCATGTTTGATGAGAAATTTGCTATCATGAAAGTTCCAGCAGTTTATCAGCTTCATAAAATGTATTATAGATATAATTGTGTTTGTCCCTTATGGTATGATTTGTGTTATCATGCATACTTTGTAGGGCTCTTAAGAGTTTGCAAAAAAAAAAGGTTTGGCTGCTGCTCATACACTGTTCTGATAGCAACTGTATATTGCAAAGGAAGTTGGATCATGGCTTGAAAATGTGTGTTAACCAAAGTACTCGAAAGCTAATTGTATAAACTACTTGACAAAACAAGGAAGTGAGCAATCTGAAGCAGCCCCTTGTCTTTTCTATAACTGGTGCATTTTTTTTTCTCAGCAGAGATCTTGATTTCAAATAGCACATCTGCTGTCACTTGCCACTGCTCTCAGGCAAGAAGCAAACACACTTAAATCACAGATTACAAATGCTCCCAAATAAACCTGACCTGTGTTTGAATGGACTAACATTCCCTGTCCCACCTCCACCACCTTAGGATCACCTTCATCTTACAGACTGTTCTTCAATAGAGATAAAAACAAGATGACCAAAGCAGTCTTGCTTTCAAAATATCTCTACAATCAAATCATGTATGCATTGTCATAGACTGCTGCTTATAGCGTGTCTCCTGTGGTCGTGTACAGGTCAGTGTTCAGTGATGCCTGCCTCTGTGTTTTGGAAAAAAAAGAGTGACTTCACTTTGCAGGAATATGTATGCTGTGTGTGATGAATTTGTGCCTTTTATGACTGTAGCATTTTCTCAAGTGCCTCTGTGGTGACTGTCTCCCTTGGTTTCCTTCTTAAGTTCCCTTTTCAATAGGCTCTGCAGATATTTTTATCTGACAGCTGTGAACTTTTTTTAACGTTAATTAGAATCAATAAATATTGTCATGTCACGTTTACTGTTTAAGGCTTTTCTTTTGTGGAAGCCCCTTTTGACTTGGTTGGGATGGTGAGTATTTGTGAGAATGTGAGAAACACAACATTTTGGATTTCATACTGAAGTCAATGAGGTATCTTCAGCTTTTCTGAGTAAAGAAAGCTCTGTAAAGAAGAAGGAGAGAAGGATAAAAAACTAAACAATCCCCTAAAAAGGCCAAAAAAACCCCAAACTCTCCAAAAAACAAACACCCCCCCAAAAAACCAAACCAAAACAAACCACATTTAGCAATAATTCTTCCTAACATATAGATGGCCATCTGTCTTACATTTAAAAATTAGTTTTTATTGCTATGGGTGGATTTGGAGCTTCACCATCGTGAACACACCTGTTTCACAGCACCTTGTTTATTGGAACACATATGGGCAGGGTCACCTTTTATAGTTGCTCTTAAGAGCCAAGGGCGGGTGGTACGAGGCTTTAACTGACGGTGGGAAGAAACAGAACTTGTACCAAATACTGTGTGGTGTAAACATAAAAAAACTGGAAGAGAGACAAAAATCATTGGTTTAATTTCATCCAGCAGCTCAGTGTCAGTGCTAGAGAGACAGTGTAGCTGAAGAACAAATTTGGCCTTGGGAATGGACCTGCCTCTCGCAAAAATGTGCTTTGTGAATACTAGAAAAAGCATAACTATCCCTGTGAAAACACGTCAAAAGCATGCAGTGCTCTTTCTATAAGCTTAACTTTCAGTATTACTTACAAGATATAAAGGAACACAAATACCATGAAAGCAAATATCCTCAACTAATCCTTTGTGTGCTCCACAAAGCATCCGTCCCTTAAGAAATGTTATCAGTGCCAGCAATGCATTTCACAGGCCCTCAAATCAGCTTACAAATGGCTATGACTCTCAAACATTGCTGCCTTGGGTCACATTTGAACTGCCTCTTTAACCCTGTGTTCAGACATATCCTGTGGCACTCTAGAGGAGGTACTAAAAAAGTATTATTTATTTTTATTTGTTTACAAAGCTTTCAGTGTGCATGGCAAAGAGCACAGAATGGTACTTCATTATTTCCAGCAGTTCAGTGTACAGAAAGTTAATTTGTACAGATTAATACAGGAGAAATGCGGTTTGTATAACATCTATAGAAGATACTTATATGATTTCCTGAGAAAACCATTAATTAATCCAACTCTTTGTTTGGGAGAGATAGGATGTGTTTGTAAATTATCTGTCTAAACCATGCAGGACTCAGTATGAGAACTGAGGATCATTTTTTCCTCTTGTGCAGTTATAGAAATGTATTCATCTGAAGCAAATCCCGAAATATTTGAGGGACTGATGAATTTCATCTTCTGGCTCAAGGCAGGATGAAGTGCCTTGGGCCTGTAAGGTTGCCTCAGAAAGAAAAGCATCCAATGAAAGGCAGAAGTAGCCTCAGATTGTACACATCCAAGATACAATTTGGTATCAGCTGGAAACAATGGAAAGATTTCTGTTTAATTTAGACCAATACACTAAGGCCCATTTTTTCTCACCTCGTTTGAGGCGCTTCCATTGACAGGGCTTCTGAGAGACACAGTTCTTCTCTGACTGGACCTTCTCTGTGCAGTGAGTGGGTGAGAGAGAGGCTGCTTGCCTGTTAGTTCAGCCCATACAGGACTAACGCTGTGGACGTGTCCTTCCCTCTCGTTCTTCATGTAGGAAGATATCTAAAGTGATTTGGTTTCTAACTTCAGTATCTCAATTACCTACTTTAAATAGGTGGTATGAACTCAGGTTAGAAGAGATTTTGTATCTAATGCGTGTGTTTCACTTCTTCTGCAAAGACATTAATTTGTTGTTTTCTAAGAGCACATTATTTACCCACCTATGCAGCAGTTCAGGAGCTGAAACACAGTTACCATATGCCTTTCAAACATCTGAGGGCCAGTCTCCAGCTGCTACTCTGAAAGGTGGCAGCTCTTCCAGAGGCCGTGTACCCTAAACCAGCCCTGCACAGCTGCCACATGCTCTTTGGATATTGAACTAGGCAACTTCTACCTCCCACCAGCTGCTGATGGCAATTAGGTACTTAAAGGCGTCCTTCGGATATTTAGATTTGGAGGAATGCGAACAGGGATAATGTAGGTCTGTGAATCTTAACATGATGCAAGTTAATAAATTGCATGTTAATACATAGCTGTCCTTTATGCAGGCAGGCTGTACAATGTTTTTTTCGGTCAATGGAAAGAAAAAGGCAGGATATTCTAGGAAGTCAGAGTATTAATGGTATTTGCTAGAAAAGCTTTCAGCAGCTGAGTGCCAAGTTAAACTGTTAAAAAAATACACCTGAGTAAGAGGGTTTGTAAACTGATTTTAGTTGGTGTGATTTGTACAGACAGTAGCAATAAGCTATTCTGATGCTATGCCAGAAAAAGCTCAAAAACGAATTTTAAATAGCTGTGATAAGCTGATAAACACACATTAAATATTGTGTCCACTGCGTCTTTATTCAGTGCCATTCTAGCTCCTCCAGGTTTTCCATTGTTCAAAGAAAGCTGTTTGCAGTTTTTACATTGTGGGTCAAATACAGCCTCACTCTGTGTTTTTATAGAATACCTGCACTAATTTAGAAGTATCTCAGTATCACAGTATCACAAGGTTGGAAAGGACCTCTGAGATCATCAAGTCCAACCTATAACCTAACACTAACACCAACACTAACACCAACCATCATCTAAACCATGGCACTCAGTGCCTCATCCAGTCTCCCTTTAAACACCTCCAGGGTCGGTGACTCCACCACCTCCCTGGGCAGCCCATTCCAATGGCCAATCACCCTTTCAGTGAAGAATTTTTTCCTCATATCAAGCCTAAACTTTCCCTGACGAAGCTTAAGTCCATGCCCTCTGGTTCTGCCACTGGTCACCTGAGAGAAGAGACCAATCCCTGCCCGACTACAACCTCCTTTTAGGTAGTTGTAGAGAGCAATGAGGTCTCCCCTGAGCCTCCTCTTCTCCAGACTAAACAGCCCCAACTCCCTCAGTCGCTCCTCATAGGGCTTGTGCTCCAGCCCCTTCACCATCTTCGTTGCCCTCCTCTGAACACATTCCAGTATCCTAACATCCTTCCCAAATTGGGGGGCCCAGAACTGGACACAGTATTCAAGGTGAGGCCTGACCAGTGCCGAGTACAGGGGGACGATAACTTCTCTGGTCCTGCTTACTACACTATTCCTGATGCAGGCCAGAATGCCATTGGCTTTCTTAGCCACCTGGGCACACTGCTGGCTCATGTTGAGCTTCCTGTCAACCAGCACTCCCAGGTCCTTTTCTGCCTGACTACTCTCCAGCCACTCTGTCCCTAGTCTGTAGCTCTGCATGGGATTGTTGTGTCCAAAATGAAGTACCCGACATTTGGACTTATTAAACATCATCCCATTAGAATCAACCCATCTCTCTAATCTGTCCAGGTCCCTCTGCAGGGCCATCCTACCCTCTAACAGATCAACCCTTCCTCCCAACTTGGTATCATCTGCAAATTTGCTGATGATGGACTCAAGCCCCTCATCCAGATCGTCAATAAAGATATTAAACAGGACGGGACCCAACACCGATCCCTGGGGGACACCACTGGTGACCGGCCGCCAACTGCGTGAAACACCATTCACCACCACTCTTTGGGCTCAGCCATCCAGCCAATTCCTAACCCAGCACAGAGTGCTCCCATCTAGGCCACGGGCTGCCAGCTTCCCTAGGAGTCTACTGTGGGACACAGTGTCAAAGGCCTTGCTGAAGTCCAGGTATACCACATCCACAGCCTTCTTCTCATCCACCAGGCGAGTCACATGGTTGTAAAAGGAGATCAGGTTGGTCAGGCAGGATCTACTCCTCCTAAATCCATGCTGGCTGGGCCTGATTTCTTGACTGTTCTGCAGGTGGCGCATGATTTCACCCAGGATTATCTTCTCCATGATTTTACCTGGGACTGAGGTCAGGCTGACAGGTCTGTAATTACCTGGATCATCCTTACGGCCCTTCTTATGGATGGGCGTCACATTGGCCAACTTCCAGTCTTCCGGGACCTCTCCAGTGAGCCAGGACTGCTGAAAGATGATGGAGAGCGGCTTAGCAAGCTCATTCGCCAGCTCTCTCAGCACCCTAGGATGGATCCCATCCGACCCCATAGACTTATGAGGGTCCAAGCGGCTCAACAGGTCTCTAACCTCCTCCTCATGGATTGCAGGAGGGCCATATTTCACCCTGATCCCATCAACCACTTCAGAGGGCCAACTGTCAAGCGAGCTGACATCCTTGCTGTTAAAAACTGAGGCAAAGGAGGCATTAAGTACCTCAGCCTTCTCTGCATCTCTGGTTACTGTATTTCCCTCCACATTCAACAAGGAGTGGAGGTCGCTGCCACCCTTCTTTCTGCCATTGATATATTTATAAAAACTCTTCTTATTGTCCTTAACAGAAGTGGCCAATTTGAGCTCCAGCTGGGCTTTTGCTTCCCTGATTTTCCTCCTACACGACTTAACAACATCCTTGAACATGACCTGGACTACATCCCCTTCTTTCCAACGATGATACATCCTCTTTTTCTTACTTAGTTCCTTCAGAAATTCCCTACTCATCCAGGCCGGCCGTCTGCCCCTACGACTCTTCTTACAACACACAGGGACAGCCCACTCCTGCACCTGCAAAATTTCATTCTTGAAGTGTATCCAAGCTTCCTGGACCCCCTTGCCACTAAGAGCTATTTCCCAGGGTACTTTCCTGACCAGTTCCTTAAATAATCCATAATCTGCCCGGAAAGTCCAGCATCGATGTTCTGTTCCTGACTTTTCTTATTGCATTGTTTAGAGAGAACTCAATTATCTCATGATCACTACACCCCAGACAGCCTCCGACAACAACATCACCCACCAGCCCTTCTTTGTTCGTAAACAGCAGGTCAAGAAGAGCCTCACCCCTGGTGGGCTCACTCACCAGCTGTGACAGAAAGCAGTCCTCAATACACTCTAAGAACCTCCTGGACTGCCTCCTCTCAGCAGTGTTAAGTTTCCAGCAGATATCTGGAAGGTTAAAGTCACCTAAAAGAACAAGGGCAGCCGATCTAGAGGCAGCCTCCAGCTGTTTAAACTACAGAAGATCCAAATCCTCCTCCTGGTCGGGCGGTCTGTAACACACTCCAACCAGGAGGTCAGACTTGACTGCCCCTCTGACTCTTACCCATAGACACTCAACCTGGCCATCACTGATTTCGACTTCAAAGTAAAGGAGCATTAGCTTTCTCCCAGGGTGTTCTTTTTCCTATGTTCACAGTGAATTCTCTGTTTGCAATTTTTACAATCACTCCATAGCAAAACAACCCTAATAATATAATCAATATCTATCCAGCTCCATTTACTCTGGCACCTACAGGCCCTACAGGCTCCCTCCCACTCTAGCTTCAAGGAGGGGAAAAGCCTCATCTGGACCCAAGTGATAACGTTCACCTGACGTACAGCAGAATGGGTCTGAGCAAATACAAACCAGCCTTAGCTACCCAGAGACATAAAGTTGTAGAAGGCCAGTAGAAACTTGGGGTAAGGGGGTTCATCAAGTTCCATTCCCCATCCGCAGCAGAAGCTTGTTAAAGAAGTGCTTGAGGAAGCAGTGCCCAGCAGAAACCCCAGCATTTGATTGATGGGAGTTTGTCAAATGGCTTGGTTCACTCCTGCAGCACCATCTAATGGGATTCAACACTACACTTGAATATGCTCTAATACTTGGATGGGAAGGAGGGAGAAAAGGAAACGTATTAATAATGCACTGAGGCATCCTTGTCAGCTCTCAGGCTGTTCACTCCCAATTTGCATATGCTTCAAGTTGTAAGAAAACTCTTTGCCAGCAGTGTTGCATTTAGCAGAAATTACATTATAATTTCAGATGTGGAAACTTCTATTCCAGGTCTGAGGCAGTGAGATGTCCCATTGGGCTGTGCAGTCATAATCTTAAACAATTGAAATGCACACTTACACTTAATCAAAATCAAGGGGAGATGTTACTGCAGCCTCCACTTGCCAATTCAACTCAAAGTGGAACGAGAATATGAAACAAAATTAGAAACCATGTTATTTCCTAATAATTTCTTTAGGAGCTGGAATTTAGCCGGAGTGCTTTCTCAGAGGTTGGAGATTTGAGCCAATATTCTTACCTGTATTCACAAAGTGAACGGTCTCCAAACAACCCCTCCCCTCTCAGAGGAATCAGGTTCAGGTGCATCTAGGATCTGTGCTCACACTTTTCTGCCAGCTCCTTCATGCTGCCAAGCAGCAGAAAAGACTGAAGCTTAAGACATCTAAAATTACTTAAGACTTATGAAAAGACTTAAGACTTCAGACAAAGCCTTGCAATGCCATCAGAGGCATGGTGCAGTAGCCTTTTCATCAATTTCTGCCAGGGATTGGCTAGTGCTCGGAAGCAGAAGCTGCAGGGATGGAACTTGCCTTTCTCCACTTCCTCCAGTGTGGTATATCAGAACTTGAAGATGGGTGAGAACTGGGTCTTGAAGCTGGGGATTTGCATCCCTTTCCTTTCATGTGTTTCCATTCCATAGTTTGATATTTTGGGTGTCCAACAGGAAGGTTAAGATACCAGTGCAGAAATACCCTCTGAGACCTTTCTGCAAACGGAGGTGTTAAGCTTTTGCCACATTTTTGTTTGTGAGGTGATAAAATACTGCTATTATGAAGCCAGAAGATGGCAGCCTTTATTTCAGCCTTGAGCCTGCCGGGCTGTGCTGTTGTGCAGCAGCCCAGTGGCTGGCCACGCTTCAACACATCTGCCTGCGGCTGATATCTGCTAACAGTAGTCCCTGCCCTCCAAACATTAGGCTCTGCTTTTTGTAATTCGGCTGGACATCCTGAATTTAATCAATGTTTTGGTGAAAATTATGGTGCTCAGGCTTTAATTCAGGTTTTTCAAGTGAAGGGTCTGGCTATGGAAGTCCAAATCTCAACGCAAGAGGTAATTATGTCCTTTGCTTTATTTTCAGCCCCATGTTGAGTGGAAGCTTTCTTGTTGCACCGCGAGGGGCAGTGGAGTTCACAGTTAAATTTCATATAGGAAGAGTAACAGTGAGAAGTGCAAACTCACACCCCTGTGTAATCTGTTCATCACATTTCGTAGGACCCTTGGAAAAGGGGATGGACAGCTTGGAGGCACTGCCGACCTCCTGTGGCACCCAGAAGCAGCCAGCACCACTCTGCTAAAGTTTTCCTTTCCCCTAATAAGTAATGCACTCCCACTTGGGAAACTTTTTCTCCCTGCTCCTCCTTTATGACCTGGGTTATTCTGTCTCTGCTACATAAGATGAATCCAAGAAAAAAAAAACAACAAAGAAGACAAACCAGGAAGCCAAACACTACAAATAAAGAGTAGAACAAGAATTGCAACTGGAACCCAAAGCACTGATTGTCAAGTGCAGGAGCTGAGTGGGAAAAGAAGAAGTTACTGTTCACTAATAAAGAGCACATTTAATTTCCCCTTCTGGATTTTCACCAAGACAAAATTTGCTTTCTCTGTGTGTGGATAGCACCTGCTGCAGGGATCATTTGCAAAGCCAAACTGTTTGTTTCCAAAAGCTCTGTGGAAAAGAAACAGCCCAAAAGTAAAATATACTGACTACAACCATGTTTCCACAAAAGAAGACTCTGGAATTGTCCGTTTTTCTATTTCTGCTGTCAGGAGTTGGGAGCTGAGCTCTGTGCAGAGGACATTAAGACCAGCCACCAGCTTTTTCCCAGCGTGACTTCTGGCCAGTGAAAGCCCTTGCTGCCAGGCAGCAGAACCTGGTCAAGGAGACTGGTGCAAAACCTGCACATTACAGCTCATCGGACTGGACGATGTTGGCACATTCGCTGGGTCATATTTTCGTTCAAATTTATAATGCTAAACTATTTGATCCTCTGAAATGAGGTCAAGCATTGCATCCAGAGGCTGAATCAAACATGGACTGGAAAGTATTGCTGGTGAATGACTATTGAAGAGAATAAGCATGAGCTGCAACCCCTTGCTTGCCTACAGTGGATTTTGGGGCTGGATATACTTTTAGCACTCCAGGTGAATCGGCTCAGACCTCTTCCTTGCCCTACACAAGAAGCCCAGCTGCAGGGATGCTGCCTGACCTTGGGAGGTTCATGTCCACTACACCAAAACATGCAGCCTCTGCAACCCAGTGCTTTGTCCTCATGATTGTGGCCCCTTCCCAGACCTCTGACACAGTGGGTTTCCTCCCAGAGGGGTTTGGGATGTTCAGGTCCCACAGCAGGCAATTTGAGGGTTATATGACAGTAGGGTGATGAGAGACAGAAAGCCACACTGGGTTGATGCTTCAAAAAAAGCCAACTAGCTGTTCTCCTGCACCTTCTGCTTGTCCAGCTCCCAACAGCCCAGTAGCCCGTCCAGTTTCAAGGTCCCCATCCTCAGAGGGCCAGCTGATGGCAGCCAGGAAGGGGGCAGCCATGCTGCCCTGCACAGACAGGAGCTGCAGCTGAGGGGAGCAGGGCAGAAAGGAGATGGGAAGCACAACAGTCTCACAGGAGTGTTTTCCTACCCCTGGTGCCAGTGGCTCTCAAAGGTGTTGAAAGGATAAATATTGAACATGCTGTGAAGGGTTTTGGCACAGCTACTGTGGTACCTTCAAGCAAAACCAGCAACTCAATTAAAAGAGGCAGGTTCTCTCACATGCATCATCTTTGCTTGCTTGTTTTGGACTGTCTGATCTGTTCAGTGGTGCTTATTTCACAGCTAGTATGCAGGATTAGTCTAATTCTTTTCCCTTTCTTTTCCCTCTATTGTCCATTCTACTAGTGCTTGCTCGCTCTCTGTTTTGCTTGTTTCCCAGGAAGGTCAATGCAATTGAGTTCCCACCCCAATGCTGATGGACTTGGTGTGGACCTTGGCCTCTCCCGTCTCATCCCTTACCTTGAGAGGACACAGCACCTCCCACCTCTACCAAGGGAGTGCAAGGCTTTTACTCCACCAACTGGGGCGCTGAGCAAGCTTGATCAGAAAGGGTCACCAAAGGCTTTCCCATCCCGCAGCTCAGATGAGAATTCTGCTCGGTCCCCACTATATTTCCACAGTGCTTCATTCTCATGGTTTTAATAACAGCAGCGGCTCGCTTCGAGAGTTGTCAGCGGTGATAAACTCAGTCCCATTCTGTTTCAAAATTGGTTTAAGGAAGATGCCTGGCTGTTTAATATTTAAGCTGCATGTTTAATGTTTAAACAGGGAAATTGTTATGATTGTCAGAAAGTGCATTAAAGCAGGATGGAAACTGGTCCGTACTGTCTGACAAACACTGCCCTTTCTCTGCCGCAGCATGGTGCCTGGGAGTTTCAGAAATGCCAATTTTAATCAACCTCTTTCATTCCATTTGTTGCTTACCACTGCCACAGCAGCCAGACGTGCTTTTTCCCTGCAAAATGGGGAACACTGTAACTGGCCCCATTTAACAGTTTGAGACCAGTTCAGTCAAATTGAAATTGCACTTCAAATCCCAAATAAATAGCACTAGAAATGTGCACGGATAAGGTGAAAAGTGGAACTGGGCAGTGTCAGCTCATGGATGTATTCCAGATGATTTAGAGTTCCATTTGCACATGCACACAAAAGCTGTGAAATTCAGATGTCAGGTTTGGACTCAGCACAAAAATTAATGGCTCTAACTGCCACAAATACACAAATATTTTTGAACAGCTATGGACAATGTTTTTGAGACAGTGGAAACATCCTCCTGGGCCAAGTCTGTAATGGTACAGAACTGTTTCAGTCCAGAAAAAGCCTTGTCAGGAAGAAGCCTGCACTCCCTCTCTGAGCTCTTGGGTGGGCACCGTGGCTGTGCCAGGCTGCACACATCAGGCACTAGTAGCACACGGGAATCCCTGCTCAGTAATGGCTGGAGCTGAGGAGAACACATTCAGCATGGAGCCCTCGAGTCAACAGCAATTCACATTAGTCACCTTCCCCCCCTTAAAATGTTTCTAAGATGGAGGCTAAACTGCCTTGCCAAAAATGCTTTAAATAAACTTTTTAATTCTACAGTTTAGTGTGCTCAAAATCCAACATTCCTGCTTCTTACTGAGACTATTCTCTCATTTCCAGTGTGGGTAATTTGAAGTGCATGTGGTGTAAGTTTAGGCTAGATGGGAAAGCTGAAGCTGAAAATGTTGATAGTCTTCTTGTAAATAATCTTTTCATGCTTTTTTTTTTTTTTCTGCCCCCAGAGAAACCAGTAGTGGCTGGCTGAGCCTCACACAGGAGTCATAGAATGACCTGAGCTGGAAGGGACCCACAAGGATCATCGAGTCCAACCCCTGTCCCTGCACAGGACAACCACAATATTCACAACTGTGTGTCTGAGGGCACTGGCCAACGGCTTCAGGAATACTGTCAGGCTTGGCACCGTGACTGCTTCCCTGGGGAGCTGTTCCAGTGCTCCACCACCCTCTGAGTGAAGAACCTTTTCCTAATATCCAACCTAACCCTCCCCTGGCACATTTTCCTGCCATTCCCTCGGGTCCCATCACTGGTACCAGAGGGAAGGGATCAGCGCTTGCTCCTCCTCCTTCCCTTGTGAGGAAGCAGTGAACGGCTATGAAGTCCTCTCTTGGTCTCCTCTTTTCCAGGCTGAACAGACCAAGTGACTTCAGCCGCTCCTCATAGGATTTCTCCTTTAGACCCTTCAACAGATTTGTGGCCCTGCAAACAACAAACAAAGTAGCTCAGGAACCACCTTTTCTGTGCAGTGCTTAACACTAGCACTGAGTACCAGCCCACTTCTGATGACAAGCAGCCACCTGAAGCACCCCTTCCCTCTGGAAGCGGCTCCTGGTTTGGAGTCCACTAGCACCTAGGCCAAGATTGGTCTGCAGTTACGGTGTCTGCAAGGTTTTTGTACAAAAAGAAGCAAAGGACATACGAATGTGGTTGAAACAGAGGTCAGAAAAGAAGACTTGGGTAGGCAGATATTTCTGTTGGCGTATAAATATGGATCAGAGCAAGGGTTTGGTGGCTGTATGTGTCTAGTGATTTAACACAGTAAAGAAACACCACCCACCACAAACTCACAAAAAACGACATAAGAAAGAATCTGAAGAAAAGTTTATAGAACAGCTGCTCTTGTCAAGGTTTCAGGACTATCAAAAGGCACGTTTTATCCATGTGGAATAACAGTTGAGCTCATGGACACATACAATGCTCACATTTCATGGCAAAAAAACCACATAACAATGGCACATCGTGAAACTTATATTCCAGATTTCAGTTAAACACTACAGTGATTTTAAGTGTGTCATGTACATAATAAGAGCAGAAGAGGCAGATGCAGCCAATTACTGTAATTTACCAGGCAGTAATTCAAGCCCCAAATAACTTCTCCTTATTGGAGGAAGGCAGTACAGATTATGAGCAAAACAAGGGGCAGTAGATTGATACAGAGTTGGGAAGCTGCTGGCACTGGGAACATAACAACATCTCCTGCAAGTCAGAGGGGCTTTAACTTTGCTACCTCATTTCACTCCACTTCAACAGCAAATGATTGGGCTAGCTCAGATGCTCTTGGGCCAAGAAGCAACTGAGAACTGCATTGTGGCCATGCCACACTGACACAGGCGTCCTGCAGAACAGATAAGCGTGGATGTTTGCTCAGTAGCAGGCAGAATAAAATCTGCCCATGCTTCCTCTCTTGCTATTTAGCGAGCTGCTTCGTGCTAATTATCTCTTTTCAACCAGCTCATGGTTAAGTTTCATGTTGTGATGATTAATAATTAATCAAACGCATTTGAAAATTAATTTTGCAATTCTATGTCTGATTGGCATGCTAATCTTTCATGTGCAGCAGGGATGTTACAGGAATAACCCCAGATACTCTGAGCTGCTAACCAAGGTGAATACATAAGGGTACTTATTATCCTGTGCGGTAAAAAAATAAAGCAGCGACTGGAAATGAATGCATTCTCCAAGGCCTCTTTGCCTTTTGGGAAAGCTGTGATCTGCATTTTTAGGAATATACCATTGATATTATCATGTCCGATCAAAACATGTGGACAAGGAAAAGGTAAATTTGAAAATGCCCCCCAGCTGATTTATTTCTCTTTCACTGGTAGCAACTGCAGTAGATTTGATGCATTAATTATAGTACTAGAAAGAAAAATTGTAAGAAAAACAACTTTTTCCCTTTCCAGCTGTCCACGCCACTTCTCTCCAAAAATAACACTCATCTGGTAACTGGAAAGAAAAGGAGTATGCAGCTTCCATTGGACGTGTGGTCCCCACTAGTTTCGAATAAGCAGTCCCTTTTTATAGGCAAACAGCCCCACTGCAGCCACAGAAGTGAAACACACAGTAGAGCTAAGCAGGCACAGCAGTCCCGGGACAGATGGCAGGTTTCTCTCCCAAAAGCTGGTGGTGAAGGGCCGCGCTGGAACATCCTGTGGAAGAGAGGAGATGGTACCACCACTGCGCCTCCCTGACTGTGGGAACAGGCATGTGGCAAACATTCCCAGCTAGGTTAGGGATATCATAGTTTTTTTCCCAAGGATCAGAACAGGGATGGGAAGGAGGATCAGGGCTGTGAAACGTGTATTTTCTGTTTTCTACAGCACAGTAAAGGTGGAGTTACTTGTGACTGGAAGGAGGTTATATTTGGCTTAAAAATATGGCCTGGAACTGGGCAGAACTAGGCTGACTTCCTGCATTTTGCAGTCCCCCAGGCTCCAAGATGCTTATCCCTCGGTCTTGGTCATCTACCTCTCAGACAGAGGTAACAATACTCAGGAGAGTCAAAAAAATGAATACCATCAGCACGTGAGGTACTAAAACCCATCTGATGCAGGGATCACAGCCTGACTGAAGGGTGCACACCTGACCAGGTGACAATGAGACAGCCTGGCTTACCTTCGACTCTGGCTCTGGCATCCAAATTGCATTCTCTGAGATCTTTCCCATCCTGTGCAATATCTGGAAGAAAAAATTATTTGTACCAGTTGAGAAAAAATTAAAATCCACAGACCAAGGGGACTTGATAAAAGGCATAACTATGACTAGCTGAAAGTTCTTTGAACCACAAAAGGTGCAGTGATTTTCTCTGCTTATATCAGCAAAGAGAGAAGAAGGAGACAGTTTGACAGCTCGTCATCAAACAGTTGTGTGTCTAACCAGTATTTTAAGGGTAAAAGGACAGTTTCAGAGTAATTTGTAAGAAAGCAGAACTTCACTCAGAAATCCTCATGAACTACAGGTTCTCCAGATGATTATTTTATTTTCTTTTTCTGAGTACAAGTGAAAATGCTTTTTTGCATGGCAGTTTGAGAAACAGCAAGGTGAGGTTACCGCCACACCTTTGGGACACAAAGCCTGCTAGGAGTGATGCTGCTTGGATCAGAAACTAGAAAGAGGAAAGATACAGCTCTGGGGCTGTCAAAGCATACAGTTACAAAGTTCTCTCTTGGCTATTCATGCAGTACAAAGCTCATCAAGGATTTTTCTTGAGAACAAACTGTAGCAATAATGGAGGTTCTTGGGGGCAAATGAATGTCTGCAGAAGAGAGAGCTCACTGTCTTTGTATCTACTGCTAACAGACAGGGAGAAAAGAGCAATTGGGTGACTTGAAACAGAGTAAGTAATGAGGATTATAAGGTGAATATGACATTCTGTCAAACAGAAGCAAAGAACTGATTTTCCCTTAAATAACAGCTCCATGGCTCTGACATACGGCAGTTGTAACTGTAATATACACTCTCTAATGTTTTTTTTCCCCTCCCTCCAACAGGATTTGACTGCGAGTGGGAACCTAGCCCAATGTGTGTCATTCCGAGGAGATCTGGACATTATCAGAGCTGCCCATTACGAATTCATAAAGACGAACTAACAGTACTCTCTTGTAAAAGGAGAAGCAGAAAGGACAGATCAAAAGTGAGAACAATGCTCAGATTTTAAGATGCTGCACAGGAAATAGCTGCAATCATTTGTGACTACTTTTAAAACTCACAGTGATTCATTTGTTAGAAATTCTGGTAGTATATCTAAGGGCAGCATCAGGTTGAAAGGTTTTTTACATATCTAGAGGTATGAGCTCCGTTTTAAGTCTCGAGTGCAGTAACACATTGCACATAATTCAGGTGAGATTCTTGTTTTCACTTTATTCAACAACAAACTAAATAAATTTGTGGGTCTTTTTTAAAAAAAAAGCTTTGGTCCACATCATTTTCTGGGATTCTTCCCCATCAATTCTAGGAGCCTCTGCACAATTATAAGGTGTGATGCACAAAATCAGACCCTTCAAGCTGTGCTTAATCCCTTTTAACCTTCTAATAGAGATGTTGAAAGCAAATCAACGATCTGTACCTCTCTGGCTGCTCTCTCTCCTGCCTGTACGGCCCCCTCCATGTATCCACTCCATTGGGTAGCTGTCTCTGTGCCAGCAAAGTAGATTTTGTCAATGGGCTGCCGAATGATCCTTCAAAACAAATGGAGAATGTCAGATGACAAGTAACAGGAAGGTGATGATCCTTCTAAAAGCATTTATGGGCCTTGATAGAGTGTTCAACTTCAGTTCTCCAGAATTCCTGCAGACGTGGCCTGGGAAACATGGTACAATAAACTGTCCCTGCAGGCCCACCCACTTGCTTCTGTACACAAAACTCAAGATCTGAGAGAGACAAAAATCTAGGGTATATATCAGTGTGCTCAGTTTCTGTGCAAAATAATAGGAGCCTTGTTTTACTGCTGGGATAAAGGATAATCCTAGCAGCCTCCAGAAACACAGTGCAGCTGATAGATTTATGTCCTCTGCATGGAAGCTTTGTGCTACCCTGCCATTACAATGGGATGGGAATGATGTTTTTGCAGTGTCATGTCACTAATACTAGTTTCTATTTGGAGGCTGCCAAAAGGGGATGGCAGCCGAAGGCCTCAGCATTCAGGGAGTTGCATTCACTCCACAGGGCCATATAAACCAGCCCTTTGGCTGTACGAGTATCCCATTCAACCCAGCCACAGGTAATTAGTTCTCTTTCCCACAGAGAGATATGTTTGCTCTGAGAGCTCCCATCTAACCCACAATTAGGCTTTCCTTGTCAGCCTGACACAAGCTTCCCCTGGTCATCAATACCCAAGCGTCCAGATAAATCACAACAGCAGAAGCTGTGCATGGGCCAACTTCTTCCCACTCACATCGTGGCGCAGAGGCAGGTTGTAACTCCCTGATGAACATGCTGAAGAGCTCACAGTGTGAGGTTTGCTACATGGTTTGTCTGGTCTTTGGTTATGGATGCAAGATTTGTCTGGTTATTTCTATTATGTGTTGAACCGTGCCTTCCACACACTTTTCAGTGATATACCCAGTATTAATCAGTATTATCCAACACATTCCTTTAGGAATACAGCAGTTCTGTGTGGCAAGGGAAGGGGAGGCTTTGCTGGGTGAGAGGAGACAATGAGTTTTCATGTAAGGGTTTTGTGTCTTCTGCTAGAGATGTGAATCAATGGCCCTCACCAGAACCTGGTGCTCCACCTACATAGCCAGTGGAGACTCTTCATCTGTCCAAGAGGTGTGCTCTCAAAGTCTTAGAAAGCATTAAAGGGACCTACTGCAAATACTGTGTAGCAGCAAATACCACAAATAACCTACAGGGAAAAAGGTTTCCTGGCTCTAGCAGGTCCCTTTGTGACTGTGATTTCTCTCATTGAAAGTCACAAGTGAAACTGTGCTCTTAGTAAAGTCAATAGTAAGATCCTTGTTAGCTGGGGATCCTTTTTGGCTCCTACTCAGTGAGCAGAAAGAGGTTTGGAGTTCCCTCAGTATGTTACATATGCCAAAAGTTTGTCGCATAAGACATATCATTGTACAGAGGTTAAGAAATGCACATTAGAAAGCAAAGCATTCTCAGATTTACCTTCCATAAGAATACATTATGCCTGGTGGGAAATAGGCTGTGTAACAACCCCCTGAATATTGTTCCATGTTCCAGTTCTTTTCTTCATAATGCACAGGCTGTAAGTATTAGAAAACATTAGAGAGTGAAACAATGGAAGAGAAATTGGAAAATAAAATCAAATTTCCTTGAAGAGGGAAAAAACAAACTAAGGACACTTGTCAAAGGAGTGTCATGTCACCTGGCTAAAGCTACCATCTGTGCAAACCAAATCTTTGCACTTTTACAAAAGCACTAGACTTTCATAAGAAAATGACATGACAAATAAGACCATGCACTGCCTTCGCTTTTGCTGTAAAGAGTGAGATTGGAAGCTCTGTTCTTCCTGTACTAGATACTGCTGCCCTCCCCTTGGCAGTAGAGACTGTATGGCAGAACATATAATTTTAGGTACACATTTTAGGGACCAGGAATTTTTGCTTCATTTTCCAGAACAAAGGAACAACATTATTGTACAACAGGGGTGAAAACAGGTATTCATTTCTTACATGTAAAGCCTCTTCCATCCCCATTGCCTTGGCGTATGCCTCACAGATCTTCTTCTTTCTATATGAAAATAAAATTAGTCAGGCAAAAAAATAGGTGGAAAAAAAATCTCTCAGCTATCGCTCTTCTTATAAAAAAAATCACATTTATCACAATATATTGTAACAAAAGTTTGGGTTTGTTTTTAAGTCTTACTTGAAGTTCTTATCTCAAGGTACATATTTCAAATGCTGATGCCTAAATATGACATCTAAAATAGACCAAGGTAATGTGAAATGAAGGCTGATTTTGACAATGAGCTCTGAAAAAAATAAGTATTTGTACAGTTACTTTAGGATGCAGAGCCAATTCATTCTCACAATCACTGATGTAAGACCAGAAGAGAAGTAATATAAATCAATGAAATCCCTACAGATTTACTATAGCTGAAAACAAAATACGAACTGGAGAACACTGCTCACATCCCTAAGCAGAACTCCTCTTTCACTTCCACGTGTACTGTTTCCAAGTACTGTTTGTTCATTTTGCACACTAATGGAGTAACCATACTGTTGTAAACACAGAAGTTTAAAAAATTTATCACCCAGTCTAAATGTGAAAAACACCCAAAACTACACTTGGCAGCACTCCCTGGGGTGAGGCAACTTTCAGCGGGAACACAGCCTGGGAATGTCATCTCAAAAACTTCTCAGCTCACGTAGCAACACTGAGCTGATAAGTCATAACATGGAAGAGTGAGCAGGACTTGGAAACTTAGAAATATTCATAACTGGATGGATATTAGCATTAGTGTTTTGGCTCGTTTATGCCAAAAGCTCAATTTTTGCCCCAATTTCTAGTATTGGTAGTTACACTAAGCATGTCCATACGTGCATATGCACACACATATTCTTGTGGGGAAGCACCCCAGAGAACTGACTTATTTCTGAAATATTTAAGATTTCTGAACTCTTACCTCTCTTCCTTGCTGAGATGGGCCAGTCTAACAGCCTTTCTGGTAAGGATGAAACTGAAAAGAAAAATATGGCATATAAATACCACACAGTGTCAGCATCTCAGCTCATCTGCAAGCTCTTGCTTGAAATAACTCTGAAAAAAGATGGGCACAGCATTTTACCAGCACCTAATGGCCTTGACATCTTTTCATCATACTTTGTCACTCAATAATTACAGGCCATACAGGTGAAAAGGCCTGTGTGGAGTACCCTGGGGAGTTAATTGAGAGAGAGAGAGAACATGCATTCCCAGAGGATACATGCAGAGGACTGCCTGGCAGCTACTAGGTGAGAAAGGTGCAGATTGCAAGTGTGTTTTTAGAACTGCCAGCACTGGTCTCATTTTGCTCTCTGGGAATAGCTCTCCATCTTCGCTGACTCAGGAGAGCAGAGTTCTGCACAAAGTGGGCAGAGAGACAACAGTGTCCAGCATACTAGTCTGCATGCCTCCCCTCTTATACCTAGATCTTATCCAAAAGGACTGAGACTCTGAGTTTTCTTGAGGTTTTGAAGTCTTGCAGACAGCTGGCCATACTACTACTCATGTCATTTGGTGTTAGCAACTGAGGGAAGCCTGCTCCTCTGACAAGCACTGCACAGTGTCATGGACCAGTCCTGTAAGAACTGGGATTAATATTTATTCAGCTTGAAGGAAACAGATTTGGCAATTAGTACATCTGACCTCAGTGGAGACACCCAGGAGACAAAGTATGTTCCTGTACTCTTTTAGAAAGTTGCATAGATCCACAAGGAGAAAGCAGGAAACTCCTTGGCCTATGGGATTTGGAGGAGGTTTATTGCTCTCAAGTCATGGAAGGTTCTGAGCCGTGAACACACCCACAAACACATACAGTTCAGTAGAAGTGACAAAGTTTCCTTGCCAGCTACTTAAGGAGTAGTTGCCTAACTTTAATATTAAGATTTTTTTGGCAGCCTCACATGATCACAGAGCAATCATTTGTAAAGATTATTTGTTCATATTGGCTTAACCTATTCTAAAACCCAGTCAATGCTGTTACGTATTTTCCCATCTGTTTGTCCAAACTGCAACTTTTTTACTTGGCAGTTTCTTCAGAATCCTGATTTCTTCACTGCATAGCTACTGTTCTGCTTAACCATCACCTGATGTTTGTTGTCCTGCCTCAGCTCAATGAGGAGAAGAGTGAAATGAGGGTTTCTTGGACAACTGTATTTTCATTTTGATCGAGGCATTAAACATAAAGCTCAACATAAGCAGAATACAGGCTCACAAAGCTAGGTAAGAAAGGGATTTATTTATAAATCTACTCCACATCAAAAAGCCATTAACTGAATCCTTAAAATGAACTACAGTTGAATTCAGCAGTTTCTTTGCAACCATCTCCTTCATATTAGACTATTTGTAGCAGAAGCTTCACCTAAAAGATTATACAAATTAAAGAAGCACAAGAGGCTTGTCAGACATGCTCTCCTGTCTGACAGGAGTGGGCACCACTGATGAAACCTGGCCATTTCCCCTCTTCTTCCTCCTCCCACTCCTTTAAACAAAAAGAAATGCACATTTGTAAGTACGGGTTAGAAACTTCTAACCCCATAATGGCAGGGAAAGATCCATCAGGTTTTGTGTCATCTATGGTTATTCCAATTGGAGACTCTTCATCCTCAATGATGAAGCAACCACAATAACCTAGGAATGGAAAATAAAAAATTAGTCAGAGAAACCTGTTTATGATCATTGTTTCTGATACTAACAAGCAATTAAAGGAATGGCACAGGAGTTCCTTCTCCACCCATAATACCTACGTGTCTGAATTGTTCTTGTAACTCTTCCCTCTGACTCTGAGAAAGTTTGTACACAGACTTATAAGAGTCACATTAAATTCCAAAGAATTTCTGCAGATTTTTGCAAGTCCCTTTGGCTTTCTATATCACAGGCATCAAATATTAAAAATAAAAGGATCTAGCAAGAACTGTGATGGCTCTTTCCATAAGTAACTGCAGCCAAAACAACAGCAGAAAAAAAACCCTAGTTTAATTACATCTGGTCACTGAGGGCTCAAATTTGCACCTTGTATTAGTTTTGCTGACAATAAGACTGTCAGGAATGGTGTCCCGTAACAGTAATGTAACAGAAACATGGGCTGTCTAATCTAGTTACATGTTTCAGATGAACACAAATCCCATCTAGATAACAATGTATAAACCTGCCTACATTTCTTTCTAATCCCAATGGTGAGTTTATGCCCTGAAACAGGCAGAATTATATTCTTTTGATTAAGAAATATTCTTGCCCAGTGCAGCTCTCAGTATCATTACATAGGAATTGGAAACTTATCTGCTCATATGAATAGTTCTGGAAATGGTATCAGTTAAAGCTGAGAAACTCATGATGCTGCAGCATATGGAAAAAATACCTGAGGTACGCAGAAAGCTAACCTACTTTTTCTAGTCTTCTGAGATATCAAGTCTGTAAAACAGAGGATTAAAAACAAGGAAAGATCTTGCTTACATCTTAAGCTCTTGTCATCTGCTGTAAACTCTCTGGCTGCCCTAACTCTGTCCCCGGGAGGGAGAAGCAGGAACAGGCTTCTGCAGGGTCACTGCTTCTCTGCATTGCAATTTTCAGCAATGTTTCCCAAAGAAACCTTGCTTGTTCTCTCAGTCATCCCTCCTCAGCTAGCAACGATGAGATTAGGGATCCTGTTTGAATCTGGACTCATCTTTGGGACAAGGCATGCATTCAAGCTTGGTAGAAAAGCTCTCCTTCCTAAGGAGCTTTACCTTTCACTTCTCCGTGTATTTGGTTTGGGGGTTTTGCACATTTAATCCCCCCTTGGATTTATTCCCTGATAGACAGCAGAGTTTCAAAATTCATGTAGCAAACTGCTCCCAAGTCCTTCACTTTCCCCACATACCCTTTCTCTCCCAGAAGGCTTCCTTGTAGTACACCATGCATTTTATGACACACCCCATAGGCAAACGCTGAATTAACTGGTTTCTTTTTGGTGGCAGTTCTGGTTTGTAATGAATCTTTGTTGTAAGGATGGGAGGAATAGCACTGATCACATACTTGGCCTGAAATGTAAAACATAGTCAATACAGACAAGGGGCCGCCTCTCACTTAAGTTCATCACATAGAACATGTCTGAAAGATGGTCTTCTGTGTTGTAACAGTTTTCCCACACCTGACTTTGCTGCTTGGCATTGCCACACAGGTATTTTCAGGTGACCAAAATAATTCTGTTAGTTCAGAAAAAGAAGCCAGGACAAACATGGTGTTTTGTGGTTAGATGATTCTTGACAGTTTTCTGAACATTACAGGACAAGAGTTGAAACCTGGCTGGAGACAGGTGGGGAAATGGGATAGGATAGATCTTATGGCATAGGTAAAACTGCCTTTTATCATCCCCAAGAAAATACGATACACATTTGCCTAAATTATAAGCTGTTTAAAAAAACCTCAACAAAACACTTCTGTGCATGTTCACAGGATACTACTTCAGGACAAGCAAGACTGACAGTGATTTCAGCTTTCCTAAACACACTCCATCCCTCACACAGGACCTCTATCTGACTGGAGGGATGAAGGATGCTCTGCCTCTGGGCTCAAGGTGACACTGTATCACAGCAGACGCTGCTGCTCTCAGGCACACTCAGGCTGGTGGGGCTGCTCAGGGCAGGAAGTTTGTCTCCTCAGACTTGGACACTGCTCAGCCAGCGTGGAGAACCCAGTGGTTTAACTCCAGGGTTTAAAAATCCAACAGGCAGGAAGACAGTCCCTCCTCCAGGATATCCTTAGACCTGCTTCTATGCCAAACAGCCCCTTCCCTTTCTGCTAGCTTTCTCTATATATCCTTCAAACATTGCCACTGGTGAGATGAGAGTCCTGCAGATGGTGACGGTCCTGCCCAAACCCTGAGACAGGCTGGGCTCTGTGTGCAGAATGGAGCTGTCACCCCTGGGGTAATCATGTACTGATGTAGCATTTCACAGTGTCATTCACAGGGGGAAAATCTTACTAAAGGTGTCTGAAATGTCTATTTTCCGTTCTGCAAACTACAAGCTTAGATATGAACAGGAATGTTATTTTTTCTTTCTTTGAAATGGTCTCAAAGCAGAACTAAAATATAAAAATATATAATCACAGAAAAAAGTTAAGGCAGAAATAGCACAATAATGACAAAAACTAACTGGCTGAACACCAAGATGAGACCCAGTAATACATAAATCCATAAAGTAGGTTTCACAGAGCACCAGCATAATCCAAGAAATAGACACACACAAATGGGCACTTTCTGATTACATCTGGCTAAGAGCTACAGCAGATGTATTCCCCCACTAAATGTATACTCTACTTTCATTCTGATCAAATTACCTCATATAACTCATGGTTTAGAGTCTCCACAATGACATTATCACCCGTCTGATCAATACGGACCACAGGTCTCTCCAGTTTAACTCTGCCTTTGAGGCGCTCCTTTATTTTCTCTGATATCTGACCAGAACCCCCTTTAAATTTCCTCTCCTAAAAAACAAACAGAAAAGAAACACAACCAAAAAATCACTTGCATTAATCACAATGACATTGAACATAATTTTTGCTCATAATCAAGAAACTCCAGACCAAATCTACTAGTCCTAAGGCTGTGTAAAGAAGCCAAGACTTTCAGAAGAGCAAAGGCATAAACATGAGCCTCAGTGGGGGATTGCAGGCTAAGCCACTTTTGCAACAGTTTCCTTAATTAGCTGGCTTAAAGACTCCTGAAGCCTAGAGAACAAACACATACAATGAAGTTATTCTAGCTTGTATAAACACATCACTAAATAGAGTTTTTCAGTATTTTACCCATCACTGTGCTACTAAAACCCTCATGTATGACAAAGCCACCAACTTGCATCTGTACAGCGAAAGTCTGCGCCAGCTCAGAAGCAAGACAGATTTTTAATTGGGTCTGGTCTCGAGTGCAGCAGGCAATGAGTTTTATCTGTCCCTGGGATGGCACAAAGACATCGCTGTCTGGAAAAAAACACAACCTCTAACACTTATTTCCTTATGATGTCTGTGCAGAGGCTCAGGGGAAGCAGTGACCCTCTTTTATCTACCAGCCACCAGCACTGTATCAAGCAGCTCACTTTCACACATAAGATGTCGGTATTGGCAGGGAGGAAAGGATCAACAAAGTCTTGTGCTGAAAGACTGAAATGGTTGCCTGAAGAAGTTTTATAGGACTAATTATGGCTGCTAAGTCAAAAAAACCTTAGCAGTTTTGCTCAACTGAATTTCACTGGGGTGAGAGGAGAGGGAAGGATGGCAGAAACCAAGACAGTTTGCCCCACCCAGAAAAGAAAAGGAAGTGCTCTTCCCAAGCCAGCGTTCTCCTCTCCACGTGTTTTGTTTAGCTACATGTACCTTGGGATTCATTTTATTTTTATTTCTTGCTGTAACATCTGACATGGGACAGCAAATGTGGCTGAGGGAATCCTGAGGAGGAAGACTCTTGGGTCTTGCTCCTACCTCAGGGCAGAATTAGCTCTACTTACATCCTTCTTGACACATGGTTGTCTGTTCTTACCCCAACGGACAGATGTTGTTGGAGACTTTGTAGCTCTCCAAGCAATTTCTCTGAATGTCTCCCTATCCCAGCATACTTGGAACAGTGTGTAGTGTCTCCAGTTTTGCTGTTGGTAGCTTAAGTCTGAAATGCTGCATGTGCATTCTGAGGCTGCCTTAACCGAGGTAGGAGGCTAGTAAAGGGTGCTGACACACCACATCCAAATTACTTTGACCGCCCCTTCTGCCCTTTTCTGAAACTTCATCCAGAACAATCACATGAAAACCAGGGACCTGCCTTGACCAAGGTGAGAAACAGTCTGAAATATCTCATAAAACATGCCGCCATGTGAGCTGTCCCAAGAAAGAAGGGTCTTTTGCTATCTACTTTCAGCTTTTGCCATTAGAGGCTTCAATCTCAAAAAGATATTTCACTCTGAAGCACACTTGCTTTGTGCTCTTGAAAACATTCAAATGAAGTAACTCACAGAAAACAAATTGGCAGAAAAGCAGCAAAACAGCAACAGAAGGACTCTGCTGAAGTCAATGCAAGAAAAAAAAAATGATTAAATTGTCCCAATTAATCCCAAAGCCTAGCTAATAAAATTCCTCATTGTACAATGTTAGCCAGGAGGGCTGTTCCACCCCATAAAAACACAATTGTTTCCAGTGCCACACACACTTGATGGTTCATCCTCTTTTCACTAATTGCATGGCTTTGATGGGTACAACACTCCACTTGTTCTTTATGGCTTCAAGAGAAGAGGAAGAATATGAGACATTTTGTACCTGGCCCCCATTGGTGATGGAGAAAATCCTGGCTGTGCCCCCACACTGCCTCACATACCACAGGAACCAGAGAGCAGAGACTTCATGAGGCTCAGATGTCACGTTGACGTTCACAAAGAAGGTGGCAAATTCTCTAGCAGCTCTAGATAAGACACAGGAGTAGAAATAGGCAGTAAATGTCACTTCCTGACTGCTTACAGGATTTTATTTATTATTCTTTATAAAGGCTTCTTCCCCAAAGTTAGAAAAGCCAGGATGATTTATATTTGTCTCATTTTTTAGTCTGTAGCAAGACTGTTTCAATTAGTTTATACTAGCACCAGTCTCCCTCCCAAAGCGTTTACCCATTCAGTTTGAAATCTCACTGATTTCATCTTAGTTATTTCTTTAGTTTCCCACATTCTACTTCATCAGAGCAAATATTTTTCTTAACAGCAGAATGTATTTGGTAACAAGTTAGTGGAACTCTTCTGCATTTCTTCCGGGGACCTCATCAGATACATAATTTCCAAGGTCTGATGGGTCCCAAGGGACTCAGCTAGGCACAACTATCTCACATGCAACACTGCTGCACAGAACTTTTGTGAAAACAAGAACCAGATATAGAAAATAACCCAGAGAAACTGAATTGGCACTCATTGCCATAAATACAAGAAGAGGGTCAGCTGTCTAGCACCGTAAGTCCTCTGAATGTGAAGAGAGTTACAGCAGCAGGAAATGAGGATCTGGTTATTCACATTCCTTCATTTGTGGCTACAGGTTTCTAAGAGAACTGAGATCATTTGCAAAGAAGGTGAAAGGTCTTTGGCTTGGATGAAGTTTCATAAGACAACATGAATTTATAATCATCTGCTAAAGGAAAGAACTTTGCAAGTTACGTGGGCTAAAATGTTACTTATAAATTTTTATAGCCTTGTTTCCTAGGGTAAGAAGTCCAGACATCCTCTATTTCATTAGCCAGTATATGAAAGCATTCTGCACACAAGAAACCTCTGCAGCAATTCTGAAAGCACCACAAAATTAAACAATTGTAGCAGGTTCAGACCTGAGAAATGTGAAGAGAGTCCCCAGGATCAGTAGGTGCCGATCTGTGACACATGATGAATGAATTTTTTGTAATCTTGACCCAAATCATACAGAAAACACTGAGGAAGGGCTTCTCTTTTTATGGCACTACAGTTTTTAACTATGCATAGAAAAATTTGATTCGGCTTGAAGATTTAAAATTGCTTTTTACAGAGTATTAGAATGTGTTTCAGGTGAGCACATCCACTGTGGAACTGGTGTTCCACAAAACCACTGGCAATAGAAGTGCTGCAGAGAAGTGTGTTACAGAAGAGATCACTATATACCCAGTTCTGCTTATACTCCACTGGCTCCCTGTAAAAAATAGAAGAGGAAGAGCCAGTGCATTTGCAACATAAAGGTTAGTTCAAAGTGTCTGAGTCTGCAGGCAAATGGCTCAGAAAACTAATTGTAAAAAAAACTACAATGCCACAGAGAGCGGGAGGAAGTCCAAACAGCTGTACCTTGTATCACATGTAGCTGGAGCAAGATTTAAGCCCGCCAAATAATTTCAAATGGAAAGTTTTGGTCAGGAAGCTGCAGGCACAGTACTAAACCACAGAGTGGAAGGGCAAACAGAGCACAACAACACAAATAAAAGACGACAAATGCAAGGGAGAAGAGTGTTATAGAACAGTCATGGGGCCAGCACAGCAAGTGGGGACACAAGTGCTCATATGAGCACACTTCTCTTTGACTTATAAAGTGAATTAATTGAAAAAGGAAAGAAAGAGTATTTCCAGTTGTGGTCACCCCATATTGAATATTTTGCCTTTTTTATTTGTACAGTGTGGTCCCTCATAGACATATAAAACACACTTGCCATTTCCCACATAAAAACCACTTGCTATCATCCAGGCAATATATCATCTTGGGCCCTCTTCCTACCAACTAGAGTTGATGGTCTGTTGTACCTGCTACTCAGAAAAATGGAACAGTGTCGGACACTGCAGAGGTGAATGGTAGCCTTGGACATGAGACTGTGGATCCTGAGAGGAGTAAGAGACAGCAGAACCGTAACCCTGGATTCTGGAAGAAGAGATTTTATGCTCCTCAAGGAATTGCTTGGCAGCATCTCATGGGAAACTACTCTGTAGGGCAAAGAGACCCAGGAGAGCTGGCTGGCATTCAAGGTCAGCTTCCCAGAAACAGAGGGAGGGAGCACTGCAACGAGAACAGTTGAGCAAACACAGCAACAAGCTGGGATGAACACGGAGCTCCAGACCCAGCTAGGGCAAAAATCAGCCAGGGAGATGAAAGGAAAGAGGAAACATTGCTTCAGCTGCCTTGTTTTCCTCGAAGAGTTTCAGAGGCCCAGCAGGCAGTACTGATGAAAGAAGGAACAGCACTTGAACTTCGTTGTTTCCAGAGCCAACAACTGCTCACTCCCTGCTCCTCAGGTCTCACACTGCCCCATCCACTGAATGACCACTGGAAAGCAGCTGACCTCTGGCATGGCATGCTGCTCTGCTATGTGCCAGCAGCACCTGCCTGCTACATGGTACACACAATGCAGCTCACGCTGTAAAAGCAGACACACATGATAACAGCGCAGTAAAGGACATAGCCAAGAGTCAAAGGACATCACCTCTAGGCTCCGAGCTTGCCTTGAGGCTAGGGAAGCCCACTCACCTCCTTCTGCCTCCATTTCTGTGCCTGCAAGGGACCTTTACTTCTGCCTGCAATCAGAGTTTTTTTAACATGTTGATCTTCCTAAAGACTGAGGCACACACTCTCGAGCTGAGTGAAGTCAATGCATGGTGGGAAGAGCTCATGCTGTCACTCCTGTGTGCACAGGCCTGCTGAGGCAAACCTCGGGTTTCCCCAACACATTTAATCCTACCTGGCAGCCATCCGAAGCTCTACTCCCACCTTATCTCCCACAGGCCCTTACTTACTGCCTGACAACAGCCCATCACAAAGAGCAGTCACATCTCAAACAACTCCTGCTGTCTCACTGTCTTTACTCCAGCTGTAATCAGTTGTACCCCAGAATTTGTCAGGGAGCCACTATCATTCTGTAGCTGGATTTCAAAGTGAATAAAGTGATACGTACTTGGTCCAGCAAATCTTATTTATCAGTTCCTTCATACTCATTTTGTCCCATTCTTCAGCATGTGGAGCATCCCACGGTGCTTCAAGAGGAATCTGGAGACAGAGAAAAAATATTAGAGAAATTATTCAGCACTATATCATTGCCTGGTCATAGCTAGTCAGCAGCACAAAGCTGATTGATATGTTGGCCAGGAGTTGGTTTTGTCCCCTGCACATGGCTGCAAATTTGGAATAAATTCAGTAAATAGAATAGCTCCTTTGGGCATGAATTTTACCATGAACATCAAACCTGGCTTTTTCTGACCAATAAACTATATCCTTATGCTGGGACTCATCTGGTCTTTAATTGTTCAGAAATGAGGTGTCTATTCAAATTCAGTTGTTTTGGTGTACTCTAACAGTTGAGGGAAAAATTCTTTCTCCAGTCAGAGACTGCCAATTCCAAGATGGGTATCAGAAAGACCCTATGTCCCCTTACAGAGGGAGCAAAAAGTCTCAATTTTATTAAATTATTTTTAGACAGTTAAATTCTTAATAATAATAATACATTGCAAGTAAGTAACATGACATGAGAGGACACTTGTATATTTAATCTTTAAAAAATATGTATCATTCGACAAAAAAAAAAAGGTGTAGTATCATGCACAAAATATGATTCTGCAAAGCCACGTAAACCCAAAGAACTTTGCAGGAATACAGTTAGTTATGCTTGAAGGTTATTGTAATTTACAGGCCTCTGGTTTGTAGCCAGATTATAAAGCAACTGATAAATATTTGAAAGACAGCATGATGCTCCAGGGGCTAATTTTTGCACATAGGAAGATCTGCAATTGTACTGCTTGAGTTTGGAAGGCATTTACCGTTTAAGAATTTTAGAAATAAAATTACTATTAAATCAAAGTGAAGTCCATCTTAGGCAGCTACAGAGAGAACCATCCTTACTCAGAAAATTTGTCACAGGGGAGGGAAAAAAACCCTTCTCATCTCCCAGCTTGCGGAATGGTTTTCCCAGCATGGGAAACCACATACGCTGAGGTTAAACCTCATTATTTTTCAGATAACTTAGATAACTCCAGATCTTTTTCTTTATCCTCTCCTAGAATCACAGAATGGTTTGGGTTGGAAGGGTCATTTAAAGGACATCTAGTCCAACCCCCTCTCAGTGAGGAAGCACTGCTATTCCTAATGTTTCCTGGGCAACACAGCTATTCCTAATGGTTCCTGGGCAACACAGATATCTTTCCTGATGGATGTTCCTTTCTTTACATATATTAAAGAAGCAATAAAAAAGCTTGCCAGAAACAAAACCAAACCAGATTTACTCACGGTAATATGAGCATTGTAGGAAACAGATGTAATTTACACAGCCTACCTCTTTTCCCATCTTGTCCATGGTCCTCCAGAGGTTATTGTAATCCAGATAAACTAAGGGATTCCATGTTGAAGGGGAAATACCTGTGAAACAGTGTGACTTTCCCTAAAATATACATAAGAACATAAGCAATTGAAACACAACAGAGCATATCTTCATTACTCAAGAACAGAAAATTCTCAAAGTCATCATGTAGGTGACCTTTTTGTCCAGAAGACTTAGCTTTTTTTTCCCTCTTTTTTTAGCATGTAAGCAAAGGAATGCATGAATTTAAGTATGAAGGGAAGAAGTTGGGCCGACATTAAAAAGGTTAATAATTTTTTTTTTTCATTTGGAGGGGATGGAGAGAAGGTACATTTGTTCTGAGCAGGTTGTCAAATTTTAGGCTAAAGAGACTCATGCAATGGCCAAGGAGGTAATCTTTGCACCTTCATTATTACATATGAATGAATCTTACGTTTGCCTGCCTGCTGAAACATGAATCCTAAAATTTGTATGGGTCTAAAATTGCATGCATTTTAAACTTTTAAAATTTAAAACTCTTTGAGCACCTTTACAACTCACCTATAAAAAGCAAACATATCTTTTTTATTATGCCAAGTACCTTGGAAAAACTAAGCCTAAAAATTTTTAAAAAAATGCCACAAAGAAAGGTTTTTTTGGCTGCAGGAAGAAAAATTTTATACACTTGCAAACCCGATATCAGTAGTTACAATGAGTATTACATGGCTGCAATAGGAATACGAACTGTTTCAGATAATACTGTGATACAATGATAAGCAGAAAAATGTAACAGCAACTGGTTCTTTGAGATAACTTTAATCTGAAAGACGACTGGATAAGCAGGCAACATTTTATCTTATTAAATTGCTTTGAACCTTCCCCCACGTAAGTCAACAGCAAAATTGTCATCAGAACTCTTAAAAGTTTGCTCTTCCAGGTGTCTTAAAAGTTTGTGTGAGGTCACGTGGCAGGATGCAGCAAACACCCTGGACCATGACAGGTATAAACTGTAATGCCAATATGCGTGCAATACACTTTCCGGTGCATTGTATCCCTTGGCAGTCCATTGCACCTGGCCCATGGGAGCCACAGACCAAGCAAGAGGCTACAACACTGCAAATGCAAGAGATGGTGACCCAGAGACAGGGGGGACACAAAGCAGGAGTCAAATGCCCCCTCCTCACAGACCAATTGATAGAATCAATTGGTCCTCCCCATTGATAATTGTGCGTGTGTAAATACATACACATTTCTATTACTCTCCAGAACATTTTTATGCACAGACCATTCCCTGAGCACAATTTCTCACTGCCAGTTTAGAGCACTGTGTTCAGCAACAGAAAAGAGGACCAAAACCACATGTAAAGCAATATATAGCATGATACAGCTTTTACTGCCGTAAACCTATGCTGTATCAAACTAGGAAACCCTGATACAAAGCAGTAATAAATTGTTAATAATTTTCTACTTATTGCACAACATCTTGCTTTTCAAAAAGATCGTCAGATACTGCTCCTTCAAAGTTCATTTATTGCTAGACTTTTTAGTCTAGTCAGGAACGCAGGTGCCGTGAATGTGTCTTTCTTGACATGCTTTAACACCACTAGTCCTGCCCTAGAGCAGAGATGAGGTGTAACGCTGTCAGGCCACCCAACACCAGGTGAAGATAAGTCATTACTTAAGTTCTGTCATGTTGATATTGCAAGGGGACAAAGCGAAAAGCTAAGCCTACCATTTAGGAGAAGCAGGGAAAACTTCCTAAAGTTCTTCACCATTCAGTAAGGCATCTTTTCATATAGCTTTTTGGTAAGTGACTGAGCTTGTACAGTCACTTTGCTGTAACTTTCAAAGACCTATCCTTAGCTTACTTAACTCAGAAAAAGAAATGTTTATTTAAAAAAGAAAGTTAAAAAGTGAATTCTTCTAAGGCTCCCCTCCTCCTCTTGTTTTCAACCAAACCTATTCCTTATATTGCTGGAAACAACAGCCCAAGAAAAGTTTTGCTCGGTAACTCTGTGATGAGGTTTGTGCCAAAACAGCTTTTCCAGCTCCTAGTATTAACTTTACTGTGTTCAACAGCTACAGGTTCAGCAATTCCCAGACTATCCTGATTGCTGTAGATGGGGCAGGTGGTGAGAGAATCTGCCCACTGCTTGGTTACCTAATATTTTCCTCCAATTTTTCTACCGTTATACTAGTTTTAGACAACGATGACCAAAAACTGATGAGGACTGATCAAGAAATACTGGTATGACATGTATCACACTCGATAGCCATTTATCTGCCATTTGAAAACAGAACTACCCGTTCACTACTCATCTGAAACTATTATTATCTCCATATCTTTGGTCAGTGGTTTATCAGAAAGATCAATGTGAAAACACATTTTATGCCTAGAGAACTATGAAATGTCAGCTAGTAATAAACACAGCCTGAAGTTGCATTACTTGCTGCTCTTCTGCAGGCAAAAAAACACAACTTCAGTAAGACTGGAGACAGGACAGCAAAGCTGGAAAAAATGCAACAGTGCTAAGAGACCTGGAAGAGATTGAGACTGAATTCAAGAGCCTGAAAGAGTCCACAGGCACACTAACTCCTTGTGCAGCAGGGCTGGACCTGGGAGTTGATCAGAGAAAAGCCCAATTCCAACCGAACAAATTCCAGGAGAAAAAAAAAAACCACAACATTGTCCATCAGAGAGCAAGCACCAAACAGCCTTACCCACATTACTTTTTCAAGGCTCGCTCTTGCATAAAAATCAGCACAGTAGGGAATAAATCTAGCCCAGATGACCTGGGGCAGGTAAGTTATTAATTTGTTTTTAATATTGTTTCCTCACCAGGCAGAGGAGCTCTGGCTGCATGTTTCACATGGGATCTCATTGTAAGCAGGCAAGGTCTTGCAATACTCCATTTTTAAACGTTTAGAGTGTTCTGGGTGTATTATTTTGAAAACTAATGTTTTCTTAACTGAAAGGCAAATAACCTACTGGCTTTGTTCCCATGCTAACACAAGGCTGCTGGAACTGACCCACAGAGTTTATCTAACTTTTTTTTCAATTTCCTGATGTGTTGAACACTTGCCTACAGATCTCAGATTTGAGTCCTGGTGCCTGCCTGGAATAGTTACTCCACACCAATCCGAAGGAAACAATATCCCTAAGCACTATAATTTAGTGGTTAGAAAGAGGGCAGGAGAGAGAGAGGTGCTCTGCAAGGTCTGTCCTTTCCCTCCTCAGGGCTACGCTGTGGCTTGTAGCCAGAACTAGAGGAATTAAGGCCAAACCGCCACAGCTGTGACACCTCTCCAAGTTTCAGTCTGCGCAAGAGGAGCAGACAATTTTGCCAGTCTTGAGAAAGCCAAGTCTGTCTGCTTCCTGCTGTGCTGAGGACAAGCAATGTCAGGAAGCACAAGAGGAGCATCTCTTGTGCCCCAGAGCAGGGATTCCTGTTGCCCTTGGACCTGCTCAGCGCACACAGCTAGAGCAGTGGCTGCCTACAGCGTGAGCCCTCAGGTGGGCATCTTTCCTTGTTCACTATCTCCAGCAGGTCTAGCTTTGCAATCATTGCAGTGCTTTGGACTGTGTGATTCCTGTGTCCAAACAGCAGATTTATAGCAATCTGCACAGACTTAGTCACAGATTTACCTGCTGCATGCTAATCTCTTAATCTTAAGGCTGGATGAAGGAAAGAAAAGACCAGATGGCCAATGTGAAGCATTGGATAGAAATGTTCATCTTTTGTCAAGTGCTAACTTGCTCTGAAAATCATAAGCAAAATCAATCCTTACTTATTAACATGTATACTGGAGGTGAGTGCTGCAGCCAAATATTAGAGGACTGCAATTACCTAGGAAGGTTAATACCACACCAAGGCCCTAATGCCTTTCTTTTCTAGGGCTTTCTACTAAAGAGAAGGCGAAAACAGAACTGAGCATGACCTTCAAGTGCCTCTGGAAAAAAACAAAAGAAAAAGCTATCTGCCTCTTCTGGGAAGAGAGAACGCCAGGACATCTGCCTTTTCTCAGTCCTAAGGCATTCTTGATGTATTATGGGACAGCAGCCACAGAGCAACCCGGCTGGAAAAAAAAGTCTGGGGCTTGCAGCACAATCTACAGCTTGAAGTTAAGAGATTTACAGGAGAAAAATAAATTTCTGATTGACATCAAAGCAGTCCACATTATCATACTGACTGATGAAAAAGAATGAAAAAACAAACAAAAAAAAGAGAAACAAGTTACATATTTGGATTTTTTTCAAACAAACTGTAACTACAAAGGAAACCTGCCCACATGAAGCAATGTGTTTTTTAAAGCTTGCAATACATGGAATTTTTCCACACACACATGGGAAAAAAGTCCTTTCAGAGTAAAGAAGCTCATGGAATCCCTCCAAGGACTTCCATTTTCCCTTGTCTGCTTCCACTGCTAGGATAAATCATTTCCTTACTTCCCCATAACTCAATGCAAGCATTATCCTGGAACCCTTCAGAAAGGGCCAACTGAACTGATTCATATGGGAAACAAAAGACCAAAAATCTCTTAATCTGAGGATGCTGGAGATTACATACAGTTGAATGACTGTCACAGCAAAATCTAAAGCCATGTTGATCATTCCTCAAACCACTCTACCTCTCACCTCTGACAAAACCCTACAGTATTGCAGACTTTGGAGAAATGTCCTTGGGAAGAGACCTTCTGGTCTGGCCCTGGATACATGCTCCCCAACAGTCATCAGCTGACACAAACATCAGGCGAGAGGCAAGGAGAAAAATTTTAGTCATACTTTTCAAACTTGAAAGGCAGCAGCTAGCCTATAGCTGACAGGTTATCAGCCCAAGAAGCTGAACATCCATCTTTCAGATTAGTATCTAATTTCTTGGGCAATGATCCTTTAATAACAAATCATAATTTTGCTAACACATTTTCTATCATATCTGTGAATACCACAGGTGCTCAGGTTCCTGGAGCATCTTTAATGATGTACATCTATAGCCAAGAGAACACAAATCCCTATCTGACCAGTTTATCATTGCAGCATGGTAACACCGTCTAGCAGGTAGGTAAAACGGATAAGCCCTAAGGTCTCTGAGCACTCACCAACTTAGCAATAGCCAGGACTGCATAGCTTGTTTTCAATAGGTTTCTTGTAGAACTGGGATGTAAGAGAGGGTTCAACAAGAGATCCCTAAAGAAAAGGTGACTACAACGAGGTCTTAAGGAAAGAGTAAGGAAAAAAAGCAGTGGAAAACCTTAGGGAAAGAAAACAGAAGGCCTGCAATTTGTGAGACAAAGGTGTGTGAGGAATGAGACATACTCTCATACGAGGAGAAGCATGACTATTTATTCAGTCCACACCGAGAGACCTTAAAGGCCTTTTACTGTCACCCTGTTCCAACAACTACACTTTCTTGGAAACCTTAGTTAGCTCAGCAGGACCAGGATGCCAAATCTAGAACTGATCCACAGCCTGTGACCCAGCTGAATAGCTCCTAATGCTGCCTCTCACTTTGCAACATGCTTCCACTTCAAAGAAAACTGATGAAATTATATGGTCATTAGCAAGGACATCCATAATGCAACATGAGACAAAAAAATCTGCAGCTTCAGTGTCAAAATGGATTAAAGTCTCAAACTCATGTAACCCATTAGAGCCTTTTATTTAACATATAGAGATAAGTGCCTTTTAGAATGCTAAAAGATCCATGTTTGAGCTTAAATTAAATATGGCAGGCCAAACATTCAGCTGGTACCAATCAGCCCAGCCCATTTGATGTAGAATTACACCAATTCTATACCAGGTGATGTCAAATAATTTTTTTAGTATTATGGACTGGCTATGCAATTATTTAAGATGTGACTATTTTATGAATGTGCATGAACCTGCCCAAGAAGGACAGGTTACAGAACCAGATGATAAAACTTCACAGTATGAATACATTGCCCTTATCCTAGGAAGAAAACATGAGAAGATAATAAAAATTAAATCAGCTAAGGATCTATCACATAGTGTTTTCTCTATCAAGTATGTCAACTCTGATTTATATAGGCTTCAAACATCATTCTGCCAGAGTCTGGTAAGTAACAAAACTAAAGGATCTTAAAAAAACTAAAAAGTGATAGCCTTTAGGAAATAAAGTAGTTTGTGAGTTACAGAGATAGAAGTTTCTGCCTTGTACATATGGATCTTAGGCCTCTCTTTGTCCCTCTCCGCAAAGCTCTCTATCTGCACTGTTTTGGGCAGTAGGTACTGACTAGGATCTGAGGAAAAATTTGCTGAGCTAAAGAACTAAGAAAAGGGCTCCTCTGAAGACAGATTTCATTACAGATCACTTTAGCCACACCACTACCCACTCAAAAGCCACCATCTGAACCCCAGATGCCCCACCTTTCAGACATGAAGGCTACAGCAAGCCTTGTGAGATGCCTGTTTCTTACCATTAGTTAGAGAGGGAATCTCAGCAAGTTTTAGATGAGATGCCTGATTTCAAGACATCCATTTGTAATTAAGATGAATTCCATGCTGTGAGGCTGTGAGGGATCTCACGTGAATCTAGTTACATACGTGGGGCAAATATTTTATACAACCCCCAGACTAATCCCATAATACTCTTGTCTAGTATTGTCATTCAGTAGTATCTAACAGCATCGTATTTTTTCTCATTTAAATTTGGTTTTTATTTCAGAACAAGCATTCAAAAGAAAACAAGAGCCACTGATTCCACTTGCCAGTAAGTTAAAACAGAATAACAACACTTCAAGCAGGTGCTTACTGGATTACTAAAAGAGAGCTTTAACTGAAACCTCCTTAATGACTGTCAGTAATTTCCAAAGCTCAGTTATACCTTCAGGTATTTCAACATAAAAGATGCAATACTTACCCCTTTATGATGGATCATATGGCCCTCGACATTCACTTTATAGGTCTCAATACCCAGCTCTTTTGCCAGTCGGAGAATCCGGTTTTGGGTAGGTCCCACGTATGCTCCACCAACATCTACATAATTAACTTGATCATTCTGTCAAAAGAAAGAATACAGGAATCAGAAGCTGTAAAGGAAGCTCCTAAACACAAACATCTAGAAACAGAAAGAATTATTCCACACTGACTAACAATACAACTGTACACACAGGAGAAAATGTGTATTGACTTCGAAGTAGGCAGTATTGAGCTCTGTAATGACAGACACATAGAGATTGCAGTGCCTGCACTCCATCAGGCACATGTGTGTGATTCGGTTTACCTCTTGTTTAAATTTCACTGTAGTTTTCAGTATTGGCTTTTTAGTATCACAAAAGACATGAGGATATGAAGAAATACACAACAAAATAAATACTTTCATTAGATCTAACCCAGCTTTTTTAGAATTCATGTTACTTATTGCAAAACGTTTCTCAAAATGAAACCATCTCCAGCACCAAGGACTGCTTTTTCTCTATAGATATCTGCTTAGACTTAATGCTCTAGATGCTGAGCACTGCATTGCGCTATTCAAAGACAGTAATCTCCTTTCTAACACTGCACACCTTGACTACAGCCTGATATGCTCTGGTTAGCAACCCCTAGCCATGCCTGCCACTAAAGGTGTTCCACACATCCCTCAGACTAGCACTGGGTTCACTTAGGAAGCAAAAAGAAAATGAAAAGTTTCACGGATGCCTACTGTTCCAAGAAGGCTGGTTTCCCAAACTAGTAACTCTTTTTAATACTGTTTATAGTGAGCATTTTAAGATAGGCATTCCCAGTGTCACAGAAGGATGGTGTTTATGCTTCATGTTTCATGTGCAATGATTTCTGTTGAAACACCACTGTTTATCTCTACTTCCCCAGCAATGGCATTTGACATAATTTAAACCTCCCTTACCTCCAGGATGGGAAGCAGACGCAATGTCTGCATTACATTACCCTGCATCACAGGTGACTTGTTACTTCTTTCATTTTCTTTTTAATGGCAATCAAGCCAAGGTCCATTTTTAGAAGCAGGAGTCTTATTCCATATAATTTTAACCCATGTCAAAAGGTATGTCTGCACTGTAATGATGTCTGGCCCTGCTCAGACTGCTTCTTATAGGGCTCTTAGTTATGATGCCTGTTACATTACGCAAAGTGAGATGGGAATGTGAAGAGAAATGCTTTGACGCTCATGGAGTCAGATGACAGATTCCCTCTGTAATATTAAAGGCAGAGAAGACCCTGCTATGGACAAAGGGTATGGACTATGTGGGTGGAATTCAGTTGCCTTAACATAGGTGTTCAACACCATTTCAGATAGCCCGAGGTATGCAAGACTTCTGTGCAAGGCTGACAAATCTTACTCATGACCCACAGAAGACCTGCAGCTGGAGGCCAGGCAAGGCATCTTAGGGCAAATAAAATGACACTATACACTCTGACTAGGTACCCAAATTCCATGTGATGGTTCTCAGAGTTCCTTCCAGGCCAATTTTAAAGCACCTCCTGTCAAGAGAGGCTCACTGGTATATATTGCAATGCAACCTGTTCAAATAGAGGTCTATTGCTCTAAAAGTGATGGCAACTTGAGATACTGGGTCTTCTTGGGGAAACTCTACTACTCATCTTCCCCGTGGCTAATGATCTCAACAGAATCACAGCATGGCTGAAGTCAGAAGGGACTTTAGAGGTCATCTGGTCCAGTCTTTCCTGCTCTAGTAAGGTCACCTACAGTCAGCTGTGCAAGACAATGTTCAGACAGCTTTTGAATATATCCAAGGAGGGAGACACCAAAACATCTCTGCGCAACCTGTGCCAGTGCTCAGTCACTCTCACAGTTAAAAAATGTTTCATAGTGTTCAGATGGTTTGAACCTCCTATCTTTCGATTTTTGCCCATTGCCCCTTGTCCTGCCACTGGGCACTACCGAAAAGAGCCTGCCTCCATCCTCTTTGCAACCTTACTTCTCTCCCTTCTATACACTGATGAGACTGTCCTTCAGCCCTCTCTTCTCCAGGCTAACCATTCCCAGCTCTCTCAGCCTTTACTCAAAGGAGAAATGCTCCAGTCCCTTCATCATCCAGATCACTAATAAAGATGTCGAACAGGACGGGACCCAGAATAGGGTCCCCTAGGGTACACCACAAGTTACTGGCCTCCAACTAGACTTCATATCACTGATCACCATCCTCCAGACCAGGCTGTTCTGCCAGCTGTCAGTTCATCTTACTGTCTGATCAACCAGTCCATACTTGATCAGTTTGGAGTCTGTGAGGATCTTATGGGAAACCGTGTTGAATGACTTATTTCTAGACAATGTCCACTGTTCTTCCCTCATCTACCAAGCCAGTCATTTCATCATAGAAGGTTATCAGGCTGGTTAAGCATGACTTCCTCTTGGTGATTTCATGCTGACTGATGACATTTTTTGTCCTTCATGTGCCTGGAAATGGTGTCCAGGACTAGTTGCTCTACCATCTTCCCAGGGACTTGAGTTGAGGCTGACTGACCTGCAGTTCCCTGGGTCCTCCTTTCTTGCCCTTCTTGAAGATCGGAGCGACATTTCCCATGTCATAGACCAGCAGAAGTGGCAGCACTGATGAAACACTTACCCTAATAGTGAACGTCCTTCCTCCAACTCTGTTCCGGGCCTCAAGAACCACCACATTGACCCCAGATTCAGACAGCAATTTGGCAGCCGACAAACCTACCAGAAAAAGAGAAAGTACTTTAAAGCAAGTGGCAGCAATCAGCCATATTAATGGTCAAAACTAAACCATAACTTCAGTGTCAGAGATTTCAATACCGTTTTCAAGAATTCCTGAGGGAAGTCGGAAACTTTCATTGTATCTCACCACAGAAATCATGTGGTTGCTGCTTATTTGCATGTTATAACTACCTCCACTAGTAGCATTTCAAAACCAGTAACATTTCAATTATCAAGGGACACGCATCTTAGTCTTCATTTGTGTAGTGAACAGAAAGGCACAATCCAGCTGTTGGGGCTTGTAGTGCTAAAGTGATAGAAATAACAATATACTAAACAGGCATGTTCCAGCAAGGTGGCTTTGAACTTTTTCTCTCCCTCATCAACTCTCCACTCTACTGTTATCCACTGTCCTCACTTATATGTAGAAAGTCAGTCTGCTTCACTGTCAAGATTCATTTTAAGCAATGCAGTTTGACCACAGCAATCAAACAGGCTGTACGTAGATACTATAAAAGGAATTATGGTCTCAGCAAAAATGATCCAATTATGAGATGCGTGATGGAGGCACCAGAGACAAACGAAAATTCAATAGGACAGGAGTTCTCCTTGCTTTTGACAAATGCGAGTTGAAATTGTAAAAAGCAATCATGAGTTTGTGAAATCAGATTATCCCATTGCCCTCCAGGCCAATTTGGCACTGAAGCATTGTTTCTATGGAGTTTTTTCCCCTCCTTAAGTATATGAAATCCAACCTTATTGATCAGAACTTCCAAGACACCCTGCAGTAAGGAATAATAATATTATATTCATGCTTATTACACTACCACAAAATGTGATTAAAAGAAACTGTTCATGAGCCTATAAAGAATGCATAGCTGAAAAGACCAGAGGAGAGGAATCGTTCTGGACAGCATTGAATGTACTCATTTATTCTGAGGACAATAAGAGTAGTCCATAAACTTCTGTGCCCATAGGAAGTGGAACCCCAGCTCACTGGAAACCAGAATTGAGGAAGTTCAAATGTCTTACATTGACAAAAATTATATCTACGATTTCCATACTCATCTAAAAATAACTTTACATCCTTGCACCATATTCTTTAGATTGCTGCTGGACTAGAAATTTACTTAATTCTTCCATCTATTTAATATACAATTTTTTAAAAATGCAAGCCATTTATTAGTGGACTGAAAATTTTATAAATTGATTTAATTTACTTCAGTAGTTTTAAATTATTTTTTCTCACACAATTGTCTATACATTTTACATTTTTTTATAAGTAATTCTTAATCCTTTTGGTGATGACATTCTCCTCTTCCTCATCATAAACATAGAAGATACGAGTCTATAATGTTGGAAACACAAGGACAAATAATAATTTCACTGGACTGAGCTGGAAGTTAGGTTTTGAATAGGATATATACAAATACAGAATGACTACTAAAGGATGAATAATATGTGGTAAAGAGACTGAGGTTCTCTAACCTGTCTGCTTCTTAAACTGCACTTCTTGCACTCCAGCCTTACAGGTTCTTACTTTGAGTATTGTTAATGCAAGTGTCACCATCCACCTTCCCCCAAAAAAGGTTTAAGAGCTACACAGACTGGGAAAGGGCAAGAGACACACTGGGACAGCAATGGCTTACTGGCAAATGGGCGAGGGCCTGACTCAAAAACAATGCAAAATATATTGATTAACTCCACACCTATTGTTTACACACCTATTTGTTTAAAACATAGAAACAATTTTCCTCGAAAACTGAGGACTAAAAACAACACTTACCCGTGGGGCGTCTCTGAACTCAACTCTAGCTCCATTCTGGTCTGATCAAAGTGCACCAGATACAGGTGCTTCCACAGATGTGTCTTAAGCATCCCGCAGGTCATGAAGTCTATGTGCTTTTGATACACAATTAACCCTAAATAGATTGCATATCTTCCCTTTCTCTTCTCCATAACTTGAATTGTCAAGACTTTTGTTACAGTATCCCCTACAGGACTGGACACCAGAGAGTGACCATTTATTTCTGTTTGATTGATGGGGTAAGAATGAGAGAGATGAAGGAACGAGACCTCCTTTTGACCTCTTTGCCCATCTCTGCCTGCTCAGCACCCCTCAGGCTGCACACAGCTAGCCTCTCACCTCCTTTCCAACATCCCTACCCCCTCTCCAGAGGACATCATGTACCTTCACCGAGCTCCAAGGGTAAGGGCAGGGCCTCCGTAACACGAGGGCCTCCCCCAAGGAGAACACTGCTCTAGAGCCATGGCTCTTCGCCACACGTGCACAAACCAAGCACTGAGCTGTCACCTCTCAGGCCACAGCCAAGACTCACATGAGGTATTTTAAAACACACCTGTGTAATGACTGCAGCACAGACATGCCTGTCACAGCCAGGGCTGCTGTTGTGCCCCAGTGCCTCTTCCACCTCTTCCAAGTGTAGTCTAGAGATAAAGCCGCAAGCCACCCCAAATCACTGGTCGTGCTCCATCCAAATATCACTGATTCTATGAATTAGAAATATACCACTTGCCTCAGGAAAATGAAAGGAGCCTGCCAAAACCATGCTTTATTTGAAGTATCTGGCTGTAGAAATTCACTGGTTATTAGCTGAGAATAAACAAGGCAGGATGACTTACACATCCTCCAGAAGGGTTTCTATGGCAATTTCAAACCAAGCTCCCCCCTCTGAAGACACCATGCAGGAAAGCTCTATTGCTATTGATTTTGCAGTGCTATAAAGGACTCAGAATTGCTGCTGCCACAGATCATACTGCTGCTGCTTTCATTTCAGAAAATTGTCATAATCCTATCAAGCAAAGTAGCTTCAAGTGCATCAAAACACTGGATATGCAGTTTAAAAAAAAAAAAAAAGGGGAACTTATGGCAATCTGCAGACTACCAGACATACACCATGGCTGAAACATAGAGATGCTGAACAATGTTCAATTTTATATGTAGCCTGATGGAGAATACCACAAAGCATGTCTCTGCCTCATAGGGGATAAAGGTTCAACTCTATAGGTAGCGCACAAAACTAGAACTTCAAAGATCAGAGCCTGATCCCCCACCAAAACGCATAATGTGGGAAATGTTTCCCTGTTTTGTAGGGAAGTATTTATAAAGCATTCATGAGAGTAATTCCAAGTCACCTCAGTATTGGGATTGATACAGGGCCAGGGCATATAAGCAGGCTTTAACTGAATAACATCAGGGAAAAAAATCTTGCTGGAAAATATCTACATTTTTCCAATCTTAGCAGAGGAATAATTTTTAATTTTTTTTCCTCATAATACAATAGTAAAGTGAGACAACTGTTAATATATCCTCATTAAAGTTCCACTGTAACACAATGCTGATGTTGTGGTTATTTTTACTGTTTCCCTGATGGAAATGCTAACTTTTCCAAACACAACTGAGTAATTAGATCTGGTAATGGTCACCTTAGAATCAGCTCTTGTTATTCAACTAGAAGTCTCTTCGCCAGGTAAACATGAACGTGTCAATAAGAGACACAAATCATTTCTACCATGACTGCAGGGTAAAATCTCCCCTATGTCTTTCTTCTTCTTCTCCTCCCTCCCTACTTTTCTTTTAATTGGAATTTTTGTGCACACCACGGTATCTAAGTAAGTTTTAAAATATAGATAAAATGTACTCATTTACATCAGACTGACCAGAGAAATCACTAATGGGCAACAACACACAGAAGGTTGAGAATGAAAAAACTGTTTTCCTTCACAGACTAAGGAGTCAAAGTTTTAAAATTGCCACTGGAAAAAAAAAAATATTACAGCCTCTTAAATTTGAACAAACCAGCAAGAATACAAGTCTACATTGATTTCTTCTCCAGTTTTGCCTAATACTATAACATCTCTAACTTTATGTTTGTCACAAACTGTGTTTTATCTTCCCATCTATTCTTTCATGGTCTTTATTGTAGAATATTTGATATGGAATGTGAGGTTGTGGTTGCTAATTTTGTCATTTTCAGGTAAGTTTCTTCTTAATCCATCTGTTTTTTCCCCTCCAGCAAAAACAATCCAGTTGATTCAGCAAAGATTTCAACCACAATAGAATAAATATTTTCTATTACAGAGCACATTGTCAAGCCACTCTAACTGGATTCAAAGGCGTTACTGTCTAAATGCTTTCAACAGATGCAAGCCTTGTTCGGAAGGGTACAAAGACATTCTCATGGACAATGTTAACAGAAACACAGTGGGCAGGAAGAGGGAATTGTATTCTGAGGCTGAATCCACTCCTCCATACATACCCACTGTGATTTTCAAGTCCAAAACCTATTGTAGTAAACAACTCTTCCCCGGAATAAATTTCTCCTCCTCCCCCCAAAACAAAGGCAAAAACAAGGGAACTAGTGTAAGCCTGGAGTTAGAAATGGAGCATCCTCCTTTCTGTTAGCTATTAAAATGAGTGGCACCATTTAAAATTATGATGGTTTGATTCCATCTAGTTTATGGAAACATCTAAGGTAGTTATGCACATTTTGTAACTATTGATAATTGTTTTGGTCAGTATGCAAAATAAATCCTTGTCAGTTAATCGTTGACCCTCAGCCAAGTACGTACATCTAAAAACATTGCTGCAAAACTATGATCAACATAATTACCACAAATATCAAGAACGTCAGCACTATTATTCCTGGGAAAGACGTACTGCCTATTCTATGCCTGGTTTTGTTATGCTACAATATTTAGAGATCTATCCTAACTACTTGGCTATTTGTTTTGCTTGCTGGAGTAAATAACACTCTTAAGACTCCAGCCCTATCCAGCTAACAGGAATACTCCTTCCTACCTTTCAATACCTTTCACCTGAGCCTGACATATGGTTGAAAATCTGTTCCTCGAGGACAAACCTTAGGTTTACAGTGCTCTTAGGAGTTGTGAATTTTCTAATCTATGAATCACAAAGGCGAACATTTTGATTTTGCCAAAACCAAGCCTGACACATTCTTTATTCAGCAGCAGAACCAGCTGTGACTACTTAGGTTACCCCCTGGGTTAGACAATATTTATAAATGGTGCATCTACCATAGAAAACTACATGAAGAATATGACGAAAGTTGAGGAAAATGACAATATTTCTGTATCTGGTTACATAACGAACAATTCACAACCATATTTTTGCCAAAATTAAACATCTAGCACTGAGCATAACAAAAAGGTTGTCTTAACCAAAACCCATGCCCCACGCTATAAGGTTTTGCATCTTTAATATCAAAACATTCAAACGCATTATGAAGAAGGCAGCAAATGGAAACTGATATTTCTGCTTATTTGCGAGTATTGTACATAACAATGCACTGCACTTCATACAGGGGTCTGATTGTTTTGTTCCTGCTGTAAATGGTTCTCACAGCTTGCTAGCAGTACATAGGGAACTGAGAGCTCTCTGAAATGTTGCCATTTATTTTTCCATCCCAAAACAAGGCTTATAAGAATTTCTGGTACCAAGAGACAATATCAGTACCAATTATTAGCTTTCCGGTTAGATCCAGAAAGAAAGCATGAGGGAATCAGGTAGCCAGAGCCCAGCACAGGGCAGATGTGAAAAGATAAACACAAGACATATTTCAGGAACCAGGTATTGCATTCCCATAGGTCAAATTCTAGGTAAATTTAGAAGTAAAGGTAGAAAAAAATCCACTGAAAACTACTCCAGATTTAAACAGGTGGGATTGATTATAACTTCTAACAGCAACTGTGTATTTGACAGTTTATCAGACTACCACCCACGAGCAGCCTGGCATGCTGTCAAAACAAACAGAGCAGTATACAACATACGTTGTGCTGCCATTGTAGCAAGCAACGAAAATCTGCATTTCTTCATTTTTCAGTATTTCACTCAGACTACAGCCAATGCGTAGATAGCTCAAGTGCTAAGGTTGCCGATCACATACTGTGGAACTGGAGATGCCAACGCATAGTGCTCTTCCATGGAGAGGGGGGAAAAAAAACCTTAGTGGCATATCATATGTTTTATTTCCATATAAAGACTAATTACTCCTGCTTTTACAGCCCAGCTGTAAACTGAACTTATCGAACACCTCCATAAGTGCAGTAGAAAACAGTACTGTTTCCTGCACACAGCTGGTACATCTAAGGATACATTTTGATCAGTCATGAGATCTCCTTGTTTCGATCTAAAATCAAATCTGGTTTTATTTGGAAATAAAAGAACCCACGTCAAAGAACGATAACCTTCATTGCAAATTTCAATTATGGCTATGTTTTCCTTGTGCTTTGTGCTTGTAACACAGTATGCTGAAATTTCTTCCAAAAGATATTTGCATACAAGTTCTCTTGGATTTGCCTGCTTCTGGACACACTTTTCCACATCTGACATTATCTCTGGTTTGCATTATGTAGATAAACATTCTAAGTCCTGCAGGTCGTCTTTTGACAAACTGGGCATCCACCATCCAAAAGTCCAACATTAAGGCGAGGCTGGTTCACAAATGTACCCCAAGCTTCATGCTTACATTCTTTTTTTTTCAGATTTTTGAACTATGTAGGCTTGATATTTCAGGGTGCGTTTTTCAGCATGATTCTTTTTTGCTGGAAAACCTCGGTCAAAACTGGCTGGCTATTTCTAAACCTCCAGGAAGCAAACATTCTTCCTTGATTTTGAAAACTGTTTTTTCTTTTTTCCCCTCTTTCCTATTTTGGAAGTTTTAGCAGCAACTTGAAATTTGGCAGGGAGGTAGTCTTTGAGTCAACATAGTGCATTTTGTTACCCATGTGAAGAAATGCCCCAATAAGATCAGTGAGAAAGTTTTGAGGAATTAAAGGTCACATGTAGGCAGCAGCCATTTCCTAGATTTCAAAAGCTGATATATCTGAGATTCCTGTCAAAACTCCACAAGCACTTAATGATGTCCAGCTGTTAATGAGCGACTTCCAAGGAGTGTTTGAGCAACCCGGACCTCCTAACAACCCATGTCATATCTCAGAGCACATGGGTATGCTCCATCCTACGGCTATGAAGACAAAAACCTGAATTTCCCTGTAATTACAGTCTTAGCTTGGGGAGTGGTAATGGAGCTGAGAAGGGGACCGTGTGTCAAGAGAAGTATGGCAGTGACTTGCTGCATAAAAGGGACAACTTCTAGAAGCAGTAGTTATTCCACATCATGGATGACAATCTCCTAGCCCCCATCTAGTGTAGCCCCTAAATCCAAGTGTAGACCATCTGATGGGATGTCAGGGTGACAATTCTGACTATTAATGAGACATGCATCCATGGCACATCTTGCGCTCTCAGCCCCCTGAGTTTAGCCTAAACGAAAATGCACAATAAAAAGGTCAAAATTAGCCCAGACCACAACACCCTCTTCAATTCAGAAGAAAACCCCTATAAATACAAAATGGGAGCAATAATCAAGACATATAATTAAGAATTCCTCATTAGTATGGCATAAGTCTTTAACTTTATGCATTACTTTATTTAATATGCTTAAGTACAAAATATTATAATTAATATTAACTGTATTTGGGGGGTCACTACCCATTAACAATGATACGAACATGTGCCTGGGGCCTTTTCTGGCTGCTATCCACATTTTTAATATGCACACCCACGCAAAAAGAGGAATCTAGCCCAAGCTCTGCAGTTCCTTCTCTGCAGAGGTCCAAACATACTTGCTGATGCAATCTGGACAGTTCAAATATGATTCCATGGGTATAGCAGATAAAGGTCAGCAGTAGAGGCCACCAGAGCCAAGTTCACCCTCCAAGAGCTTCCCCACTGTGAAACACTTTTTGTAGAACCTTCCTCCATCCCAAGATTGCAGTTCCTATGGGAAGAGTGGATTCTCTGGCTCTGTGAATGACCACATACAGATATGTGCATACAGACGCCAGCAGCATGGATGAGAAGTGTGCCTTAGGTTGTAAAGACACTGGCTTTCACGACCTGCTTCATGTTGAGGAATAGATATCTTCAGAGGTGCCAGTCATAATCTGAGCTTCATTTTGCAAAATTGTACAAACACTTAAAAAAGCCACAATCTCACCACCGGGAAGCTCATACTTATTATAACAAGTAGCTTGCTTATACCTGATATATGTTTCATGTATTTCTAGTAAAGAACTAGTTTCTCCTAAAGCTTCCTATCCTTTCTCTCAGGTAATGAGTATTTAAAATATGGTAGAAGAAGAGAAGATAGTAATCTTATTACACAAGTCAATTGCAAAAATATCTTCAGAGAAATAAACAGCAGCAAGAAAAGATTGGAGTCAGAGAGATGTAGAGAGAAAAACCCTATCCATACTGGAGCATGTTTTACTATTTCTGTCACCAGAACCAAAATTCTAGATACAGATCACTTTTTTTTAAGAAAATAAAGTAGCGCTGTTTAACCTCTTACAGAATTGAGGTGTAAGTATATTGGTATAGGAACATTAGTAAAAGAGAAACTGTGTGAAAAGGAAAACAAACCAAGAGCTGATAGGAATTACAAAGATGGATTAATTATGAAATAAAGCATTTATTGTTCATTTTTCTAAGGCTGCTTACTTAAAATGATGCCTGTTCTAATTCGTAACAGGCAAACACCAATTTCTATGTCACTGGTGTGCTATAAGCGTTTCCATTGGCAAGAAAAATGTTTGTTCCTGTACTCTGAGAGTGCTGTGACACTTTTTTTTGTCTTTGTAATGCCACTGACAAATTTTCAGGGGCTGTAATGCCTTGAAATTTCCTTCTTGGCTCCATTTCAGATTCCACAATAGGCTTTAGTCCAGGGCATAAGTGTTCTGAGGCAAATTACTGACTCTTGCACTAGTAAGGCAAGACACCACTCAGAAATGTCCAAAGCATTTTCCAAGACACTGCTACAAGTTGGAAAACCAGAGGAAGAACAGAAGAAGAGCTTCTCAGAGCCCTAAAAACCATATTAAGATCACATCCCCGCTGGCTGTACATGGTATGGGTGGTAATTCCCTTAGGGCACTCTGCATTACAGGAACCTTAAAGTTGAAGACCAAATGAATTGTGCTAGCAGGAAAATACCCATGCACCTGGTAAAACTAAAAGCAAGCAAAACCAGGTTCGAACTCTTTCTTCTGTTTGGTGATACTACACATTATTTACATAATTACATTGTCACAAACAATTATTTAAACAATTATTGTCGTTTTAGCAAATGAAATAATGTTATTAAGTAAGCAATTTGGTGTTTTATGCATCGTTTCACTGCAGATTAAAGAAAGGAAAGCCTCCAACAACTTCTTAATTCTAATAAAAATTAATTTACTTATAATAATAATAATGGTTACAGTATCACTGATGCCATTCAGATTCACATTTTGTGAATCTTCAGTGAAGTAAAGATTCCCTGGAAACCAAAACCTGGCCAAAGCTGCTAGCTCACAGTATTTATCTGATGAAAAAACTATATACAGATTTTCCCTAACACAGAAATATTTCCATCTTGGGTGCCAGCAGATGTCATAAGAATAATTACTTCATTTTTAAGTATGAGGATCAGGGGCCACGATGCACTTGCTAATGTTAAAGTGGATCTGAATGTGAACAGTATTTTCAGAAGTACTTCTCAAAGTCTAAGTACTCAGCTTTCTACAGAGTACAGCTCTTCTCACAACAACGAACTCCAACGTGTTTTTACAGATATTCCCAGCTGAATTTCTGCAGTATCTACCAAAAGAACACAAAGCACACTAGCACTGCAAGAGCAATCCAAAAACTACAACTTAAAGAGATCATATTTCTCCTGATGCAAAAATTCCAGCCTGTGTCCTTTGCATCCTCCTGCACCTGTGGATACAGAAGGGTTTTGGTTGGAAGGGTCCTTAAAGATCACCCAGTTCCAACCCCCCTGCCATGGACAGGGACAACTCCCACCAGACCAGGCTGCTCAGTGCCCCATCCAACCTGGCTTGAACACTTCCAGGGAGGGGGGGCATCCACAGCTTCCCTGGGCAACCTGCGCCAGTGCCTCACCGCCCTCATCGTGAAGACATCATAAAATCTCTTCCGATGAGCACGAAGTACCAGAAGAATGCAAGAAGAAGCGAACACATCCTAAACAATCAACATGCATATCTTCCCCCATTTTCCTCCCCCAAGTGTACCCGAAGCCCCCGAAGACGGGACTCTCTCGTTAACCACCACCCAAGACTCGCGGCCAGACGTGGGAGCGAGCCACCCCTGAACTCGCCGCTCCAGGGCGCTGCACTACCGAGCCGGGAGCTCCCCGACCCCGCGCACCGATGCTCCCGGCTCTGGAACTGCTCCCAGAGGGATGCTGCCCCCCGGACCCACCTGAGATGCCGCCTCCGACCACGACCACGTCGTATTTCTCAGCCATGGCGCTGCCCCCTTTCCCAGCTGCTTTCTCCATCCCGCCCTCCCTCGGCGGTGGCAGCGCCGGCACCACCGGCGGGCCCACAGCGCGCTGTCCCGCCCGCCCCGGCCCCGCCCCTGGGCGGAGCCCGCGCCGCGACGGCCAATGGGCATCGTAGGGGGCGTGGTCTAAACTGCCCACGCCCCTTCCACTTGTTGCCGTGTGCCCGGGCCCGACAGGGCGGTGCAGGACTCAACAGAGTGGGAGGGTGGCCGGCTTTGCAGGGGTGACGCCGAGCGCACGTTTTGCTTGATACCGGCTCGGTTTCGGGTTTCCAGCCCGTCCTGGGTGCACCAGAAGGGCTGGAAGCAGAAAGGCAACAGCATTCCTGCTGCGGGATGGCACAGCTTTAGCAGACTGCACTGACTAAGCCCTTTTTATTTGCTAAAATGTAGAAAGTATGTGTGAGTGTGGGAGAGGAGGAGATCCGTGGAGCTACAGTGCCACAGGTTACAGCAATATACAAACCTCTTCTTGTACTAGAATCACATAGCATTCAGTCCACGAGCCAGGGATTGAAGGGTTAACCTTTGCAAGAAATTGGCTTCCCAAAGACAATGCCTGAAATAATAACGGGTTGCCAAAATACCAATTTTGTTTGTACTTCTGCTATTAGGCTCTGAAATACATGATGGTTGTGATTTTTCGTGCATTTTACAGCTCATCCAATTTTTATTGCTGAAGAGTAAATGTCATCCCTGTGAAACTAAGTAGAAAAAATACATAGCCTGCCCATCCCCTTCCAAGTAAGCACAGAAGACCTTTACAATTCACACAATTACAGAAAATCCTAATGCCACTTCGTGTTAAATATTGATATAAATTCTGAGAGTTGCTCAGTTCTGCAGTCAGACGCCATACTTGTGTTAAGACCAAAAATTTGAATGAGAGTGCAGTACTACGCAGTTGGTTTCCTCAGAAATTCCTTGGCTTTCTTATAGTGGGAAAATTTAGAACTTTTTGGGTTGTGCTAATTGTGCCAGATGAACAAGGTGGACCTGTTGAAGTGAGTTCAAGAGGAGGGCTGTAAAAGTGATCCAAGGGATGGAGCACCTCTTCCATGAGAACAGGCTGAGTCATGCTTGTTCAGCCTGGAGAAGAGAAGGGTCCGGGGAGACCTTATTGCAGCCTTTCAGTACTCAAAGGGTGTTTATGAGAAAGTTAGGGACATACTTTTCAATAGGGCCAGCAGCAGTAAGACAAAGAATAATGGTTTTAAACTAAAAGAGGCTACATTTAGACTAGATATAAGGAAGAATTTTTTTCCAATGAGGGTGGTGAAACACTAGAGCAGGTTGCCCAAAGAAGTGGCAGATGCCCCATCCCTGGAAGCTCCTGCAGGAGGGCTGGACTAGATGGCCTTTAAATGTCCCTTCCAAAAAGAGCCATGCTATGATTCTATGACAACAGTGACTGAAGGTGTAAACATCTATGAAATCATCAGGCTATTTGTGGATAAACAGTACATGAGACAGAATAATGGATTTTCTTCCAACATAAACTCAGGTACTTCAAAAAGTAGAATACATGTGCAGTGCTAATTAAATGTGTGGGACTACCTGCAGACAATACTGCTGGTGCTTGCACGCCAGAGTAAAGTGAGCAAAAGTCCAAGATTGTGAGATTGATATGTATTCTGAAGCAGAAAATACCATGCACCAACCCCTGTGTGTGCTTTTTGGGCAAGAAATTCTTTGTTTCTTGAGGGTGGTAAAGATACTCATTCTCACAGATCTGCTAGCCCTGTTGAGGAGGTCACAGGGAATGTGACCAATAAAAGCTTCACCAAGCAGCACCTCCCTCGTAATCCAGGAGCCGAGTCTGGAGGAATAAGCCAAAACATCCTCTGTGATAACAACAGGAAACATGTGTTTCTAGATAACTTGCTGATAGATAAACTTGCCAAAAAATCTCTTGTGCTAAGAAAGAGCTGCAACAGGCTTGTTACAGAGCAATTGGAGTCGAAGTGGTTTTGCCTGGAGCAGCTTTAACAATAAGCTATGATGTCAAAGTGTGAATTACAGACAGTGCGGTTGCCTCAACAGGTGGAGTAACGATCGAAAAAATATATGAGGCTGCTGGAGATTCTCTCAGGCATTAGTAGCCTCCAGGGGTAGCAATGGCTGTCAGAATCACAAAACTGCTAAACCCCTTAGTATCTCTATGATATAAATAAGGGACCTCGGAATAAATCTACTGCAAATTATATAGATCTGCAGATGTCTAGCATTTGCAAAAAAAAACCCAAAACACACAAGCAGATGCTTGAGAACAGTGGGATTAACCCAATGAGAGACAAGCAAGGAGATCTTGTCACTCTCACAACTATATCCATCAGGATTTGCTGAGGACTTGCTGAAAATACAAGCAGCAGGGAAGGAAACAGGATATTAAGAGAGATCCTCCTCCTAAATGTTATGACCACATTTTCAAAGAGAAATTTTAAATGCACAGAAATGCACAGAAAATAAAGGGATGGCAAACTTTACAGTAAAGGAAATTTTATTCCGAGCAGATAAAATTTTATTTAGAAAGAAGTTAACTGTTGTTCAGAACAGAGAGTTGAATAATAAAGAGATGGTCATCAATGGGACCTATTCCATATGTGCTATAAAAAACCAAGAGTACAACTCTGAAGGGTGAGTGTAGGAAGGTGCTGTGGTTGAAACAATTTCCTGGTAATCTGTCTGTTTGATTTATGTCTGCTTCAGTGAATGAGTTGTAGTAATTTGCTGAGCTTGCAAAATGTGCATAGTCATTAATGTGAATGTATAGAAAGTCACAAGACTGATGTAGACTTTTGCATTTACCAGGAAAAAAATATTTCAAGTGGCTGAGAAACAGAGTGAAACATCCAGAGCAAGGCTTTCACTCGAGATCATAGCTGTGTCAACAACAATAAAAATTGTAATATAGCCCCAAGAACAGGCAAAAATGCATCAATTTCTTCATCAAAGAACATGAAGAAAAATATCCATAGACAAATGTCATCGCCAAGTTCTTTATTGCACCACAAGTGGTTTGCTTTCAGTTTTACCAGCTCCTAAAATGAAGAAGTCATGGTTATGTCATCAGTAGCCATAGTTATGTGTTATTTTACACCTGCTTAATATTGCAAACAATGAATAAAATCAGTTATAGTCCCTGTGGAATTCATAGATTCTTTGCATTCCATCCTGATTTCACTGCTACTTTATATTGCCGATCTGAAAACTGGAACAGAAGCATAGGGAAAATCCCTAGCATTATAAAAAAGAGTTTGTCACAATAAAAAAACATTACCTATTGTACATTCATGTATACAATAAATTTTTTTAGTTCTTCATTTGTTTTATGAATGTCTTTTGACAGGTAAACAAAGATCTGCAAGGCAAGAATGCATTATCACTAGAGGACTGATTGTCATTATTAAGATCATAATTACCAACACTTAGCCACCTCTAAAGTCACATAATTCTTATATCTTAACAATATCAACAGAGCTTATATGAAATATCCTAAAACATGCCATCTTAAGTGTTACCGCCAGCTGAAATTTTTGCCATTAACTCATCATCTGTGTTGATTAGCACTCTGCAGGCACAAATATGAGCTTTCCAAAGAGTATCAGAGCCTTTTGCAAAGCTTGATTCACATAAATTTACATTCACAAACACTTTAATTCCGGTAATTAAGTGGTTAGTATTCTGAGTTATGTCAAGCTGAAACATGAAAAACTGCAAAAAATAATCCAGACTTTCCAAAACATCAGACTCGGTAGCTCACTTGGAAGTCATTTTTTGGGCAATAACATGCCTGATATGGAGTAACTTCAAGCCTCAGTGGTAAGTGATATTGTATTTTCTAAGAACAGTGTTCTATTTTGCAAGCATTATCTTAGACTACCTTATGCTAAATTTGGGGTTATCAATTAATTTATGGTGTTAATAATATTTACAGAGATGTTGATTTTGTTTTCCAAGGATTTTATCAGTAAGAGAAATGATAATAGGCAATGTAGCACAATGTTCCACGCCATGACTAGAAAAAGAAGAAAATTGTTTTCTATGAAACATTTCAAGCTTTAGAGCTCTTTCCTCTGAAACAAAAAAAAAATCCAAAGAAACAACCCCAAATCAAAGTCTCTCGAAGGGTTTTATGAAAGTGGAAAGAGAAAAAATATGTATTCCCACATAGCAAGGAAGGGACAGTCCAGCCTCCTGCCCAAAGCAAATTCAGCAGATCCGTCCTAGGGGATGTTCAGACAATCTCTCCGTCTCTCTCTGGTCCACCAAATAGGTAGTTATTTAGACCAAATGGAATAGCCCCAGTATCACAGTATCACAGTATCACAAGGTTGGAAAGGACCTCTGAGATCATCAAGTCCAACCTATAACCTAACACTAACACCAACCATCATCTAAACCGTGGCACTCAGTGCCTTATCCAGTCTCCCCTTAAACACCTCCATGGTCGGTGACTCCACCACCTCCCTGGGCAGCCCATTCCAATGGCCAATCACCCTTTCAGTGAAGAACTTTTTCCTCATATCAAGTCTAAACTTTCCCTGACGAAGCTTAAGTCCATGCCCTCTAGTTCTGCCACTGGTCACCTGAGAGAAGAGACCAATCCCTGCCCGACTACAACCTCCTTTTAGGTAGTTGTAGAGAGCAATGAGGTCTCCCCTGAGCCTCCTCTTCTCTAGACTAAACAGCCCCAACTCCCTCAGTCGCTCCTCATAGGGCTTGTGCTCCAGCCCCTTCACCATCTTCGTTGCCCTCCTCTGAACACATTCCAGTATCCTAACATCCTTCCCAAACTGGGGGGCCCAGAACTGGACACAGTATTCAAGGTGAGGCCTGATCAGTGCTGAGTACAGGGGGACAATAACTTCTCTGGTCCTGCTTACTACACTATTCCTGATGCAGGCTAGGATGCCATTGGCCTTCTTGGCCACCTGGGCACACTGCTGGCTCATGTTGAGCTTCCTATCCACCAGCACTCCCAGGTCCTTTTCTGCCTGACTACTCTCCAGCCACTCTGTCCCCAGTCTGCAGCTCTGCATGGGATTGTTGTGTCCAAAATGAAGTACCCGACATTTGGACTTATTAAACATCATCCCATTAGAATCAGCCCAGCTCTCCAATCTGTCCAGGTCCCTCTGTAGGGCCATCCTACCCTCTAACAGATCAACTCTTCCTCCCAGCTTGGTATCCTCTGCAAACTTGCTGATGATGCACTCAATCCCCTCATCCAGATCATCAATGAAGATATTAAACAGGACGGGACCCAATACCGATCCCTGGGGGACACCACTGGTGACCGGCTGCCAACTGGATGAGACACCATTCACCATCACTCTTTGGGCTCGGCCATCCAGCCAATTCCTAACCCAGCACAGAGTGCAGTATGGTATTCATAAAGAGATTGTGTGACAGATGGATTGGTAAAAATGGGTAAGAAACAATTTAGTAAGCTCTGAATGGTGTTGTAGGGTATAAATGGATATTTCTATTGACTAGGATGTACGTTCCTAGCTTTTCAAGTCCACTTTTTTTTTGCTTAGATGTGTATTTCAAACCATCAGAAAACAATCACCTGTGTGATACTGTAAAACAGTCTTCACTGGTATGAAAAAAATGTACACAAAGATGGCTGTGACATGTTTATTCATCACTGTTCATTTTTACTGGCAAGTTTTCAATAACAATAGCGACTTAATGCTTCCTGACTAGTTCTATTTCAGGCACTGCGTTAAACTCTAATCAATGAATAAGCACCTTGAAGCAAATTATCTTCTCTCATGGCTATTAACATGTGATTAGTTCATTTTCCTTATAATCACAACCAGGAATCTTCTGAAATATAAAGACAGGCAATAAAAATTCAGCATTCGCACTCTGTTTGACCCATGTTTCCCTCTCCCTCAATTACTGAGCATCCAACAAACCTTCTGGTGTGGTGTCCATTCCAAGTGCAAGATACTGGCAGTGGACCACAGAGGGACACATGGGGAGTAAGGTGCTACAAGCCAGCCCCCATCACTGGCAGAGCTTCTGCTCTTCAGTGACCAGTTGGTGCTAGACCTACTTATTTACTTCCCATCCACTTCACCAGTTCAGTGACCTTGGTCTCTTCCACAGTGCCAGATGCAGAAGTCATCATTCATGTGAGTGTCTCCACTTAGAGGCTTGGAAACTTGTAGTGTGGATGAGGAAAATAGGCAACTGCATGTAAGGAGTTTTCTTAAAGCCATGATGAAAATGGCAAGTACTATGACTTTAACAGCCTTAGGTAAATCAGCTAGAATATATTTAAAACATTCATCCAAATTGCAAAGTGCTCCATGACCTGGGAACAGAAAAACAAAATATGAGCTGAGACTTATGCCCTAAGGGGAATGCCCTCGGCTACACACAGTGAAGTTTTCTGTTCCCTCAGAGAAAGTCTCACTACCTCAGGCCACCAAAAGATATTTTGACTTTACAGAAAATTGGAATAGAATTTTAAGTATTTTTAGCCACCTCTGAGATAGGATATGAGCAATAATTTAATTTTTTAAATATTTCCAACTCTTTATTTAATTATATAATGCAACATGCCTAGGCATTTCACACAAAATGTGAAAGTAACAGTTTCAGATGTATGACTTGTGCTAACAAAACAAATAGATGCCATTCAAGTTATAGTTAGTATGTGTGACTAAGAACATTATGCTGGTAACTATTTTTTAATCTCTTTAGCTCACTAGGCTTTGTCTTTAACTATGTGTGTTAGTTCAACTGTCAGTGCTAAGACAGATATGAAGTCTTTGCCTTTCTAATTTATCGTTGTGACTCATTTGCTTATAAAGGGAGTTCTTTTTAATAATTATGAGATTAAATATATTCACTGACTGCAGCAGCAAGAGTTTCAAATATATATATATGTTTGACTTTGCTTTCATATAAAAGAAACCTTGAAATGATTTCAACAAGCATAAATTAAATAAATCCTCTTGGATGCCTAGTTCTACTAGCACTTTTAGCTCCAATGTAAATTCCAGTATGAAGTCAGGAGGTGGGAAAGTAGGAAAGACTGCAAGAAGGACCATGTACGGCTCAAACTGCTGGAGCAACTTCCTCCCATCTTCATGGGGGAAGACCTTGCTAGGCAGCACGTGGTACTTTCATTGCACAACAGAAGGAACAGGCTGGAGGCAGAGTGGCCATACAATCAGTTCATCATATGGGGTCATGTTTGAAAGGAACAGCCCAGATAGCTGACAATGGAAGATTTCTGCTAGAGTTTTGGCCAAAAGGCACTCAAAGACCCCAAGAAGGTGGGCGTCAGCAAGGAGGAGCTGCGGCAGAGCAGCCTTTGCCTCCAGACACAAGGAGAACGTTCTGTTTTCCCTCCCAGACTCTGCTTCTTAGTAAGTATGGGGTTAACGTTCAATGTATATATTTCAGTTCTCAGACTCCATCACTGTGTACCAGACTTACACTACTATATTTCTGAGGGTGTAGTACATTCACTTAATTCCATTCTTAGTTTAGTAGCTCCTGCTGATTTGCCCAGGCTCACTTTTCAGGCTTCAGATACCACATGAATGCAAGTACCTTCTGACCTTTAGGAGGGAGACTGTTGGTATTGCACAACATATGCTCCAGCTAGTGGATAGGACTTTATGTGAAGAACTGAACTTTGGTCACAGTCTTTAAAGCACAAGGCAGACATATACTATGCAGTGTCATTGCTGCTATCAAGTTTTCTTTGTGTCCTTCACCAACATCAGTTAATTTTTATGCATCGAATTTTACAATGCACTTTCAATGTTATTAAGAAAATGTTCCTGTAACTAACCAGCTCCACAGAAAAGCAGTTTGTGTGTAGTACATGGATTGCTGATATCATTTGAGATTAGATCAAAGCTCGTGTAAGAGATAACAACAAGTGAACATGATAGTACAGTTGGAGAACAAGAATTGGTTATAGATCACAAACCCTGGCTGCAGTTTGAATAGGATTTTAGAAGCAGAAATTAAAGGAATGTATAAAGCCTTTTATACAATAACAAAAAAACATCAAAAAACCTTTGCTAAAAGCAGGCCAGAGAAATTTGTCGTGTTCACTCACTGTCTATTAAGTAATACAACATTGGAAACCTGTAGAAATCATCCAAAAAGTAATAAAGGCTGTTCTTCTCTACAAATACTGTATGGGATGTAGCAATCAGTTGAAACCATGTCAATGGCTTTGTCTCTCTTCTAGATTATTGACTTCCTCACTGAATACCTAAATCCTCAGCACCACTCCCAAAAAGAAAATATTCTGCAGGGGTTTGGGAGCCTAACAACCCTTCGTGCCAGCACTCCTCTCCCTGTGCAGTGATCCCAGGCACTTTGCCTTTGGACCTAGCCCTAAGTACCTCCAGATAGAAATGTCACACACACACCTTTCCCCATCTCTGTCATGTTGCTGAACAGGGACAGACCGAACAGCTCATTTCCAATATGCCATTTCTTCTTTTCTTGGAAGTCCTTGACTGAAAGTTACCCTGTAGATTCAACACTCTTTCTAGTCTAGGAATCATATTTTTGTATTGAGTAAATAATGCTGATTGTATGATTTCCTTTTTGCAAATCCAAATAGAGAATCTCAGCTCCTAAAATAGTTTTAAGTTTCTCAGCCATGATTTGCGGTGTTAAAACAAATCCTGGAAATAACATCATGCTCATTTCTAAGACTGACTTAGAGAGAAGTGCATCTTTTTTCCTTGCACGATTACTCAAATGGAGATAGTATGTTATTAGAAATTGACCAAAGGAACGAATTAGCAGATTTCATACTTAAGAACTGTGAATAAATCTGTTAAAGTTAAAATAATGAGAATTGTTATAATTTTTACTGACCTCTGACCTAACTATATGATCTCAGTATTTATGATAATCACTATCACTTACCTGGTGATATACAAACATGCTCTAGAACACTATTACTTCTGCTTCATGCAACTTAGTAATGTATTAAACTTTTTTACTTCAGAGGAAAAAGATCTTAATACCACTCTAGATTTTTTTTTTAAAAAAACAACCTGAAATTATTCTCTGATCAAGGCAATGTGCTTCTAGGAAAAGAAAAACAGAGTAATCAAAGTCCAGTTTGTAATGCCAAGGAAGAAGAAATTAAGGACAGGAAAACTGTTCTCAAATGTGAGCTGCTTGCTGCTTGCCTCAGTGGCACTGATTTGCGTAGAGCTGAAATACCGAGCAGAGATGTAAGTACAATTTACAGCAGCAGGAGGTAGCTGTATTTATATTCTGCTTATGCCTTTAGCACACACTAAGTATACTGCAGTATTTGTAGTGCCAGGACAGGTGCTTGGTCAGGGTGGCAAAGTCCTTGCTGTCACCATATGACCAGACTGTGAAGCTGCACTTCCATCAATAGACTTGAAAATGAGAGGTGCAGCAGTAGGCTGCTGTGCAAGTACCTTGTGCTCCTGAGTAACGGAAAAGTCCATTGGCTATTGTCTCTTCACTTAACGAGTCATGTAATAGCTAGGGCAACTTGTACATTTTTAAAATATTTTTGGATATTTCTTAAGGAATCATAAAAGTGGTTTTCATCCTTGTGAACAGTGTTATAGGCATCATTAGGAGTTCAGCACTCATCTTGCATCTGTGAAAAAAGGGCTGAAGGAAAACCATGCATGGAACTGTATGTTTACTTTTTGCTCACAGTATGGGGGAAAAAGTCACTGGACGATTGTCTGGACAGGCATGAACATGGCTTCATCAGCAGTATCCACCAGGGCTACTTCTCACAACAAAGCCCCCTGCCCACCAGTCTAGATAGCCAATGCCAGGGGAGGCAGCAGGGACAGGAGACTGCATCATCAATCCAGGTGGATGCGACACCGACTCCAAGGTTTGGAAGCAGAGGTGTCTGGCCAGCTCTAGTGATTCACAGCATCTTCCATTTTGCATTTGCAATCTATTAAAAAAATGTACTGGAAGAAAGATGGTGCCTCCAAAGACTGAATTCTGCCCCTAATGAGAAAACTTGTCACTTCTCCACAGAGTGCAGAGTCTGAGGGTGACAGCACAGGCTGAAGTGCCTAGTTAAGTCAGAAGGTGCAAGCACCGTTAGCAAGCGGTCTTGACTATGAATTTCACTTCATATTTTTATGTACCCTGATTTCCCTTTCCAGACTTTTTCTCTTGTCTATGTGAAAGGGCCACCTGGATTCCGGCAGCTTTGACAGCCTCTAGTAATTTGGGGTGCACACACTGAATCCGTTTGACTTGCCTAATGCAATGCTTCGCATATTTCTGTGTGTCAACTACACAGTGCTTAGGTAAGCATCTTTATTATTTGATACTCTTTGGATTTTGACTTCTGGCAGGTCATTTTTTTTTTTGCTATCTTCAATGTAATAGAGCTATTGAAAGGAGCCTACAGCAATAAACAATTTGGTGTGTTTGCTCTATAGTGTGAAAGTACACTTTCTGAACTGTGGGAACCTCCTGTGTGTGAGGTTTTATATCTGCTTTTATGTCTGTGAACTTTTTACCTGCAGAATATTTTGTGTTTGCAGGTGTTAAAGGTTGCGCAGTGGTGAATCAATGAGTCTTTTGAAAGGAGAATTTTACCTCCTCTGCAACTTGACTGGCTTTCAAATGTATTTCTAAGGAGATAATATCCAGACATAAATCTTTTCCTGATAAAACATTTATGTGACGAGCTAATGACTATCGACAGACTTTTCTGGAAAAAGAATGAATAAACAACAAAATTACAATAAAGGTACAGAATTATTATTAAATTACTATTAAAGTTTACAGCTCCTGTATATCTGTGTGCTAGGAAATGTCTATTAATGTGAGCCCCTCCCAAAACACTTTGTTCTGTGTTTTTCTGTGCCTGTTTGAACAACAACCTTTTGAAAAAGCTATGCTTGTTTTCGTTTCAATAGCTACTCTTTTCTAGTTTGTGCATGCCATCTCCATGGACTTCTTGTTTGTCTGAGGTGTGCTGATCACATTCAGATTCCTTGGTGACTGATCTGATTGGAAATAATCCCATTTATTATATATTCTTCCATCAGGACTATATTAGATCTTTTTATCCCATTTTCCACAGAATATCTGTTCATGTATTACCGCATGTGATTCAGATACTTGTGGACTAAAACATATTGATTATCTGCATGTAGGGTTTATATATATATATTGTTCAGTGTTATGCAGTAAAGTAGAAAATCCTTCTTGATGCAAATGCTTTGTTCGTTCTGCCTGCTGCTGTCAGTGGTCAGTGCACTTGTGGAGTTGGCAGGTTAACATTGTCTGAGAATAAATGTCTGTTTGGGTGGAGTAGCCCTGACCTGGCGATTTGGGTAACATGTTGCAATGATCATGCACCTCCAGAGAACAGGAGGGGGCATTCTGGCTATCCCGAATGGCTGTGCATGGGCAGGCAGCACTAGGAGACTTCAGCATAGGACCAATGTCCAGGAGCGAGGGTTGATAAGCTCTTCGTTATTGCATTGTTCCCCATTCATTGCCCTGGAAAATGTATGGTGTTTCTGCTCCTCCTGGCTACACGGCTGGGCAACTGAACCACTTGCTCCCAGCCAACTTGCTGCAGACTTGTTCCCATTCAGTGACAGAACCCATGGAGCTGCTGTGGTGTGGGGGGTGAAAATCCAGTTGCCCATGTCTCTAGCACCTCACAGTAGCTGTGTCCCATGGGGACACGACTGAGACAAAAAATATAGTCTAGTAGCCAAGGGCAAACAGAACAGGTTGCAGGTAAGTGCAACAGAGGCATTGCTGAATAATAGACCAGCTGCTGACCTGCAAGGTGTGCTGGTTGCCAGGGTTCTCCTTCCCAAGCCTGGAGAAGTAGGATCTCCTTCTTGCATGGCTCCTGCTTAAGCACCCAGGTGGACTAAACAGATTCAAGCTTCCCATATGTGAAACAATGTTGCTATTTAATTTCTAGGACATCCATAACCAAAATCCTCCCTTATTGTCAGGCCAAATTAGGAGGGACTGACTCTGAGCACAACTGATCTCTCCTGATTTCACCTGACAAGAAGACACCTAGGTTGTCTGTACAGTTCACAGAGAGAGGGGTGTGTTTCGCAGGCGCAATTTGTCCTGCCGAAATTGTACTTACAGGTAAATGGGTGACAATGGTAGGCAATGTAAATTCATTCCTGCAAAGAAAATAAAGATCCTTTAGAAAAATAAAAACTTTCCTTCCAGCATCAACTAGAACTGGAAAGGAAATGACATGGACCAGACAAGTCCCTTCACACCGTGTAGGGATGCTGCCTCTAGGTTCGCTGTCACTTTATGCATGTAGAGGATTGAGATGCACGAGCTCAAGAGACAGGATCAGGACTCCTACTTATATTTTTGCATGCTTCAGTTCTTCTTTGGCATGTCTAAGACTGGAAAGGGAAGTGCTGAGATCCCAAGGGAAAAAATTCCCGTTCTATCATCCACAAGGTAGGTGTGCTGGCTTTATTCTGTTCCCTCTGAGAAATTTCTTGTTGACCCCACCACCAAGTTTGTCTAAATGAAGACAGACTGGTTTTCAGTTAAATGTATTATACTTGGACAGCTCAGGTAACTATCCTTCTTTTATGCTTCTAGTTTTAACTGCATTGTGATAGTTGTCAACCATCAACCCTCTAATATTGCAACACAAAATCTGACAGACAAGAGTATTTCTAACAAACACTTACCAATGATGACTGTAGCCAAAATCCCAATCTTACTCACACAACCTTGCAGCAGAAGAAATGTGTACGTAAAAAAATTTTTATACATACATCCATGTGTACACACACAAGCATAAAAAATCCTCAAGTTTCAAGCACACATTAGCCCCCTCTTGCCACAAGTCTGAAGGAATTTAGAATAAACAAAGTCCACGTGCTAAGATTACTTTCACAGTCCATCACAACAGAAGCTAACAAAGCCCTTAAAACTGCAAATGCTCATTCAGAGAGGGAAAAGCCTATTATAAATACCCAGTACAAATAAATACCCAAACCGTATATTCAGGTAGTTGACAAATGTGTTTTCTGACTAACTAGCAAAAATCTATTCCAGGAAACAGAAGGTACTTCTAAGCATCTGTAAAAGAAAAGAAAAAAAAAGGAGTAAGGATGCTTTTCCCTTGTCTAGGATTGCAACTGTTGTGGCTTGAATGTAGAAAACATAAATATCCTCAAGTATCTGTTAAACATTTTATTAACAGATAATTCATTTTCTAATAGTAATTAATTTCAGATTTTTTGTTAGCAGTAGCTAAACTTTTTTAGTATGGATAATGTAGTAGTTTTCAGAACTTTTCTCTCATTTCCATCAATAGCAGACAGCTATCTGCAACATCTAATGTAAAAGGAGGGGAGGAAGAAAAAATCATATTTCTTAAAGCTTCCTGATATTTGAAGATTACATAGGCATAGCCAGGGCTAAAATATAATCATCAGATTGGTGGTGCAAATCTGTAATTCAAATGATGCAGTGTCATAAGGCAGCATTTTTCTTGTGCAAATTGGCACACAGTTCATGGCATAGGCTTTTGCCTGTTGTCAAAAGAGCAGGCCTAACTTGGAGGCAGCCTGTGGCCACTGCTGTTACTGCATACCACTGTGCTCTCAGCACTTGTTCCAGAAGAGCATGTGCAGCTCACACGCACAAGTTGGTGAAACACCGCTGAGGAATCCATTCAAACTTCCACAAAGTCAGACTTTACAGTAGTTTTAACTTTGAAGGGTGATGAAGGCCATAGTTCTCTGAGATTATTTTGCATTTTCATGCATCTCTGGCCATGCTCTGTCTAATTAAAGCAGGATATAAAAGCTGAGATATTGCAAAGATGGCTCTTCTCACAGGAGCCAGCATCCACTTTTCCTTCCAGAGGCTCAGCAGCTCCAAACGGTGAATTTGGTCTAGGTGGGTGCTGGGGAGGCAGAGGGGGTGACTGTCACAAAGACCTCATGCCTCAGAGAGACTTTGCATACTCTCATACCTCTTTCTTGTCACACCCTGGAAGTGTTGTGGGGAGCATTTCTGAAGTCCAACAGCCTGTGGATTTGTCGTTCTCCATGCCCAACTACTCCAGCAATGTGACAATTGGTAAGCTGTGAGAAGTGTCCTCTCCGTAGCTAAGCAATCACTCTCCAGTTAGCCATGAAGTCGAGGCTGAAGCAATCTCTTGATGTATAAAGCCTGATGACCAGAGACGTAGGCATGTGACAGAAGGGAACCACATGGGCAGTGGTTGCCCCCAGATCATGGCATAAAATTGGTCTTATTCTCACAAAGTTTCCAGGATTGTGGGTGGCATAGGGCCAAGCACCATCAGACAGGTCCTGCTAAATCATAAAATGGACTCAAAACTGTTGAGATTTAGGAAAAAGGAAAAAAATCAGAAAGAAAAGAAGTGTTTCTGTTATTTCTTTTGCATTGTTACCTTATATCAAGGTTATAGCTGCAGCTTCTTCTCTGCAGCTACGGACAACAGAAGCTTGCTTCTTTGAAAACAACACAGTCCAAGATATAATCATCAGAACCTGTAATCCGGATCTTTAAAGACAAACCGTCATTACCACAAGATGTTTGGTGGAGTCAGAAGAACTGGCAGTACTTGCTTTGCATTGCAGTTGTATGGGGAATCCAACAGTTGTAGTAACTGAGAAAACATCCCAAAATTTTGGCTTTGCTGTCAGAAGAGAAATTCTGAGCTTTCAAGAGTTGTTTTCTTTATTCCTGTTTCTCTACAGTCAGGCCCAAGGCAGCTGGTACAAAAATACAGAATTTCCAGTAATGCAGTTATGATTTCTGTCCAAGCATAATCATTTACATAAAAATGTAAGGCACTCTTAGGAGCAAGCTTCTAGAGACAAGATGTTTTGTGACAATTAGAATCACATATCTCTTTCCACGCTTACCTACTGCACTAATATTCAGCTGTAATAAATGCTTTCTTTCCTTCCTTCCTTCCTTCCAGACCAAAAAACAGGTTGAATGACACGCGGAATATTTATACAATATTTGCAAACACATTATACAAAATCCACTTAATGCACATTGTTGGCACTATAAGACAGGTACTATAAACCAGATGTCACCTTCCAGGCAGTGGCACACGCAGCTGGCACAACAAATGGCAGGTTATCTTCCAGGGACCACAGCAAGAGCAGGCTCCCAGGTTGCCTGCACACAGAATAGGACTCTGTATTTGCTTATCTCTTTGTCCCTTATCTGCTCCTGGCAGATCATTGAGTGGTTGGGAGCCTGCCTGTGCTACCCCTGCCAGGTCCCACACCCCTCTCCCAGGGCACTGTGATGGAGGCAAAGATGTGATGCATTCCTGTTCAGAGGCCATGGGGCTAGGATAGAAGACGTGCTCACCTGTGCTGATATTACTGCCTAAAGTGTTGTCATGGTTCGGACCCTACTCTGCCATGGGACTCCCTTTCCCAAGTCTCACAAGCCCTGTGTAGACCCAAGGAGGAAAGTCTCACAGCCACCAGTCTTTCTTACTTGAGATCCTGCAGTGTTTAGGACAAGGGTGGTGGCTCAGGTGTAGAAGTGCTGCAGAGTGAGTCAGAGGTGAAGTTTCACATCTGTTTCTATTTAAATTCATAAAATGCTAAAAGCCACAGCGATGGAACAAGCTTTCTGAGGCTGCTGATCTCACCAGCAGCAGAGCACCTTGCTGGTCTTTCGCGTAACTTGTTGATTGAAATAGTGGTGTTCACCTCCTTCACTTCAGTGCCATTTAACTGAGACTTTTGAAAACATGGCAATAAGTGGGAATGTGACAGACCTCGTATTCTTAAACATACCAGAAAATGTTTACTTTACAAAGATTTAGCCATTCCCTTGTTTCCCAAGGGAATTTGCAACTTGAGTTGTATCTGGAGAAAGGTGGCAGAGTATGTGCTTGTATTACAGGCTCTATTGCAGCTGCAGCACCAGTGGCTTGTATGTGGATATTAAGAGATAAAACTATAAGCTGGCTAAGATTAACCTAAAGGATTAACATCAGGGGCTATAGATGCTCCTTGTAACAGATCTTGAATAGTGGAATACAGATATCTCACAGGCTAAGAAAAATAACTTTTCTGTGGTCCAACATAGCTAGCTTCTTCTTCCAGAACACGGATAAGGATCTTGGTGGTAAGCTCTAGTCATTAATTAATAGTAAGGAAGGTATCTAAGCCAAAACATTGACAATAAGTGACTGTAACACATAGTTACAGAGTCATAGGCTGTAACTCTGTCCACTCTACCCTCCAGCTCCTGGGACTTGAGCCCTACATCAGCCTAGGCTCTGTGACTTGCCAGCTTGGTGGGTAATCAGTCATATACTAGGATTGCCCCGCTTGCCCAGGGTCCGGCATGCAAGATCGGTGTGAGCTCTGTTGAAACTTGATATCTCTGGAGAAGTAAAAGATAATGCCTGTTTTTCAGAGTTGGATCATTTCTTTTTAAAAGCAGAAAAGTGAAAAGAATATATGCACTCTCATAGGCAAAAGATCAGGTTCTTTGATGGCAACTTAATTTTCATTCAGTTGTTCACTCCCTTGGGGAGGGCTCTGAGGTACAAGATGGATAGTCAGTGTTTTAGATTTTCCTAGCCTTGGATCTTCTCTGACCTATCTTCCTGTTTACCAGAGCTTATTTCTAGCTTAGATACCCTGCCTGCCATTTGAAACAGACAAACATCCTTTCAGCAGTAATAAGCGCTGCACTTGCACCTCAGCAGCCTCTGTTCCCACCCTGGCACTTGTTCTTTGCAGAGGACCTGAAACACAATCCCAAGGACTCCACTAGTACCAGCACCTTTGGATTTTTCCCCTTCCTTTTTCACCTCCCCTCCTTACCATATTTTGTCAGATTGATTTGAGGGATTTTTCCTGATTGGTGGCTTTTAGTAGTGTGTGTCTTTAGTAGTGTGTGGACTAGACCATTCACACAGGAAATGTCTCTCCAATGAAAGCAACTGAGTCGGGTTCAGGGGAGCCATCTCCTGCGGTATCCAGTTGCTAAGCAAGCTGCTGCCAGGCCCCATGTGGCTTCTAAAGGGCTGGCTGGTAAAGCAAAGCATTTGCTTTCCTGATGGGTCACTTCTAAGCTGTGAAAGACATACTCCAGCATAGGAGTATGCAGCCCCTTGCCTGGTGGACGAGGAGTGGAGCTTTATGATGAGGCTTTTAAAAATCCTGCCACACTGTCACTGCAATACCCTTTGCTACCCAATATCTTGTATTAAAAGTTTTCAGGAGATAAAGTGTGATTCTCTGAAAGCTTCAAAAATAGTTAGGTAAAGACATTGGCATCTTCTTTCACACTTGCTTGCCTGCCAGAAAAGCAAAATCCAGAGCTGTACTGGATCTTTAACAACATTCTTTAAACTCAAATTAAGATTTTAGACATTAATAGGTATGATGTTTTTAATTTGCTTCTTTTTTTGCTGTCAGTTATACCATTAACATATTCAAACTCTCTTCCCAGCTGAGCTCTTGCACAGAATCAAATCAGATAAACAACAACAAAATAAAAAATGTTATCACCTTTTCCAAAGGTGTCCTAACTTCTGATGCCATAGGAATTTTGGAAGTGTTTGTGTCTTTTGAAAGATCTGATAATCTTTTCTCTTTTGGATAGTCTCTTAAAACCTTTTCAATGCTCCTATTGAACAACCCTCTACAGACACAGCAAAAGCCACTCTAGAAGCATTTCTTAATCCCGTGTCCAGCCTAGACCATGGCCTGCAGTGCCCTGAAGCAGAATATAGTCTCAAAAGTTGAGCCTGATCAGCCTTGAATATAATTGACTCAGCCCCAACCTATCTTAATTGAACAGTTAATTCCTGCAGATAATAAAAGAGTGTTGTTTCCGCATTGGCTATATTTGATGTGGTCTAAGAAAAAACCTGTGTAGCATGTTTAATATTGATAGAAATTATCTGGAGATATTTTAGACTGATGCTGTGAGATTTGTATACTCTGACTAATTGGTACTCTGGGACCATGAATGCTGCAGACAAGAAGCAATTAGCTGGGTTTGGCTGGAGCTGGGCTCTGGTCCTCAACTGCAGCACTCCTGCTTCCTGGGCAAAATGTGTAGGTTTGGGCAGGGAGACCAGGCATGGCCAAGATCTATCTGCTGCAGCACTGCAAGGAACAAATGGAAGGAGACAAAGGGAAGGAGAGTGATCTGGTTTTGTGGGCAGGCACTGGAAGCTGCCTGGTCATTTCTGTCTATTTAAGCTTCCAGTGCTGAGAGAAATCAGTGACTTCCCTGGGGAGGGAAAAAAGAACTACTATTTACCTTCATATTTCTGCATTTTGTACATGGTCTAATCTCATATTTTAATGTTCTTGGTAATGCTTATTTTGTGTGAAGAGTTGTATTTGGGATTATCAGGCATAAGCATTAAATACGGGCATTTTTCTAGTATTTATTTCCTGATCTGACCTGTGCGCTGCTGCGGAGTGGCCAGATAAGTATGCTAAGTTATGCTAATTGAAGCTACTAGCTAACTGAGAATAAGTATGTTGTGAAACAAAATTCAGTTCTATGTTTCCAACAGAGCATGTTGTTAATGCATAGAGCTCGGTTAAAGAAAAGAAGCCTGCTGAGGAAGACTTTAGAAAAAGCACTGGCCCATTAGCTGATGTGCACATCTCAAATGCCTCAGCATTGTTAAAACAGTTCAACATACAGCTGCTCTCACATCGGTTGAACTGAAGAAAAGGAGAGTTCTCTCATCTTCTTAGCTTTGGCACTGACCGTGAAAATTGGGCTGTGCTGACCTCTGAGCCTGGGGGGACACCTCTGCTGCTGCTGAAGGCTGGGCATCTGCACTGAGTCCCTACAGAGTAAACCTCAGGATGTCTGTGAGGTTACTTACTAGCTCATGAGAGCCCAAGGTAGAGAACAGGACAAGGAAAGGACATGCCCAGGATGACCTGGATTAGACGTAGTCCTTATGAACGAGTACAGTGACAGCTGTGTAGCAATGCTCTCATTAATGCAGATTCAGGTTCTTGTGCATGCCCTTGCCTCCTCAGCTCTTCTGGTTTGTGCTCACACATGGACCAGTCCCCACTTGTGCTGTCTGAGCTCCACCTTTGATGACTTGTTTGGCAGCCTGCGAAGAAAATTAACTGATTGCTATAGTGAAGAATGCCTGATATCCCACATGCCGTATGCTAATTTTTGCTAATGAATTGCTGAACTAAAAAGGCTTAAACTACATGATTTGGATCAATGTCTACTATTAATTCATCAGTGGACACCACCAATAATTTCAAGCTTCATTAGGCAAGAAACTACTCTGCTAACCCCTTTTTCTCATGCATCACTTGGATTACCAAGAAAAGGGAGTTTGTGTAAAAAACCAAACCCTCTAACTGACTTCACCTAAAGCCCAAATGTCTATGTGGTAAATTCATGCAGAATCATCAGGAAAACGCGATGTGATGAAGCTGAGAAGCTGACCTGAGGCTTTCTTTTGGCTTTTACCAATGATTGGCCAAATGATTCTTTTGGTATTTTAGCTACTGCAACATCTGCTGAGGCCTGATGTATACTATTAATGCCCCTTGTGTTTGGGAGGGTAGGAGGGTAAGAGCTCACATCTCTGTTACAGCAGACAGAAAACCATTACTGTCTTCTGGAATTTTGCTATGGATGTCACATAGGCCCCAGACAGCACCTGCCCAGAACTGTCCAGAAAAACTTGCTCAAGGTAAATATTTAAAGAATCTTTGAGGTAACAGCTTGTTGGTAAATATCTTACCGAGATCTTCAGCTGGATAAAAGAATGACATTTTCTTCAATACCTCTGGGGCTCTGCATACAAACATATATTTAACATGGATCAGGCAATACCATAGTTCCCCTTAGTTAATTGCCACAGCCTTGGATAATCTGTATTGCCATAATCTATTGCCATAGGGTTCTTGTGGCTCCTGGGCTCCTAGGCACTGTAGCAGCTGGAACAACTGGCAAAATTCAGAGGACTGGATTATCTGAAAGCCCATTTCTAAACTTGTGAGGCAAGTTGAGCCTTCTGTTGGGCCATATTTTGTCCACAGAAACAGAATTACTTGAATTAGATGTCTTTTGAATGCCAAATTTCATTATTTCAGGTGGATGTTTAGTAATTTATGTTTAATGTTGTTAACAATATCGAAAAGCAAACCATCTGTGCAGTATGCACACAAATACTTAAATAGAGCCATGATTATCAGATTTAAAAAAAACATAAGGGATTCAGATCTGCCAAGCCTTTCATTCTTTTGTCATAATCTTTCTCATGGTGACCTCCCAAACCTCTTTTTCTCTCCTGCTATTCTGTGTCCTCACTCAAAGCATAGATCATGGCACCGAGTGCATGAAAGAAAATGGGGAATACTGCAATATGTGCTTCACTCTTTGCAGATAAAAACTGTGGCAAAGAGTCTTTTTAAGGTGAGGAGGTGGTTACAGGCTTATATTAAATGTGGCTAAATGTACTCTTACAAGTATTTGGAGCAAAACTGGAAAGGCTGAGTTGGCAAAGAGTCACTAATGCATATGCCCTTAACTTTGCTTTTCCTTCCCTGAAATCAACGGAAGCATACATGAGCTGAAAGCTCTTTGCTGCACTGAGCCTATTAAAGGAACCACAAAATGTTGAAGTCTACTTCACTGTATCAAGCAGCCAGAAGGGAAAGCAATAATGAACACCAAAGAGACTGAGGTGGAGCAAACATAATGTAAACTTTCATGTAGATGTGATTAGTAGCCCGTTGTTCCCTCTGTTCATCCAGAAAATATGAAATCTATGGATAATCATCATATTCTGTATGCATTTGCTATCTTTGTTTCTCAAAGATACCAGAGTGAGCTACAAATGAGAATACATAGCAATAATTACGTCCACAGTGGGCTGAAATCAGGAATTTTTCAACCATGCGCAGCAGTGAAGTTGTAGAGGAGGTTTTGGTTCAGCAAGATTGGGCAGTGCCAAGAAGAGTGCAGTGAGTCCTCCCCCAAGCTTTGTAAAGGTAGGTAACTGCTTATTTCATGACCACAAGTGTCCAGGACATCTCTTCTGTCTTTCCTCTTCTGAATGTTTTGGATCCCTTAATCTAAAATGCATGCAGCGCAAATGCGCCCAAATGCACTCAAATGTTCTCTGGACTCAGCAAAACAAAATTTTGGTGTTTTTCTACCTGGTGAAAACTGATAATCCTGATGCTGCTGAAGATTTGGGAGCTTGAGAAGCAATGTTTAGAAGACCCCAAATGTCTACTAGAGAAATCACATTATGCAATGGGCAAGAAGAATGCACAAGGCTGCCTCTGTGTTTATTTATTTATGTAAATACACAATTTATAGCCGCATTGCTGATTCGTTGTTTAGCTGTAATTGGTTTATACAATGGTTACCCAGAGTAATAGATTTCAACACGAATGTCAGCTTGGGTCTTTCATACCTCTGTTTGGCTATTATACCTCACAGTGAAGATACTGAAATAAATTGTTATTTCCTGTGGTAAGCAACAAAGTCCTTGGGACTTCTTACTTGTGGAGGGTTTTCAACTGTGGCAAGTGAGTGTTTTGTACTGGAGTTGTTTCTGTAGTACTTTTTTACCCTTTACATTTGGGGAAAAATAACTCGGGGTAAAATACTTACAGGTCCCTCTAGTACCATGGCTATACCCTCCAGACCTTTTGTATTAATGCTCTGGGTTTTTTTGTGCTATCGTCCTTCCAAGACCAGCAACTCTGCAGCGCTCTTTTCTTGTGGTGCCTGAACTGCTGCAAAGATCCAGGGTGCAGGTGTGCAGATGTGATGGGAGCTGGAAAGCTGGGCGCTACTGATCCAAGAGGATTGTGAATAACACAGCAAATAAGTAGGATTTGCTTTTGAGATGAGCTCCATTTCCAAGGAAGGATTAATTTAGTGGAAAAAATGTTATCTACTCCCCCAGTTGCTCCATGCTTCTTGGTCTCCTGCAGCCTGAGATGCAAGTGTGGACTTCTTTGTTGCTGCTGGTTTGCAGACTTGTTGCTGTAGCCCTGAAACCTGCTGCTGACCAGGAAAAACCTACAGAGCACAATAGCATGAAGACATCTCAGACCCTCCAATGTTACAGCTGTTGCAATATGCACATCCAATTCACAAATAATCTCTGACTGTTAACATTTGACCTAGATTCTCAGATAATGGAAATGGATCATCTTTGCCCAGGTGAGTCAGGAAGGTGTAAACCCTCTTTCTAGTGCAAACTCACCTGTTTTTTGTTGCTGAGAGTGTGGCCCAGTGTGGCTAGGGCTCAGGTTAGGGGTGCACTTTCTTCTGGAGGCACTTCAGTCTGTGATGCTTAGTTTTTCACAGCTCCTGTCTCACATTAGCTGAGTCCTTTAATTCTTTCCTGTGCATGCAAGCAGAGCAGACTTACCTGTTTTCCAGGTGAGAACCTAAGGCCCCTAAATCAGCATCCCAGAGGTGTCTGGGCACCAAGGTAAAGTCCCAGCAGCATGGACGTTGCCTAAGGCAACAGAAAAAGTCTTCTGCAGGGCAGGGACACTCTTTGCCTTTGTAGCTTTGGTCAGATGAAGTCACCTGATCTAAATCATTGTCAGAAATCTCAGACTGGCTCCAGATTGCCTTTCTTCTTGGAGCCTGGCTACCAAAGGGAGAATTTCTTTATCATAAGAGCCACTGAAGAATACATGCAAGTTGGGTCTGCAGGGCAGCTTTTGCAGAGCATGTTGGTGTCTGAAACCAGTGACCACGTACTCTTATGGAAAAACTCTCACACATGGCGCTTCCTCCAGCAAGCTGCCTGGGAGAGTCAGTGACTGGTGAGTGTTAGGTTTGAAGGGAAAGTGTGTTTTCTTCCGCAGACCTCTAATTAAACTGTACAGCAGACCCTCAATTTGTTCGTCTGTGTTGGCTGCTTCTGACAGGAGCTTTCTGTCTGTGCTAGCAGTTGTTATGACACCCACATACCCCAGTGGTGGGAGATGCATACAAATAATCTGTAAATACACAAATGAGTATGTGATCGGGAAAAAGAGAGAGACAAAACACCAGTACAGCTTCTCCTAAACCTACATGCATGCATTTTGAAATCTTTGTATTTCATAGAATCATAGAATCGCTTGGTTGGAAAATATCTTTGAGATAATCATAGAATCCTGAGGTTGAAAAAGACCTCTGAGATCATCGAGTCCAACTGTACCTGACCACTACTAAACCATATTCCTAAGTGCTTCATCTACCTGCCTTTTGAACACCTCCAGGGATGTGGACTCAACCCTGGGCAGCCTGTACTAGTGCCTGACAAATTTGCCCTAAGAGCGGAGTGTAGCCTGGATTTATTTTAATTTTCTTTCTTCCTCTACGAGAGTAGGGGGTTGCCTGGAGATCCCTAGCCCTGGCTGCCGGCCCCGCAGCCCGCGAGAGGGCGGCATCGGCTCGGGAAAGTAACGAGCAGTTCCGCACCGCGCAGCTCCGCACCCGGGAACGGCAGCTCCGCACCTCCCTCGCCCACCCCCCACATCTCCGCGCGTCCCTTTCCTGGCACTGAGCGCAGGTTGTTCACGGAGCCCTTTGCATGCAGCTTACGCTCAATGGTAAAGAGGACACTGCATGCCCCCGTACTCCCTCCTTCTGCCCGAAAAATAAATAAAGAAGAGCAGAAAATTATTTCAGGGCAGAATCGCCCACCCTCGATTTCAACAAACATGGAGAATCCCGAAGTCTGCCAAGTACCCGCATTTGCAGAGAAAAAGTCCACACGGTTGTAAGGGCAGAACACTGGAGCACAGATTCTATGCCCATGCAATGGAAAGCATCCATGCTCCCATGGCAACCTCAGCTCCTGCTGACAGACAATGACGGGAGGATGCTCCACTCCTGAGAGCCTCTGGCATCCTCTGTTTTGCACATCTTTTGGACTCTTCAGTTTACAGCGGAGCCTGCTTAGAGCTGCATCACCCAGCAGGCACGTTATGTTAGTTTCATCCAGCTGCACTGTGAGCTAATTGCAAATTCAAACATGCAAAATTTGCCATAAAATGTAAGAAAGTCAAATGATGTTTCCTCTGTATATTTCTCAGTTAAGAAACCCTACTGTTGGGTTATTTTTTTACTCCTCTCCTGTGGCAAGGATATAGAAATGGAACTATCCCCATTTTGGTACTCCTTCAGGAAAGACAATGAGAACCATTTGCTTTTCCATATGCATCTACCCCCTTGATGGTTCTGTCTTTACAGGGAAAGAGCTCCAGTCTCAGTTAATTTCATATAAAAACTCACTAAATAAAAGGCAATTCATATGTTTCTCCTGATTTAGAAGGGCTAACTAAAGACAAAATCCCATGCATATTTTTCATCGCTTTTTGTGTTCCATATAGCTTGCGTGTTGCTGATGCAAGCCTGGGATCTCAGTGCCTCAGAGTCTGGGTTTTTTTAATGATAGGAGAATCCCTCCCTTTCTCCCCCAAAGGGATTGCCTGAATCTATATGCTGTGGGCCTGACACAGGGACCTTCTCTTTTTTCTCTTTTTGCCTAGTGGTTGTACCAGTTCTACTTCCATAAGCATACAGAATTTCCAGAACACCCTTTGGCAGTGCAGCCCTTCTACATCAATACAGAAATGTGTAATTTTATATTAGTTGCCAGAATTTCTGTATTTCTGTATTTCTATAATTCATGTATTCTAAAATATTTACATTGTTTTCTTTGTTTTTCTTCTGGCCTCATCCCAGCCCAAATCAGACACACCAGAAGCTTTACCTTCTAGTTTAGGTAGTGAACTGTGTGATCTCACTGCAAAGAGGTCCTTGGGAATCTGTAGTGCACTTCTCTGTACAAACACACACACACAAATCTGTGCACACAGCCCAGGGAATTTTTACATGCTCTACTTTGTGTGGTTTAGGATCCAAATAGTGCATACACCTAAGAACAAAGTTTTATAGTCTTTTGTATCTATAGGAAATCAGTAATATGTTAATCAAACATCGAGATAGGTCAATGCTGGAGAAAACCCTTAATAGGAAACTATCTCCAAAAGGTAGAAAGATATTCATGGAATTTTATTACACTTTCCATTTTTGTCATGAACCACACGAGTTATATTATGGGTCATCTGATATTCTCACATGATCCTTGTGTCTAGCACTGGCACTCATGGCTAGAGGAAGTTTTCTTTGGTTTAGTATGACACCATTCTATTTAGATAAATGACTTACAAGAATTTGTTCGCAGCACCTAGCTGCTCTACACTAGAGGACTACATGAGTCTCTGAGGACAAAAGAGGGCCTATATTCCTTTAATTGCAATTTCTATTTTGAAACAGCACAAACAAGGAGGGAATGAAGGCTGAAATATTTAATTTTTTTCTCACAGACTTAAAGTAGCTCACTTCAATTGCACCATGCAATGTCGAGCAGGAAAGACGGGACACAACAGAAGTGGTTGGTTGAAATAGCTATGCAATCAGCCCCCTCTGAAGCATCTTTTGGATGGCAGACCACAGAGCTTGAGACTTTAACATCCAGTGTTGTAACTTGCATAAATCGTGTATGTTCAGACCCTGGGCTCTTGGGGGTCATCACAATATTCAGGCAAAGCCTCAATGCAAAATGTATGGAGGAAGAAAAACTCTATCAAACAACTACTGAAAAACAATGGTTGTTTGGGATACTGTCCAGACAGTCCTACAATCTGTTAGAGATCTACAAAATTGGGAAATCCTTTCCCAGGGTAGCAAAGCATGTAAGTACATAGTTAATAACACACAACGTAATAGTCCCAGGGACTCCAATCAAATTAAGCTATGTGCTTACAAGCTCTGCTGAACTGGAACCAGGTTGCATTAACTTACTTTAACCTCTCCACAGATCACAAACACTAAGCTGAAAACACCTGCCTTAGAGAACTGAATGTAATAGGGAGACACAGGAGGAAGCAATGCTCCAACAAACACCTGTTGGGATGGTATGGGCTGATATCAAGCCTGCTGTGTGACTCCAGGTTTCTGGTGCTATACTGTGATTCAGGGAAATTAAATCAAACTAATCAGAGATCTTGGCCAGTCTCTGTTGACTTTGGTAGGATGATCCTGCATACGGAAAGAGGGGATCTTCTTCATGTAGGAAGAGAAGGACATAAAAGGATCTGTCAGCAATACTCAGTCTACTTATGAGAGATAAGCTGAGCGAAGCACAGGCTGGCTTAGAGCCTGCTGTCAATGGAGTGGCACCTACTTCTGATGTGCATGAATTTGATTCTGTTGTGTCAATTGGAGTTTGCTTTCACTAGCAAGGAGCATTATTGATACTGCCCAAGTTACCTTCCCAGACTAAAATACCCTGCCATTGCCTCTGCAGTTCCCCTACACGGACAATGTGCTGAATTAAGAAATACTTTACTGCTTAATCTCATTCTTTTCAATTGCAATAGGTTTTTTTATCTGAAACACTAATGGGTGCTGTTGTTGGAACTCTGACTCCTCAAAACTGCAGTAGAGCTCACTTAAAATTTTCTGGGTTTCTTTTCTCTGAGTGTCCATCAGAAAATGGCGTGAACTCCTTGAATGGTATACTTTTATATGAGTAAAATTGAACATTCTTAAGGAAACCTGTCAGGGATTGTTGATGGCAACCATTTTGGAAACGATTATAGCATGGACTTCATTTTCCAGCAAATTGCAGGTAACTATAGATCATGTCAAAATAATCAGGTTCAGGTTTTCATGTGTAAAGCCTTTAGCTGTGTAAGGACCAGGTTACTTTTCAGATTGCCTTCATCAGATCACATCTCAATAGGTGTGTGTGCACTAAAGAGTGCTATCCACATACATTTTTTTGAGAGACCCATAATTGTGTACTGCCTTCACTAGGAGACTAAATATTCTCTTTGGGAAACCTTGAGATGTGAAATGAATGTCTCATGGGCACCTGATTCAAACCAAAACTCTCCATGTGATGAATAAACATCTCTGAACATTTCCTTTTCTGCTGTGGAACATGGTCAGTCTCAATACAAGCTGCTAGGATTTCTGTAGTGCTACTATTGTATATTTATTAAGGTTTGTAAGAGGGTTCCCAGTGTGTGACCAGTGGACACGCACAGCCAATAGAATCCACCTCCATGGCCTCCAGAGGGACTTTGTAATAGCGACCAGAGCCAGCCAAATGCTGACACTTAGGTTTTCTTCCATGGTATCTGGGCGTTGGGGAGATTGGGACTGCAGGAGCTGTACAGAGACCAGGGAAACTCTCTGCTCAAGCACTGTCAGGCAGACGATGCCTGTAGCAGACCGGGACTGATGCCCTGCTTACTCCTTCAGACCTTCCCTTACTCTGTGCGATAGCAAGGACCTATTACAAGGTCTGGTCTACTGCACTGTTTCACCATGACATGTCTCCTTTTTTATGCACAGTAGGAACTCTTGAAATGCAATTCAGTACAAAGCAGAGATTTGTCGTTTTAATAATTGTCGTAAACACTGGCAGCAGCAAACAGGTGTTTGTTCAGCTTACACATAATGCTCTAATAGATCACAGTATCACAGTATCACAAGGTTGGAAAGGACCTCTGAGATCATCAAGTCCAACCTATAACCTAACACTAACACCAACACTAACACCAACTATCATCTAAACCATGGCACTCAGTGCCTCATCCAGTCTCCCCTTAAACACCTCCAGGGTCGGTGACTCCATCACCTCCCTGGGCAGCGCATTCCAATGGCCAATCACCCTTTCAGTGAAGAACTTTTTCCTCACATCAAGCCTAAACTTTCCCTGATGAAGCTTAAGTCCATACCCTCTAGTTCTGCCACTGGTCACCTGAGAGAAGAGACCAATCCCTGCCCGACTACAACCTCCTTTTAGGTAGTTGTAGAGAGCAATGAGATCTCCCCTGAGCCTCCTCTTCTCTAGACTAAACAGCCCCAACTCCCTCAGTCGCTCCTCACAGGGCTTGTGCTCCAGCCCCTTCACCATCTTCGTTGCCCTCCTCTGAACACATTCCAGTATCCTAACATCTTTCCCAAACTGGGGGGCCCAGAACTGTACACAATATTCAAGATTAGGCCTGACCAGTGCCGAGTACAGGGGGACGATAACTTCTCTGGTCCTGCTTGCTACACTATTCCTGATGCAGGCCAGAATGCCATTGGCCTTCTTGGCCACCTGGGCACACTGCTGGCTCATGTTGAGCTTCCTGTCAACCAGCACTCCCAGGTCCTTTTCTGCCTGACTACTCTCCAGCCACTCTGTCCCTAGTCTGTAGCTCTGCATGGGATTGTTGTGTCCAAAATGAAGTACCCGACATTTGGACTTATTAAACATCATCGCATTAGAATCAGCCCAGCTCTCCAATCTGTCCAGGTCCCTCTGTAGGGCCATCCTACCCTCTAACATATCAACTCTTCCTCCCAGCTTGGTATCCTCTGCAAACTTGCTGATGATGGACTCAATCCCCTCATCCCGATCATCAATGAAGATATTAAACAGGACGGGACCCAACACCGATCCCTGGGGGACACCACTGGTGAACGGCCGCCAACTGGGTGAAACACCATTCACCACCACTCTTTGGGCTCGGCCATCCAGCCAATTCCTAACCCAGCACAGAGTGCTCCCATCTAGGCCACGGGCTGCCAGCTTCCCTAGGAGTCTACTGTGGGACACAGTGTCAAAGGCCTTGCTGAAGTCCAGGTATACCACATCCACAGCCTTCCTCTCATCCACCAGGCGAGTCACATGGTCATAAAAGGAGATCACGTTGGTGAGGCAGGACCTACCCTTCCTAAATCCATGCAGGCTGGGCCTGATCTCATGACTGTTCTGCAAGTGCCGCCTGATTTCACCCAGGATTATCTGCTCCATGATTTTACCTGGGACTGAGGTCAGGCTGACAGGTCTGTAATTACCTGGATCATCCTTACGGCCCTTCTTATGGATGGGCGTCACATTGGCCAACTTCCAATCTTCCGGGACCTCTCCAGTGAGCCAGGACTGCTGAAAGATGATGGAGATCGGCTTAGCAAGCTCATCCGCCAGCTCTCTCAGCACCCTAGGATGGAACCCATCCGGCCCCATAGACTTATGAGGGTCCAAGCGGCTCAGCAGGTCTCTAACTTCCTCCTCATGGATTGCAGGAGGGCCATATTTCACGGTGCCCCCATCAACCACTTCAGAGGGCCAACTGTCAAGCAAGCTGACATCCTTGCTGTTAAAAACTGAGGCAAAGAAGGCATTAAGTACCTCAGCCTTCTCTGCATCTCTGGTTACTATATTTCCCTCCGCATCCAACAAGGAGTGGAGGTCGCTGCCGCCCTTCTTTCTACCACTGATATATTCATAAAAACTCTTCTTATTATCCTTAACAGAAGTGGCCAATTTGAGCTCCAGCTGGGCTTTTGCTTCCCTGATTTTCCTCCTACACGACTTAACAACATCTTTGAACATGACCTGGCTTACGTCCCCTTCTTTCCAACAACGATACATCCTCTTTTTCTTACCTAGTTCCTTCAGAAGCTCCCTACTCATCCAGGCCGGCCGTCTGCCCCTACGACTCTTCTTACAACACATGGGGACAGCCCGCTCCTGCGCCTTCAAGATTTCATTCTTGAAGTGTATCCAGCCTTCCTGGACCCCCTTGCCACTAAGAACTATTTCCCAGGGTACTTTCCTGACCAGTTCCTTAAATAATCCAAAATCTGCCCGCCAAAAGTCCAGCATCAATGTTCTGTTCCTGGCTTTTCTTATTACATTGTTCAGAGAGAACTCAATTATCTCATGATCGCTACACCCCAGACAGCCTCCGACAGTAACATCACCCACCAGCCCTTCTTTGTTTGTAAACAGCAGGTCAAGGAGAGCCTCACCCCTGGTGGGCTCACTCACCAGCTGTGACAGAAATCAGTCCTCAATACACTCTAAGAACCTCCTGGACTGCCTCCTCTCAGCAGTGTTAAGTTCCCAGCAGATATCCGGAAGGTTAAAGTCTCCTAAAAGAACAAGGGCAGCCGATCTAGAGGCAGCCTCCAGCTGCTTAAACAATAGAAGATCCAAGTCCTCCTCCTGGTCAGGCGGTCTGTAACACACTCCAACCAGGAGGTCAGACCTGACTGCCCCTCTGACCCTTACCCATAGGCACTCAACCTGGTCATCACCGATCTCTACTTCAACAGCATCCAGGGTTTCCCTAGTATAGAGGGCCACCCCTCCACCCCTCCTCTCACGCCTGTCTCTCCTGAAGAGCCTGTAGCCTTCCATGGCAGCACTCCAGTTATGAGAGTCGTTCCACCACGTTTCCGTGATAGCAACTATGTCATAGCTCTCCCGCTGGACCATACAGCACCAGAACCCAGAACTTAATAAATAAAGTAAGGTAACGTAACATAAGTATAAACCTTAGTGACAGAAAGGGAAAAAAAAGAATGATCTCTGAAGACAAAATAATATACTCGTTCATTTTGCATAGTGCAGGGAATGACGTCTCAGCCCATTTCCTCAGAACCTAGCAGAACACAATCTGATGACAAAACGGAACAGCACACCTCAAATTATAGAAAACATCCTATTTTACAGTTAGTATTCAATATACTTAAAAAATATTTTCTCTTTAAAATTTGTGTATTATGTTGAAGTGTCAAGTGAAAACTACATTCTGATTAAGAAATTATAGAAAATCTCAGTGTTATCTATTGCTTTTTCTTGAGCAGAGGTGGGAGGGATGAGGTTGGTCAGACCTTTTGCATTTCCACAGATTTCAGGGGATGCTTCATCAACTTGCCTCCCATATTCTAAAACTGCCTTGAATGTTACCAGCACAATTGGTTTCAGGAAAAATTAATGTATTTTTAAAGATTAATTTTTCTTGCTATTTTTTTTCCTATGGTTGACTTCTACTTGCAGACTGTTCTTCAGAGCCTTCAGTTTTATACAGTCCACATCGTCTAAGTTTATATTATAGCACTGGCTCATTTAATTTCTGTTAGTATATTAGAAGAATTAAATGTATTTTAAACTTTGTTTCATGTGAACGTTTTCTAAGATAAAAGCATCAGATGCCCTCACAAAACAGCAATAAAATTCACATCAACATTCCTGGTGCAGAATCAGGCCCATAGAAAGTCTTGGATGATTTGGTCTGCAGACTTCAGCCTATGAACATCTCACAAAACTAATCTCACAGATAATAAGGATGAAGTGCTATTTCATCAGAATATGAAAGCTAGCAGTGAAGGAAAGCTGCTATGCAGTAAAAGTGCTTAGAATGTGAATACTCCATCCAAAACCTTTTGGCTTAGCTCCTCATTTCTTATTTTGTCCTTGGAAGTGTATGTCATTTTTGTGGTACTTCTTATGAAACAGTAGCTCTTCTGCCATCATTAACACATGGTTGGTGTGAACTGTCAGTTATTCTTGCTTATATTGATGTAGAGACCGCAGCCTCCTAAGAAAAGTCTGTGAAGTTAGTTCAGATTTGGCTTCTCTTCTGGAGAGTAGGATTTAACAGAGAGCAAAATTATTTAAGTGAAGCTTAAAATATCTCAAAATTTTCCTAGTGAAATTACACTATTTTACATTATGTTCATGATGGTAGCATCCCTATGATGAACAACAGACATATTTGATAATTTGAAATGCCTTTGCTCCCTGTAATTTTAATCTACCGTAGGATTATACCTTGTATTTGAATGCTCTAAGAAGAAATTTTTTTGCTCATTTCACATCCATGTGAATATATTCAACTAAAATTACTCAACTATTGGGCCTGATACTGATAATAGTCTTAAAAAGTTAGATTTGAAGTTCAATATCTCCTTAGCTCTCCAGAGTCTCCTACCATTAAAAACCTAATACATTTGTTGGGGCTGGGGGAAAAGTCAATTACAGGGGTTTCTAAAGTGAAATAATTATTGTTTTTTTTCTGTCTGAGGTCATGCTCCAAAGAAAGGTGAGATATAGAAGTGATGAGAAAAAAAAGGCAGTATACATATAATTTAATTTCTCTTTACAATTATTTTTAAAATTGAATGTGATAGAAGACTTTTAGCACTCACATAGGACAATCTACATGATCCGCCTAGATGTAGGTGGATCTACCTACTTTTCCAGCCCATGCAGCCATTTTGAACCTGTGCTGATAAAACCTTACTTTTCCTGTCTGGTTCTGATACGTTTCTTTAGTCTCTAATTTTTATGCCTAATGGAACATCAAGGAATTATCAGAGAATATTGTGTGTTTCATGGAAAAATATTGTAGTGATTTAGCCCCTGTAACAGGTTTTAAAAAATTTATTTGATTTCAATAACATGAATCCAGCCTGTTTCTTTGTACTCTGATGTTGTGCCTTGCAGCCCTGGACAGAAATTAGGCTGATGGACTGACCTGAATTACAGCAACACCTGACACAAGCCCTGGATTGAAATAAACTCCATTGTTTGCAATACTCCAGTGAACCTGTTCAGTGCTGCGCACAGAATGTCCTGCTCTTCATTTGTCACGATTTTTAATTTCACTTGCACTCCATCTTGTCTTTCTCTTGGTTATCAACCATCCATTTCTTCATCAACTTCTCAGCCTCATTCATAGAATTACAGAATCATAGAATGATTTGGTTTCAAAGGGATGTTAAAGATCATTCAGTTCCAACTGCCCTGCCATGGGCAGGGACACCTCCCACAGGATCAGGTTACTCAAACCCTCATCCAACATGGCCTTGAACACCTCCAGGGATGTGGCATCCACAGCTTCTCTGAGCAACTTGTTCCAGTGCCTCACCAATTTCACAGGAAAAAAAATTCTTCCTAATATCTAATCTAATCTCCCCAACAGTCTCTGTGTCCTCCCTCCATGCCTCTCCAACCCTTTTGGTGTCGATGTGCAGTGCTGGATCTTTTCCTTTGACCAAGGTCTTGAGCCTCCTGAAGTGTTTTGTTGTCACCTGCTGTTACACTTCTGATTTCTTCTTCTTACAGTCATTTTGTCTCCTTTAGCAGCACTGGTGCTTTAATCAGCAATGCAACCTTCATGCCCTGCAGCCTATAAATTCTCTAGCAGTGGGTTTTATGGAATACCTGGGACTCCGTTTCCACGCTCCCTCTCCTTTCTCGTGTGTGTTGCTTTGCTGCTTTCACCTCTGTTGGATGTGTCTACCTTTCCTGCTAATGAGTTCACCTTCAACCTCTTTCATTCCCCAGAAATGTAGACAAGCCAGTCCTAAGGAAGAACTCCACTGTAGGCTGTTTCTCTGTGTTTTCATTTTTTTTTGCCAAAGAGAAGAATAAAAATTATTCTAGATGAAAAAAAATCACATTTTTTACAGATTGAGACCAAAGACATCTTGTCTTTGCAGTCCTGATACAGGTGCTGTGGGATTCCTGCCTTTCATTGTGAGATAGAGTGGTTTTTGTGACTTTGTGGATGCAGACTCTGATACAGTGCGAGAAGGAGTTCAGCACAGAAGCCTTGCTTCCCATGGGGAGAAACAGCCTCTGGGCAGCTGCACATGCACAGTTGCATTTTAAATGTAGACTAGAACAAATTGTAACACTGTTAGCAACAAAAAACTTTTCACATTTGCATTTCTGTGATTTCTGTCAGAGGGTGCAATTCCGTTCCCTGCAGTGAGACTATACTTGGTCTCAGTTGAGTGCTTAAATTTTACTTTGCCTGGATCACCCAGCAATGAAATGCTCTCCCTAGAATCTGCCAGAATTGGACTTAACCTACACCTCCCTTATCTTAAGCTGGAACCTAGACCTTATAAGACACAATTTGTTTTTGTGGAATTCAACTTTCAGCATGCTTTATCCCCGTTGCTTCTGCAGGACTTGCACACACACAGCCCCCGTTTTGGCAGGAGATTTTTTTCACTGAAAGGGTTGTCAAGCATTGGAATAGACTGCCCAAGGAAACGGTTGAGTCACCATGCAGATATGGCACTTAGGAATATGGTTTAGTGGTGGACTTTGCAGTATTAGGTTCACTCAATGATTTTAAAGGTCTTTTCCAACCTAATGGATTCTATGATTCTTTGAATATAGATTCACTTAGCTGCTCATTAAAAAATAACATACTTTCACAAACAAGTATTTATGTGAATGCTCTCAGAAAGTTTCTCTGACTGTCTTCAGATGTGAGAGTTTTAAAAGTTGAGTTACACAGAGGAGTAGAAAATCATGTTATTAAAATCAAAGGCAGCCTGTGTTATTACTATATAGACACAAGCAGACATATATTCCACAGTTCTCTTACTCTTAAACCAAACACTCCAGTGGTTTAAGTGTCCTGGTGATTATTTGCAAATTAATGTGTGCTAGACTTGATCTCCAAATTCAGTTCATTCAGTTCTTCCTTACATTTGGGCTTCCCTTAAAACTGCAAAAGGAGATAATGAGTTCTATTTCTTGCTTTTGAGTTGCTCAGGAGTGAAGTTACATTGCTGCCCACAGAGCGCCCTTTACTTTCCACCTCATGACTGTACAGATGTGTATGCAGTGTTTACAGCCATGGTTCTCTTTTCTCATGGATAAGACACAGATGCAATATCAGTCTTCTCCCATTGAATTCTAGCAATATTTAATTTTCTGTAAAGCTCGGAGTGAAAAATTTGTTTTCTTTTCAGCCCTGCAAACTATAATCTTATGAGCCAGCACGTGGCCTTCTTAAAATGACAGAAATCACTTCTGATTGGCCATGGTAATACTTTACCTGGAACTCACCCACTTCTCCTTTAAATTTGCATAAGCACTGGGAAAGGGGCTGCCTTGCATACATTAGACCTCAAATTTTTTTCAGTCAGTTCATAATCAGTGCAAACTTCCTCATGCAGCTGCCAAGTAGGCTCTTGGCTTATCTACAGGGCACAGTGTTTTGAAAGCAAACATGCTTTGCTAGGCTTCTCTTGGCATATCTACTGTAATTCTCCCATCATTCACAGGGTGGGACCTGGGGTAGAGAAGCGAGGCCATTTGTTCAAGTACAATGCCTACTCATGGGTCTCATTTTACCTAAATGTAACTAGTGCCGAGGAGCGAATGCACAAACATATTTAGGTCCTCCAGCTTCCTAATGCAGAACCAGATCCTTGCTGACGAATCCCTTTACCCCTAGCAATCCATTTATATAACTGTACAGTCAGGGCTATTTTTGCAGTGTAGAAAGGGCTGGAAAATTACATCAGTTGCTGACTTTGGCCAACTACCTTTCTCCCCAAGTAGTTCCACTCCTTTTGGCAAGGGGTCACTCAGTGTGAATGAAGGAGAAAAGTTTTTGCTTTAATTACTTTGCATAGCTGAGCTTATCCTTTATGATTTATGCCTCTCTTCTAACCTGAAGGTGCACAACCATGGGTTCTGTGGTGTCCAAGGCTGAAGCTGGGAGGCTGGACTCGCTGTCCAGACCCAGCTTCTTGATCCTGCCTGTTCAATGAGATTTTTTTCATAGGCTATTCTATCTTTGCAAAATCACTCTGCTCAGATCAGGGATGGTGAAGGATCCTCTTTGCTTGCAAGTTGGGCTTCTCTGGACTCCAGAAATCACTGTTTCCTTAATATATAAACAGAAATATATAAATATGGATGAAAATTTCAAATGGCAACATTAACAGTGATGATGTCTACGTTTATGAACAAATTCTGAGGTCATTACTTTGAACACATGAGGCTAGGCAGAAGAAGAATATATTTGCTTACTGGCTCCAGAAAGCTGAACATCCACAAAACAGTGGATGAGTAGTGGTAGCTTGTTGTTTTGCAAGCCTTTTTCCCAAGCCTTAGAAGTCTTTTGTATGTTTAAGTCCACCAAAGAAATACATCTAAAATATCTCCCCTTTTCATGTAGTTTTCTTCTTCAGGAAAGAAGGAAATTTAGGTGCACAACTACTTTACGATTACACTTTTTTTGACTAATAGATAGATGGTGAAACAGATTTTAGTGTGCAGTTGTTCCATACCTTGAAATACAGTATTGCAAACATAAAAGGATAAGAAATACCCCCAGCATCCAGACACTGATGGTAATCAAGAGGTGTCATAGTCATTGCGCACACGTTACTCTGCAAGTAAGTGTGCACAGAGTCTTGGCATATTGAGACAAGTGCTGTACCACACCTTTACGAAAGCATGATACCTGTACAAACTATAATACACACATGCAAAGAACAAAATAAGAATTGATCTTGAAGTTGCAGAGCAGACTTTGAACAAACCGTGTTCCTAGCAAAACTACTGAATTTTTGAGCCACTCCCACCTTGAACACTACCTGAAAATATTGCAGTGGAGTCTTTTGAGTGCTGTTGCTACTATATAAGTGGATAGAATAACATTAAATACCTGCATACATAAATAACATGCATATCATCAAATAAACAGCAAATAAAATTGCAAAATTTCATTGTACAAAACTCAGTGTTGGAACAAACAATTTATGGTCTCTTTTGTTTGTGTATTTATAAGGGAGGCAGAGATGCTAAATTAAGAATTCAGACAACCTAGATACTGTTCATTGCTTTTTCACATCCCAAGCTGAGGCACCTCTGGAGTACAAACTGTCCCACTCTTAAGAATACTACCTTGGAGATATGGGATTAATCACCTTCTGAAGGGGACTATAGAAGGAGCCTGCATAAAACAAGCTTAGACCAGATCCTTAACTTTTACATGACTGAAGTTAAACGAGATGAATTCCTTCTCTGCATTAGTCTATCTGCTTGGAAAGCTGAAGATAATAGCAATTCACTCTCAGAGTGCTCAAGTGAAGATCACTAGTGTAGGTATTACAGTAAATATACTGTTGAGAAGCAGAAAGGTTTCTGGAGAAAATGAGTTTGAAATAAATCAACCCACAGTTTCACAATGTTTAGGGAATACTTTTCAATTGAAAGAAAAACTGCAGGAATTATCCAAAAAGCTTATTTTCAACATCAACTGGGGTATAAGGAAATGTATCCCTCTTAGCAAACACTTCAATGTTCAGCTCTGTGAAAACAAGAAGTCTTGGCTATAAACACAGTCAGAAGCAGATCATTCCTGTCAAAGTGTCCAGGTAATAGAAATATATCAAATATTCCAGGATAATGGAAAACACAGACCATCATCAATTTATAGAGAAGTTACCACAGTGGAGTCTTGTAGGGATCCTCATCAGGTTGAAATGACTGGGCATTGCACTAACATAAATGTTTATTAGTGATAGGTGTTAAGGGAATATAACACTTGAAAAAAACACATCACTAGCCTCAATCACAAACCCATTCTTCTGTTTCTCTACAGGTGCTACCGCCCAGACTTCCTCTCTCAGTCTACATGCAGCCCAACTTTCTTTCTTTTTTTCCTCCTAGCCAAAAATGCATGGCCTGCTCCATGTGAGGTTTAACTTTCAGCAGCCATTTATCAAAGTATTTACCACAGTTCTTTGACAAATCAAATGGAATGAGAAAAAGAGTCTTTGAATCTCAAGGATCATTTCAACCTGTGGTGGTGCTGAGGCAGGTCTAGTTATAACAGTAACAGCTTCTGAAGGCATTAGTGATTTTGCACTAAACAGGAGTATTGTCCTTGGAAGAGGATTCTAGGGCATTTCCTGCATTTCAACAATTTAACTTTCAATTTCAAGTTGTTTTCCTTAAAAGCATGCCTTTCTGGAGTGACAGGGGTTGAATGGACAAAAACATACAGAAAACAAAGGCTGACATATCTTTCCAATAGAAATATCTTCTCTCACAGATGCTACTTTAATATACTATTCTAAACTAAACCTTACATTAACAAAATCAAATCTCTGAAACCATAATGCAATTCAGCAAATGGCCCTTTACCCAGAAGAGAGACAATCCCAATGATGGGGAGGGGACTAGATTGGCTCCACAACAGGGTGCTGTGTGGCAGAAGAATCTGCTGGACACAGGGCACGAGACAAGAACATTCTTAACCAAGTGCAGGCATGTGACTGCACTCCCTGAGTCAGCTGCCTTCAGCTCAGTCCCTCTCAATATCCCATGCAGGTTCTTATCTTCTCCCTGCTGTGAAATAGCATCCCTTAACTTAAAACTCACTGAGCAGAATTTAAGCCAAGGCACACTGCCTTAATTTGGGCTCATGAGGAACAAGCTCCAATCAGTTGCTGAGAGCAAAGTGGGTCAGCCACCCCATGTTTACTAACTCACTTATTTAAAAACTTCTGAACTGTGATTTTCTGTTAAGTAACTTTGGCAAGGCAGTGAAATGAAATCCTAAGTCTGAGGGGTATTTGGCTGTCCTTGCACTCTAAAAGCAAAGACACACTAGGGTACTTTACTACTTTGGGAATATTTGTAGTTTCATCCAATTTTGTCTTTTATTTTAAATTTTCTAAATGAAGATTTATAAAATCTGTGTCCCTTTCCCCCTTCTCTGCCCCACTCCCAAGTCCCTACTCTTACAGTTCATGAAGGGCCCTTCCTGTTGGGGACTGTTGATGGATGGGCAGAAAGGATGCTGTGGTAGGTTTTGGGTCTCAGGGTACCAGTGTTTTAATCTTCAGCTATTGTTGCAGTTGACCTCAGCTAAGCACCCACACAGCTGCCCTCCTATTCCCACACTTCCAGTGGGACAGGGGACAGATAAATAAGAGCAAAAGCAAGAAACTTGTGGGTCAAGATGAATAGAGTTTAATAAGTGAAGGAAAAGGGGAAAAAGCAAGCAATGCGAAGTTAAAAGTCTCTTAACCACCTCTCACAAGCAGACCGATCCCTAGCCAGGCTCCAAATAACAGCAATCTTGGCAGGCAAAAGCCACTCCTCTTTTTCCCTCACCCTAGTTTTATTGCTGAGCATGCACTGTACTGTATGGAAAATTTCTTTGGTCAGCCCAGGTCAACTATACTGGCTGTGTCCCCTCCCAGACTCTTGGCCCCAACCTGCTCCCTATGGGGTGGGAGGTAGGGAGGGGCAGAGTGAGAAAAAGAGAAAGCCTTGACACTATACAAGCACTGTTCAGCAACAGCCAAAACATTGATGTGTTACTAACACTGTTTAGGTCACAGACACAAAACACAGCATCGTAGGGAGTGCTATGAAGAGAGTTAACTCCATCCCAGCCAGACCCAGTACAAATGTTCACGAACGGCACTGGTCAAATGCAGTCTTACTGCAGGATGCCCTAAAATCAAGTCCTGTTTTGTCATGGACAGTCTTTCCTGTCTGCCAAATTTACAGGGGCCATCTCCGAGTTCTCCAAAATATGGGACCCTTCCATGGGCTGTGGGTGTTACTGGCCTTAGCTCTGCCTTCTTCTTTGCTCCATGTTGCAAAGAAGTGCTGGCAATGTGGGACAGAGGGGTGGAGATGACCTCTAGCTGTCCCTTCTCTCATCTAATGTCTCATCAGCTGGAGGTGATTGCAATGTTGGGAATTACATTTTTGATATCACAGCTAGGGGTCTTGAAGCTAACACCACTGCTGTTAGAGAGGCAGCTGAGGGTCTGAAATGCCAGAGCATGAAGCCATAGAGAGCCTGGCATAGAGAATATGAAGGGTGAGAAATTTTGGAGCTCTCTTTGGAAAAAAAGATATACAGGAGAAGCTGTATGGCCAGCAGCCTTATGGGCTCAAGACCTAAAGTTCTTCAACACCTCCTAGTTCATTCCACTAACAAATTGGCTTTAAACTACTCAGTAAGTCCTGCCAAATCATGTCAAGTCCACTAGAGAGGCAAGATGGACTGTATCTTGCACATTTCCATAGCGGTTTTCAAATGGAAAGTTTATTAGGTCAATCAAGATGTATTTGTGGTCAACTTCTTCTGTGAAAAATAGCCTGTCAAACACATGAGGCTAATGATAGGGATCCCATTTCTGCCAAGATATAATTAACAGTCTCACAGTGATATTAAGAGCTGGGAGAGATCATTTCAAGATGAAACTTGGCCTGAATGGCCCATGTCCAGGACTGTTACATTTTCAAATATGCTTTGTAATAGTTCTGAACTAGTATTACATTTAAAATGGCTTGTGCACTTGTAGCCTAGCAGGACTACACATTTCAAAGCATGGGATTCTGTCACTTCCAGCACAGTAATTTGGAGTGGCCACTGTTGTTTACACTCTAATGCGAGGATCAGGGGACAGGATCAAGTGGCAAAATATAACCAGAAGAAATAAAGCTAAACGCCAAGTAGAATGTGAACAGAGGATGGGATGCCCTCTCCTCTCTTGCCCTGAACTTGATGTTGGTTGTAAGCAGTTAGTTACAGGGGTGTCTTCAAAGCCATGAGACAGCACTGGGAGGGCACAACACAGCCCTGTGAGTACCCTCTGCATTGCTGCCCCACCGCAGGCCATGCTAGCAGAGGCTTAGTGCACTGGGAGCACAGAAATTTTGTTTTGAGAGCGGGGCTGTGGGGTCAGCCATGAGATGAAGTGCTGACACTGAGAGTGTCATAAGATGAGTAAGTCTGTTTGTGCCTGTGAAGCGTATGGCTCAGCAGCTGAGATTCTGTTTGGTGCCTCTATGGCTAACAATATAATTATTGTTATGGTGATGCTGTCCTGTTTATTCAGTGCCTTAAATGACATGATGGCACAAACCCACTTGACTCCCTCACACTCTGTCCTGCACCACTGCAGTTGTACCCAGTGAGTTTCCTGTTTACCCAAACAACTACTTGAAACCAGACCAAAATGAAGTGTAACACATCTGAGACAGTTTAAGTACTGCTTCCCTTCTGAATTTCTAAGTACAAAAACCTGGGAAAACCACTTTAAGTTCTCACCTTTCAACCTACGAGTAACTGCAGGCTGAGAGCAATTTCAGCCCTTCTTAAGGAGAGAGCAAAGGATTTCCTTTGCTTGCCAGAAAGCCCTTTATAATTCAGAATTAAGCTATATCAGAGCCATTACAAAAAGACAAACTGAGGCACTTAATTCCCTATCTGGAGAACTGAACAAGGTAAAGAAGCTGAAATTATTCTGCATTCTTCTGGTATTAGGGCTGGCAGGTTAACCTGCTTTTATGTAATTGGACTAATAGCTATGGTTTATTTACATCATACATGAGTACTGTTTCGTAAGATTTCCTTTTATCTCACAATGTCACCCTCTCTGCCCTGAAGAAAATGACTAGTTTCCTAGGAGTGCATTCTTCCACATCATGTGTGAATTGGGCAACAGGCACTGACTTGGCTGATTCAGGGTGCAGCACTGATCATTTTAGTGGTGAGGAAAAAGCACAGATTTGGTTTCGATGAGCAGCATAACAGCTATTGCTATGCTGCTGCACTTCAGCTAGCAATGGCTGCAAGCAATTCCTGACAGCACAGATACCCCAAATCCACAATAATGCTTGTTAATCTTGCAGAGAGAAGACACTGTTGTAAGGAAGGAAAAGAGCAGTTTAATCTGCAAAGGATTACAAGGGGAAAGCACCCACTGGTGTTGTGCCTCTGCCACCCTGATGAGTCTGCAGTTTGCCAGGCTGCAGTTTGCACAGGCTATGTTATTAGGAGATGCCACATTAGGAAAGGGGGCTGGACATGCTTGGAGGCACTAGATGACAAGCAAGATGCAAGAAAATGAATTGCAAGGTAAATAGAAAAGAAAACACGGACCTGAGGAGTGCTAGCCTCGTTTGGTTTGTTATTTGAGGTCTGATGAATTGCTTCCCTAACCATTCACATTTATAATTGGAGCAGCAGTGGGTGAAGAGAAATCTTCAGTTCTTGCTGAGGGAACAGTTCCTCTGTTTTCCAGAGCTCTGCTGCCGAGGTACAGCCTTTTACGTTCCTCACACCTGAGCTGAGTTTTGTTTTTTATGGGTCCTGAATATTTACTTTCTCAATAGAGAGTGCCATATAAAGGGCACATCAGTATGGAATAAGGTACAGAAGTGATAGTATGCAGAAATAAGGAATGGGAAAATAAATAAAATAGCCATGCAAGCCATACGTTAAAAACACAAAGAGATGGGAAAAAGAACCTTCCTGACTTGAAGGGATTGAGGTATGTATTTTGAAAGATGGGCCCACAAAGACCCAAAACACTGGGGAAGAGGCAAGGAACGGGATTTGCATGCCTGAATCCCATACATCTTGGACCTATCCAAAAACTGTGGAGGGACACATTTGACACCGTGAAAGCAAGGTTGACCCAAAACTTCAAAAGAATGGAAGATCACTTGGCGTGGACTTCAGCTCTGTCGCAACCCTTTCCTAACCCAGCTCCTCTCCCCTTGCTCCTTCCTCTGCTCAAAGATGTGTTTTGCACAAGCAAGTGGGAGGAACAGGGCAGATATCCAGGATCCCCACTACAAAAGTATGGTTACACAGGTTCCAGTATAGTTGTATGTATCTGTATCCCAAAAATGACTGCGGTGACTGCAAGAGGTTTGTGAGGCAGACCCACTCCCGTTCCCTAGGAGAAGGTTACTGCAGCCGACCTCTGGCTGCAGCGGGGTGAACGGCAGCCCATGCTCTCAGGCTGCAGGCACTATTTCTCTTATGACTCTTTGGATGTTCATAGCTGTAGTTGTTTTGTGCATCACTAAGGCTGCCAGTTGCTGCCAAACATGTTTCAGAAACAGACCCACAAAGCTTCCGTATTCTCAATATTTAGTGTTAGGTATCAGTCAGTAAAATGCAATAGTTGCAGACCGGCAGTGTTCCCCTCAAGTCTCCCTGCAAATAATGCCACCATTAAATGTTTACCAGTTTATTTGTTGTGACATTTTTCTCTACTTTTCTCTAGTCTTAACAGTGAACTCCAGGCTCCAGTCAATACCTTGTTATGTTGATCTACATTAGACACAAAAATCACAGTTGCATTAGTAATGTGGCTTAATAAAAAAAATCTTAATGCAACATGAAGCCTTTTCTTCTGATGACTACAACAACGACAAAGAGTGGAATTATGGTCATGGCAAGCAAAATGCTGCTTACACAGGCCTTGTCAATTGTTTTATGTCACTTACTTTGATTAAAGGTTTTTCAGTGGAATTGCTGCCAGAACTTATGTTCTCTGAAATGGTGAATATTAGCATAATGTAAAAATGCCTCTGTCTATATGTTAACTCTTTCTCCCAAGGGGAAAAAAAAAAAAGGGCTTTGTTCTGTTCTTCTTCTTCTGTTCTTCTATAAAGTACAATGTTATTTCAAAAGGTTAAACTTTGAGCAGCCTAGTGAGATGAGCTTCTCTGTTTCTCAGCCTGGTGAATGACAAGAGTTTCAGAATATCAATCGAACATCCTTGAGGACCTTGCTGAACCAGTACCTGTCTGTCTGTATCTAAGCAGTTTTGTCACTGACAAGACTCACAGCTTTTGCAAACTATAAGGCCAGAAGAAGAGATAGCCCAAGGTGGGAGGTGAAAGTCCCACCAGTTCTCAGTGCCCCATCTCCAATACCCAGAACAGCTCATCCTCCCTCTCTGCTCACTGGCCCATGATGTGCCATGGGCCTGATGCTGTGGTACTATGAACTTATCTTGGTACAGAATTATTTCTTTTCAGAGTTCATGGCTTGCACATTCAGAAGGTGTTAAATTCCATATAAAATTACTTACAATCCCCAGATTAGACTTATCCTCATCTATGTTCTTGTATCCCATTTGTGTAATGATGAACTAAAATATAGACAGACTCATATTTATTGTTGCATTCTGGGCAGTAGTGACAAGTGCCTAAATGCTGTGTATGCCAAATCAGAAGTGGCTAAACTCCTTTTGCATGTATTTGCTCTTCAGTGGAGAATACCTTTTTTTCCATACATTATTTTCATTAGCTTTGATGATTTTTAGCTCAATCTTATCTGGAGAAGGATATTCTTGTTTTGAACGAGTATCGCCAATTGTTCTCCCTTTTCCTTTCTCGTTTTCTTTGCGCTGTAAGTATATCACTGATGGCAATCTGTTTGTGAGCAGGTGTTTAAAGTCAGCTGAGGGCTGCTACATTATGGTGAGATGTGAAGGCTGCATTGAATCAGCAGCCAGTTTAGGAAATTATCTTTAATATTGCTGGCCTCTGGAGTCTCCGTACGTGTCTGTGCCCCTGTGCCATTTCCCACTCAGCTCTCTGTGTGCCATCTGCAGGCTGAAGCCACCAACTCTCCTCACAGGACTGCTCTCAAGGTGCACAGTGCAGGAGAAGGAAAACCTCACCCTACTAAATTACAGCCTCCAATGTCTTTTAAATCCAGAGCATAAGCAAGGCCCTAAACCTGAATGTGCCCTATAAATTCAGGTTCAAAACCAGCCCCTCTTTTTTTTTTTGCCATCATCGTCTATGTGGATAAGCTGCAGATTCTTCCTTTTCTATTAGACACAGGTTTGAATTAGTCCACTTTTCCTCTGGTCATGTCCCAGAGCAACAATTCTGGGTTTTATGCTGCACACATTTGCATGGCTTTTTCTGGGAAGGGGAAGGGGAAGGGAAGGGAAGGGAAGGGAAGGGAAGGGAAGGGAAGGGAAGGGAAGGGAAGGGAAGGGAAGGGAAGGGAAGGGAAGGGAAGGGAAGGGAAGGGAAGGGAAGGGAAGGGAAGGGAAGGGAAGGGAAGGGAAGGGAAGGGAAGGGAAGGGAAGGGAAGGGAGACTACTCTTCCTATTACAAACTACTGTGCAATTTGCCTCACGGGATAATTTCCACAGAACAGATTTCAGAGTGGAAAAACTTGTCTAGTAGTGAATAGTCAGGTTGTTCATTAAGAAAAATTCTGGTGGAGAAACCTAGTATCTAGATTTGATGAAAAGTTAATGAAACACGCACAACATCCCTATGATCTGCAGCTCATTTTGAACAGAAAGTGAACTCAGATAGGTGCATTTGAGGTTTTTGATAAATATTTCATAAGTATTTGTGCACGACCCAGACCTGGAAGGCAGCAGGGAACCTTGTAGTTAAACTGCCAGGTACACAGAGAGAACAAGACCAGTGCGGAAGAAGAATCCCTCAATGCCTTTGAATGAGAAACAGGACACCAATAAGAAAGTGAACACAAAGGCTTTTTTTAACCTATACTACCTTGGCTATCAGCTCTGAGTAAATGAGCTGTTAATTATTAGAAGGAAAGTCTAAAATAATTAAGATACATTGAAGAACGTGATTTTGTATCGCAGTATCACTGCAAGACTAGAACAAAATGTTGGCTAACATACATTTTTCAATCTATTATTTGTCTGAAAATCTTGTGTGGTATCCTTGTTAAATCTTGCCTGCAAACAACTCTGCACTATAGAAATGAAAGAGCTAACGTGCTTCACACAGCTCCATCCTCATTTTGACAGTAAATACATCAGAAAGTCAAATGCGATCTAGGAAAGTGGGAAAATCTCTAATGCTATCAAATACTGAGATACGTTGAGACAAAGGAACATTGCAGTTAAATTTGTTCCAAAGCTCATACCATCGTAACATAACCAAAGCCAAACTGTAATGCTGAATGCTTAAGAGTTTACAATTGCTTTTTCAGCTATGCATAAATTATGAATGCATATTTCTTTTGCAGATTACGTGTTTAATGAGACTCAGTCTGCTTGGAAATAAGTTTGTCTGTTTAGACAGGCAGGGTATGTGTGAAACACAAATGGATAACCAATGGGCTCACAGTTCTGGAAATAACACCTCCTGACAGCTCTAGGGTAAAGCCTCGCTTTAACCAAGGAAAGGCAGTCAGGCTCACTTTAGCAAGATAATCTGCCCTGACTGCAGTAGCAAGCGAAGCACTTTTTGCTGTTTCACCAAACCCAGTAAAAGAGCCTTTCAGGAGAAAAGTACTTTCCAACAATCTCATTTCTCCTCGTGTCTTAGGGTTGTGCTCTTACTCAAGTGTATCACACACACCTTTTCTCAGATACTCTGGCTGAGCAAAACTCAGTGACTGATTGACTCTAGTTAGCCCGGAAATAGCATGGAACTCTGACCTGGTGGAAAGTCCAAACACAAACTACAAAACCTGAAGAAAGATCAGTTTCCAGTTTCTACAACCCATTCTCTATATACTATAAAAGACAATCTTGAGCTCATAAAGGTGTTTTCTGTACATGTTAGAGAAGCTTCCAGAATAAAATGACCACTGGCTTGGGAAGGAGAGACTTTAAGATGTAAAATAAAGGCATTATGGTTGTGTACTTCTTTAGTGTATTGAAGTGCATATCTGGGACTGGTCTTCTTGCAAGGTTCTCTTTCCACTGGTTATTTGCCTTCAATAAAAATGACACGAGATCGGTGGGTTTATTCTGCATGCTTAAATGCTAGGAAGTAGAAGCTGAAAGTAGTCAAAAGGTAAGATGAAGCAAGAGGCTGAAAAAGAGTGGCTGGTTTGTGAGCGAGACCAGACCTGCTCAGTTGCACTCAGCAACCCTCCCAAGAGCTTTTCTCTGGAGGTTTTCCCCGAAATTTGTCCTCCCTGAGCACCATAGGCTGCAGGGCTCTCAGGTCCCTCTTGGGCAAAACAAGTAGGTACCTGATTTCATGTTTTCATTCCTGTATTTTTCCTTTTTCTTAAAATTCTCTTTTGCCTGCTGGTAATGATTTGCTGCTTCCACACAGGCTTTGTAAAGCCGTAATACCACTGGAGAATCGTCAGTAGAACAGCCTCAGAAGTGTTGCTGACCTGATTGCAAAGTATCACATTAAGAAAATAGAGCTTTTTTTTCCCTTACTCAGTGTACCAGCAGGGTTTCTGCTTGATCACTCTATGTGTGGGAGAGGAATCCAGACACTGCTGCATTACTCACTGGCCTGAATAGAGAAAGCATTTCCGTATGTTTTTCGTAACGTGTGTGTACACATTACAAACTGAACCTTTAAAGCAGTTGCTCTGGATTTCTAGCAGTGATAAAGAGATAAGAATTAGGCTGTCTCTGTCACAGAGGGAAAAATGGCTTTTAGCTTACTGATGTCTATTTTTTTCCTTGGTTTTCATGCCAATATTTTTGATGGTCACATCAACCTAGATATAGAAGATTATTACAATCAAGTTAGCACAAGTCAACCAGGGCTTGAAAGTATTTGTGGTCTCTCTTCTTTTCTTTCCATCACGTCAAGTAAATATTATTGTAGTGTGTATTCATGACCTATTTTGTTTTACTGTAATAGCAGAGACCTGAGATTCAAATACCATCACTCCATTCATATATAGTTATCCTAGATACAAAGCAAGCATTATGCACACTAAATGAATGTATTTAATTATCTTCAATACATTTGAATAAAGTAGTACCACATGATAGGCAATGAATTTCTCACTTATACTGACATACCTGGGGTGATGCGAAGGAGCAGCACTGCTGAGGCCATAATTTCTAACTACTGGAAAAACTCAGACATCACCCATAAGTGCACTGGTTATCACGGGTCCCTAAGAATTTGAAATGTAACTAGAAACAATAATGAGCAAAACTGGGCACTGTAAGCCTTGGGTGTAACATCACCAACACCAACACTTCCAGGGGCGGGAGGAGACTGAAGCCTAGAGGGGCTTGTCACTGCTAGGCAAGATGCCTGGAAGCATTTATCAAGAGCTATTCAATACCTCAGTCTCACAGGGGATAACAAAGTTGCCATCAGCTCAGGACACAAAGAGCAGCTGGTGGTCCTGGATGGACTTAAACTGGTGGAGAGCCACCTTGGAGCTGCTGCTATACTGAGTGGGTGATCCTGACAATGGGACAACCATAATTGGCACCATCAGGATGACCAGGATCAGTCCTGCTAGAGGGAGTCAAGCAAGAGCAGGAAAGTGTCGGAGAAGAGGGAGGGTCCTTGCACTATGGAGGCATGTTGTGGATGAGACTAGAAGGAGGAGAACAAAAGAGAAAGAAGCTTCGCAAGGGAAGAGGGGCAGAAGAATGCAAGTAAGCATGGAAAGAGACTTCATAAATTTGAGAAGCATGAGGATGGCAAGTTGGAGAGGGCATCCAGATAGGAAGGAAAGAGTAAAATAAGTCTGTGAAAGCTAGGGTCTTGAAAAGAGTTGCTATTGATAAAGCAAAAAGAAATCTTGAAGGAGACAATTGCTCAGGTGAGAAAGGGCCTGAGTTTTATAGTAGATATCTTTTTTTCATGGGAAAATGAATGCTGGAGAATGATATTGCCCAAGTAAGTAGAGTGCCTTTGATTTGACTTGAAAAGCAAAGAGAAGGTATAATGATGCTGGATGACACACAGCTGTTATTGGCAGTGGAAACATAAGGAAACCTATTTTTTTTAGTATATGGAAGGCTAAAACTTCATGATAGTCTGGCACTGATCTTCATAACAAAGTGGCTTTCAAGGAACTGATTTTCACTGTGCAAGATATAAAGGCAATATCATAGGAACTGAAGACATACGAAAATTGTGGTTTCTGAGAGGTCATAGTTGTTCCACAGGGAGAAAATGGGTCGTGAGATACTAAAGTGAGGCCATATGAGCAGCTGCCAGAGCTAGCCAGGTTGAGACTGTGGGCTGTGACATGGCCTCACTGCGAACCCCAGTATCACATGCACACAAAATCTTGTGAACCCTCCACTTGAAAAACAGCCTTCAAATGGGCACTTGGGGGCAGTGGCTGCTCAGCAGTAAGGAAGGCAGAAACAGTACGTGATTGCCGGACAGAAACTCTACGAACGCTATTATAGGCAAATAACCATAATGTGAATGCTGCATGGGCCAAATCATAAGCTCTCCAGGTCTCAGAGGCTTTAGTTTTTTGAAATACACCCATGTTCTATCACAGACCTGAATTACAATTGATTCTTTGGTTTTAACTTGCCTCATTTCTTAGGGCATCATGTAACCATGAAAGTGCTCAGGAAAAAAAGTAGGGGCTATCCTTTAGAGTTTGTCCCTTCCTATTTATTTCTTTGCTACAACTAGACTGTCCATGACTTTTTATAGAAGGAGAGAAGAAGCCTGAACCTTGAGAAGCCTGCAGTGACATTTGTAATAGGACCTTCCCCAGTGGATATTGGAATGGATATTCTGTTTTTTACCTGTCTCCATCTAAACACAGAGTTCAATATCAACTCATTTGACAGAACTAAGTGCTTTTTTGTTGAATTCATATATCTCCTTCAGTCCAGCAAACACCAAGGAGCAGACAACGTTACCCTTTCTTATGTCCTGGTTCTCCTCATAAAAGAAGCCTCAGCAAAGAGGTAGGAAGGAAAAGGAGAGGGATTCAAAACTTGCAAACAGTCATCAGAAAGCCCTCTGAAAGGTGCACATAGCCAAGGCTTTAGCATGAATTTGCCTTTCGACAGGAAAAAATTGTACTTGGCATGGTTTCTGTGGGCCAGCAATGGGAGAGGTGCACAGATGTGTACAGACAGATGTGACTGCTCACATCTTCACCTCAGCTTAAGATATTTTTGATCCTCAGAGTCATCAGTCTAGGCAAACCTTTCTCACTGCCTAGGTGAAAGCATTCTTTCTTTCAGCAAGACTTCCTTGGCAAAACATCCAAAATGGAAGCAGGAAGCCATTAGTCCTACAACAGCAGAGGGATAGTACATAACCAATTAGGACCTCTTTAAAAATCTGTGGAAAAGCACGGTGGAAATGTTAGGATTTTATCACAAAGAGCTTCGTGAATTATAATTTGAAAGTTCAAAAGGACAACAAAGAAAAATGTCAAGGCCCCATTGCAGAATTAATCTAAGGAGGAAAAAGTAATCCAATGAAAATAAGCACAGATGATTTCCATGCTTGGTTGTGCATAAAATAAATGTCCCCTTCAGAAACTGGAGATTAAAACGAATGCTTCAAGTTTTAGTGGTGCAAACAAATAGGGGAGAAGAGATTTATGGCATTTTATAGTTTAATTTTTTTCCTTTTATTCTATGCCAAATTGCCCAAACTCTGTTATACATAGAAAAAACACACGTGTCAAAATCAAAGCAAAATATAGATTAAAAAAAACGCTGAGATCTCACTTTCGTAACTCTCAAACTCTCAGACCTCACTTTCATAATTATCTGAGAAAGAGTTAATTAAGTCTATTAGTGTGAAAAAAACTTATTTTCTGATATATGTTATTTACCATATTTTATGCACATGGCTGCTGATTTTATGCATTATTAATTTTTTTTTAATATTCTAGGGTTTGGTCTTCTTGGATTGTCAACCAAGTGCGGGAGCAAACTGTTTCACAGGAAAGAAGCTCTGTAGAAGAAAGACTAGAAAAACACATCCTTTAGGGTTCTGCCTGATATGATTCCTCATGGACCCTGAGCTTTCTACTCCCAACAGATGCATAATGGGAGAGCAGCTGAAGGTTTCCCATCTCACTTCGGGGAGTGTACAGAAGGCAAAATTGAATTACACTCCAAGCAGGAGGGCTGTAGAACCTCCATCCTGCAGTGGTTCTTTGATGTTGTTCTTCAGAGGCAAGTGCAAATGGAGAGATCTACAGAGCTAGAATAAAACCAAGCTCTTAATTTGAAGACTGTAATTTTCTGCAGGATTTACAGCGAACTGAAATAAGAGTCCTGTTTGTTTTCTCTCAAAATTCCGAGGGCTATCATTCTTGCAGAGTTTATTTTATTTTATCTTTTATAATTTCTGGATGACATTAAAAATGAGCATTTTCTTTGGTCAATCAGTTCAGCACGTTCTTGAGTAAAGAGCTGGATATGAGAGGCCATGGTGTAATCTCAATAAATTCAGTAGAGCCTAACATCACTGGGATCAGTGCTGAATCTCCATACTCATTGCCAGAGGCAGATCCAGAAACTGGACAGAAAAGAATGTAAAGTTTGTAGATGTTCAACTATCATCCATAACTACTTGGTAATAAAGCAGAAAGAATGAAAGAAAAAAATTATTTTGAAGTAATCCTGTCTTGTTGGCAGAAGAAAAGTAAGTACACAATTAATAACTCATAATGCAGAAATAACAATCTATAATACCTTCCTCTGAAAACAGTAGCAACGATCTGGGTTTCATCAGTTTTGCATTGTCCTGGACAGGTCATTTACCTATCTGCATTCTGCAATTAAGTTTCCTCAATTAATGCTAATATCAAGTTATTTTTGTTGAAATCAGACTCGCAAAAAAGCAATAAGCAATGTAGGATTAGCATTAATAAGAAAAAAAACCCCAAGCATATTATGCCTACTGGGTTTTTGCTGTTACAGTTCCAATTCCACTTCCACCTCCACTATTAATAAGACTCTAAGTGAAATTGGGTTCTTTGATGACAGAAAAAATAATGTTGTACTTCTAAAGGATTTTTTTTCTTGCAGAACCTGTTATAAGCAGAGCAATTCTGTGGATGCAATGGAAGGCAAATGTCAGAAACAGAGGGCAAATCTGCTTCTCAAATCATTTGAAAATGGCAGTTGCCATGCAAATAGTAATCCAAGAGGGGCAGAAATTGCAAACCCCTGCCTACCACAGTAGCCTGAAGTCCTTTACTTTGTAGTACATGGAGATCCCAGATAAAAGAGTCTAGAGGAGCACTATGAAGTGCAAGGGCCACCTCACATTTAATGCTCACTCCCCCTCTTTTGCCTCAGAAGCTAAAGAAGCTGTTTTGAGTGTATTACAGCCAATTTCTAGCTATGGCTTTGTCTGTCACAAAATCTGTGAATTTAATTCCTTACAGGTGACAGGGGTTTGTTGACTGAAGGCAGCTTTGAGGAACAGAGTACTTAACTGGGTCGTATGTTGATGTTTCATACACAGGTAGAGAAGAGATGATAAAATCACCACAAATTTGAGTTTTACACACTGGATAAAAAGCACTGTAGAAGATTCATTATTACTGTTCTTCAAAAGCTCTCCATAGTGCAGCATCCCTGAATGCAATGCATTTAAGCCATCAGGAAAGAAGAGTTGTGATATTTCACAGATAGGGTAAGGCTATGGACCAGGGACTGACCAAAATGAGATACCACTGAGACACATCTCTGTATACGAGAGGGCTCCGTTTCAGTCTCATCAAACTACTGCAAGAAGAGGATGCATGAGAGAGTGTGTGCCAGGTAAACAACGGAGCCCTTAAACCTACTCAGAAGAAAAGGTGAAAGATAAAGACAGAGCCCTCTCCAGCCAGAGAGCATTCCAGAACTCAGGCAGGGTATCGCCTCCCCTTTGTAGATTTGCAGTATATCTCAAGGCTTTCCAAGCCAGGTTGCCCCTTACTACAGAGACCAAAGAAGAGATCGAAAGGTTCCTGTGTCTAATACCCATCCTCTCCTGTATCCCCACCGTTTTCTCTCAAAAAAAGGAGGAAAAACCCACAAAAATATGTTGCTTCAGAAAGCCAAGACCAGTGCTGTTTTTTTCCAAACACCAAGCACTGCTTGCAGACCACGGGAAAAAGGCCTGGTGAAGGTTTGTGAACAACGCTATCTATGGACCACTGCCATTGACAACATCTTCGGTGTGCCACGGAGTCCTTCAGAGGGGAAGAACACCTTGCCTATGTGCCTTTGGGCTGCAGAGAACACTTGGGGTCGAGGCAGCAATTGGCTTTGCTTGCACGGATGGAGGGAGAGACAGACTAAAGCAGAAATGTGTCACCTCCTAGACAGCAACCTCTGCCTCCAAGAGGTTTCGAGGAAATCTCAGTTTCTTCCCAAAGCCCTTGCTGTGCCAGTTTAGACCTCTTGACTACAGTAACCTACTTATGATTCAATCTGTTCCTGTAAAGGGCTGCAGTCTGGCATTTTGTCATTAGCTAGAAAATAAACTCTTCAATAGAGTTGCTACAAACAGTATGATCCTGGGACTGGAGCTCTGTAAATGAGGTTTTTAAGAGGAGCATGGCATTTAGTAGTGATGCAGACAAGAACAAATGAAGCATATAAGTAATTTATTCTCATCTGTCACAGGAGCTGCCCTACATAAAAGCCAGATCACCTTTGGCAAGTGCCAGAAGTATTTCTAGATGAAGTATTATAATACGGACAATCCTAGGACCACTATGCCTCTTTTTTAAAAGCGCATATGCTTACTTTTATTCCCAGGTTTAGAATGAATAGAGTTTTGGAAACATTCACAGGACAGTCTGGTGCAAATGTAGAACCACATTTAGGCAAAACGGAGCACAGTCGAAGGACTGTTTTGGGGGACTGTAGGTTTGATTAATCAGCTTGATAGCATTCTTCTTGGGAATGAGCTCCATGCTTGCATAGTGCTATGATTTAATACCCAAGTACAAAAAAAGTGCTGTAGTCCAGAGCAGGATGGTTCACTTCAAGTGAAACAAAATCCAACACACACCTTGGTGCTGTAGCTTGTGGCTCCCAAGACAGTTCCTGACAAGAGTACATTACTGTTTGCCTATAACCCTTCATGCAAGAAGTATCTGACAAGGAACAATGGTGTTCCTCTGCTCTGTCAAAGTTTTGGACCTGTATGCTGCAGATATATGGATTGCTTGGTGCCACTGCTGAAATAAATGTGACCCTTGTAAATCCTCTGTCTCATACTTCCAAAGCATATAGCAAATATACTACAGGGAGTAGACTTTTCCATGCAGTTTTTCCAGATGTATCATCTTTACCACTCCAGCATCAGTCCTCATTCCTCTGCCTGCAATTTAAATTTTTGTATTACTGACTACTTCAGTGCTTTGCAGAGTGGTGGTTTTTTTTGCTTTTGTAGGAAGTAGACAATTGCCCTATTCAAAGTAGATTTTTCTTGGTGAGAAACTAGGAATAGCAGGAAAATAGAAAGACCTACAAAGAGTTTAAAAAAATAGCCTCCTTGAGAAAAACTAGATGGAAATACTTATAGATGTAAGCTAAAAAAAAGGAAAAAAAAAGAGACATCCCAGCACGTTTGTGGGGTTTCAGTTGATCACTTGTGAGCACTGACCCAATGAGGCGGCCCCACATGGGAGCTGTCCATCCATATGCTTCTCTGCAGCCCCTCAGGCACTATAACACAGTTATAGGCACCTCACCACCCTGGGCTCTATGGGGGCTATTGCTGATAAGTGCTCACAGATCCACACTGGATGCCCAGGTTTGGGTGCTGAGGCTGCACCATCAGTGACATGATGTCTTCTTTCTTCTAGCCCTGTGTTTGTGTGTCTTTCCTACTGATAGCCTTGTTGTCTGCTCAGAAATATCTGCATAACCATGCTGGATGCTGCTGATTGATCTGAAAAAATGCAGAAAAGTGCTCTGAGTGGTTCCCAGCAGTGGTCATGAGAGCTGCCAAAGAGCACAGCACGGAAGGTTGCTAGGCAGCTTTGGCAACCCTCTGCTCACAAATCAGCTGATGATCCTGGTGCTGAACCTGAGGATGGGGCTCTGCTTTCCCTCAAAGGCTATGATCCAGTTAGGGGCAGTTGACAAGGAGGTAATGGCTTGTGTGGTACTCACCAAGAGCAAAGCAAGATTCAGCTCTAGCTGCAGCCACAGAATTAACCCTTCTGTAAGGAGAGTCTACAAGGGGCTATCTGTGACCTGGACATGGAGTGGAGAGAAGGAGGCAGGTGGGCCAAATCTCTTCTGGGACACCTCCCTGGTCCTAGTGTAGCATGACCTTAGGAGGGTTGTTCACTGCACGTGTGGCTAGGAATTACAAAGGCATGATGTGATGGTGATTTGGCATGTGTAGCACTGCAGTGCCTCAGTTGTGCAAAGTGTGGGTGCTGCCAGCGAGGAGGGCAGGCATGTCAAAAGGTGCACCGAAAGACCACCCCAAGGGCTGAGGACCATGTTGCAGGGTCCACGTCCAGAGTATGGCTGGAGAGAAGCAGGACTTTAACATTGTTTATCCCTGCATGGTTTGTTTCGCAGACTTCTGTAGTGGCATCTCTCACTTATCTCTTGCTATCAAGCAATGCCAGTCACATCAGTCACACAGGATCTAAGATTGTCTTATTTCTTGTCAATATCAAGCTATTACAGTCTGAAATCTATAAAGGTATTAACATTTCAGGAATCAAATCATGAAATCATTGTAACAGGCAAAAACTGTTTGCATTCAGATCATGCCTCTGAAGGTCTAACATTGATTTTAAATTCTGCAGCCCACTCCTCCTGCTTGGGCCCTGGTGGGCTGAAAGATGCTGAACCTGCTAAAAGCCCCAGTCAGAGATACATATATCTGGGAGAAGGAGCCCGGAGAAGGCTGAGAGAATGCTGCCGCAGAAGCACAAGAGGCAGTCCCTGTTCTCATCAAATGATATTGTGATGCAGAGCAAAAATGCCTTTCCTTCACCAATACACCATTTGAATGCACTCTGTGACCACAGAAAAATAACATTTCACAATACGTAGAATCATAGAATCATAGAATGGTTTGGGTTGGAGGGTTGACCTTAGAGATCATCCAGTTCCACTCCCTCTGCCATGGGCAGGGACACTTCCCACCAGACCAGGCTGTTCAAGGCCCCATCCAATCTGACCTTGAACACTTCCAGAGAGGCGGCATCTGCATCTTGCCTGGGAAATCTGTGCCAGTATCTCACCACCCTCATTGTGAAGTATTTCTTCTTAATATCTAATCTAAATCTTACCCCTTCCAAGTTAAAGGTGTTCCCCACTACAAGCCCTTGTAAAATGTCCCTCCTCATCTTTCTTATAGGCCCCCTTCAGGTACTGGAGGACCTCTACAAGGTCTCCCCGGAACCTTCTCTTCTCCAGGCTGAACAACTCCAACTCTCTCAGCCTGTCGTCATAGCAGAGGTACCCCAGTCCTTTGATCATCCTCGCAGCCTCCTCTGGACCTGCTCCAAGAGTTCTATATTGTTCTTATGTTGGGCATTCCAGAACTGGACATAATACTCCAGGTGGGGTCTCACAAGAATAGAGTAGAGGGGTAGAATCCCCTCCCTTGCCCTGGTGGTAATGCTTCTTTTGACGCAGCCCAGGGCACAGTTGACCTCTGTGCTGCAAGCGCATGCTTTTGGTTCATGTTGAGCTTCTCATCAACCAGCACCCCCAAGTCCTTCTCTGCAGGGCTGCTCTAAATCACATCATCCCCCATCTTGTATCGAAACCACGGATTACCCTGACCCAGGTGTAGGACCTTATACATGGCCTTGTTGAACCTCATGAGGTTCACACAGGCCCACTTCTCCAACTTGTCCAGGTCCCTCTGGATGACATCACATCCTTCTGGTGTGACTACTGTCCTACTCAGCTTGGTGTCATCCACAAACTTGCCAAGGGTGCACTCAATCCTGCTGTCTACATCATTAATGAAATTATTAAATGGTGCTGGTCCCAGTATGGATCCCTGAGGGACATCGCTCATCACAGGTCTCCATCTGGACATTGAGCTGTTGACAGCTACTCTCTGAATGCGACCATCCAACCAATTCCTTATCCACTGAACAGTTCACCCATCAAATTCACATCCCTCCAATTTAAGGAGAAGAATGTTGTGGGGGACTATGTCAAAGGCTTTATAAGAAGTCCAAATAGACAACATCCATTGCTTTCCCTGTGTCCACTGATGTGGTCACTCCATCATAGAAAGCCACTAGATAGGGCAGGCAGGACTTGTCCATGGAGAAGCCATGTTGGCTTACTTGCAACATCTCCCTGTCCTCCTCCTAGGAGGATTTGTTCCATGATCTTTCCAGGCACAGAGGTGAAGTTGACATGCTTTACCAAATCACAGAAACTCTTCTAACATAAATTTTGTTCAGCAAGATTTTCTATAACATCTTTGCTAATGAAAAATTGCTTACCTGAATGGTGGCTGGCATTTGTTTTCTCCAGGTTTTGCAAATAGTAATAAAGTTGGGTTTGGGTAGGGGCTGTGGAGCTGTGGGGTTTTTTTCTTTCTTCTGTTTTTCCCTGAAGGACAAACTGCTTTTGCAGTAACTAAGGTAGCCACTAGAGTTAAGGCTATTATACTTCCAGAGGCTACTCATTAACAAGACATTTGGGTGTACCACAGATGATTTTAGTGCTCTTATTTGGAGGACAAATGGTCAAATGGTTTCTACTTGTGTAGAAACAAAAAATATTCTAAAGAAGAATTTTTTGTAGTCCAGAAAAAAAAGGAAAAAATCCACAGGATCCCTGTAGCTACAAAAACGTTCTTTAGCTTTTTAACACCTTTATACTTAGAGTTCAACTTGTTTTTCCTTTCCTTTTCTAATTTTTTTCATCATTTTTATTTCTTCGCTAGTACCAAGAGAGGATACATTGCTGCAAGTAAAATAAACTTTTATCTAGGATTTCTCCATGTACTAAAATTACAGTTGTATATGCCCAAATGATGGTTAAGTAAGGGACTCAAGCAACCAGTTAATGAGCAGTTCTTCATTAAAGTCACTGCAGGAAGAGTTTAAAGTTCACCTTATTCTCCTGTCCTTCATAGATGAGGCCTTGAAATTCCCCTCTGAATATTTATTCGTTTTTTCTCTAAGTTTTTTGTAAATTTATTATCACAGTATAGAAAAATGAACATGATTTTATGGTTCTATTTCATAGTTTACACAATATATATGCCTCTTACAGAAGTAATGGAAAGAAATGATGCAAGACAGTAGAACAAATTCTAGTTGGAGGCCAGTAACTAGGATTGTACTTGAGGGGTCTGTACTAAGTTCAGTCCTGTTTAACGTCTTCATTAATGATCTGGATCATGTGGCAGAGTGAAAGTTTTTGATGACACTAAACTGTGAGGAGTGGCTGATATGCCAGAAGGTTGTGCTGCCAGGGATGAACGTGACCCAGCAATACACCCTTTTGGCAAATAAAGCTAATGGTACCCTGGGCTGCTTTAGGAGGAGTGATGCCAACAGGTGGAGGGAGGTGATCCTTCCCTTCTACTCAGCACTGATGAGGTCACACCTGGAGTTCTGTGTCCAGTTCTGGGCTCCCCAGTACAAGAAAGACGCAGACATACTAGAGAGAGTCCAGCATAGAGCCACAAAGTTGTTGAAGGAAGCGGAGCATCTCTTATGTGAGGAAAGGCTGAGAAAGCCTGGAGAACCGAAAGCTCAAGCTGTTTCTCATCAATGTGTACAAATAGCTGAAGGGAGAGTGCAAAGAAAATGGAACCAGGATCATCTCAGTGGTATCCAGTGACAAAACTAGAGGCAGTGGGCACAAGCTGAAATACAATAAGCTCCATCTGAACACCAGGAAACATCATTTTACTGTGAGGGTGACTGAGCACTGGCACAAGTTGCCCAGAGAGGTTGTGGAGTCTCCATCCTTGGAGGTAATCAAAAGCTACCTGAACAAAGTCCTGGGCAGCATGTTCTAGGTGGCCCTGCTTGAACAGGAGATTGGACCAGATGACCTCCAGAGGTCTGTTCCAGCCTCAGCCGTTCTGTGATTCTGTGAATGAAATGCATGTTATAAATAGGAGAGATTCTCAAGATACACCCTTCCTCTATTCCAATATATTTTCATATATCAAAACCAAACCATTTTGCCTGTAATTGTCCACTGTTCCACCACTGTTGCACAATAGCTAGTGAGAAGTAAAAGAACAGAGGTCTCCAAAAGTCTTCTTCATAGTCATTTTACTGCTGGAGCCACCTGCCACAGGGAAGGCTGTGATTAAAAATCACCGTGTGATCAGTTCTACAAAGAGCAGATTTTGCACTAACAGATTAATCCTTTTTTCTTTCTTCCATCTCTCTTAGTCTCTCAGATAGCACAGCTCTATATATTACAAGCACAGCAGAGCACACTTAGCAGTAGTTTTGGTGCAAGCAATTGCCTGGGGTCCACGTTAGCTCTCCTCTACCTTGCACCACCAAAGACCCTCCAGCCCTTTAACACCAGCACAGCTGCAGCCCGTGAAGCCATTGCAGTGGAGTGGGAAGTCAAAGGTTAGCTTTGTGTGCCTTTTATTTCTGACAGCAGTGGTATTACCCTGCTATTTAGCATCTGCAGGCAAAGCTGAGCACAACTCAGCCATCTGAGGCTTTACTGGCATTTTTTTATACTGTATGCGTTATTGCTGTAGCACTTCTTTCCAGGAAAGTGGAAAGTGCAGAGGGAGTGGATCTGCTCCATGAGTCATTGGGCAGGTTCCTGCAGGCCAAGCCAAATGCAGGGTTTCAGCTAAAATTTGTTTTTATGGGAAATATGCAACATGACAGGTCTTCGAGTTGGAAGCTCCTTTGACAACTTGGGGACATTCACCCAGGAATGTGAGTACTCCTAAGCACTCCCTGGAAGGTCAAGATGGAGCATTTTGTGCCCCTTCAGTCAGTCATTTGCTTACTGTAGAGCCTACTAAATCCTTAGATGCCATGGGCACTCATTTGTTTCTATCTCTTCCTCTTGCCCCTTCTTATTAACACTTTGGAAAATTTCACTTTTTCCCCCTAAGAGACCTTGTAAGAAATGAGTAAATGCTTGTGCTGCTGTTTTTCATCAATTTGTTTTGGGCTGTTGTTTTCTCCTCTTCTTTAGAGAGACTGTGACGCATGAATAAGCTACAACCTGCCATTCCAGAAAGATGAAATGGGAGACTGTGCATAGAAGATTTTCTCTAGTTTTCCTCCTGTAATTTTGGTGATGACGTCATACTAAATGATCAGTTTTTTTTCCTGGAAGAGAATTTAGTGTATTTTTTTTTAATCTGCCAAGGTATATATGCTCAGATCTTCACAGTAAACCTGAAACCAATTTGGAATACATATCTTTTAAGTCCTTCAAGGTCTATATCATACCTCATTTAAACAACCAATTAAGGTTTAATTTCACTGTACTTTTCAGATACAAGGCAATCACAGTCTCCTGCAGTGCCAATAAGGACTGAAGCAACAAAGGCTAACACTCCAAGTAGTAATCTAAAAACAGAGAAAGAAGGTGAAAGTAAAAGATTTCCTGCTTTGAAACAAAGCAATTATAAGCCTACAGTGGCCATTTCCTGCTGCGGCAGCTGCTGGTAAAAAAAAATAAATGAGAGATATCCTTAACCTGTAGGCTTCACTGTCATCTGGAGATGAAATATTTTTTGTTGATTTTATGTGTTTTTTCTTCTTTTTTTTCTTTTGGTTTCATTCAATTTTGTGGTTGTTTGTGGTGTTGCTTTTTTGCTTAGATTAAGGGAGAGAAAGTAAAAGCAGGGGAAAAAGATACAAAAGCAGAAGTCTCTCCCACCAATTAGCCCAGCTAATTATTTGAGCACTGACCTGTGAGCACCCTTCACTGTAGAAAGGATGCCTTTGAAAAGCCACGTATAAAGCCTTGCTTGAGCATCTCTGCAGCAGAGGCTCTGCTATTAGGCTTCTGGCGCTTGCAGTTAGGCAGAGTGTCTGGTGTGTGATGATTTTGTGACACAGGCCACTGTTGGTGAGAACCTAAGTTGAAAATTACTTATTTAATTTCACACAAGATGGGGAATGGAGAGAGGGCCAGAAATAAAGAACTGTAGCGAAATTCAGTAGATTCAAATGGGAACAACTCTGCTGACTTCACCAGAAGCTTGCTGCTGATTGTGATATTTGAAACAGACTTCCCCAAATGCCAAACACAATGACTCCTTAGAGTTCTAACTCAAGATTTTACTCATTAAGAATACATGTCTGAATATGCCGATGTACAAACCAATATAGTCAAAAGCTGAATTTCTTCTCTTACACGGACTTTCCTTATTTATATTTATTAAAACAAAATAAAGAAGAGGAAGAGAGAAGGAGAGACCATGGGTTGCAGGCATAATGTGCAACATCTGCAAACATTCTCGTAACATTTTAATAAGCTAAAAATTGCAAAGTTTAGGAGTTTTGTCAACCCAGATACAAAGGAATGATGAAAATTTCAACTTTGGCTGTTTTCAGTGCATTAAAAGCTACTGTGCTTCCCCAGTGATGTTTATAGTATTAGCATCTTCTTCTTTCAATATTAATTTTATCATTACATAGGGATTTGTTGCATGATCACACTTAAAAGAACAGAAAAAGAGTGGAGAACTGCCCAGGTGGGGGAAGCAGTGAAACTGCATACAAAGGATGTGAGTCCAGCCCAGTCCTCCATCTACCCTTTGGGCACCACCTGCAGTCAGTGGAACCCCATCAATACGCCCTCTGTATTCATCTCATTCTAATACAGATGCTCAAACAGAGCAAGGTCATAAGCTGATCCCTAAAGGCACCTGTTTCTCTGTCTTTCAGCTACAGTGAGTGCATGGTGACTAGCTCAGCTGTGGACATCTTAAGTGATATGAGATAAATCCCACCCAAGTTGTCTCTCAAATGCTTTTTCAACTAGAGAGATGTTGTTTGCATCCTTTTACTCCATTAATTTCTAGCAGAGTGTAGGTGTTCTTTGTGACAATAGAGTATTAAAAATTTTGAGGCACATCTCTAACTTAAATTGTCAATGTATTTTTAACGTGTGGTTCATGACAGTTTGTTGTTCTCCATGTGGTGGATGAAAGGCAGAAGAAGAAAACCCTGCCATTATTGGTTGCTTCTTCTTTTCGAAGTTAATATATTCTTTCCATTTCTCAAATTCCTGTATGCTTATTGATTTTACTAGGTAGGAGGGAGGACTATAGCTCAGACTGTGGCCAAATTGAGAGAAACAGAGTTCAAAAGAAAAATGTTTGAAACCAAAGCAGGTATGATATATGGAGAGGATGCTCAGCAGCCTCAGTCATACCTCAGCCAGGCATCTGCCCCTTTAAGTTTAACAGAAAAATCGTATAGGCACTTGCACCTGGGAGCTGAGAAGCAGGGAGCTTGGGGCACAATTTCTGAGACCAGACTGGTGGCTTTTGAGGGTTGCTGGAGGACCCCCAGGCTTGGGCTTCTAAGGCAGAGTGGGTTTTGTTAGTCCAACTGCCTCCCCTCCTCTCACAGACAAGGCAACTGGGACCCCCCTCTGCAGCCCACCTACCTGCCAGCACAGCGCTGCCGATGTCACACGTGGTCACACTGAGGAAGGAGATGCAAATAATGTGCTGAGAAATCAAAGAGATCTCTGCAGAGGTTGCTGAAAAGGCCATTCACATCTGGAGTTTGGTGGTGGTTGCCAAAATGAGGCAGCTTCAAGATAGCACACCAGGAAAAAAAAAAATCTCGTCAACAGCTTGTTTGTTACACTTGTGGTTATATAAAGTGCAGCAGGCTCAGCCAAAAATAATGTGAAAAAAAAAGTCTGTTCTGAACTGGGGAGAAAACTAACGTTTCCTAAAAGATTGAAAATTAAAAAGTGAGGAGGGAGGACAATCAAGGCTTTTAATTTTGATTGCAATCATATCTTTGTATATGCGTGTGTGTTCTAGTTAAGTCTAAACTGCAATACAATGATATGATTCTCAGAAAATAAAGTCATGGTTATGTAATTACAAGAAAAGAAAGCATTCTCATAGTTTCAAAAGTTGTGTATCACTGTTCTGAGCAGATACTTGTATTTAAACCCATAATTTAGATTTAAAAGAACAGCAGTTTTCTGACAGGAAACATTAAATCACCAAGTTTGCAGTCATCCATAGTGCAAACCTTAGCTGTAACTCACTGTTCTTGTATTAGTACATTAAAAAACAGTGTTTGACCTTCCTTGGTATCTTGGCAAATCACACCTTTAGTCAGGCATTAAAGGAAGGGAGTAAGATAGGGAAAGCATGCTCCATGCCTCCTCCAATCTGAAACTAAACTTGTACTTTAGAATAATATATTTAGACTAAAAGCTAAAGAGTGCACTAAGCCATAACTGCCTATTGCGATTAATTCAAATCTAACATATCATTTTTAGAAGTTTAATTTCTCCATTACAAAAAAAACCCAGGCAACCACTCCCATAGATAAATACAAATTTGCCTGAGCATCATGTGAAAGAGCCCCTCCCCCCCGGCTGCTTCTTGTCACAGAGAAATGCTTAATAAGTTGTGGCTGGAAAATCCCAGGGAAAGCTGGAGATTTTTGAGATGAGCACTGATTGTGCAGGAGCCTGCAGCTATTGCTGACCTGCCTCTTTCACAGAAAGCGGATTATTACATAAAAGAGTGCTAGAGATATTGTAAGAAAAATACATTTTAATTTCTTTCTCAGCAAGAGAAGAAGATGGAGAGAAGGAAAATGGGAACAGGCAGAGAAACCCCTTCTGCAACTCATTTAAGTAGGATTCCTTTGTTATTTTTAGTATTATAATTGTTATTACTCTGAAAGTTCTTCAGAGGTTCATATGTGGATACACATGAACAGATCCCTAGTCCCACAGTCACCCTTTATCTCCTCCAGACACAAAAAGCTTCTCTTTTGCGTACAGAAAAACATATATGAACATACGTTATTTTTTTGATTTTTCCCTTGTTTTCCCTTCTGCTACTCCCTCCTTACCTATTACACAGATTGAACCAAAAGAAAGACATTAATTGTCTTTCTAATTACTGTGCACATGGAGGTGTGTCAGCCTAGGCTTTTCTCTTAATTGCTAGCTGTCTAGGGGGTACTTTTCTTGTTGCATTTAATGGCAGGGAGCTGCCTGCCTTCCCACTTTGTACTGAAGAGCAGGAATGCAATGCCTTAACCTCAATATCCTTGTTAAGTTCTCTCTACTCCTTCTCCCCATCTGTTACAGTTCCATTCACCTGGTGACAGCAGCTGTTTCTGCTCACTTATTTTCAGGCTCAAGTTTCTCCCCAGGTGTCACCCCCCCTTCCACTACACCCTCTTATCCCTCTCCATCCTGGCGCTGATGTTGCACTTTAAGCAGCTTGTTCACCTGTATCCATGGTAACCAAGATGACATCAGCATGAGGACTCAACATTGCAGTGAGGACTCCAAGCCAATTAAATGCTAATAATGCCTTTTTAATAGTGGCTGAAATATTTCTGGTAATGAAAAAAAAGGGGGTGCATGAATGAGGAGATGTAGAAAGTGGAGGGAAAATTCTCTTTCCTTGCTGGCTGGCTATGCAGTGACAACACTGCATTTTCCCCAGGCACCACAGCAGTCTCAACTGCTGTCAGAAATCATCCTTTCATATCCCTGAAGCAGTTGTCTGCATCCTCAGCACTTCTATGGCCAGCTGTAAATGCTTTGGTGGCCACTTACATTTCATTTGCTGTTGAGATCGGTGGAGGGGTGACACTGCTGCTGCCTCAATTACCATTCAATTAGGCAGGGAGGCACACAGCTTTCCTCTGGCCGAACTTCTGCCCTTGCCTCTCGCAGACCAGCTCAGCAAGGCTCTGGGCAGGATATTAATCCTACCCCTGCTAGCCTGATGCTGCAGCAGGCAGGGAGAGAGAGGTGTGTTGCAGGGATGTTATCTTGGTCCCCTTGTAGAAAGTCCCATATGCATACCCAGGCACAACCTTACCTACGATAGTCTGTCTCTCTGCTGGTTCTTGTGCTCACTCTGCCTGGGACTAGCTTGGGGAGAGCTGCCCGGAGCTGCTGTACTCTAGTGAGAGCCCCTGTGGGCTCTTGCAATGTATGGCTGGGACCCATGGCAGATCTTCTGGGGCTGCAGTGCTGACACGGCTGAGCAGGGCAGAACTACTGCCATTTTAAGTACAAGTGAGCAGCTCTAATGTCTCATCCTCCCCCCAGACAGGCAACTTTCCCTAACACGGAAATTTCCTAGGCTTGGAGCAGGGAGCAAAAATAGCTTCCACCTAATCAGATTTGTGTACGAGCAGCCCTCCTAACATGCTTGCTGGCAATTGGTATTAACAATGTAGGTCAGGTCAGCGTCTGACAACCAGAGGCTCTCATCAGCAACCTCCTAGCAGCGGGGGAGCAATCACATTCCGAGCCCCCACCTCCTGCTTCAAAACCTGTTCCGCAAGCTCCCTCCATCACACAGCGCCAGAGTGCTTCCCCCAGGCTGGCTGCCTCCCGCAGCCACCATCACAGCTGCTGACTGCATGGGTCCTTGGGCACCCCTGGGGGAGCTGGGTGCCCCAAGGCCACCTTATTGGTGCTACTGGGCTGCTGGCATCGGGAAGACCCACTGGGTGTTTGAGCTTGTGGGACTGGCCTTGGGGCATAGTTGGGGAGCATACCAGCTCCCTCAACTACTGCTTACTTCTCCAAAGCCCTCAGGGTATGACTTGTTTGTATGGAGAAGGCTTTTTGCAAAGTGAAAAGTATCTCATCTCTCCAGTGTTTTAGCTTCAGTTCATTGCCAGCAATTCAAGAAGCAATCCCACCCCTCATGCAAAACAGTTGTTCATGCTCCATAATGTTCCACTATATCACACACAGTCAACTTTAGACTGTTCTGGCTCCTACAGGACTTCTTTCTCCCTGTGAAGAAGGCCTGTGAAACTGTCGGTCACAAGGATGAATACAAGGATCAAACCTCTCTTGGCAGGTGGGGCGGGAGGATTGGGCTCATTATCAAGAAGCTCAGAAAACACAAATTTTAAAAACTTCAAGGTGAAACCTACTTGTTTGAGAGAGCTGCCCTTGTGCTGTGGCAACAAATGTTACAAGAGAAAGAAAAGGTAGAGGACCAAAAATTAAAAGAATTAGAGGAAAAATAGAGGCTAGGATGAGAAATAGGAAAGAGAGACCAAAGAAGAGAGGAAATAATGTAATGGAAAAAATGTACCCAGTTACACATAGGAAGAAAGCAAGTGTGCAGGAAAACTAAACTAGACTTTGAAACTAGCCTTCTGGGCTTCCCTCTGACAGTCATGCGTGAAGAGCTCTGGCATCAAACTTCAGATTATCACAGTATCACAAGGTTGGAAAGGACCTCTGAGATCATCAAGTCCAACCTATAACCTAACACTAACACCAACACTAACACCAACCATCATCTAAACCATGGCACTCAGTGCCTCATCCAGTCTCCCTTTAAACACCTCCAGGGTCGGTGACTCCACCACCTCCCTGGGCAGCCCATTCCAATGGCCAATCACCCTTTCAGTGAAGAATTTTTTCCTCATATCAAGTCTAAACTTTCCCTGATGAAGCTTAAGTCCATGCCCTCTGGTTCTGCCACTGGTCACCTGAGAGAAGAGACCAATCCCTGCCCGACTACAACCTCCTTTTAGGTAGTTGTAGAGAGCAATGAGGTCTCCCCTGAGCCTCCTCTTCTCCAGACTAAACAGCCCCAACTCCCTCAGTCGCTCCTCATAGGGCTTGTGCTCCAGCCCCTTCACCATCTTTGTTGCCCTCCTCTGAACACATTCCAGTATCCTAACATCCTTCCCAATTTGGGGGCCCAGAACTGGACACAGTATTCAAGGTGAGGCCTGACCAGTGCCGAGTACAGGGGTACGATAACTTCTCTGGTCCTGCTTACTACACTATTCCTGATGCAGGCCAGGATGCCATTGGCCTTCTTGACCACCTGGGCACACTGCTGGCTCATGTTGAGCTTCCTGTCCACCAGCACTCCCAGGTCCTTTTCTGCCTGACAACTCTCCAGCCACTCTGTCCCTAGTCTGTAGCTCTGCATGGGATTGTTGTGTCCAAAATGAAGTACCCGACATTTGGACTTATTAAACATCATCCCATTAGAATCAGCCCAGCTCTCCAATCTGTCCAGGTCCCTCTGTAGGGCCATCCTACCCTCTAACAGATCAACCCTTCCTCCCAGCTTGGTATCATCTGCAAATTTGCTGATGATGGACTCAATCTCCTCATCCAAATCGTCAATAAAGATATTAAACAGGACGGGACCCAATACCGATCCCTGGGGGACACCACTGGTGACCGGTCGCCAACTGGATGAAACACCATTCACCATCACTCTTTGGGCTCGGCCATCCAGCCAATTCCTAACCCAGCACAGAGTGCTCCCATCTAGGCCACGGGCTGCCAGCTTCCCTAGGAGTCTACTGTGGGACACAGTGTCAAAGGCCTTGCTGAAGTCCAGGTATACCACATCCACAGCCTTCTCATCCACCAGGCGAGTCACCTGGTCGTAAAAGGAGATCAGGTTGGTCAGGCAGGACCTATCCCTCCTAAATCCATGCTGGCTGGGCCTGATTTCTTGACCGTTCTGCAGGTGGTGCATGATTTCACCCAGGATTATCTTCTCCATGATTTTACCTGGGACCGAGGTCAGGCTGACAGGTCTGTAATTACCTGGATCATCCTTACGGCCCTTCTTATGGATGGGCGTCACATTGGCCAACTTCCAGTCTTCCGGGACCTCTCCAGTGAGCCAGGACTGCTGAAAGATGATGGAGAGCGGCTTAGCAAGCTCATCCGCCAGCTCTCTCATCACTCTAGGATGGATCCCATCCGGCCCCATAGACTTATGAGGGTCCAAGCGGCTCAGCAGGTCTCTAACTTCCTCCTCGTGGATTGCAGGAGGGCCATATTTCACCCTGACCCCATCAACCACTTATATGGGAGGACTAGACAATTAAATCACTTGGATAACATCAGCTACCCTACTCATTTTTTAAGAAATTTAATAGTTACAGACAATGCTAAGGATGCAGCTGGAATGTTATATCATGGTTTGATGTAGTTATTACCATTTATCTCTATAAAGGACCTCGTCATCTATCGCTGATATCTGTTGTCATGGCTGGAAGCTGGATTACTGACAAAGACTAACCAATTGAATAATTTTCTTTCGAAGTAATGGACAAATTTTAGCTTACTAAGAAAGTAGCTAATCCATGTAATAATCTCTGATGTTGATCCGTGAGGATTTATGTTGCTTTTGTCCTATTTTATTTGTGTGAAATCCTTTTCCTTATTACAGGTGTAACTGCATTGCTTGGCTGACAGTGGCCTTTCAGCTGAACAGTAAACTGATTTAAACTGAATATTGGTCTACTTCCTTTTGTGCTCCATAATTCTATAAATTAGGGAAGGTGTTAGGGGAAGGCTACTATGGGCAGAATAAAGTTTTAAATCCGTAGCTGGTTCAAGTCTTTCTCTTGTCATTCCAACACCTTATTTCCAAATTTCCAGATGTCAGTAATATACAGTAAAATATTATCCACCCACTGCTACAGATGCTTTTGACAATCTTTTAATGAGGGAGATCCATCAGTTCAACTGGCCAAAAATATATCTGAAAAAATAGAGGAGGGGGGGAAATAGAGGAAAATAAAAAAAAGTTTGTCTTCTTTTAATATTCTTGTGGGTTATTTTTTTTTAATTGGGCAAGGGGGTGGTGAGAACAAGAGAGCTTTAGATCTCAAACACGTTTTCCAGACAGAAAGAGTTGGAGGAATCCCTCCCAACTTACGTCATCCACCAGCTGCTCAGGACCTAACACAAACGAACTACCCACTGATGATGTTGGCAGAGCATGCACCAAGGGGCTCCTTCACATAGTCCCACAGGAGCTCCTTTACCACAGCGCCTTCACCTTGCCTCCCTAGGGCTCAGGGAAGCAGACAGAGAGAGAAAGACCTCCTTTCTCACTGACATGGCCTGTGGTCTGTGCCGGGCTGTGTGCTCAGGGTGCTGGGCCATGTCGCTGAGAGAAACCTCTTCCTTGGGCAGAGTATCTCCAACCTGTGATGCACTACGGGTGAAATTTTGTTTGGAAAAGACCTGTGCTTGTTTAGTTGCAGCTAGAGACAGAGAAATGTGCCACTGTCCTTGTTCTGCAGGCAGGAGAGTAAGAGCAGTGCGGACACAAGCTCCTGCAAGAACAGAGGAGACCTGTTTTACAGGGCAGCTGCTGCTGGGAGGAAGGAGCTGGCTTAGGCAGAGCTGAACCCTTCATGCTCTTCCTTGGTTTGAGGTGGAGGAGAGGACAGCCAGCTTGCCTGCAAAAGAGCTCCTCTTTAAGGGCAGAAGCAAAGCTGATTGTTCAGTACTTTTCCTGCTGTAACCTGATGAAAAGTTCACCTCAAGTACACCCAGAAGAGGCCCTGAGCAGTCCTTGGGCTGCTGCTGGAGGTAGCAGAATCAAGGTGAAACTGCCGTGCAGCTTCCAGTTCAGACACTGTCCCTGACTGCTGTGTTTTTCTGGCTGACTGGGACTCCAGTGCAACCTGAAAGAACAGTGCTGTCCGTGGGTAACTGCACTGCCCAGATGACACCACCCTTCTTGTGGTGTCATCTTCCATAATCTCACTTGTTTTGTTCTGCTTTGAAGTTCACAGTAAAACTATGAATTACGGGGAATAGGAGTGGGCCCTATTAGCATTCACTGTTATCTGCTCATTGACAGCACTGTATGTCACAGTATCCTGTCACTGTAGGCATTCAGTGTGCCATCCTGCAGAATACATCCTATGCATTTTGAGCAGCTGGATTCTGTGTGCTAAGACAGGAGTCTGCCAACTGCCTTTCTTTGGCAGGCTGTCTCACTGCATCCCTTCTGCATTTGCATTGGGCGTTCAGCCTGTGGAACTGTGTGAATTTCCATCAGCTTTCTGGCAGAAGGGCTGGATGAAGATTATGATTTGTTCCAGGCAGGAAATAACTGGATGTGTGAATTTGTAAATCCACCAGAGCTTTTATGTGGATCCTACAGAGCTGTGCCAGGAGTTGAAAAAACAGTGCTTAGCTCCCAAATGCAAAAGTAAGCACCTAAATTAATAGTCTGACTTCGGGAACTGTTGCTCAGATTGTCTGTAACTGAGATTATTTGTTTATGTGATTCAAGATGGGTTCAGAATCCTATTTTTAGGTACTCAATTCTGAAAGTCTTGTTTTAAAGACTATCGAGGTGTCTTTGTACACCTCCCAATACACTGAAGATACTCACTCAAGTAATACCCATACACAACCTGACCTAACTTGTCTCTCTCTGCTGCTTCCCACACTCAATCTTGCTGGAGGTAGCTCAGGGAGAGATTCCTGAGGCAGCTTTGCTCTACCAAAAGCACCTGTGGGCTCTGCAGTGTGGGTCTGGGGCACACAGCGGATCTTTCAGGCCTGCAGTGCCTACACATCTGAGCAGAAATACTGTGGGTGAAATCAAAACAGTAGATGACTTTGCTGTATTACCACCACAGCACAGTTATTCCTGGACCATCAGTAGAAAAAAATCCCCAAACCTGTTAACATCAAGAGAATGGCATGTGGATACTTTGGGTTTCCACATATCACCTGCCCCAAGTGCTGTACGCCAGGTCCATCTTCACTCATGGACATCCTGAACAGTTTCAAACAGACGATTTAAACCCCACCTTGTCTGAGATGCTGTGAAATTCTGGCTGGCTGCTTGGTTGACCAGCTTGGTGTTGAAATCGGAGAGGACTTTATGCTTTCAAAGCTACATTTGGTTTACGGAGAAATTCTGCAAGGTATCACACAACGGATGCCTGTAGTATCTCCTCGTGCTGTATTTCAGCCTCCTTCCCTGCTCAACCATAGGCCAGAGGTCCGTGGGAGGAAAGCACGTCAATCACAGAGCTGAGTCACACAGGCAACAAAAAACTTTGGGTTCTGGTTTTGCATCATTTTCTTCAGAGACACAGACTGAAATATTAACTAGCCTCGGTAATGGCCATGCCTATAGCACTCGACTGCTAGGAATTAGCTTGTCATTCTCTGCCTAGTTTACAAATGGAGGAAAAATTGTCTAGTCTCCATTCAGCTATACCTCTTTCCACCCCAGAATTGCCTCTAAAGCTCATGTTCAAGCTGCAAGCATATATTTTCCTCTTTTCTCATTACACTTCCAGCTCTCTCAAATATTAAATAGCAGGTGCTTGGAATAAAGCATATTATTCTTACAAACATTTTCATCATGAGGTAAATTGGCACATACTAACTGCTTTAAAATACTTACCGAATAATTGAATACAGCAGTACAGGTTACTATGCAGGTGTCTGTCTGTAATAGTTTATGATTACACACATTTTCCTGTGAAAGGGAGAGACTGTTCTACAAGCAGAGCTTGTTGTTTCAAACAAGCAAAAAAATAGAAGGGGGGTAGGGGGGAGGAAAAATAAGAGAGAGCAGTCCGTGCTACCGCAAAGGATATTCTTAAAAAACCAGATGGTTATACTTTGCAGAAGCTTTTGAAGAAAACTTTAAAGAACTACGCAAATTTTGCCATTGCTTTTTTTGGTTTGCATATTTTTTCTTAGTCTCCTTCTCTATCACACATGATTGCAAATCTGTTTCAAGCTATAAATAGCTTTCTTCTTGCAAGCAGAGATCTTTGTAATAGCAAGATATATATTCCAGAGACTGGGGTAGGCAGGGCAGGTTATTATCATTATTCTTTATCTTTTAGGAAGTTCTGGGTTGTAAAGCTCAGTGCTTTACACTTGGTTAATGTGTCAGATCAAAACCATAATCCCTGCCCCAAGGAGTTTACAGATTCAAAGGGACACCTTCAAACTGTAAATTACATTTCTGTCTGAAATGGCTTTACCTACCTTTTTGACAGGTAGCACTTATTGCCAAGAGGAAAAAGCAAAGAGAAGCATGTTTCTCCATTTTCGTACCTTGTTTTTCAGCTTTGCCGGTTCCCTGTGTATAGTCAGTGTTATGGCTTTACTGCTGCCCCCTTGCCCTTCCTTGTGTTGTGCGCTAACCATGAAGGTGTTGCACCTCCACCTGCTGCTCTGTCTTGTGCTTGTGGACTTGTCCTTCCTTGTTAGGGGATGCAAGGCTGTCTGCCCTAGCAAGAGCCACAGCACTGCTGACATCCTTGGCAGAGGAGTCTCTGGCTTATGTTCAGGAGTCACTCAAGAGTCAAGGGACAGAGACAAGTTCTGATCAGTGCCTGGTATGCTGTCACGTCCTGCAAGTCTTTGCACAGTGCAAGAATTGCTTTCAAGAGGGATTTCCTAGCAGCAATGTTTCCATCATTTTTCCTCCCATGTAGGCTTAGTGATGATTTAAATAAATAAATGCAGAACATAATTTAAGATCTCTTCCATGAGTGTAGTGAATAAAACTTGCTCTGAATTTCAACAGCCTCTGGGTGTCCTGTGCTGCAATGTGGAATGGTTGGTCTTTACTGGCTGTATCTACCCTAGTGGTAGGAGAGTATTACAGGGTGCCCTGGGTCCCCCATCATCCAGACTGGCTACCTGGCAGAGTGTGTTATTTCTTTTAGTCTGTGTACTGTTCCCTCTGGGAAAAATCCTTGGGAAGGGGTGACCAGTGCACACACCCACCTTCTTCCTGCTGTAGGGATGAGAAATGTCCAAGGCCCATATGCAGACACAAGAGCTTGGAAACACTCTTGGGGGCTGTATACTAAAAGTACCAGAACCGTCATCCACTCGTGCTAAGACCGATAATTCTGGTGTGTGCTAGGAACTAGCCAGCTCCACTTGTTGCAACCCTCATCACATACTAATGGGGTTGGAAGAGCTGCCTCACACCCTTTACTTATCTTCCTCTTGGGTTCTAGAAATGCTCTTCTTTTCTCTTTGGGATGGCTGCCTGAGACCGTGGATCCACCTCCTCCAGTACAGCTGCTGTTTGTGGCCATGCAATAAAAACAACCAGCACCGTTTTCATGCAGCAGTGTTTGCTTTAAATATCTCAACACTTACCAGGCTTCTGTTTTTCTTTATCTATTGGATACCTGTTAGATAAAACAAATCAGACCTATTAAAGCTCTGCTTCATCTTTATATATCAGCAAATGCTGTTGAATCTGACATCAGTTTCTAACTGTGCAAATATTTTTGCTTTTTGTTTTCTGTGTAACAAAATACTAACCAGTAACAACACATGCTGTAATGGTGCTATTCTGTAATTTAGCAGCGCTAAAAAGTATTCAGAAGCTGATGATTCAGCCTTTTGTAATAGGTGATTTAGTATTTTAATGCTTTTTGCACCATCCCTTTCAAATAAGGAATGACAGGAAAAGTCAGTGACATATCTGAATCTGTATTTCACTGCAAACTGCTTAAGTCAAGGGCCAGTGAAGTGTGACTAATTGCCACATATTACTGTGCCAGATCTGTCATGTCAACATAAAATAATTTAGATATTCATCATTAGAGGCTGCGCTACAGACTCATTAGAAGGTACTATCTCAGTGCAATGGATATAAGAGTGTAGGACAAGTTTAGCTTGGCTTGTTTTTCCCTCCCAGTGTGTATACAATCCATGTCTGCTTTCTCCCAGAAAGGACAATTATTCTTATTTGAGAAAAGTGGGCTTTTTCTAGCTTTGGCTGGCATTTTTGGCATAAGAAATCAACATTTATATATCAGTTCTTTGTCACTACTTTAACCTTGTTAAAGTGCAGTCAATATTTAGAAGAGTTTGACTATGGGTCAAGCTGTTCCATCGCATACCTCTAGGTATTTTTTAGTTTACTTTAATCTTGATTCTATACGTTGAGGAAGTACCAGTCAGACCCAAAATACCAGAAATGTTTGAAATCTAACCGATCAGCAGCCTCTGACCAGAGCCTCTGCATAATGCAGTTAACTTGTTCAGACTCCTTCATACAAGGCTCCTTAGAAGAAGCCATTCCCCCATCTCCTCCTTCACACCTCCTCCATTGTGTCAATAAGTGACAGTTAAGATCACGTGTTACAAATGTGCAGCAGCCACTGTGCATAGAAAAGCTCTATTTGGAAGACCTTTATTATAGAAGATTTCACTGGTGACTTATTGGTTGTTCTGCAGTTGTTTAGATCAAGTGGCCACTTGTGACAATATCTTATAGTCACATGGTCCACACTTTCCTGTAGATATTAATCAGACTCCTACAGCTAACTCTGAAGATGAAGTTTGCCTTATTTTTGAAGAGCACCCATGAAGACGACACAAATGGATAGAGATTGGCACTTGTGGAATCTGGATACCATGCTCAGGTATCCATATATGGAGGAAAATGTTTGATGAAACAGTGGGACTGCTGGGGCAAAAACCCTTCAGATGAGCTTACATGCAACATTCAGATCTGTGAGAGGAATACTCAAACTACAACTTGATCTGAATTTTTAGAAAACATGTTTTTCCGAGGCAGCCTTCTCCTCATGTAAGGATTTAAAGAAATCATCACCATCCGAGCAGAATATCCTGCTTGTCTGTCTTGCCCTGGCACATGCTGTGAAAGAAACTACAGGGGCAACTAATATCCATTCCCTGGGCTATAAATTGATATAATGCCAATGAAGCCTGTGATTTTTCACCTGTTGAATAAAACCCCTGTGGCAGCTGTTCAGTGATGCTAAATACCCATTTAACTCAACACGGCCAGTAATCCTTGTAGGAATGAATGTTATCCTTGAGAAACTGTGATTTGCTTGTAGATGCTCCCAGAAACCCAGGACACAGAAAGATAGTCATTTTATGAGTTCGAAGGTGCAAATAAAATAGGAAACCTTATGACATAAGTTGTTTTAAAATATCCTAGTATAATTCCTTTGAGACTAAATGGAAGAATATGAAGCTGATCCTGCCTTGAGAGAACAATCCCGTAGGACAGCAAAGCTTCCTGACATCTTTAGGAATAAGCTCAGGAATAGGTCATAAGGAAAACTGCATCTCATGTATACGCTTTTGTTCTTTTTCTAATGCCCACAGAGGCCACAGAGTTGGGCTCTGCCCACTGACATCGAGTTAGTCTTGGGAGTGATGTGTTAAATCCGTCCAAGAAATGGACAAAATAAATGGCTGTTAACATTACTGAGGAGAAATTCAATTTGGCTTCAAGCACAACAAGTGTCCCAACTAGACCAGATGAACTAGTATGAGTGTAGTTAAAGATGTATTACTAGAGTTACAGCTGTATCATAAAAGGAAGGAATTTTCCTGTATCAGGAGTTAGGAGTTCTTTCAGAGGACAAATAGCTTGCCTTAAGCCACTCAAAGAGAAATACTGGATTCAGAATTGAACTTACAAATATTTCCTCCAAGTTGGTGATTTTGACATTACAGTCCGGCTTTCTAGCCCATGGATAATTCAATAATTAATGAATATTCCTGTTATAGGAATATTCAAAGACTAAAATACCAGACAATAAACTAGCATTCTGAAAGAAAATAGAAATAAATTAATTCTTACCTACATAGCCTAACGCCGACTTAAGCTGAAGGACTCTATACTTTGAAATGACTTCCACCACTTCCACAATGTTTTACACTATTGTCCTCTGGTGATGCAGTGTATTGTCTCAGTGATTAACTACCTTCTGAATAAAAAATGTAAGGTTTCAGAAGGACTTGTGGGTGATGTGATGGTTGGAGATCACCTTGGGCACGGCAATCACAAAATGCTAGAATATTTGATGATTGGAGAAGTGAGGAGAGGTGTCAGCAGAGCTACCACCTTGGACTTCCAGAGACAAGACTTGAGCTTATTTAGGAGCCTGGTTGACCGGGAGGCAGTCCTGAAGGGTAAAGGAGTCCAGGAGGAAGGATATTCTTCAAGAAGGAAGTCTTAAAGGCGCAGGAGCAGGCCGTCCCCATGTGCCAAAAGACAAGACAGCAGTGAAGAAGACCAACCTGGCTGAACATAGAGATTTAGCTGGATCTCAGGGAAAAAAAAAGAGAGCTTATGACCTTTGGAAGAAGGGGCAGAAAGCTCAAGAGAACTATAAGGATGTCATGAGATTATGCAGGGAGAAAATTAGAAAGGCCAAAGCCCAACTAGAACTTAATTGGGCTATTGCCTTACAAGACAATAAAAGATTTTCCTATATGAATACATTAACAGCAAGAAGGAGACCTGAGGAAAATCTCCATCCTTTATTGGATGTGGGGGGAAACTTAGTGACAGACGATGAGGAAAAGGCTGATGTACTTAATACTTTCTTTACCTCAGTCTTTAATGTATGACCAGTTGTTCTTGGGGTACCCAGCAACCTGAGCTGGAAGACAGGGAAGGGAACCAGAATGAAGCTCCTATAATCCAAGGGGAAATTATTAATGACCTGCTATACTACCTAAACACACAAAAAGCTATGGGATCCACTCAAGGGTACTGAGGGAGCAGGTGCAAATGCTTACCAAGCCACTTTTCATCATTTATCAGAAGTTCTGGCTAACCAAGGAAGTCCCAGTTGACTGGATATAAGCAAATATGACACCCATCTATAAGAAGTACTGGAAGGAGGATCCAGGAAGCTACAGGCTTGTCAGTCTGACCTTGGTGTCAGGGAAGATTTTGGAGCAGATCATCTTGAGTGCCATCATGTACCTTGTACAGGACAACCAGAGGATCAGGTCCAGTCAGCATGCATTTATGAAAGGCAGGTCTTGCTCAACCCACTTGATCTCCTTTTCTGACGAGGTGACCTACCTAGTGGATGAGGAAAGGGCTGTGGATATTGTCTACCTAGGCTTTAATACAGTCTTTGACACTATTCCTCATAGCATTCTCCTGGATAAACTGGCTGCTCCTGTCTTGGATAGGTGGACTCTTCACTGGGTTAAAGATGGAATCTTCACTGGATGGCCAGGCCCAAAGAGCAGTGGTGACCGGAGTTAAATCTAGTTGGTGGCTGGTCACAAGTGGTTCTCGCCAGGGCCTGATGTTGGGACTAGTTCTGTTTAATCTCTTTATCAATGATCTGGACAAGGGCATCGAGTGCACCCTCAGTAAATTTGCAGTTGATACCGAGTTGAGACGGAGTCTTGATCTGCTTGAGGCTCTACAGAGGGATCTGGATAGGCTGGGTCAATGGGCTGAGGCCAGTTGTATAAGGTTCAACAAAGCAAAGTGCTGGTTCTGTGCTTGGGCCCACAACAACCCTATGCAATGCTACAGGCTTGGGGGTGGATGGTTGAAAAGCTACCTGGCTGAAAATGACCTGAGGGTGTTGGTGGACAGCTGGCTGAATATGAGCTGGCAGTGTGTTGAGGTGGCCAAGAAGCCAAATAGCGTCCTGGCTTGTACCAGAAATAGCATGGCCAGCAGGACTAGAGAAGTGATTGTCCCTCTGTCCTCAGCACTGATGAGACTGTACCTCCAATCCTGTGTTCGTTTCTGATTCCCTCACCACAAGAAAGACACTGAGATGCTGGAGTGTTTGCAAAGAAGGGCAACAAAGCTAGTGAAGGGCCTAGAGCACAAGTCTTATGAGGTGTGGCTGACGAAACCAGAAGAGATTTAGATTGGATATTAGGAAAAATTTCTTCACCAAAAGTATTGCCAAGCATTGGAAAAGCTGCCCAGAAAAGTGGTTGAGCCCTTGATCCATAGGTATTTAAAAGATATGTAGGTGTGGTGCTTAGAGACATGGTTTAGTGCTGGAGTTTGCAGTGCTAGATTAAGGGTGGGACTCAATGATCTTCAAAGTCTTTTCCAACCTAAAAAAAATCCTGTAACTCTACGATTGAGAAATATCATGACCTAGTGTTATATTAAGTACCTTGAAGCATCCATTTGGCTTCTACTACTTACATCGAAGCCACAGGTCTCCTGGAGACCTTCTGTCATATCTGCTGCTCCTGTGCAGGTGTTTTGAATACAGATGTTTTGGCAACAGAACTCTGTCCCCAGTGTATTATAATCACATATAGACCGTAACCAAATCCTCTTCTCTGCTCCAGCCCACAAACTGTTGTCTCTATCTCTGAGAAGTCTTCTCTTCTCAGTGCCTCGTCAACCTGTACAGCTTCCTATTGTCTAATTAGTTGTTCCAGTATAATCATGAAGCCTTTTAATGTTTTTCTTTCTCCCCAAGGAAAATTTATCTCAATCACTGGAAAATGACCTTCAGCTTCTATTGTGAACAATGAAACAAAAACTTTCTGAATAATATCAGCTTCATCTGTACTTTGCCATTGTTGAGCCTTGAAGACACATTAGTTGCTGGCAATTTCTTGTGTTTTTAAAGAATTGCTTTTTGTTAATCTTGATTTTCTCACCCACATCTGTACCATTTGTGAATTTAACTGTCTCTATCAACTTCATCTTTATCTTCCTCCTCTGCTGCTTTCAGAACAATCCCAGCAACTCTTTTTGTAAATCATTTGAAGATCATTTATTCATTTACTTTGATCTCTTGAGGTCTCAATGGTAAGTGCAAACTCAGCACCTTTCAATTCTTGGAAGGATTGTTCCATTTTCCTTCTTTAGCTGAAGAATGAAGGAGCTTCTTACATGCCAGTACAGGGAAGGCTTACAAGGTGAACCTGGAAGCATTGTTCCCTGTCTATCACATAGACCATGTGGAATAAGGTTGCCAGAAAACAGGGGAAGCTACGATGTGGGAAGTGCCAGTGCTAAGGGACAACCTTACCGTGTCCTTGGCTGACTGCTTTCATATGCAGCCAGTTTTCTGAGCAGCTCATTGCTTGTTTTGGGAGTGTGTTTTTTTTTGTTTGTTTGGTTTGGTGTTTTTTTGGTGTTTTTTTTTTTTAAAAAAAAAAAACCTCTTAATATTAAATGGAGAAAAAATGCCCCCAAACTGACCTAAGGCAAGGGCCTAGACCTGCAGTCTGGAGCATTATTTTATATTCTTCTTCTGTAGCATCTTTTCTGTCAGTCTGAATATTTTTCTCTCAACACCTCATCCTAGTTATATTCAGGGGAACTTGCTGCTTCTCCAAAGTTGTCTGCCCTGACCAAGATAGGTTGTTACACCTTTAAGTCTTTGTCTCAAGACAGTTTCACCAGTCTGGGGGTGAGCTTGGTGTACTTTTGGTCTGTTTGCTTTGGCCTGTCCTTGCATTCCTTCCTTCCTTACAAAAAGCCTGTTCCTTGGAGACAATCTCAGTCAGGAGTGCAATACCCGACTCTATCACTCCAGCTAATAGGGGTAAAATCTCAAGGGCAGGCTCCCTGGAATTTTCTCAGCCTGTATCCTGGTTGTATGAGGACAGAGAGTCTTGAGGTTGTTTGGAAATCTAGGTGTCTTCTGAAATCACATATTGTATTACCCCTTGGGCCAGTTCCATCTCAGTTAATCTGATCGAAGTGGCCCTTCACAGTCAATTGTTTTGATTTTTCTCTTAGGTTTTCACTTTTGTTTAACTCCCAGGCCTAATAAAATTATAATCATGGCTCCCCAGCTGTCTTTCCCTTTATTCTGTATATCGTCTCCCGTAATAGCTTCCTAATCCTTTGCAGTTAAAAATCTTCTAATTTTATGTCCCTTCTCTTTATGTCTACCATTTTTCTAGATTTTACCATCACTATACTACACTGAATTATAGGATTTACAGCTGTTTCACATAGTAATTAGGAAAATGAATAGTTAAGATTTGGGCCGTGTATTGAAAAAGTCTTTTGATTCTAGACATAGCTCTGAACTAAAACAATCAATTTAAAGGAGTTTCTCCTTAAGCAGAGCTTAACTTTTCACTTGTTACAGTTTTATTCAGTCTTCCCCTTGAAACACTCAAATACAGTTTTTTAGAGGTCGTCCTTGCAAAGCTCCTCTAGTCTAGACAGGAACACTTTCAATAAAGCATCTCAGTTAACTCCTGAATATCCTTTGAGTCAGACTTGCAAAGAGGAAGATATGCTGCAATTACACATAATATAACCTCTCTGGTAAACACTGTTCTATCTATGACAAGTAATCTCAAAGTAGCTTAATCATAAAACTATCTGAGGGAAAAAAGAAAACCACGTTTTCCTTAAGTGTGTTTTGTCATTCTGCTCTATCATATCTGAAGTGTTTTCAGTTAAACATGGGCCTATGTATGTGGATTTTCTTGTGGAAATACGGAATTTTAGGTTACACCAAGTCCATCACCCAAATGCAGTTTTATTATACATGTTAGACTTATGGGTAAACAAGCAGGAGTAGAAAATTAATTCTAACTATAATGATAATAATTAGGGATTAAATTCCAGCTTTTGTACTTATAATAAAAGAGTACATCACAGTTCCACCTTTGCTAGAACTTCAGAAACAATTTTCAAAACTACCTTGCTAGGGTAATGTTCACTAGTGACTTCTTCAGCCACTAAACACACAGCTATTGAGTTCACTCTGGTGGGCTGATGCACTCTGCATTGCAACTTTTTATGTATTTGGAAAACTTAGATGACTCAATAGACTTTGTCAGACATTCTGGAGGCAAGCGAATTCGACCATTACACCAGTCACTCTAAACCCAAGATATTGTATGCATGAAATAAAACATTTCTTGCTTTGTTTCATTAATTTCTTATTCTTAATTTCTTCACAGATAATTTACAGTAAATACCATACTATATACATCCTTAGATTTAAAACACATCCTAAAGCCTAGAATCCCCACTTTCTTCTACAGCAAAGTCTAGGACCAAAGGAAAGAAAGACCCGAGATTAACAATAATGATCCCACTTGACGCAGAGTAATTTGACTGCAGAACATTCATATCTCTATAAGTCTGCATTGCTACACAGGCTTCCTTCTTTCTGCTTTTTAAATCAAACTTGTAGAAGAAAGTAAAGGCAGGATATAGTATTTCAAAAATCCTATTTTCTTGAAACAGTTCTAAGTAATTGTGAATTGATTCCTTGGAGATAAACAAATGCTATTTATCAATTGATTTTAAAAGATAGAAAGCAGTGGTTTGAGATCATTTGCTGGCAAAAGAAGTTGAGGCTTGAAAATAAGTGAATAATAAATGACTGTAGTTTGGTCACACAGATGTGAAATAAACAATCAATACTTTCCAGCAGTGCAGCTTATTTGCTGATGCAGCTGCAACAGAGAATAAAACTGCCTCAGCCACTAAACCGGTTCTGTAGCTTCGGAGAGTTATTACAAACTCTTAAATATATGGTAGGACAGAGAAACTAATAAGTCATCTTCAGACCGTTTTCGAAGAGCAACTTAAAATACAGTTTGTTTTAGGTGTTTTTTATACTCTAGGTTTTTTAAGAAACTGCGTGAATGTTCATAGCGTGCTGTAGCTCTTTGACAATGAACATGAGCTAGTGGTCGTGCCTCCTACTGTAAGCACACAAGGGAAAGCAAGGAAAACACCAAGCAGAGCTTGGGACAAAAGCAAAGTAGAAAAGTCATTTTTAGATTGATTTGTCCACATGTCATAGTCTGTTGTGCGTTTCAACAGTAGCCCCCACAGTGGTCCTTTGGGACTCTCCACCACCTGCATTCCGACATTTATTTCCACTCCAGGAAAGCCTGCTGACCACTCTTCTGTCCTTGGGTGGTGAAAGGAGACCCTAAAATGCCACTCCCTGGCCCAGGAGCAAAGGCCTTCTCCTCTTGTCCCTGCCCTGGTTTGTGACACATGGCTCATGGCAGTGGGGGAGCCCATCATAGGACACATCAAGGGGAGCAGCACCGGGAGAGTTGCAGGGAAGACCCATGAGAGGGAGGTGGTTCTGCTTACAGATTTGTCCAAGTCTCTATGTGACTTTTTTTCTTTGCTTTAGCCAACATAACTTCCATATGAGCAGAAAGATCATCCGACTACAACAGTCTAGCTCCTCCAAATACCTGAGAAGAACTAATCTGGCACTGGGAGTTATGCAGAGCTTGCCAGAAGATACCACCAAGAAGCTAGTTTCTTGCTAACAGCTATTCGCGATTGTGTTGTAAATAGTTGCTATGCACAGCTAATGGGTTACACTGCAATCAAGAAGGTAACAAATTGTTCACCTTCTCCTCTTTCTCTTTAGAGCAATATTACTGCTGCTCTTCTTAGTTAAGAGCTCTTGGGCAAACATTTTTAACACTTTGTTTTGTGACTAATCTTCAAGAGTCATTCAGTATAAGGTGAAGCTCCTACCTTTAAGTCCCCAGGCTAGTAAATCCTCTTTAAGTTGGTCACAGACAGGTCTGTCAAATGTTTAGCATTGCATAAAGATCATTAAGCAGTACCATTTTAATGGCATAACTGTGAGGCTTTTATATGAAAAGGAAAATCTCTCCTTTGTGGCCACAACATTTTGTTACAAATTCCTGTAAAGTTGATAACAAATAACATCCAAGGGACCTGTGAAACGGCACAGTAATAATAAACAGACAGCACTGTTTTCCCCATGCATTCAAGTTGTCCTTTCTTCCTTTGGTAGCATCATTTTACACTGCCTTTTCCCTTGCTTCAAAACAGGAGTGACTGAAAGAAACAGTGCTGTGCAAGAAGTTCTTATTTTGTTTGACAAAGAAATCTCAAAAGCAACTCCTTCTCATCTTCTCAAGAGTTCAGGGAGTTAGAGTGACAGTTTATAGTTCAAGAAAAATAATTTATACTTTCAAAATAATTGCTGGGTGCTAAACATCTTATCATGTACAATTTGTAATACCAAATCATATAAAAACATAGAGCATATTTTCTATATATCAATGATGTATTCCAACAAACTATACAAACTGTCATTTTTAAAGTGTTACAGAACTGCTCAGTTCTTGATATTAAAATATCTCTGTTTGGAATGACACATACGCAATTACTTTAAATGCAATTTTATTAAACCCTACACTAACCCTGAAAAACACACAGGCTCTTTCTTCTGTGGAATATGTCAACTTCTCACTGAAAAACCTGAAAAAATACAAAACTGCTGATATATGTAAGATTTCTGGTTTTCACTAAGAATTGTTGGTTTCACAACTAAGGATATACATTTCAAGGCAAGAAAAAACAATATTATGATATATAATTACCCATGGAAGAAGTGTAGATAGGAAGTTTCTGATTTGATGTGAAATATCTGCATCTATGTCTGATACATGGATTGTACTTCGAAGTAGAATTTGCAAAGGTTTTGCACCCATAGTCAGGAGATGACTTCCCAACATCTCAGCGTCTCCCACGCAGAGTATATGAAAAAATCCAGACACTCAATGTAGGGCTTATCAGGTGCTGTCCTTTCCTTAAAATCTGACTGCAATTGAGAGTCCTGACCTCCGTCGGAAATCTGGTCATTTCTTGGCAGAAAAATCTTACTTTCATCAGTGTTTTAATAACTTTGACAAAAACTGCCCTTCAGCATAGTTTTGGCAGAACAGCTGAAAGCTCAGTGTTAACCTTGAGCTGTTTGCCATTGCCTTGGCGAATAACAAGAGTAAAGGATTGCATACAATCCTTGTTTTATAATTTCATGTAATCCTTGTACTTCATAAAAAATCACACACATTTTATACATAAACCCTGCAACAGAGCAGTGGCCTTGAATTTCTCCTTGTATGTAAATTCTTCATATCCATGTGTTTGTAAGATGAGTGCTGAAGCTTACACTTTCTCTATTGTACCAAGCGGGTGGCCAAGAAAAGCATAGGAGATGTGTAACAGGAGCAAGCAAAATCAATGAAGTGATTTGGGTAGAGGAAATCGATGCAACAATGCAGCAAAAGAACTGAATATAGTGGTGAAAACGGAGTTAATCAATGAAAACACATGTGCTTCTGTGATGCATGGTGAGTTTACAGAACCAAATAGGACAGAAGACAGAAGACTAACCTTTATCTGAATCTTATATTAGCTGAATATTTGGGGAGGTTCGGCTGAGCTAGTTTCATATACACAGGCACATTTTTTCCCTCTTCTTTTTCTTTCTCCCTCCATCTTTCTGATTCCAGGTTGCAGCTAGCTCTGTATGCACAGATGACATAATGTTTAATAGTTTGAAAGAACAAGTAGATTTCTAGCATAACCTCATAGATTCAGTTGGTCCAGACAGCTTGAATGCTGTTTATTCTGCTGGATGCTGCTATTTCCTTCCAGTGCATTTTCAGGTGCATATTTTTCTGTATTTTCATAATCAAATAAAAGTCATTCCCAATCCACTTTTCTCCCCAGAACTGGATTTCCATCTCAGGTTATTTTTCTGTGTTGGCTTACAAGTTTGTCTGTAACTTGGTAAAAAGGTAACCCCCATATTACCTGTGAAGAGAAACTGTACTTTAACCAGGACACAAGTCAAATTCTATTTGACTGGCTGCTTTTGATGTGCTGTATTTGTTTTTTGGGAACACTCTGCCCAGCCTTACCTTCTGGCTTAGTAATTCTGTTTGTTTACTTTTCCCTTGGGTATTACTAAAATAAGTATAACCTCAAAATTGATTTCTCCATGAAGGAACAATCTCCTCTCTTTTTTTTGGCCATATTACAGTATGATTTTTATCTCTTGTACAAAACTCCTGGCTTTGTCCCATAGTAGTTGAGAATATTTTTTTCTGCTGCAGTATTGGATACAGGATATTTATGTTTCAGCTCTGGTGTACAAATTTCTGAAATTAGAAGATACCATGCCCATAAGCTACATATCTGACCCCAATTCTTCTACACCATTTACTACATTTATCTCATTGCTTCTATGTGGATTTCTGCAGCTTCCATTGCTATACACTTTGTACTGCTCGAGCTGCATTTTTCTTAACTATTACAATACTAACACTCAACAGTATGAAATCTGAGTTTCTTGTTTTAAAGAGCCACTGGTATAACCCATCAGCAGGCACAGCTTCTCCTAAATTGGGTCCTTATAAAAGCAATTAGTGCTCTCTCCAGCTACTGGGGAGACCTCATAAGGCCTGATGGTGATGAGACTCATTACTGGGCTTTGGCCTTGCTGTCTTGTTCAGGTTTTCCCAACCCTCAGCATCCTCTGTCTCTTCTGTAGGAAATCAGACAAGACTGTCTCCTTCATATTAGGTCAAGACAGCTGAAGCTTTCAAGAGTTCTCTGTATCTCATAGGGGTCAAATTAATAAAATAATTCAAATAGACGTGGAGTGTCAATCATTTTGCCTGCTGGGGATGTTACGCTCCTGATACAGATATTTACTAAATCTTGACATCTGATGACCAAGGGCATTTTTTCCCTTGTGGCATGACTGTCCTGACAGGTGGGCTTAAATGTTTGTTTGCAGGGAAAAATAGAAATGTAGTGCTGCTTCTGCTGCAGCTGGCACTAATAATCACCTCTGAGTAAGGCTGGTTCAGCGGACACTGCAAAAGTAAGAGAAAGGACTTGTGCCAGCAGTGTTCAGGGAGAAATCCAGGACAGAAGGCTTTACAAGAGCCGGTTGTTCAATGCTAAAAATTTTTGCAATACTCAAAATTCTTTTCAAACCTCTTAAAAAAAAAATATTAATAGTTTGTCTGATTCAGAAAGTGCTGTGCTTTGCTGATATTTGCATCCACGGAAAAGAGCTGCACTCTGCTGAACTGATGTGACTTCCGAATTTAACTGTGTGTTTTCTTCACTTGCCTAGTGCATTTTCTGACGATGTATTTTCGGCTCTGAACAACATTTGCTGACTTAGCAAGAACTGGTGCAGGGTGAGGAGTAGGGGAGGACAAGGGGACAGAGATAGCCATGTACAGCACCTGGCAATAGCAAATAGACCTGCCAATGGGAAATCTTAGGCAAAGTTTCAGGAGTTCGAACTTGCATCCTAACCTATGTTTCCTCCTTAGGGAAACGCGGGCATGGGAGCAGGATGCATCACTGAGGCTTGCCTTGCCATGTGGTGGTGACAGGTCCCAGCCTGCAGATTTGGGCCGAGGAGACTGGGAGCCATGCTGCATCCCCAGTACAGAGGTGTCCACCAAGAGCAGGGCTCCTCATAACGCCCAGCCTGGAGGGCTGCAGTATAGGCAGAGAAGCAGCTCCTTCTTCTCCTTCCTTTCTTACTCAGAGACTCTCAGGAGGGCTGGGAAAAATCAAGTTCTCTGGTTTAAAACTTCACAGTTTCACAGTATCATAAGGTTGGAAAGGACCTCCGAGATTATCGAGTGCAACCTATAACCCAACACTAACACCAAGCCAACTTCGCAGTCTAATAGACAGGTGCTTTTTGAAGCTCCCTAGAGGTCTATTTACAGCTTCTTCCACTGAGCTCCTATTGCGACCCTGATGTCAGCAACATCACTTTTCAAGCAAGATGAATGCCTTCTCTGGGAGAACCAGGAAAGAAAATGTCAATTATAATTAAAAATAACCACCTCATTTCTAAATGCATGTCACACATTACGGAAGGAAACTAAACAGTGTTTTTTGCTGATTGGAGCTTTCAGATTTCCACACTGAGTCAAAAACACTTGAGGGTGATGGGGCACAGGGGGTGAGGGTGCTGTTCTTCACAGATGAGCAAAATCTTGTATGATAAGGATGTAATTATAAATGGGAAAATGCAATGCTGTAATTCAAGGGGTTACGCTAATACTTCAAAGGGTTGTGGGACAAGATCCAGATATCATCCTCTCCACAGCCAACCCAGCAAAGTGCTCCCAAAGTTGGTCTGATGACTTCCTTGAAATTGAAGATTTCAATTGTTGTAACCAAAGGGAGAAACATACTCTATAACTTAAATTGCAGTTTTAGTGTTAGCGCTAGGCACCCAATTCCAAGGCTGTCAGAAAAGAATTTCAATGATCTGTTTATTGACTAGGAGAGAAAGTTGCCCTTTCAGAGACCATTGACCTGACATTTCACTTATCTCCATTCTCCTTGGACTTTTGCAACTGTGAAGGTGACTTAGAAACAGGGAACTGGGCAGTATTTTATGTGTGGGGATCTGCTTCAAAGTGATAATCAGCAGCAAACAACTTCTGGAAACAAAGTAACAATAGCAGTGTCTGAAATACATTCTCAATATTTTGGGGCATCCTTTGTGTGTTTACTTAAGTAGTGCAAGGTTCTGAAAGAATTATTTGCCAAAAGCAAGAAGAAATCTTGAGTTTTAGGTTAGGTATGGGGGTGTATGGGCATTGCTGCAGCTTTAGTAATTATGTTATTATGGGGGAGTGAGTGGGGGACGGAATGAGATTTTTAGTTTATTTTCTTCTATAGATCAGAGGAATTACTACCAAAAATTTAATTTATTCTTTCAGATGTTCTGTGCCAAGGATGAAAAAATAACTGCAGCTAATTCAAAAAAGTTCCCAAAGCCCTACATATGGAAGCAAATACAGAATTCCTACAGAGTACATTGTGTGAGTCACATTCAGTTAAAGTAAATGGAGTTGGCCAATTTTGAATTTGGCCCCACATAATGAACGTACATTCTTCCCACTGTGTGTTTGTGAAAGTTGCCTGGGGATTACTTTATTTCAGCTGGGGTGCTGACAAGGAAGTCAAGCGTAATGAAAGCAAAGCAGCCAATGTTCACAAACATGATATATGTGCTGAAGTCAGGAAAACTTTCCTCAGTTTGGATTTTAAAGCTCCATATGCAATGTTCATGTCACTTGGCCTGGTTGAAATTCTTATCTTAATGGGTTGTAAGAACCTCTGACACGTGATTTTAAACCTGGACTATTTTGGGTTTTTTTCCTGCTGCTTTTCTGTTTGCAAAATGGTATTTCCATGCAATAAAAAAAAACAATTGTTAGGCTTTGTTCAACCAAAAATCCTCTGACTCTATTAAGAATATATTTATGTTGAGGGAAATGCTGACTTTGATCAGGGTTGATGGGAGTTTTTGACCTTCAGCTATCTTTGAAATGTTTGTAGTTTAGAAAGCTGGTCTGGGTTCATGGATGTTTCCTGGACATTCTCCCTTCCCTCTCTTTCCTCTCAGGTAAATTTGGATCTCAAAGTCTTTCTGGGGGATTTATATAAAAAATAAAAGTGCTGCTCAGAGCAACAAGGACGAATTGCCCTATATGGTAGAGATGCACTTAGCCAGGACACAGGGTTATGTCACCCAGGAGAAAGAGAAGGAGAGCCCGGAGGAGTCAGTTGATGCACCAGACTTCTGCCTGTAGAGACCTGGCCTGCTTCAAACTTGGAGTACATATTTCAAATGAAATGGGTCTTATTCTCATCACTTAGGCTTCAGCTGACACATCTCCATCAAGAACCAACACATAATTTATTTCCAATAGGAGAGCTGCCCAGGGAAAGTTGTCAGTGCTCAGGTAAAAAAAAAAAAAAAAGAAAGAAAAGCAGAAAGCCTTTCATAAACAAGCCAGCGAGAATTAAGGGTGAAAGGAGTTGGCTTGACCCTTACCGGTGTAGCATTAGCTGCTACTCTGAGACAGGACAAGGGGCTTACAGAACTCACCCGCGCTGGCCTGAAGGCCAAGTGTTAGTGGGTTTCCATTGCGCTCCATGGCCTGGCTTGGAGTGTGGTACAGGTTGCAAGGGCAGCTTCAGGCATTGTCCTCCTGATTCAAAACCAGCAACATCTGGTGGGTCCTGTACAGTTCCCCATGGGCAGCATCACTGTTACTGACATTAGTGATGAAGACCACACACGTAAGAAACTGGGGGCTGTAAGCCCATGTTCACAAGCGGCAAAGGTTACATCCATGACAGTTTTTGGAGGTATACATCAGCCAGCTGCACAGTAACCGGATCAGTGTGTCCATGGAAATCACTGTGAGCTACAGAACTGGCTGAAATAACCCTTGGCAGTCTATTTTCATGTCAAGCCTCGGGGTACTGCAGCTTCCTTGCCAGTAGGACTAAAGTGAGCTAAACCAAAGCTACCTCAGGAATATTCATGGTCCCTGCAGTGGCTGGGCTACAGATGTGTCCAAACCTAGAAGGCCATGCATAGCAGGAAGATGCTGTGCCAAACCACAATAAACCAACAAATGATAGCCAAGAGGAGTCCCTGGCTGCTTTTGGGCTGTATCATTTCCTAGAAGTATTCTGTAACACATACGGGCTGCTGCAGGTCTAAAAGGTGGGCTGACAGCCACAAAAGTCCTGGAGAAAATGTGCCCTGCAGTATTGCTCAACCTCCTCTGCTGGTAACATGACCTGCCAGCGGCAACCACTGTCTCAGGGACTGCTGGAACTTTACCAGTTGTGTGGGGGGGAAGATGGAGGTGTGAGTTGACAGCCCTGGGCACCTTGCGATGTTGTGGTGCCATCAGGGACATCCCTTACCTGCACGTGGCACAGCAGAGATGCTGGAACTGGATCTTTGAGAAAAAGCATCACTTTTGAACTGTTTCTGGTGATTGAAGATTTCTGATGAAGGGTCACGTAGTGTTCTGCTTCACCTGTGGAGTAGCACATAGATTCATGTCTGAGTACTTGAGAAAATGAGGTTTAACTAATCCACCATTTAAAGAAATAACTGCTAAAATAATAGCATTTTGATGGAGCAAAGGTTATCTGCCCTGGAACGGCAGATATTCCTCAGTGACTGCACTGATGAAAGGTACAGCCTGCATGAGCTTTTGGAGGGTCAGGAGTGCTTTCTCGCTCTCTCTTTAAAGCAACCTGTCAGCTATTTATGGTATTTCCCTTACCTCCCATCAAAATTAATTTTACCACATACATTACACAATAAATTTTTTCTTTAACAACAGACACCAGTTAGCATCCCAGCCTCCCAAAAATGGCATTTACTATTTGTGGGGCATACTGGAATTGAGACAAATACTGGGGAGGCTCCAGCCAGAGAACCACTGAGGAGAGTACCGGTGTGTCATCCCATCACAGCTCTTGACATTTACTTAACTTTTTAGTGCTGCTTCCAAGTAGGGAAAAAATTCTAACTTTTTTTTTTGCCAAACCAGTAAAGTCAGCCTTTGAGCCTAAAATTAATCAGTGTTCTTTTTTCTTCTTACACCACCAAAGGTGTTTAGAAATCCATTGCCAGAATTGTGCTGATAATTTGGCTTTAGAGCAAGGGAAGCTCAGCCCCCTTCTTGCTTTATGAAAAACAGGTGTTAACAATATCCATATGTGGTTTTATTTTTCCTTTACACTAAATTAGACAGAGATTTTTGAAAGATTCTGCATGGGAAGATGTAGGATAAAACCTTAATTTTTACCAGGACACTTGGTGGTCTATCTTCTTTGTGCTGATGTATCACAGTACAGCTACTGCAAAATCAGCCTCCCCAGCTGCTCCAGGGCCTCCCTTGCATAGGTAGGTGCTGTTTGCACATGGGCAGTGAGGATTGCTCAGTGCTACCTTGGTACTTTTATGCTGCAGAGAGTGTGCAAGGAGTACGGTCTCAATGAGCTGCTTGACAGAGGATCTTGATTGTCAAGGAATGGGGGCAGAAGGAGAGGATGAGCTAATGAGATTAGCATAAATTGGAGGTGTTTTGAGGTTCAACTAGACATCAGCCTCTTTGGGTACCAGAGGGAACATTAGTGTTCTCAGACACTCCTGGCTTTCCCATATAGTTGCATTGTGGGTGAGGTTCCTGTTTCACTGAAACAGCTGCAGTGCTACTGAGCCACTTGTGCTTAAACCTAGCACCCCTCAGAGCAATCAGTACCTGCTGCTTTCATTATGGAAGAGGAGTAATTCGCTCTTTGTGTTTACTTCCTCTGCTTGTAGGGCTAAAACACTCACTTATGTTACTATTTCTTTAATATTCAAGTACCTCCACATACAGTAGCAACATAACAAAATACAACCAGAATAAGGATGCCTCAACGTGAGTCAGAGGCATTCCTGGTGTTAAACTTCATTCTTGCTGAAATTCTGCTTGTGACAGGAATTAAATAATGATTTTCAGACTGTATTACTATCTTTAATTTTTCACTGATCTGTAGTTTACCCCACAGAACAGGATGCCAGTGCTGTTAAATGCTACCTTGTTGTGGAAGGGATTCCTCAAAGCAAGCTGTGCAGCACTTCTTAAGGACAGTCAGCCTCCAGATCCATCCTGTTTCCCCGAGGAGCTTATTCCAAGAATGGGTCGTTGGGCTTTGACCTGCATTATCCTGAAGAAAGGCAAACACTTGTTTCATTCAAGAGCCAGTAATGAGCTACCTGTCTTTGTCATGTTTAGCATTTTTGTTAATGTAGAGATCAACAGAGCTGTAAGTTTGTTGGGCTCATATGGTTCGTGCGGAAAAGTGCATATTGAGTCATCAAAGGCTGTGAAAGGATGAATTTCACCTTCTGTTGAGACTAGGAATTGTTGAACAGAAAGACAAGCCCTCTTACTACAAGGTGACATATGCAACTTAAAAATAAATAAGCTGATTATTAATTTAGATTACAGGAGTGCCAGGACTACCCCCTGCATGAAAAGGTAAATATATTTCATGGATTTGGAGAGGAGATGGAAGATTAATTCTGTCCAAATCCTTCTGGAGGCTTCAAATAAATCAGTTATGAAACTGGCACACTCCACTAAGAAGGGTTTCCCTGGGATAAATGAAATGTAAGGCTCAAAGGAAGACAGAGTGCCTCGCAAGGTATGTGTCATGAAAAGACCATAAAAAGTCAGTCAGACAGGGGAAGAGAGAGTCATTCAAAATTTAATTTGGTGTAAGAATATTTCACGTCTTGATGTATCTTCTCTAGATATTGTCAATGGTACTGTCCATCTATTTTGGATATCAAAACTAAATAATTCAATATTCATTTTGCTTTAACATCTTTTGAGTAAAGAGTGATTTCAAAGTAACTAATTAACAAGACAATCATTATCACACAATGGAGAAAATCTGTGAAACAGGGTCATGAGATAAACTCCTTTCTCCCTTAGGACATATCTGAAATAGTCGTAGAACCATAAAATGATAAAATCATAGAATACTTTGGGTTGGAAGGGACTTTGAAAGGCCATCTATAGTTCCATCCCCCCTGCCATGGCCAGGGACACCTCCCACTGGATCATATTGCTCAAAGCCTCATTCAAACTGGCCTTGAACTTCTCCAGGGATAGGGCATCCAAGACTTCTCTGGACAACCTGTTCCAGTGCCTCACCACCCTCACAGTAAAGTATTTCTTCCTTATATCTAATTAAAATACACCTTCTTTCAGCTTGAAACAACTACTCCTTTTCCTGTCACTGCACTGCCTGGTAAAGAGCCCTTCCTCAGTTTTCCTGTAGCCCCCTTTAAGTACTGGAAGTCTGTTATAAGGTCTCCCTGGAGCCTTCTCTATTAAATATGTAAGACATCTCCACAGGAGCTGGAAGAGCTCATCTGAGAAGTAGTAAGAAGAAAGGGTCTATTGGTGACTACTCATACCCAGGAGGGTTTACTTGTGTAAAATAAGAAGATGGACCTCACAAGCTAAAGGTCAATGTACAACCCTTCTGAAAGATTCCTAAACCTGAATTACCTGTGATGCAGTACAGACTTCTGGAGACATTTCTTGTCACTCTCTGAGCTAGGCAAAAAGCTTTGCCAGTGATTAGAAATGGTCAAGATATTGTCAGAGAAATAATTCCAACATAAAATACCTTTTTCACAAAAAAATACAGAATTTACACATGAGATTTCTTATTTACCCAAAAGATTTTAATTCTTCATCAAGAAAATAAGAAATGGCCTCCCCTGCTGTCTCCTCCTCAGGTACACATTGATTTCACTTTTTTGTTGGAAGAGAAAAAGGAAAAGTAACAAGAATCCTCTAGATGTATGATGAAGATGCTGGGAAATAACAGCAATAGGAACAAAAATGGTGTTACAACTTTCAGACTGGAATCTTCCTCAAGTCCCTCCTAGTGATTCTTTTTGTTGTTGTTTTGACCTTATGACCAAAAATATAATGAAATTATATATTCTTTTGTGAACATTTCTTTTGGTTTGTTTTTGCAAGACTGGATTTCTTTTATCCGAAGTTTTCTGCTGGCTGCTTCCTTCATCCACTTCTCTTGTTCCCTAGTTAATGGATTTTTTGTCATCAATACCTAATTTCTGGACCTGCTTTCGTCATGCTGTCACTAGTTTTCTGCTCATTCTCTCTTAAAATACCCTTTGCAAAAAGCTAATCTTCCTTCACTGACAACTGAACCTAAAAATAGGAAGAGATTGCTGCTGCCATAATACACTGAGTGTGACTTTCCAACTACATTACAGTAATTGCTATCTTTCATTCTCATTAACCCTGTAACATATGTGCTCTTGTCTTATTTTTGTCTAGTTTTAGTCGAGCTTGAGTGTACAAAACTATACTCTTGTAAGCCTTGTGCAAGTAATTCACTGAAGCCTAACCAGAAAGGATTGCTCTACCAATTAAAACATCTACATGTTTTATAAGACCAGGCTCTTGTCTCTCTGGAGAGAATATCAAGACTATTTTTCAGGAAAGTACTTCACATTTTAGTGGTACTATATAAACACTGATTCTGAAAACTAATAGCTGAATATCATGTTATAAACTCTTACAGTGAGGAAGAAGTACCTTTAAACATGTTGGCTGGCTCTAATCAAACACAGTGACCAATCAGATCAAACTGAATCATAATTTAATCAATATAATCAAACTGAACACACAAAGTGTCGTGAATGCTCAATAACCAGAGCTGTGATGGTACTTCCATTTACCAGAAGCCATGTTTAGATCCTGAATTGTCACATTCCTCATGCTTAGGGCTTCTCAGTCCAAGCCATGCAAACACTTCACTTCCAGTTTACACTCTATTAACATTTCTGCCTAGATAGCCACTCTACCGTCATTATTTCTTAGTGATCAGACAGTAAGCCCTCAGTATGATTTCACTTCAGAAAAAGTAGATCTACATTACTGCTGTATTATTCTTAAATACTCACATCCTCCAGGAGGGTTGGTAAATTCAGGACAAGCATAGAAAGCAAGCTTTGATGAAATCCTCTCACCTGGGAACAGCTGTATTTCAGTCCTTACTCACCCAGTCTCACAGATGACCATTCATCCATTCATTACTGAGTCACAAGATCATCCACAGCAAGCAGCATCTTACTCATTGCAGAACAGCGCAACAGTGGGTTTGAGCATTGCAAGGTGCAATCAGATTTAATAAGATTGGGAGGAAGGTTGGTAACAAACTCATTGGTCCACAACTACTCAAGGAGGGACATGAGTGCAAATGCACTGTCAAAAACAAAACCCTCCAGCCAAACTCAGCTTTTCACACTGGAGCTTTTTCAGCAGCAGCCTCTTGGCTGAGGGGGAAGGGAGGTGGGGACGATACCAGTAGTAGGGCATAAATCCAATGGAGAGAGCACAGATGAACCAAACCTAGCCACAGTTTCCAGGGATGGCTTGAATCAGTCCAGGGAAACCTTCTTGGATATGATAATGCTCACAAGCCATTGGAAGATGGAGGACAAATGCCAGAGTCTGTCTGAGGGGCAAAGAAACGTGGCGGCTCTTCACCCAGTACGGCAAGTTGAAAATAAACCTGGATTGTGTCAATGGAGTCACACGAGGATAGAGACAGCACAAATAAGGGCAGCAGCCAGCTCCAATACGTGAATTTACTGTGTGCTCTGGATGAGCAGCCCCAGTGATGCAAATTGCTGTAGGTGCTGATTAATTAGACTGCTAAACTGGATTTATAGATACTATATATTTCTATAGGAGCACAAAGCAACCAGAGACTTTCAACATTTCATCTCTATGGCCTGGTAGACAGACAATGTTTTCTTGGTTTTAACCACTGTCACTATGCCAGGGAGGAAATGTTTCCTACCACCAGATTCACAGTATCACAGTATCACAGTGTCATAAGGTTGGAAAGGACCTCTGAGATCATCAAGTCCAACCTATAACCCAACACTAACACCAACACCAACACTAACACCAACCATCATCTAAACCATGGCACTCAGTGCCTCATCCAGCCTCCCCTTAAACACCCCCAGGGTAGGAGACTCCACCACCTCCCTGGGCAGCGTATTCCAATGACCAATCACCCTTTCAGTGAAGAAAAGGTAACTCATAAGAGTTACAAACACCTTGCTTATTTATTTCCCAGACTTTCTTCATCTACTGATGCAGCTGTATTCAAATTAAAAAGGTTATGCCACTTGAACAGTACTGGTGTAGTGTAGCATTTAGATACAATCATTGAGTTAAAGCAATACATCTTTTCATCTTTAGAAAAAGTTGTATCTATGGCAAAACTTTGGAATCTTATACTGTTTAGCAGGAGAAGTAAAATATAGCCTGTAAGAACAAAAAGCAGAACAGGGAAAAAAATTAACTCCTCATGAATCCATTTTCACTAGGTCAGAAAAATCTGCATTTCCCCTTTATTTGTCTGATTACTGGCTTTCTTTTTGGATGCAGCTTTGAAAACCCTTTTCTTTCTCATCTTCGTTCCCTACAAAATACATTGTCTTCAAACAAATATCTCAAAGGGTTTATAGATCTGATTGCAGACCAGTTCTGGAAGGAAAGATAATTGTGCGTGAGCTGATAAATGTTGCAGGGAAAACTCTAAACAATCATGCATGAATTATATCTTCAACAAATGTAATTACCGAACAATTCAGAAAATGTGAAAAAGCTGGTTTATTTTATAGTTATTTCCTTTCCTGGCCTGTGTTTTGGATGGCTTTCAAGCATCCCTGTTTAAATCTGGCCGGAAATCTTCTGGCGGAGCCCATTCCCAATGAGAAATGTTGATTCATCAGAATGAAACACTGCTGAGTGTGGGAACCTGTTGTGTTTTGTTCAGCACGCATGGACTTCAAACCTTGCCTGCTATGCGTGTTACTGGCAGAAGACTACCAGATTTTCTCCTTTCCCATCTGCTACTCCTGTGGCAACCCACTGGGTAGACTACATGAAGTGGCCTGTAGAGTTAGGGTAGACTTCTCTGTAGACTCACCACGGGTAAAAGGGATCAGGAAGTAAAAGCTGTGAGGCAAAAATCTTTATTCTTAAAATAGTTGGAGGCAAAGCAGTCAGCACCTGAGCTGACTTCCAGTTTTCCAATGTAGAACCTGTACTCCCAAAACAGACTGCAAAGTCAGCATAAAACAACTCTGAAATTGCTTACAAGTGACCCTGGAAAAGGTTAACCCTTCCTTACAGCAATATGTCAGGAAATGTATTATAAGCTCTTTAATACAGGATATCTGAAACCATTTTCACCTACATTTCTATTTGAGTATCCTGCTCTAGTGCTGTGTTAATCACTACTAGTCCTGCTGCTAGTCTCCATCTATGAGGAGATGTAACAGCAACAACAGAGCACAGTATGCAGTTACAACCATTCTGTCATTTTTTATCATGTGCATAGTGGCCGGCTTGGAGTGCTGCACACTCCATGCCTGCCTGGGAGACACTAAGAGAAATTTTCTGCTAATCTACAGGAAGGACCCTGACTGTAGGCTGTAACTTATTCCATTCCCCTTTGCCCTCGGTAGGTATTAGTTGGAGCTTCTGGCTCCCAACTTGCCTTTCTGAGTGTTTGCACGGGACACTGTAATTCCCGTCAGGGATAAGTGACAGAGAGGTGTCACTTGGGACCTGCTCATTGGCACAATACCTTGATTCACAAAGGAGATGACAGCTCTGAGGGGCTTACCAACACAAACAACTGCCAGGAGACGTTTTGTGCCCACTCTGCTTAAAAATGCTGGATATGAGGTAGTCATAGGATAGGAAGGAAAACAGAATCAGGTGAAGGGTTTCACTTGAGATTTTGCAGGTGTACTGGTACTGTCAGAAATGCTCCTTCCTGCAGCAAGATTTTATTGCAGTGTCTAAAGTGTCTCCATCTGTGTCCCTTCTGCAATTCTGCAGCCTGCCTTTCCCTCACAGCCCTGCAGCTTTTCCCTTGTAGCTGCTGTGAGGGCATTTCCCCTTGCTGTTCTCATGTTGCATTCTTGTGGATGTACACCTATAACTTCCAACAGCATGGGAATCCTACCCTGCCTCACATTTGGTAAACTTTGGATTAAAAGAACAAGTCTCAGCTGATAGAATAGTAAATATTAAAGTATTATCTGATAAGTATTACCCATTAATACTACATGCACAAAGCTCAGCCACCCATCAGCCTGCAACACTTGTACTTGATCAAAACGTGTTCCAATCAACACTGAGAGCATCAGAAGTGGGGAGAAACAACAGATACTTTGAGCAGGTCCCAGAAAAAAAAACATATGGTACTATACTTCTCTGACTGACTGGGGGAAAGACGCGGGGTGGGGGTGGGGGTGTTGGTGTTAGGGCGGAATGCTCCTCATTGTTGTAGTAATTTGCTGTACTGGAGAGATCAGTCTCAGGAAAATGCTTATCTGATCATCCATAATTAAACCTGAGAATTTTCCCTTTCCTATTTTATTCTTTTTGTTTCTATCTCTTGTCTTTACAAAAGGTAACTTTTAATTCACTGTGTGCCACCAGCTATGGACCCTGCAGACAGAGGTTTGTGAATGTAGGTCTCTCACAAGACTATCTGTGTGACAAGTGCTTCTAAGGACCCACCTGAACTTACCTAAGTCCAACAATTATTATCTCAAATCTATTGTCTGTTATGGGTCTTCAGCTATGCTGAGAAACACCGTCAGTTTAAAAACAAGATAGTGTGCTGAGCTTGAGTCACAGGATGCAACTTCAAGTGATTTGATATAAGCAGGTTCAGACAGAACTGTTTTCGCTTGTTTCAGTGAAGATGGAATCTACAGACATACTCAGAAACCTCTGAGGGAGAATTGTGCATCAAAAACCGACTTAACTTACTTAGAGTTCTTTAATTAACCTCTCTCATTCAGAAGAGACCTTTCTGAATCGTGTAGGCTTGTACTTGTCCCTGGCCTAACTCTGTAGCTCACTGGTCTGTCTTTGAAATCTGCAAACAATTCCGCTTGTGTTTTCAAGTCTTTGTATAAATTAAAGCTCATTTGGGCTCTGATCATGTACAGCTTGAGTCAAAAAAAGTGAACTGTTAATTTAATTTGGAACATGATACATGCCTTCTTTAGGAAAGCAGAAACAGGAATGAGATCAACTTCACTAATTTAGTTAATTTATTAAGAAGAAATAGTGGAACTTGCATGATACTATTAACCTTGCAGTAACTCAGTTTTCTTAATATTAGCTGGCAATCAAAATTTCTATGGTTGTTAGGAGATTTACTTGCTTCTGGGATTTGGTTTCAGCTGCTGATTTCAGATTCAGACTCACTGGAGCTAAGTGAAACCCAGCGTTTTCAGATCTAGCTTAATGCTGCAAACATTTCAGCAAATACCCATTTGCATATTCAGAAGAGTGGTATTGAACTGGGTTTCCAGAATGTTTTGTATTTGTTTGTGTCTCTAATCCTGAGTGAATCCCATAGGGACAAGTGTCTGAATTTGGATTTCTAGTAGAATTTGGCATCTCTATATTTGGATTTGGCTATTTTCAACCTTTTAAGGTAAATATTGGTCAGATACTTAAATTTCTGATGAACAAACCGTTGTAGGTGAAAAAACTGCTTAAAGTGGTAGGTAATTGGGTGTATGAGTGTGTGAGGGGATGCATATCCAAAAGTCAGATTTTGAACTCTCAAGCAGAAGCCTGCTGCTTGCTAGCGGTGAGCGTGACAGGCTGATTCTGAATTTTGATAGCATTTCTTCTGAACAAACCTTACTTGTCCTGAATCCTCCCATTAATGAAGACGTGTAAGACAGAAGCACTAATTAGGAGGCTGACCATGTGTTGTGCTTCTGAGCCTAGATTATTTAGATTAGGAAAAATGGGAACTTGGGGCTATGGAAAGAAAAGATGACCAAAACCAAGCGTTCTCCAAAAGAAGAACTTGTATTGGAGAGAACAGGGGTACCTATTACAGAATGAAGAAGGTGAAGAAGAACTCAACTGGACAAAACATCGTGGAAGCAGAGGGATTTCTTGGTGATCAGACCAGAGTGAAGTCAAATGCAGTGGGATATTCAGGAACCTTGGATATTGATGTCCAAGGTCACTTAACTGTGAGTGGCAACATAACACGAATTGACATGACTTTTGCCCAACCTTCCCAGACCAGCAGAAACCAGATGGAGAGGGAAGTTGCGACCTCATGATGGTAATGCAGAGAGGGGAGAGACTGAGTGTGTTCAATAATCAGGTAAGGTAAAAGCTTTGATCTTTCTGGTTCTTCAGTAAACCCCAGTACCCAGATCAATATAAATTGCTTGTTATTCTGTCTTGTTCCTGAACAAACAGGAAAATAAAATTCACCCAATAAGATATTCAGTACAAATAATTCCCTGAGGCTGAAATTCACCCAGTGCAGGGAACAATACAAAGTGTATATATCACTTCAAAACCAGGCAATTCATGGAGCTGGGAATAAGACTAGCTCTGCTCTCAAGCTGATAGAATGACCTTGTGTTGATCTACTGTATAGGGATGAAATTAATTCCCTTCTCACCCGGGAACCCATTATCAGTAACAGAAACTAAAGACATTTCCTCACCAACAAATTTCTTACTCCAAGACACACACAAAAAAATGAATGGAAAGGCAGATGTAAGTTAGCAGGCTTTGGTTCTGGATGATTTTTTTTGTCATTTTCAACCTCAGCTCCTGCTAGAGGAAGCTAGGACATTTTTTCCTTGAAGATAACTACCTTCCACCATCAGTCCAAGACCTTTTTTTCGTTCAAGGTGATCACAAACTTAAGGGAATGAACTCAAGGAGACTTTATATACAGAGGTTAAAAAATAGATTTCATAAATTTTTATGGAGGCATGGCTGTGCTGTTTATGATGATACCTGCACACAGTAAAATCTGAGTAATTATAGACAATCTTTCTTTCTTTTGTTTTCTTCTTGTCATTTTGCTAAGCACTGTGAATTTCCAAGTGGAAACTCATTTGGGAGGGAGAAATGATTCACGGTCTTGGGTTTTTTCCTCTCATCTACTTTTCACACTGTTCTCCGTAGTACTGTACATCTGCTTGCTAAAAAAGCGAGCAGTGCTCAGATCTTACCAGTAGAACAGCTTTAAAGCTGCTCTCCGACCCTGTTGCTGATAGCACTTTCCCACTTGTACTCTGGGATACCATCTGTGATTCCAAATATGCTGCAATATAATCCCAGTGGCAGAACAGGTTGAAGGCCATCTTCTCTTAAGAAGATTGTCTTGAATTACTTGCAGGACAATCAACTTCTTTTTAAAAAAATAACGTACTAGAAATTGGACTGTGTAGTCCATTGCTTAAACTGCAACTCATCTATCGACCAGGAGTTTGTCTGATGATAAAGCCATCTTTGGACCCAGCAGGAACTGGAATTTTCAACCATAGTGATTTCAACTGTGAGTTATGGACAGGGAGAATAAGTTACTTTTAAGTATACCTACCACAGTGTTTGGAGAAACGTTTCTCCATCCACTTATGTGCCAATTCACCTCTTTCTGCAAGTGCTAAGGACCATCTAAAATGGCACCATTATATACGATGGGAACTCAGAACAAAAAACTTTTGTAACTCAGTATTTGCTGAGATCCTTGCAACACTTAAGCCAATGTTTGTCACTGATACTTATTTAAATCTAATGTTTGGCTGGATTGGCTGCAGCTTTGTAGAGTTTGGTCTGATACCTCATGATATATTTGTAGACCAGGTTGAGATGGCCTATGTAGCTACTTGTATTGAGGTTACTAAGACTGAAAGATTAGTAAGATGGAACTAAATGTAAAAAATAAGGAAGTTTAAAGCTATTAAAAGACCAGTAGCTGAGATGCTAGTAGATGCGTTCCAAGCTACGTCTCTGAAAGAAAGTCATGTTCAGATGATGCATCTCACAATTGTCCTGAGTAGGAATGGGAGAAAATTTCTCCTTAGTGAAACTGCTAGCACCTCTTCTGCAAACAGTGTAACAGTAGCTGCTTCAGGCTGTTATGCATTTCAGCTTAGATATTCACCCAATGACTTCAGGGACAACAGGGCATTTAAGAACAATTTAAACTGCTGGGAAGTTCAAAATTGATTCAAACCAAAGAACTATTCATGTAGGCTTGAAGGATAAGTGGATCCTTTAAATATCCTCAGAAATCTCTTGCTTTTGGTTTTTTGCTCTTGATTTTGGTTTTTTGAAAATCAAACAATATTCCATGAATAGTATGTAGATAGGATTTTAAAATTATTTTGGCTATTGAACCATTTTAGCCCAAGAATGCTTAGCCTGCAGTACTCTGCACGCCCCAAATAGTATGTAACATTACCCTTTTAACACTAATAAACTTGAAATTGCAGAACATAAAACATTTGACAGCAGTTCTGGGATTATTTTGGCCTCAGTGGGAAAAGCAACTATTGTAGCTGTGAAGCTAAGAGATTTTGGGATGTAGAATTTATGGCATATTCACCTCAAATTCTAATTATAAGCAAAGAGATCTATGAAGATCCAGGTTGTAGTATCACAACGTAATTTCAGAGGAGTCTAGTATTTTTTTAAAAAAATGGTTGAGATACAAAGAAGAGAATGATGTGCATTTATGGTGTTAAAAAAACCAGTTTATCCTGCATTCAGGAAAACCAGTAGGTGAGGCAGAGACACTTAACTGATGATTTCTTTGCCATTACACCCAACTCAGTCTTGGCACCAACAAATAACTCTGTGTCCTTTGGACAAAAAAGAGTAGCCATAAAGTACCAATTCTCACTCCTGCTTAATAAAAGAAAAATAACAGCCAAGAGATTTGTAAATGTTTGCTGTAATTCTGCAACAGAATAAAATGTTAAATTCCACATACTGCTCTGGCACTCTCATCCTGATCATCATCAGTGAAAATATACCTTCAGTGCAGCAGCTGTAGCTATTCTAATAAAATATCTACATAGAGAAAATAGGCAATCAAATTTCTGCAAAGTATGAAATTTTCCATTAAATTGTCTCTTCCTTTTATATACCACAGCTGCAAGAATTCTCACTAGTTTTCCTATCCATGTCTTAGCAAACATCACTCTCACTAGCAACATATTTTCCAAATGAGTCATTTGAGACTCAGAAGATTTCCTCTAAAGCCGTCTAGACCATGACCCCCAAAAGTTTATCCTAAACAAACAAACAAAAAATCTTATCATCAACAGCCATAAGTTCAGAAATAGAGAATGTTGCAAATGAAAAACATATTCTGATAAATTAAAAATAGATGCAGATATAACGAATATCTGTCATTTGATTCCAAATGAATTTCTGGTAATTTAGTCAATGTATTAATCTTCAAAAGGCCTTTGATGTTGTGGTCTGTTTGGCTTTGCGTGCTGAAATTTATAGTTTTTAGGAAGGCAGGAGTTCTGTGGTTTTCATCTGCTTAACAAGACATTAGTAGTAGACTGAATTGCTTGAAATTACTGCAAATTGCAGTGTTTTCCTGCTAAGTGATGAAGTTTCCGAAGTCCTGGATGGGAGGTATTACACTTTTCCAACATTAATGATCTATTGCATCCTGTCCTATTTCTAGTTTTGGTGTTGATAATGGTGGTATGAACTATGTCTACAAGGCTGTGTCATTGTGACAGAGTGAGACTTTGGTGATCTAAGCAACAAACTTACTTGTCTTAGAAAGGTGCATCTGTAACCAAAATGTCACTCCGTGCTTACATGGGGTAAAGACAACCATGGGAAATCCCTGTAGATGCTGTGGAGGTTTTTTTACCCTGCTTTGCACTGCCAGCCTGAGGAAGCAGCCAGTCTTAAGTTAACTGTGTCAAATCTGAGTGAATTACTTGAGGTGTGTGAAGGCCAGATTTCTGTTACACAGTATCACACAGTATCACACAGTATCACACAGTATCACAAGGTTGGAAAGGACCTCTGAGATCATCAAGTCCAACCTATAACCCAACACTAGCACCAACACTAACACCATCCATCATCTAAACCATGGCACTCAATGCCTCATCCAGTCTCCCCTTAAACACCTCCAGGGTCGGTGACTCCACCACCTCCCTGGGCAGCCCATTCCAATGGCCAATCACCCTTTCAGTGAAGAATTTTTTCCTCATATCAAGTCTAAACTTTCCCTGACGAAGCTTAAGTCCATGCCCTCTGGTTCTGCCACTGGTCACCTGAGAGAAGAGACCAGTCCCTGCCTGACTACAACCTCCTTTTAGGTAGTTGTAGAGAGCAATGAGGTCTCCCCTGAGCCTCCTCTTCTCCAGACTAAACAGCCACAACTCCCTCAGTCGCTCCTCATAGGGCTTGTGCTCCAGCCCCTTCACCGTCTTCGTTGCCCTCCTCTGAACACATTCCAGTATCCTAACATCTTTCCCAAACTGGGGGGCCCAGAACTGTACACAGTATTCAAGATGAGGTCTGACCAGTGCCGAGTACAGGGGGACGATAACTTCTCTGGTCCTGCTTGCTACACTATTCCTGATGCAGGCCAGGATGCCATTGGCCTTCTTGGCCACCTGGGCACACTGCTGGCTCATGTTGAGCTTCCTGTCCACCAGCACTCCCAGGTCCTTTTCTGCCTGACTACTCTCCAGCCACTCTGTCCGCAGTCTGTAGCTCTGCATGGGATTGTTGTGTCCAAAATGAAGTACCTGACATTTCAACTTATTAAACATCATCCCATTAGAATCAGCCCAGCTCTCCAATCTGTCCAGGTCCCTCTGTAGGGCCATCCTACCCTCTAACAGATCAACTCTTCCACCCAGCTTGGTATCATCTGCAAATTTGCTGATGATGGACTCAATCCCCTCATCCAGATCACCAATAAAGATATTAAACAGGACGGGACCCAATATCGATCCCTGGGGGACACCACTGGTGACCGGCCGCCAACTGGGAGAAACACCATTCACCACCACTCTTTGGGCTCGGCCATCCAGTCAATTCCTAACCCAGCACAGAGTGCTCCCATCTAAGCCACGGACTGCCAGCTTCCCTAGGAGTCTACTGTGGGAGACAGTGTCAAAGGCCTTGCTGAAGTCCAGGTATACCACATCCACAGCCTTCCTCTCATCCACCAGGCGAGTCACATGGTCCTAAAAGGAGATCAGGTTGGTCAGGCAGGACCTACCCCTCCTAAATCCATGCTGGCTGGGCCTGATTTCTTGACCGTTCTGCAAGTACCGCATGATTTCATCCAGGATTATCTTCTCCATGATTTTACTTGGACCGAGGTCAGGCTGACAGGTCTGTAATTACCTGGATCATCCTTACGGCCCTTCTTATGGATGGGCGTCACATTGGCCAACTTCCAATCTTCCGGGACCTCTCCAGTGACCCAGGACTGCTGAAAGATGATGGAGAGCGGCTTAGCAAGCTCATCCACCAGCTCTCTCAACACCCTAGGATGGATCCCATCCGGCCCCATAGACTTATGAGGGTCCAAGCGGCTCAGCAGGTCTCTAACTTCCTCCTCATGGATTGCAGGAGGGCCATATTTCACCCTGCCCCCATCAACCACTTCAGAGGGCCAACTGTCAAGCGAGCTGACATCCTTGCTGTTAAAAACTGAGGCAAAGAAGGCATTAAGTACCTCAGCCTTCTCTGCATCTCTGGTTACTGTATTTCCCTCCACATCCAACAAGGAGTGGAGGTCGCTGCTGCCCTTCTTTCTGCCATTGATGTATTTATAAAAACTCTTCTTATTGTCCTTAACAGAAGTGGCCAATTTGAGCTCCAGCTGGGCTTTTGCTTCCCTGATTTTCCTCCTACACGACTTAACAACATTCTTGAACGTGACCTGGCCTACATCCCCTTCTTTCCAACGACGATACATCCTCTTTTTCTTACTTAGTTCCTTCAGAAGTTCCCTACTCATCCAGGCCGGCCGTCTGCCCCTACGACTCTCCTTACAACACACAGGGACAGCCCGCTCCTGCGCCTGCAAAATTTCATTCTTGAAGTGTATCCAAGCTTCCTGGACTCCCTTGCCACTAAGAGCTATTTCCCAGGGTACTTTCCTGACCATTTCCTTAAATAATCCAAATTCTGCCCGCCAAAAGTGCAGCACCGATGTTCTGTTCCTGGCTTTTCTTATTACATTGTTCAGAGAGAACTCAATTATCTCATGATCACTACACCCCAGACAGCCTCCGACAACAACATCACTCACCAGCCCCTCTTTGTATGTAAGCAGCGAGTCAAGCAGAGCCTCACCCCTGGTGGGCTCATTCACCAGCTGTGACAAAAAGCAGTCCTCAATACACTCTAAGAACCTCCTGGACTGCCTCCTCTCAGCAGTGTTAAGTTTACCTTTGAGTCCCTCCTAAGCTGTGCCACAGTGACCTAAATGACACACTGGCTGAGCAGGAATCACTCAAAATTAATCCACATTCTTCGAGAGCATTGTGTCTTTGAAATTGTCTCATTTTGAATTGTCTTGTAATATTTCATTCAACAAAATGTTTTGCTTCCTCTGGGTGTGGCTAGAACTTACATGTACTTAATTTAACACAAGGATGAAGTACAAAAAACCTTGAAGATAATTTGAAAAAGAAAAGTAAAAGACTTCTGATTTGAAACGAAATAACAAAAAAACTTTGCTGTTTCAGAAATATAACTGTTTGGGGTTCCACTAAAATCTCATAATGACCCTTTTGGTCAAAAAGATCTACTAAGTTCAACTAATGTGGTAATAGGTTTAATTCCTATGCAAACTCAAACGTCATTGAAAATTACCTTTAAAAGAAAATCACATAATGTGCTGCAAAGGTCCTCTGTGTCACTGACAAAGTTCACTCCCTGTTACTAGCCTTCTTTGAAGACCTCACAAGGTTGTTGCTTCCATGGGAAAGTCTGATAGGCAGAAGTAATAGTGATTCCTGAGAAACAGACAAACAAACAGGATGTCTTTAACAGAACTATCTATGAATCTCAGAGATAAGACAAACATGAGCACTGAGTGAGAATTAAAGAGTGAGAAGAAAAAGAGAGAGAAATAAAAACACATGCCACTGCAAAATCTTTAATGGGTTAACATTTGTGATGGGATCAAAGATATATGTACTAGGAAAGTAGCAAAAATCTATCATGTTGGATGCAATCTAAATACGTTATCTATTTCAGAGATTTCCTACCTTGTTCAATTTGCAGACCTGCAAACTTTTCCAAACAGCAGTGCAAATTCTAGGTAGCCTGCCATCAGCACTGACTTCCTGGTGCCATTTCATGAGTCGTTTAGAAGTAGTCCATGGACACAGAAGAATCCAAAGACCATACTCTGGAAAGCAGACTGACCTATAATAGAAACATAGTTGGTTAAATTCTAACATCACTATACTGTACTTATTATCCGTGTAACAGATTATTGTTATAATGAAAAGGAAACTTCTGTTTATGTTGTCACCTTTTAAATCGTCATGCTATTGGTGTTGGAAAAGTGTGAGATTTTATTAGTCTGATATTATTTAGGTAGAAACAGTGATTATAATAGTTTTAAAAATAGTGGTTTTAAGTGTGTGTTTTATAGTGGTTTTAAATCCTGTTACTTTAAGTGTGTTAGTGATTATTAGAAGTAGCGGTTGTTTAGACTTTCTTCTCTCATGACAGCTCTGTGAAGTACCCGAAACTTATCAAAGTCGAAACTGCACCTGCAGTAGAGATAAAGAGACTTGGCATGCGGTTGAGATAAGAAGACCTTGCATACTGGAGTTAACTAAGAAAAACAGAAGATGCTGGCGCCAAAGTAATAATAATTAGCCGATGAAGTAATCTATATATGCATATGTATTGGCTGTAACCTGTTGAATATACATTAGGTTATGTAACATGTAGAGGATAAAATGCGGTCGCGCTGTAACGGTTTTGGAACCGGATTTGGGTGCGTACTCCTGGTTCCCGCGGCCTCAAAATAAAGCACCACATATAACCTCCCCCGAGTGGTTATTGTGTTCATCTCTCCACTAACATTGGGACTGCCTTAAGAAAAATACACCAAGCTCATATTTTGTTCACTGTCCTTTGCATCTTCAACCTTCAGCACTGAAAAAAACCCCTGTAGATTTGACTTCACATTTCCCATACAACAGTACAACAGTAACACTCATTGCATAATACAGATATTAAATGAGAAGCAGTCTTGCCTGCAATGGCTTGTGATTTAAAAATCTCATGCTTTGGGTGACTTTGAGCAAATGACTTCACTATTCTCTTCATTGACTTCTCCCAGTATACGATGTATGTATAATACATATGCATAATACTTATAAATAATATGTAAGTAAAATGCTATGGATCTACTCTTCAAAGGACTTGGGTTCTGGAATAAAATTACTAAATTAGTGAAGTAATAACAATTCCTCTTTTCATTTTCCACTTGCAGTGATAAGTGATATGTTTATCTGTTACTAAATTCTCCTATTACATTAAATATGCATTATTATCATCTATGCTTTAAGGGCACAGTGCTGCACAAAACAGTGTAAGGACTATAAACAGGACTAAAGGACTGTGGAGTAGGTGGAGGGAGCTACTCTTCCATAAGAAGATATGTGAAAGGGCACAAAAGCTCCCCAGTTAACATTTCCCCTCAGGCAGTCTCAGCTTTGATGTCCTCAGGGCAGATCTTCTTTTCAAAGAAAACACAGGGAGATTAAACAAGCTGGCCAAAACATCAGCACTCCATGTGGGTCTGGCAGTGTAGTGTCCTGGACCCATCTCAGCACTCACACTTTCCTCCTTACTGCCTTGTTATGCTGATACTTACTTGTACCTGCACCTGCTTATCCTTGTCCTATCACACAGGGACATGCTTCACTCTGCATGATTTTTTTCCAGAAGAAGAAATGATCCTGGCAGAGGTAAACACTGTTTAGCACATCCCCTTCCTCCTCCCTAAAAAAATCTGCATGCGTACACACACATACACACGGAGCTACAATATCACACATTAAATTACTGCCATTGAAATCAGATTCTGACTTAGAGGATACTGAAAGTACTGTGTTGTATTGCTAAATGCTACAAATAATTCTTGACACTCTCAATGATCTATCACGTAGCTCATCTATTCAGGGATTTCCTCCACCATGTGTCATCACCAGAATTTTGCCTGAGGAACAACTACTAGGGAGCACCTGCTGTTATACCTTGCTTTCTCTTCTGGAACACATTAGCATGATATAAGTAAACATCACAGAGCAGTATGACATACCGTACAAGTACTGATTTTACATTAAACTTAAAATGATAATCAATTCTTGTTGAGAAGATGTGAATTTTCAGAAACTTTCTTAGTCCACTAATATATTTTAAAACTGCAAAAAGTAAAAGCAACTGATACATCTGTATCCACTATAACCCAGCCACATGCCTGTATCCTTGCCTCTTATTTAGTGAACACAGAAATTCAGACTACAGAAAACAAATTTTGTGTTTATACTGTTTATACTGTTTTTACTATAAATATATTTCTTTTGATATTACACAGTGAGTCTGTAGTTGCATATATAATGTCAAGAACATGAAAAGTCCCCTTTGTCTCCGCTTGGTTCACTCATAGGAAGCATATCAGAAATGGCTAGGAACAACACACGACTTGCTGAATCAAGGACATAGTCATACTCACTGGAACAGAGGCGGCTCTCAAAGTAGTACAGCTAATGCACTAATTGCTTAGTGCATTAACATGAGTATAGAATAATGACCAACCCAGTTCAGGCTCAACCAGCACCAAATCCTGTTTCCCAGACTACCCAGTAGGAGATACACAGGGGAAGTTCATAATAAGTACAGATAGATCTTTGGCCAAGCACCTCTTTTGGCAGTCAATGCCTTAGAGAACACCTGAGCTGAAGGTCATACAAAGACTGACCTGCTTAACGAGTGCCAATGGACCTGTCTTAATTTAGCTAATACTTTCTTGAATCTATTTGGATTTTTGCGTCTGCAGCTTCCCACAGCAATGAAAGTTCCCTTTAGCTATGAGCTGTGTGAAAAAAAATAGTCTTCAGTTTGTTTTAAAATTGCTGCTTGTTGCTTTGGTATTGAAGTCCCATTCATTCTTGTGTGATGAGAATCAGAGAACAATCCTTCCACATGCCCTTTCTCTAACTTTGCAATAACTTCATTCAGTTAGCACACACCTTTCCATTTTGCCTCGTTCTGAAGCCAGCACAGGCATTTTTGGTCTCTCCTCCTGTGCAGGCTGATCAAAGTTTTTAGTACTTCTTTCAACTCTGCTTTTTATGAGGTGAGGTGCGGACTGACCCTATGTGCAGTCCTCAGAATATGTCTGCATCAGGCACTTATGCAGATAGTTAGAAGTGTTATCAGTCTGGCTCTCAGTTCATCTCCCTAATAATTCCTAACAGCCTGTTTGTCCTTTCAACTACTGCTGAGCAATGAGGCTCCAGAAACTACTCCAAGATTTACTTCTTGACTGGCAACAGCTAATTTAGAGATAAGAAAATTACATTCATGGCTAGAAATATTTTCTCCAAATATTTCAACAATATTTGGTTAGTGTAGAGGAAGAACTTCTGCAATCACTCATAGTCAGGTGTTGACTCTACTGAGTAGTTTTGTGTTACCACCAAATTTTGCCACCTAGCCTTCCTTATGAGAATGTGGTCGCACTCCAGCTCACTTAACGTTTCCCTGCAATAAAAAATATTCATCATTTGTTCTTCCTAGTTTCCAATCCCTTAACCAGTTATTAATCCATCTGAGGCCTTTTCAAATCACAGCTTCATCTCTCTAAGAACTTTTTTGGAAATGAAGCTTGTTGGAAGATTTCTAAAAACTGTCAACTCCTTTATCAACTGAACCCGTTTTATTCACATAGTTCCTTACACCTTCACAGCGTACTCATAGATTTGTGAGTAATATCTTGCCTTGGTGAAAGCTGTGTTGGTAAATCACTTTTTTCCCCCGTGCCTGGTAAGGCTATTCTTTACATAAGTTTCTATGAGTTTACTTGGTACAAAAGCCAGTTGTAATTACCTTTATTTGCTCATGTCCCTCTTGCAGTTTTGGGTTTGTTGTTGGGTTTTTGGGGTTTGTTTGTTTGGTTGGTTTTTAGTATGTGTTACACTTGTTGCCTTTCATTTTTTCTGCTATCTAGAGCCTTAACTTTGCTTACTCTCAGAATAATCCAAGCCTTTAACTCCTTTACAGTTCTTTGAAATGATTTCTATTTTTTTTATTGATTTGTTCCATACACTAGTCCACTGTTTTTTTCTGGCTACAACTGATGTTACCTAGATAGGTACCCCCTAAAGAACAGCAAAGTCTTATGTCTCTTCTTCACCTCTCTGTGGAGAACATACAGACAAAGAAATCCAATTACTAACTTTCCCAGAGAGCAAAGGATATGCTGCCTACCAAAAGTAGCTGCTGTTCTTTCGTGCCTTCCTGTACCAGAAGATGTGGTACCAGGTGTGCAGATACCTGATTACATTGGAGTCCATACCCTCCAGTACTCATCCAGCTTTCTTGCAATGACCTTGTCTTCCCTGTGTGATTCTTTTATGTCCTGTTCATTTTGGAACCTCAGCAAGTGTGGTAGATGTCCTACTTCTGATGCTTTTGAAGTTTTTGTTGCTATGAAGTTTTGCGCCTTGAGGATATTGCTTCTCACAACCTTCTCTATTATTTTTTCTTGGACTGCCTTAACAGGGGTTTAAATTTCATTGCTCAAGTATTTTGCTGCTGATTATGGAATCATTATTCCTTTTTCTCCCTGTCTCAGAGCGTGTTTAATTATTTCAGGCAATAAGACGTAACTTGGAAAGGAGAGGCTGAAACAGCCTCACATGAAGTACCTTACAATCCCCTGGCAGCCAAAGCATTATGTTCCCTTGAAACATTGAAGGGATATAACACTGGGTTTCTCTCACTTCAGCCTATGAGTAAATACTGGTCTCATCTTCCCCTTTAATTCCTCGAGTATTTACATATTGTCCCCCCTACTTAGTCTTAATCAGGGGTGCATAGGTGGCTCCCAGGCACAGTATCAGTGCACATGTAGCCTCCAGACTAGCTTCTCAGCCTCACTCCATTAGTATCCCAGGTATCTGACTCTGGGACTCATTTTCTGCTCCTGGAACCCCTCATTGGCCGTTTCATTGAATCATAGAATCATCTGGTTGGAAAAGACCTTTGAGACCATTAAGTCCAACCGTACCTGTCCACTTACTAAACCACATCCCTGAGAAACACATCTACCCATCTTTTAAACACCTTCAGGGATGGTGACTCAACCACCTCCCTGGGCAGCTGTGCCAGTGCCTAAGCCTCTACAACTCCAGCCTTCAGGCTTTGTGCATAGAGTATCCTCTCATCAACTGCTGACAGTTTAAAATATGTCAGTGCTATTCAAGCTAAATATACAGTCATGATTATGACAAAGTATCTTGGATCAAGATTTTCTAATCTTTCTCTGTAGTGACTTGCAAGGAAAAGTTCCTTTGGTGCTGACCCTAGCATTAACCTTTCACATTGGAAAGAAATGTTGGTCTCTTGTTTGTCCCCTGCTCTAAAAATAGTTTCTAGAGGATACTTGTATATGGATTCATCAGTGAAAAATCCCCGTCCTTCTAACAAATATTCAAAATTTACTCTTACCCTATTGCAACGACTCTTACTGTTTTGGAACGATGTGTTTTAATATGTGAAATTACAGAGGAAATTTCTTTCTCATGGTGTTTCAATGCTTCTGAAACACAGACTCACCAAAATTAAACTAACTGATTAAATGAGCAAACTCAATCAACTAAATGAGCCCCACTCTCCCATAGGACTTAAAAGGAACCCAGATCATCCTCCAATATATCTATTATGGCCTTTTAACTGGAGATTAGACTAAATCTAAAAACAAGTGTACTGTTGTTGAATATCAAAATTGCTCAAAGATGCTATCATTCTGATCTTCTCAAAATCAGCCCAATAGGTCTCTAATTGATCCAAACTCAAAACTGATCTCCATATGATCTAGACTTATAAGACATATTTAGATTATTTTGCCTTGAAATCAACAGGCAAGAGTTTCTTCTAGTGCAGTGCTGGGATGCCATCAGAGCTTGGGAAACTGGAGGACTGGTAACAATAACCTGATCCAGAGTCAGTACATCATCACTCTGATAATTTTTTATGCCTTTATGTAAAAGAAAGATTGAATGCAGTTCTATGAAAACAAACAAAATGAAGAAAAGCTCATCAAGGAGATACTGTGACATTTTCAAGAATGCCTCTCTTAAGAGAGCCTACCTGTCTGCTTCCCTCTTAGGGTGATTTGGAGGGATAATGACATATCGTACAGGCTCTACAGCCGCAGATGTAAGTAAACGCCTCTGAAACAGAGTCTAGACCTGCTCCCTTTTGTTCTCCTCCCCAGAGAAAGGAGCTTCTTGGAATAAAGCAAGAGGAAGCAACGCCTACAGGGAAGTGGCCCTTGCTCCCACTTTCTCAGGGGCCCAAGCTTTCTGGATGGAGTGTATGTTAGGGACAGTGGATGTCTTGACAGGTCATATTTTAGGGCTGAGTTCTTGAGCAATCAAGGAGCAAGTATTCTTTTTAAGCAAATTTGTTAGACAAGATGATTTCCTTTCTCATATATTACTCTGATTACTATGGAGAAAGAAGCAGACATCTGCCTTCTAAGCCGCAGAAAATTCAATCCTTCATCTTCCTCAGGAGGGTCTAAAACACAACAATGCATAAACATCTGCCTTCACTCAGCCCAGGCTCTGTCGCACCTGTGCCCTCAAAAGAGTGAAACCATCAACAGTAATAAGCAGCAGCTCTATCATAGCAACACTGGCAGCAAATCCTGACTCCTTACAGCACCAAGACTTAGCTAATGCTTCCTGCTGAAGTTGTTGCGTGGTATCACAAGAATAAAGTACTTAGGGGGCCAGAAAGTAAGCAAGTAACTAAAAACATCAGCTTGTGGCCTCAGTATTGTATTATGGGGCCTGATAATGGGCTTTGAGATCCTGTTTTTAGGACTTTGTGTAGGTTCAATCATAGTACTGGGAACAGAAACCAGCTCAAATCCTTATTCTCTTGATGAACCAGATGGCAACGTCAGACTGGAGGTGGAGAGGGAGCCTGCGTCAGGACCTCTCTCCGGACCAGTGCCCTTGCATTCTTGTAAAAATGGAAGTTGCTTTTCGCCAGCAGGGAAAGGAAAACTGAGCCTAAGAGCTTTTTCAGTGTAAACACTAGCAAATCCATTATTCATTGTTGTTTAATGAAAGTTTTATGTTAACAAATCTTTTTTTCAGTGGATGGCTCCTAAACTATTTGCTGCCTTTTCCTGTCTTGTTGCTTCTTCAATTCAGTAGGTCACATCCATTGCAGGTGAGGATTTCAAAAAGGAAAACATAAAGATCTGAAGTGCGTCAGTAGTTTTGAGCACTCGCTAGCTACAAGAAAGATTGTGCTCCATCTGATTCAGCTCCATTATTCAGTACTTTGAATTTGTCAGTAGGAGAAGCATGTTTAAAATGTCCCTCATAATATGAATATTTGTTTTAATACGATTTAGTCAGAACATCTACGATACTCACAGTGTTTCCATCTGTGCTTAAGAACCTTTTCTTTCTATAAATAGGTGAAGGAAACTGCCTTTTATTTAGCTCTTGTCTTCAGTGAGAGACTCATGAGTTTTATTAAGTCTGTGTTCATAGAGGTCATTATGAATAACCCTTTGTGGAAGCTGCAGTCAGAGATAAGAGGTTTATGTGTGGGATCCCAAGGTAAGGCCTGGCCATGGTGATTTTCACTAGTTTTAGGATTTTACTCTGTATTTTCAGTGAGCTGACTCTTTGTCAGAATGACTTCTCCCTGCCTGACACTTCCTCTTCTTGGTCTTATGCTGAGAGCCGAATACATACACCCACCCTGTTCAACAAGGTATGTTTCATCCTCTTCCAACTATTTTGTCCTTTCAACATCATTAACAGGCATTGCATTTTAAAGTAGGCTGCATTGCTGGTTATCAGGATTTTGTAGATGTTGAGGGATCCATCTCAAACTTGAAATCAAGCATAGGCAGAAGTACTCAAGTTATTAGAATTTTATTTGGCTTCAGGCATGAGTAATTGGTATATATGCCAATGTTCCAGTTAAGACCTTCTTTTATTTGAACACAGTAGTAAAAGTATTAAAAATCCATAGTATGAGTAAGAAAGATTAGATCTGTTTTCTTCAAAAAATGTAGTCCAACATCTTTACCGTTCCATTTAGTAAAAAATCATTCTTGTCAACGGTGTGTGTTGTATTTAATATGTCTGTGAGGTCCAGCATAACAAACAACTGATAAAAATAACCTTCAGTTGATAAAGAAACATAATGTTAAAAGGAGGTGCTGTAATCACAGCTGGCTATGGCTCTGCAGTACTCCATAGGCAGTCAGGAGGTCTGGAGGTGTAGACCCAGACTGTGTCTCAGCTGGCAGATCCGTCGCACCAAAGCAGAGACGAGGGAGGGACAAGGAACCCAGCAGGGTATCACTTGCCCATCAACTGCTTCAATTTTACGAGTATCCTCACTGTTTATTTCAGCTGTGCATACTTCTTTACCTAATTATTTCTATCATCAAAATGATATTCATAAGCTCAGCACACAGGGAAGCAAGAAAGGATAGTGACAGTGAGAGCACAAGAGGAGGAAGTGCTGTACCACCCCACTGTTTCTGCCAAAGCCTCATCTGCCTACCCAAAAAGATAAGTTCAGTCTCTGTACGTCTTCATTGATACTTCAGGCAGAGATGGGTGGCAAAATGACAGCGAAGTCACCCTCCTCCTACTAGTCAGGGGGCAGGTTACTACTGCTATCCTGAATGTGCAACTTGCCCAACATGTTTCTGCCAAGAATAAAGGCTCTATCACTTGCCCCAGTTCCGGCTTTTGGACTAGAAGTCTCTAGTTGGCTGTCTGCAACCTAGGTCTACTCTAATGATTTAAAATACTAGCAATAATTATTGCAGCACATAAGGCACAAATGCTGCCATTACTGTCCAGAAGACATCTCCTAAATATCCTTTTTGGCCAAGCCTTCTGCAACCTAGCCCTGGATGCTTGTGTTTTAGGGTGCCTACTCCCCTGGGGCATTTTTGGGCACAGTTAGCTTTCCCAAATGATTTGAAAATAACCATAACTTCTGTGATCGCCTCAACTTCATGAAGGATATGATTTGTTAACAGCCAATCTACAGAACAGTACAACTTCAAGTGTGAGGTGAGCTGCAAAGCCTGGGGGTACCTTGCAAATATGTTTTGAAGTACTGAAGCTTGTCCACTGATTGCTTACCTCAAAATGGGCACTGTGGCTGGGCCTCCGCGATAATACAAAGGCTTGAAAAATTCACTGAGGTGTCAATATAGAATAGATTTTCAGCAGCTGTATGTATATATTTTTCTCACTCAACTGATGAGAACCGCAATATAACAGATGCTCCGAAGCTGAGTGTTTAAGTTCAGTGAGTGAAGGAAAGTACCGATATTATTCAGAAACTGATTGTCGTCTGCCAATATCTACCACCACTGGCTGAGATTTGATGGAATAACTGAGAAAGCATGTTGAAATTGTGACAGCCAGTGAATGTATTCTTCTTGATTGCTTCAAATTGGATAATGGTTGCACAGATGGGGCACCTACCCTGGCTGCCAGGAGTACTGCTGTTGTTGCTTTGATAGAAGGGGTTTGTACCAACAGTTATCCAAAATAGCATTTTATTGTCACTGGGAGACTCTGTGCTAAAGACTTGGATTTCTCCAAAGCTCTAAATGTGATTGTCTATTTCATCAACACGATACTCATGCATACACTAAATCAACATTTCTTACAAATGTGAACAGGAGGAAATTAAAGATCCTCTGCAATGTTAGTTAGCTGGCACAGGAAAAGGCCCTTCCAAACTTTTGGAAACAAAAGAAACGAGAGGCTTTTGGCAGACAAGGGTGAATTCATGAGTCACAGCAAGCTACCTAAGGACCAGGATTAGATAGTGAACTGGCTTCCTTTACAGGCATTACATTTTGTCTCTACTGCGTCAGTATGTCTACAAGGGAAAGACTGTGGTTTTGTTATGATGTTTAATGGCCTTTTTAACGATAACAGGAATAAGAAACTCTTGTCTCATAATAACTGGAACTTCTTTCCTTTAGAGCAGTTAGGAGTTAATAATAGGGTTATAAATTAGATCTAGACTACAATGTCATCAATTCTGGACTTACATGAGTGAAATTTTGAAGACATTATGCTAGAAAAGACCACTGTGGCTATTTAATAATCCTCTCACTGAATTTATAATTGGAAATGTTGAAATTCAAAACTACAGTTGGGCTTGAGAAGGTACTCCAATTCATCCCTATTGATGAAGGCCAGTGCTGTCTTGAGCCGAGGGCAAGGTGCAGCCCTGGTCTAACCAGGTCACAATGCAGATATATTCCCAGAGTAAATGGTGTGATGTGGGAGAGATCTCCCTGCCCTGATCTGGGCTAAAAAAAGGAGAATTTTTCCCTCATCCTGATGAACTCATCTCTGCTGGAGTGCATAATTACCACTGAATTTTTAAACAGCTGTAACACATAATATTAATGACTGAAGAGAACAGCGAAGGAGCATTTCCAGGGAAACAAACCACCACATCTCCCTGCTCACTGCCACAATGGGCTGAGATAAAACTAAAGATGGTTGAAAATCAAAAATCCTGCCATTCAGTTCAATTGAAGAGGGGAGGGGTGTGAATGTGAAAGAAGAACTGTTTCAGACTGATGTTTACTTCAGGTTTATTATGGGTCTGAGCATTTTCCCCTGAAATTTATGTTATAATGCCTCTGGTGAAAAAAATAGAACCTGGATACTGCATTATAATGGTACACATATTGCAGCTAGATAGATACTGATCCAAGTCTGACTGATTATAACTGCAGTGGAGAGTTTTGGCCAGGGTAGTTTGATAAACCACACAAGAGGTGAGTGGGCAAGGTGACGGATCTGTTAAGCAGCAATAGATGATAAATCTTTCCTTCGAAATGGGAACTGACTGACAGCTATCTCTATCTCTAGTGTATTACAGCCTATTTCATCTGCTTCTCCCTATACATGACTGAACAAAGATCAAGTCAAATAAATGATTAAAATTTAGCTGCTGCACAGTGCACATAGCTTTTCACTGCCTGAAACCCAGGCCTGAATCCTGGGCCGTGGTAGATACACTTCCCTCAGCACATGCGAAGAGATGAAAAAGAATGTACATTGCACGGTGTTGTAAAGGTTTGGTTAGCTCATTATTCCATTTACAGCAGTGGCTGTAAGGGGATGGCTAAGGAAAAACATACAGTCAGGTCAGGCATGTAGGTCAGGCCAGGCATGTAGGTTACTTTGCCCTGGCAGTCTTCCAACCTCTGAACAGAGAAACACCCATTCATCAGGACACTAAAGCCTCAGCTTTGGTATATTTCGCACATTGTTCTAACACCCTGAGGCAGGGTTCTCAAGACCTGGATGTGAAATCTGAGTCACTTGCAAGGCAGGACATAGTGTCTCAAGCACTTTTGCACATCATTGTGTCCAAATGGCATCACACACAAGTCAGTTGTATCAGCAGAGATTGCAGGTCTAGGTCTCCACATCTAAAATGTGCCCTTGGAACAGGAACCCAAAGAACCAGCATACTTTAATTCTAATAATGGGATGTGGTCTTGGGAGCAAGGATAAAGCTTTCTGCTTTACAAGTATGTGCCCAAGACACTAGGGTACAGATCCAGACTCCTGCATCCTCAGAGTCTTTTTTTATGGTGCGCTATCAGGATTTAAAGAAGGGAGAACAAAACCCCCGTCTTAGTTTCACCCACACCTGAGAGTTGGGCAGCATCCATCTAGGGCCATCTGGGACACAAGGAAGACCTGAAATACATGCTTCCATTTCCTATGTTGATCGAACTGTGCAATATTGAATAAAGCAGAGCTGGGAAGTGACAACTTTTCCTACTTTCCGTTTTGCAGAGAAGAAACTGTTGTAGTAACCATGTTTCATGGAAAGTCATATACAGAGAACATATGCTACAGGTGCCACAATGCAATGCAATTGCTACACTGCAATGCCTTGATTCTGGGCTGCCTTGGGCATGGACATAAACAAAGGGCTAAAAGATTTGATGCTGTTAAATCTGGATCTGTTCTGGGTCATGCAGAGCTGTAACTCACTGAGCTTGTTCCATATAGATCTCAGTAGATAACAACTGTTCATACTACATATTTATGTAGCAGGTGTAAACAGGCTTCCATTTTGATCACAGAATGTGACCTTCATGATACAAAAAAGGTTACTTTAGTTAGGGCTTTTTTTGTGAAAACAAACCCAGTATCTGCAGTGATTTCAAAGTCAGCCACAGGAAGATTGCCTTTTTTTAAATATGCCATGATTAACTTTGCAATTATTTTTTTCTTTGCTTTCTTGGAAAGCACGTATTTATTTTCCATACTTCTCATTTCCACAGAGCAGTCACATACTTGAAGTGATGAGTGTTTAGCAATGACTTTATAATAGCTCATGGTAGGGCTGTGTCCAGCCCATGAGTCAAGAGTGAAGGTCAGGAGTTGGAGGCAATCTGTATGGACTTGGTAGCATGTTGGGAATGAAAGAGCCAGGAAGAGTTATTGAGCTCTTAGCCTGTGACCTGAGGCTGCTTAAGCAGTGGGAGGTGTCCCTGACGTGTCGGGGGTTGGAACTAGGGGATATTTAAGGTCTCTTCCAACCCAAACCATTCTATGATTATATGAAATTATCTGTGCAGACAGAGGAGAGAACCCCTGCCTGCTCTCAGATAGGTGAACTACAAAACTGAGCTTTAAAATAAAGCACAGACCAAACATAGGAGGATGATTTAATTTATTTTAAAGAAGTGGAACCTGAGTTATGCTGATGTCCAGACAGGTCATTTCTGAAAGAGGCTCACCGAGTTTCCATATATGTCAGATCATTCTAGCCCTAAGCCTAAAATCGTTTTAAGACTTAGTTTATCTGAAGCTGGGGGAGGGAGGTTTGTTTAAGCGCAAAAATTCACAGGTTAACAACTGTGGCTTTCTGGGGAGGATGTAATTTTTAAAAATGTTAAGACAGTGGCAGCGCTTTTTGGCCCTGCTATGTATGAGACAGGAAATCAGGGCATTCTCACGCTGTTCTTACGACCTCAGACAGAACCTTCACCTTTCCCTATAGATAGTTTTAGATACTGGAGAAGTAGTAGAACTTCTGAGCTTATTGCTAAGATTTAGAAGAGGAAACACAGGGAAAATAATTCCTAAACATTTGCTGGAGACATTAGCAACCAAAACATGGTAGATAAATGTGAGTAAAATGTAGCAAGAAAGCATTTACTATTATGTTTAAGTAGTTGCAGAAGGTCTCTTTGTTGTTGTATTTACAAGGAGCACTTTGTGTACAGAATATCAAACCCTTGCAGAGCCAACACATTACTGTGATAGAAGTAGCAAATTAGCAGCAATAGAGATCAGGTAGGGGGGCTCTCAGCAAAGGGAATTTATCTTTATCACATAAAATGAACAATGAAAACCTGTTTTATACCTTTATGTCTTTATCAGCCCACATGACAGTTACCCCTGCTGCTAGATGCCTTTGACAACATTGTAAATAGGCATGCATAATAGAACCAGCTACTGTAATGATTAAATAGTCTGAATGTTTGATTTCAAAGGATAGCCAGATTCATCTCCTATTTATAGCCCCTCTACCCCCAGACCTGGTTAAGTGGAAGGGCTGGAGTGCAGGAGTCCTCTGGAGGTCAAGGCATTGACATGACTTTGCACCAAGGCAACAGTATTCCTTTGAAGATTTTTAAACCGCTTCACATCACCTCACATGTTTTTGCAGGCAAATATTGCAGCAGTAGCAGGTGGCAAATGACAAAGGATCATAGACAGGTGTTACGGTTTAGCCTCAGCCCAGCTTGTTTTGCAGCTAAAATGCAAGCAGTTGGGCTCCCAATTCCTTTCCCCCCGCACCCCCACCCAGGGAAAGGGAAATGAGGAGAAAAATGACTTGTGGGTTGGGAACTAAAACACAACCATGTTTAATGAAACAATAATAATAAAGAAGAAAGTTGCATTAAGAAGAAAATAATAAAATATATACAAATATACCAAATTGCATCCCTGCCCCCTTTCAATGACTTTGTCACCACAGATGCTGCAGAGCAGGCACAGGAAAAGGCCCCAGGCTGGACTTGGCAGCAGCAGGGAGCTGGACTCAGGAGCTGAATCCTGAAATGCATGAATCAGGGATCAGGGACAAAAATGCAGATGAGGTCCTCACTGGAGATCAACCATCGAAGAAGAGAACGTGACCTTCATGATCCCCCAGTTTATAGTGAGTATGATATACATGGTATGGGATACTCTGTTGGCCAGTTTGGGGTAACGTCTCCTGTCTGCCCCTCCCTGTAAGCGCTACCCTTTTTCATCCTTTTCGCTTAGAGCGTTCCACCAGCTTGAGGATGGCCTTTTTTTTTATAGGAATAAGTATAAGCAGTGGCCTTTCCGCATACCAGTGCCTTGTGTTATCACTTCTAGAGGCAAAAATACTGTCTGGAAAAAAATTCAGTTTACCTTCAGAGAATGAAGTTACTCACATGAGACTTAGCTGAAGTAGAAAACTGATCTACTTTACCTCAGACCAGAACAACAGGCAAGTCAGAAATATTTTTGCATTTCAAGTGACAGAATAAAGCTTCCACCAGCTTTCAGCAGAAAAGTAGTGGGAGGTCAGGGTAACCTAGTTGAAGCTCCGGCCAGTCAAGTCATGCCACATCTAAAAGTTTCAATCTATACCTTTGGTACAGACTCACACTTGCACTTCCATGAACACCTGCCTCATCTCCAGACTGCATGCAAATATTGAAGTCTCTGCTCCTGGGCTTCCAGATCTGATCATATGTTGCTGTATCAGCTGATATGAAACTTGCATTAGTACTAGTCAACCTAGATAGATGGTCAGTGCTCACTTTCAGCCATTCAGCCACAACATCACCCACAATGACTGACTGGTGTCTGGTAGTGTTCTTTCTTTGCAGAGCTAAAACCAATGCATGGCATAGATTTTTTGGGGCCAGTGGCAGCAGATTTGAAAGGAGGGGTCCAAACCTGCTCTAAAATGGAGAATCAGATCAGAGGGAACTGCCACTACTTGTATCCTGCAGATCTTGCCACTGCTTTACCTGCAGCAAAGACTATGCAGTTGAAACCTACTCTATACAGCAAGATAACCTGATTTAAGGCCTGAATCCGCAACGGCTTTCATGGGTAGAAGCTAGAAGGAAGGGTCTGATTTTTCTATGAACTAGCTCTAATCACTTGTTATGGTCTGAGTGGATTCCTCATTCGTGCTAATAACAGAAAGAGTTTTCATATAAATATTTGCTTGCATACTTGCTCTTGCCTAATTATTGAGAGAGATCAATAAAGGAAATAGGGGAATGCCAGTTTTGCTTTACTTTGATATTCCTTAGGTTATATATGTATGAACTTGTGGACTGATACTAAAAGAACAAAGGGCACAATCTAAATTAATCTCATATTTGGTCATCATAAAATTGCCTCCATGAGAGAATTTGGGCCCGTACAGAAGTTTTCTTTCTTATGATGCAGTCTTGTTTCCTTCACACAGTACAGGGTTTTGTTCCTTAATTATGTCTGAGTTTTCTTAGCTATTTAGCTAAGACCTGGAAGGTCTTATGCAGTTTCAATATATTTCTACAGGGAAGAGAGAAATTTCTGCATGATCCATTAAATGCTGAAGATTACTAAAGTTTGTAGAAGACTGCAGACACAGTACATTGTACTCACATTATCCAGTTGCCACTAATTTTTTACATATTTTACCAAGGGCTATACAGTTAAAACCTCACACACAGGTTTGAAATTCTAGAACAATAAAAGAACAGAGCTAAATTTCTATTGTTGTACCAAGATTGCAGTTCACAGGTCACAGAGGGTTGCTAAGGAAGCAAAATTTGAGCTTTGTGAACAAGACAAAATGAGAATTTTCAGCTTTCACTCCTCAGTTTTCTTGCTTGTCTGAGAAGAATTATTGTAATGAGCCATGAAAAATAATTAACTGTGCTCTTTTTGCAGTTACTTTGAATACAGAGACAAAAAAGCGATGTGCCAATCCAGTCACTGTGCTTAAGAAACAGGACTGTTACATGTTCCATATGTGCCCATAGCCAGGATTTCACAGTTATGCAATGGAGCAAAATAATATCTAACCCTCTAGGCAGGCAGTCTGTCACCTTGCAGGATTTTTTCCCCCTACCCTGGGTAGCTTTGTCTTGCTAAGGTTCCTTATGGAGCACCTGTGAATTGTCAATTGCTTCAGTAAGCTCTTCTGTAAGTCAGTCACCTGAGGTTAGAAGGAGAACTTATGAATGTGAACGGTTGGTCTCATGAATATTATTTGATAGATGACTGCAAATGTGTTGCTCATATGTAGTCCTCAGGCGATGAATGACACTCCAGTGGTAGACACCCAAACACATTCACCCGTGGAAAGTATTTTAACTCTATAGTACCCTAATTTTGGGCTAAAATAATCACGTATCAGAAACTTTAGTGTAGATATAATTTAGTTTGGCTGTCTCTTAATCTGAAACCAAATAATCCCTACAACTGCTTTCTAGACTTCAGCAGCAGCATTTTATGGTAAGGAACAAACATATCCTTTCTGCAGATGGAGATTCAGACCACTTTGGGCATTGATTATTATGCTTATGCATGTGTTCTGCACAAGTCTGTGAGCCTAACTGAGTATACTCATGAAATGTGTTTTTGTTAAGGAACACTGTGGGTTTTGCATGTGAAATATTTTCTTGCTACAACCTCAAGGACGTTCTCACCCAGAAATTTTATTTGGGAAGTTAAGAACTTTCTGGTCACTTCTAATCAGAAAAAGACTAGAATGGGAAAGGTCACTGTTTCAGACAGAAAATGCACATTTTGACATGGTTTTGTTATTCATCCAGAGGTTTTTGGTTCATCCCAACATGAAACAAAATCAAAATTTCACCTTAAAAGTAACTTCTAAATTTAGTATTTAGCTTTAAGATTTAGGTGTATTTAGCTTTACATATGATTTTTTACATTCCGACAGATAAAAAAATCCTCATAATACCAAAGTTGATGACAACAACAATACAAAAAATGTATAAAAGGCTTGTTTTTTCTGTTTCTGGAGCAGAATTCCTTCAGAGGTCTTATACTTGCTGTGAAAATGATAGAGAAAAAAACTACCAACAAGTACTAAGAGACTTGTCCTATTTGACAGCAATAAAGCTGTCAAGGTCTGCTGTCTCACAGCTCACTTGGGAAAGCTTTAATCTGAAGATCTCTGACTCATTAACATGCAGATTATTGATATTATAGCCCTGTTGTAGCTTGCTGCATGAGAGCATCTGCAGCATGATTCCTCTCTTGGCCACACACTAAGTTTTCTTCTAGTCTGTCTAGGTTCTTCCATCAGACCCTTTGTGCCCCCCACACTTCATTAAGCAACATATCTAACAACGGCACAGCTTGTTCTGTTTCATCTCCCAAGAAAGACATATGGCAGCAGTGAAATGTCCTGTTACGGTGGGACATTTGATATTTAAAAAAGAAATTATGACCTTATGTATAAAAGTGGTAAAGTGAATTTAAATGCTGCTTCATTATGGTTTTGTTGTTTAACTTTATCAATTGTTCAGATCCTTTCCCAAGTACCTTTTATGGAGGCCTTACTTTAACTCATGTTATTAACTTCGTCAAAATTCATATGTGAAATCTGACAAAATGCCAGTTAACTACATCTTCCTTACACCTACTGGAAATAATACATTTTCAGAGAGATGAAAATAAATATTTGAACAAGCTCTGTTAGTTTTCCAGAGGCTCAGGAACTCTTGATAGACAAGTGCCCCCCCATGCTTGTCTCCTTAAATAAGATTGGATGCCACAGAAACATTGTGTGTCATCAGCTCTTTGTATGTCGTCTTGGAAAAGGAAGAGGTCTGGAGTGGGGGGCAACAGTTTACTGGAAGAAGGAAGTGTTTGTATTTTTAAATTCCTAGGAGGCTAAAATATTAAAGGAAAAAAATACACAGCCAGTCAAAGCAAAAAGAAGGAGGGAGGAAGTCCTCAACTACATGAATTTATTTTAGCACTCAACACTGAATAGAAATAGCAAAATCTTTGTGAAACACACTTGAAAGATGTTGAAAAAACTTGTATAACCATTAAAGTATGAAGCCAGATTATTTTCTCCAGCATTCACGGAAAGATCCTTTCACCCTCATCTCTGCAGCTAACTCTCCTTCATGCTCTAGATAACACTCTGTATTTGTTTGAAGAAGAGCACCATTACCTGCAGCTGGTAAAACGCGGGCCTAAACAGCACTCCATACCTTTCTCCAAACTAAATTTCCTTGATTTGCTTTCAATATAGAAATAAGTCAATCTCTGAAGAAATTAGTTATATCCTCACAAACACAAGCATCCTCTTTAAGAAGAACATGTCATCATCTTCTTGGGTCTGTTTGACACGAGTACAGAAAGGAACCCAGCTGGCTCAAGGATAACCACCATCAGAGAAAATCAAGAGAAATGTGTGACAGATAACTTCACAGCTGAGTATGTATTGGGTGCATAAGAGTGGGACCAGCAGTCCCTATGAGTGCTTCTGCTGGGATATTTCACAGTGCTCATCATTTCTCTGTGTTTGCCTCTTTCTGTTGCCTGATTAATTACTCAGGGCAAGGGAAGGAAGAATGCAGAAGCTGCCTTTGTCTCTCAGCAGACCCCAGCAGTCTTGTGTCCTAGGCACACCTAAGCTTTAGTAAAGAGCCTGGTACATTTTTTGCTTGTTTTTAGCAGAATTCTTTTGGCCAAGTGAGAGCATCACTAAGGCATGTGTTGGTGTTTGAACTACCCTTTCTAGTCTTAGTGGGTTTAGTAGAAAGAAATGACTGTTTCTCATGTGAAAACCATCTCATCCTAATGCAGGTATCTAAAATTGGTCAGAGGAATTTTCCACAAAATGGCAGTTTCCCTTCTTTACCGAGGTTGTTCAGGGTGCCTGGCTTCAGCAAAGACCTACGCTGCAAAGGCTGAAATTTAACTGCACCACAATAAGTAACCAAAAATATAAAGACCCCACAAAAGGATACAAAGGTTTATACAGAGGTTCAATAGAACACTACATAGCAGAATTATAATTTCAAACAAATTGGCTATGTATTTTAAACTCTGGGTTTCTGATTCTCCATGTAACTTAGTGAGAATCCTATCAGTGCTCTCTGCAGGAGATGGGACAGCCCATAACTAATGCTCCTCCTCCAAAAGACAACAGTCAGTCACCCAACAAAGGCAAGCTGGCTCAGCAAGAAATGATGGAGCACCACTCAAATGCATATTCATTCTCCAATGAACAAACTTGATAGGATGATCTTTGTCCTTCCCCTCACATCATCATGATAGATACCCATTTTTGTGGGTACGATTAAAAATTGATTGAAAGTACCTCATCACTTTCTCATTTCTTCATAATAGAGTAGAATTATTTACCCAGACAGGTGGTTTTCTGCTAGAGGTCAGATCTCTGATCACTGCCTTTCTGTGTCATAAAAATAATCAGCATTCATGTCATGATGTGTCACTAGGATCGCTCTCCTACAGATTTCAAGGAATAAATCAATCTTGTAGCTTTACACTGTGATCCTCTTTGTCACTCTGTTATTCTCATGATGGGTCATAGCTTTACTGTTGGAAAGAATTTGCACCATGAGATAATGGATTATAAATTGTGACAAACTGATCTTCTGGCTATTATTATCTCTCCCCTCCCCTTTGGTTTGAAGGGTTAATAAATATGTTGCAAACACTTCGCCAGAATGAAACTTGACATAAAACCTGTGGAGTGAAATATCTGTGTAAAAGAGATATGAAAACAGGGAAGTAGCTAGCTTGAGGCTCTTTTCCTCCCTTACTTGACTCAAGACCCAAAATTGAACTAAATAATTAGTGATTCAACAATTTCTGTATAATGAATTGTTTCACTTGCAGAAATTTTAATCTCAGGATGCAAAACAAAAATGCACCTGTGAATAAAAGTGTTTCCAGGAGCTTGTAATGCTATACTGATTTGTATGTATGTATATGAATATGTGAGTATACGTATATACACCTATATACATATATACATACATATTTTGTATACTTCATCAGGAATGTAACATTTAAACTTGTTTAAACTCTACCAAGGATAAATTTCTCAAAAATTCATGCCAAAGTCATCTACTGGTTATATAGATTGCATTCATCTGGTCTTCCAAAGAACTCCATAAATCTAGAGGAATCATTATGGAGTATCATTAAAGGTAAACTTCAGGTACTCAGTGCTTCAAGTATCTCAACCTTGCATGTACTGAGCAAGCTCATTTTTTCAGCAACTCTTCCTATGGATCGCTGGACTGGAGTGAAAGATTTCACTGATGCAAACTTCATGCCCAGCTGCTTTTTCTGTATCCATTTTCTTCCACTGAGGACATGGTTTTAGCTTACCAAACAGATCAGCTTTTCTCTGATGGTGAACAATAAATCCAAAAGTCTCTTGTGTTTCTCTGTATTGATTTAAGTGGTTGCTAAGCATTATCTCCAAAGAAAAAACAAATTACCAATGTAATAAGGTGATAGATGCCAGGTTTTTAAACCCTTGAATTCCTCTTTTTCCCGGCCTATTTGTCAATTTAAACATGCTTTGCATGATCTCCAGATAAGAATAACCATATCTGTAGTATATCTGCAACACCCGTGAGGTGGTTCTCTGGACTCCCATACAACCAGTGGCAAGTTATAGGCAGTTTTAGGGAGAGATTCATCTAAATTACTCACAATGTAGAAAACTGTCAAGGATTGTGTCTTCATAACTCTGATATCAGAAGAATCTGAGAGGCTACCTCACCTATAAAAAATTTAAAAACTCTTAAAATCACGATTCATAATGCATATTAACAGCTTATCCTCTGAACACACAACTGGCATAACAAAGCTGCATGACAAACCTGACAGTAAAACCTAACAGTTCCCACATCCTGAGGGAATAGCAGCACCTTGCAGTCTGCTCTGGAGGGAACCAGCCTCAGAGCCCTATGGACCTGGTGAGAGAAAAGTTCTTGAAGCATGTCCTTCAGTGCTGTTACCCTGCCAACAACTCTCCTTATGCCAGTGAAATCTCTCTTTCTGCGTTTTTGCTCTTTGCTGCTGCAGCTGGGTATTAGTGGTAGAGGGTTGGTTTCTTGTGGAAGCTGGTTGTAGGTCACTTCAAGACTTCTGATTTTGTACAGAAACCAGTTGTGTGAAACAAGAGGAAGCATTAAAATTCCATTTTTCTGTTTCTCATTGTCTCCTATAAAACATGGCCTTTTGTTGTATAGTGCATGAGGCAGCCTGTTATGAAAAGAAGTAAAAAAATATGTCTGTCTGCCCAAAAGAACGGAATAGTGCGTTCTTCACACCAGAAGCGACAGTTCCTGGGTTCTGTTTCAGTTCCCTGTTCTATGAGGGAGGCAGAAAATTGTGTGATCGCACTAGACCTTCAAGTTCAAAGGTTTTCTAACTCCCTGTTATTTGCCACTGTGATCCAGGATGATCCAACAGGTTTTAGCCTTAGGGCCTCGTCCAAAGCCCTTTTGATTCTTTCAAAAGGTCTCTTAGTGGACAGAGTGCCAGCTCCATGAGGTGTGAATGCTGACTGATTCACCCACTCCCCCTACAGCTCCAAGTCGCTGGAAGGACATTTCCCAGGTCTCCAAAGGTGTGAGGCTTCGCTGAATTTACACAAATGGAAAAATACAAGCCAGGGAAGACTTAGGCATAACACTAATACTAAGAAATCCTGTGATTTGGGTGGGATATGAAACACTTATAGTTATAGGCACTACTTACATTTCTGTATTTAGCATAGATTTAATGGCTGTCATGAGGAACAACTGTTCATCTAGAAAGTCAGATTAGTTATTAAATCTTTGGAAATTCAGCAGCAGAAGTGACTTGTGGCCAGAGGCTGCTCCGAGATGCACTAGTGCACCATCATTTATGTCAGTGCAGGAGCTATGGAACAACTGGAAGCAGAAGGTGAGCCTTAAGACTTTTGAAGAACTGGCTGCTTCAGAAATGAAGAGTTACCCTATCTCTAACATCAGTGCTGTACAGGGAAGGAAAGCAAACAGGGAAGGAGAAGAGGAAATAGCACAAAGGAGCGAACGTGGAAGGAATACAAGTAAATCAACCAATGATGGAGGCCAGCTTCCCTTACCTTTATCTTCTTCCTCACATCAAAGTACAAGGTGTTAGAAGAACAACTATGTGGACTGAGGCAGGCAGGGAAAACCCAGGGGGTCACTGAAGAAGAGAACATGTTTCACAGGCTGAATACAGAGCAAAGGTGGAGAGTGTTACCTGTACAAGTTGTGCTGTAGCTTGTGGTAAGGGAGTGGAGCAGTCAGCTCCTACAAGATGTGGTTCAGTTTCTGCTCTTCTTTCTGTTTTGAACTGTATCAGTGACATCTGTATATTAAAAATGCTGCAGTGCACTTCTCTCTTGAGAAACCTTTGTGCGGGTTTTCTCAAATCAGCTAATAACTTGTCTGAAAGACAGCTCCTACCAGTAGCTTCCCAGCTCCACATGAAACACTGTGTTAATCCAAATTGTAGGGGAATCTCATTGGTTGTTGAAATCACGGTGCTACTTCCTACGTTATTTTCAATTCTCAAAAAAGGTTTCAGAGCCAAATATAAACTCAGCTCTGTTCAGCTTACTTTATAAATCTAATGAGCACTACTTCAGAAAATGCTCTACCTGTAAACCACATGTGCTTGTCTCAGGGATAAATTATTAAGCACCTGCTTTGGTGTGACATCTGTCAGGGTGATGCACTCTCCATTTTATCTAAGCTGCTTCACAGGAGACAATGCTCTATGTATGCTTGCCTGCCTCCTTTGAGTTCTGTTGATTGACTGTTGTCTGCAAACCAAGCATCAGTCAGAATCTTGAGTAACCAAAAGTCTTATAATCACCACTTCTTTTGAAGTTTTTAGCAGCAAGGACAGAGAGGGAGGGCTCACAGTGACCCTTTGTCAGGGTCTAATTGGAAGAGATGATAGAGCATGCTAGATGGATACATCGGATTTCTCCTATTCAAGGACTTGAGGGTCTCCATAATAAAGCTGCAAGATCAAGCTCTCATTCTCTAGAGGAGATACAGGAACTGAAAACCAGGCCCGTAGCTCCTCTGTTTGCTTTGAACAGGTATCAGACTGCAACTCTTAGGGATCTTTCCATAGCTTTCATCTTGAGCCCGAATTTACTGATGCTTTTGTCAGTGTTTTCAAGACAGAAAGAAAAGTTTCAGCTATTGCATGTTAAATTCAGATATGCATGTTCATGTAGCCTTTGATCAGAGCCTGGAAAGAATATGTACAGCAGTGAATAGGAGGTGGAATCTGTGCTCTCTGGTAAAACAGCTCTGTTTTCTACTTTCATTCTTTGTTTTTTATTCAACAAGGCATGAACATCGCCTTGCACTGCAACTGCATGCTAGAGTGCAGGTTATAGAGTTTTGAAACGTAAATGCCATTTGTTTCTAACCTCCTCGGAGTTCTCTCATTTCTATTTATTTTCATTAGTAGAAATGAAAACAAATTAAGGCATGCAACACTCAATAGGGTAGGACTGCAGCAAGCACAATTGCTAACACCTGGAGCTTTTTGTTACTCCAGTGGTGTTCCTACATTTGAACAAAGCCCATCTGCCTCTAAACTGCTGGAGGCTGGAAATCCATGTTTTTTTCCACTTATACAGTTTTGTGAGGTTCTTGATCTCACAGCTCAGTTCCTGTTTTACTCACAAAGCCAATTCCTTCAAACTTGTTAGTGAAAACATGTGCTCATTCTTTAGTCTTGTTTTCCCACCAAGTTCAATTTCTCTCCCTTGCTAACTCAGTTCCATTTTTCACTTATTAAAGAGCTCCTGAAAACATGGAACATACATTACACAAAGGGTCCCAGCCCTTGAGCATGTCAGTACAACTTCCACTGCTTTTTTTTTTCCATTTTTTGCTTAGACATGTTACTTTTATTTTTGTGAGTCTTTCTAATTGCCTAGAGAAGAAACTTAGAGCACAGCAATAACAAAGCCAAGTGTTCTGGGCCTTCACTGACAGCGTGGCATGAGGGGAATTGTGCCTGAACTGTGTTGGTCACAGGAAAAAAATGACCTCCTTAGATGGAGAAAAGTTCACAAAAATGAACCTAAGCATTAAAATATGGGCCTACAAAACACAAATGTTATTGGCAAAGCATCTTTCTTTTCCTTCCTGTCTATTAGGATGGCAAAACATGTAGATGAGTAACTGAGAAAAAGGAATAGAATGTAGGAGGTCAGAATGAAAAGAATCAATGTGTTTTCTTTCAATTTGTTTTTACCCTAGTAGAAACAAAACCCCTTCTGAAAAATAAAACAAAAAATTCTTAAAAGCTTCTAGCAATTTAGAAAGAAATTTTGTTTTTACTACTGAAAACATAAACATCAACAGTATCATATTCTAACACTTCGTAATGTGAATAAGAAAAAGAAACCTTTTTCAAATATTATTTAAAATATTGTTCAAAATACTGTTCACTTTCAATACAAAAAAATTACTGAAGCAATTAATTTTAAAATTAAAAAGCTCTCCAGCCAAGACTTTCAACTGGTGTAACCTACAGCTCCTCCTACTTTATAGCCTAGCTGAAGTATATTTTCTTGCAAGGAGCCAAGCCCATTGTTAAACATTCAATATAGTAGTTCGTTTCACTGAGAGGTAAGACACCTGTGACATATCTGTGGCTGCTGTAAGTGTTACAGGGTACAGAACCAAGGTAAAACTGTATGCAATACACCATCAACCCAGAGCTAGCAATGCTGACTATTTTGTTTCTTGGTGGTGGGTCAAAGTCCCATGGTAACTGCACCTGTGCATGCTTTTAGAGTGCTTAGGACACCAATAGGGTTTGATTCCATCTGCAGAGGGCCCCACAGCAGCAAGCAGATAATATACTTATGTTTTTTTACCCTGCTCACCTACAGCATTACAGAGCAAACATTTTTCTAGATGCTTGCACTTGCTCCATATCTACTGTCAGTACTTACGAATGGAGAGGGCACACACAAGAATCCATTCCTGTGATGTGCCAAGTTGAGGCACAGATGTTTTTCAGAAATAGGGGGAATTTTAAGACATCGTGTGCAGTTCTGCATCTTTCCCCTTGCCACACTGCTGGTTTTCATCCTCAGTTTTATTTCCTGCAGAGCTTCCTCCCAATGCCTTTTCTTGTTAATTAGGGTGGCATCACGCCAAGTAAAAGGCTTTGGCTATTTACTAGAGCTCCTGAGACAGCTTTTGTAGAAAGTTCATACAATTGCCTGTATCCGCTGAGAATGCAGAGCCCTAAAATTGGATTGAATCTTAATACCCTTGGATCAATGAGGTCAGCATATTCCTCGAATCACTTCCCTGCTTGTAAAATACGCACAGGATACCAAAAAGATTTACATTCAGTCAGGACATGATTATGCACTGATCTGACTGCTTCTGCTCTGGAACAGAAAGTAGTTCCCACTCCTTGACCTGTCTCTGCAAAGCAGTGAGCAGTTTTGGTGGTCTAAGTCTTAACAGGTCTTCCTTGACATTCCACTTCAATTTTTCTTACGTTACTATTATTTTCTTATGGAATTAAAGACTACAGCTCTAGTAAGACATTTTAGCTGTCTTCACATTAATAATTGGGTACTTATAAACACTTTCTTTGATTCTGCATGTAAACTTTGTGATAACAGAATGGGATTCAGACACCAAACTGCTTCTATTTCAGATGGGAAGATTTTCTGCTAGACAAAGAGCACAGAGCATACCAGTCTGCCTATCCACATCTTCTCAAGTGTCTATAAGCTGTATGTTTTGTAGAAAACAATGCAGCTGACAGAGGGATCTGCCAAATCTGTTTCAAACATAATGTGGAGCAAAAGGGAGAGGAAGTCATAGAATGCTCTGCTTTGGAAGGGACATTTACAGGTCAATTAGTCCAACTACAGCACAGGAGCAGGGACATATCTAACAAGATCCAGGTTGCTCAGAGCCCCATCCAACATGACCTTGAATGTTTTCAGGGATGTGGCCTCCACTACCTTCCTGGACAACCCATTCCAGTGTTGCAACACCCTCATTGCAAAAAACTCGTTCCTTATATTCAGTCTAAATCTACCCTCCCTTCGTTTAAAACCATTACTCCTTGTCCTGTCACAACAGGCCTTGCTAAAAGTTCTGTCCCTATCTTTCCTATAGGCCCTCTTTAAGTATTGGAAGGCCACTAGAATGTCTCCCCACAGCACTCTCTTCTCCAGGCTGAGCAACCCCAGCTCTCTCAGACTGTCAAAAATCTAAGTTGGTTGGGTAACCCCACCCCATCCCCCAGCAGGAACTCTAATATTACCTCTGATTTGGAATACAATGATGTACAGAAGAAGAGGAAAAAAGACCACGCCCCCCAGGAATTCCATTAAAGCAAAATTTTTCAGTCTAACTAGCACATGCTGTATAGACTACAGAAAAATGAAGAATTAAATAAACTTAGTTTTAAAATGAAAAGCTGGAAGATTCCATATTGAAGCAGTCAAACAGAATCACCTGTTTTTTCAAAGTTTTCTTATTACCCTTCAAAACAAACTTCTCTGAATTGACAAATCTTCACGAAGTGTGTCAGTTTTTGACAAACCAGATATTTTGGACAGGATCATTCAGCTGCAATATTTCTAGTCCTGCTTGTAATCTTGCCCTAAAATGCTGCTCTGAGAAGACAAGTGAATACTAATCATCAGTGCCTGGACTCTCAGACAATGGATAACCAGCTTCCAGTATCCTTACAGCATCACAGTGTAGCACTGCTGCAGTTCCTCCCTTGCCATCTGACTCTGGCAACCACCACTCACACATCCCAGGCACCGCTCTGCCTTTTGCTGTTTGAAGCTGCCTCTGCTCTTCCCAGGATGCTTTTAACAAAGGGGCACACACTAGGTAGTTCCTTTGGTCTAACTCAACTACATAATTTTTATCTGATCCTGTCCTATCCAGGTTAGTTCTTCCCACTCTCTCTGTGATCCTTGGACAACTGAAAATGGATCACAGCTGGTTTATGCATTCACTGCACAATTCTTGCTTTCATTCTCTTGGCCAGTGCACTCAGAAACACAAGTTGTCTTACTTCAGAGCTCACCTACAGACCCCTCAACATCCCAGAGAGGTTCCAGGGGTTCCTCACGCTCCAGATTTGACAAGGCACTACTTCCACTTCTTCAATATGTCTTCCCAAAGTTGGTGGCCATCTCTGAAATTCAAAGAGGAGGTCATCTTAACTACATATAGAGTCATATTCACCAAGAGATGTTTAGTCTAGGTGACCACATGAGCTTGACATCAAAAACACCTTTTACAGAACTGTGTTTTCCGAGAGCTTCAAGTCGGTCTTAATCTCGATTAGGAATAGATGGAGAGGAATTTTGTTATAGTAATCACAAGAGTGGACTTTTCTGTGAACAAGCCCATTTTCACACGTGGTTTTAAAAGGAGAGTTTTCATTCATGCTATTCCTCAACAACTGGATGAAATCCTACTTACTAACACTTTGCAGCAGCAGTTTTCAAACTGTTCTGTTCAAGTGCCCGAGGCAGATGCATGATCCCATGAAGAGATTCAAAAGAAAATCCTGAAGTGATGGCTACCACAATTTTTATTATGTCAGTGTTTTGCATTTTAAGAATGAAGGCAGTAGGATAGAGTCTCCTTTCAAATATTGTGAGTAAATTGCTTTCTTGTAATAACTGGATTTTCCACTGACAGATGGCAGCTACAAGCTGTCAATCATTTTAAATTCAAAGGAGACATGAAGGGCAACGAATGTATTTTTATTGCATGTTAGGCTGAAAGTATGGCCAAGCTGGTGTTTGATTCCTTTGTGGTATGCTGTGTTCATAGATTTCACAAGTATAATCTACCAGTTAAGAAGAAAAAAAAAAAAGCCTCACGCAATTTCTTACGGACTTCCAGAAAACAAATATCATGAGACCCAGTTCCAGAGGAAGAAAGAGTCTGTGCACATAATGAACAATGTTCCCTCCTGTGCTCTAGTCGTTTTAGCAGATGGACCTAAACAAGCAGAACTGTGTTAGAGGGAGGACAAAAACAAAAACAAAATTATTCTTTCCTTGGAAAACTTGTGTGATCTCCAGAACAAAAGCTGTTACCTTCCAAGGCACAAGAGCAAGCACCTCTGACCAGCTCTTGAGGCCACTAGTGCCTGTGCTGCTTCCCTTCTGCACTCTGAGCCCCTGAGGTTTAGAAAAGCCCATCAGGTACTGGCCAACACATGCCTCACTCCCATGATGCACCAGGCCTTTTTTTGTGGAAACCCATCCATCACCAGTTACACCACACCCCCCTGCCCACCCCGGGCCATGCTGTCCTACAGGTTCTTGTTCTTTTGACGAGTCCAGGATGCTGTCATTAAAATCTTAGAATCTACAAACACAGATAATCACCCAGTTAACGTTTCTCAGTGTCATAAAACACAGACGATACACATAAGAAGAGGGTTTTTTTTCTGTTTATTCATTCCTTTTCTCAACAGCTATATGGCCTGATAACAGGCCGCTGCAAGAACTTATATTGGTGGAGCAGTTCTAATTATGTAAAACATAAATAGACTCAAAGGTAAAGCAAGAGAAGCCACATGAGCACACTGATTTGATACCTCTAATCTTACACTTAGTGCCTTCTGATATAGCCAAAATTAAGTTCAGTGTGTTCCATCCTTTAACTTCAAGTGCTTCTGCTGCTGTAACAGACTGGGAAACAAATATACAGTCTTTTACTTGTAACAGGCCAGATGTTCAGCAGCTCTCAGAGGGCAAACTGTAGCTCGGATCTTCAAAGTGTGTTGGGAGTTTCCCTTATTTTCTCAAATGACACATCTGTGCCATCTTCTCATCTGGAGGCATGTATCCTGGCTTCAGCAGATAGCCTATGTTACATATTTTTTCTTTCCTAGAAGATCTCAGTTCAGGATTTCAGGACTTATGTGACTGCTTTTAGCACACAACAATTTGAATCAGTGGTTAAAACCCCAGAATCAGTCTAACTGCTTGGAGACAAATGTGCCTGACTGCTCTGAATGTCACAAAATTTTCTTGCAACAGACGACATGTGGTTAGATAAGAGCATCAAAATGGAAATCACAATGTACAGGAAAAAAATGAGGCACCCACTTTGAGAATATATCCTATAAAACATTTGATTTCTTTCCCATTTCCTTATCCGCCAGACACCTGAGCTTTGGATGTCTGTCAATAACCTGATGGTGGCTTTGAATTGCAGCCTACATAAAAAACTTTGGTACATGTTGGACAGAAGAAACTGTGTGTCTCAATTTATCAGAGCAAACTGTGTATTTTTTTATTATTCCTTCTCTCTAATCTGTCTTTGTGAGACTGAATTGTCTGCCCTTCTGGTAATCAAGAATTGGTACCATCAGCCACTGAAAACGGTTTGCAGTTGAAGATTTTCCTCACCTTTGCTAAGGCAGGGGATAAAACAACGAGTTCTTCTCTCACACTGGTAGATAAGGATTGTTTTTACTTTATTTTCAATGGATACTGATGGTAATTTAAGCCTAGCAATTAGAGCAGAGCCACAGATCACTGCAAGAACCATTTTCAATGCTAATGTTGATACTTTAAAGATATTTCTATTTCTGGGCAAACCAGTCCTTTGGCTACTAAAGTGACCCAAAACGGTCACTTTCAGGCACTGACAGTAAGAGACTCATGCAGCACTCACCACTAATAAGGACATTAATACAAGATGACAAAAGTAAATGGGCCTAAGTTTTTGCTCGATTGTTCCATTTCATTATTGTTATCCAAATTTTATGCTATTTAACAACTTTTGGAATGAAATAACTGGCTTACACAGATGAGTAATCAGTGTCCATCCTAACTAACAGATCCATTTTTTGAAAAGCATGTAAGCATGCACAGACAAGGTGCTGAACTTTGAAGTCAATCAGTGAAGACCCTCTCCGCTTTCACAGCTCTATTTTCTCACTCTGTGAACCAGTTCATTTATAGTTACCTGTCACTGTCTCACGAGTATTCAGAAACACTGCCAGTTTTGAATTTCATGTGCAGATTTACAAGCACTGCAAATGTGCTCACAACTCTGTCAGCCAGTAGCCCAATCACACAGAGATGAATATACAAAAAAACATTTGTTCCATCACAGGATAGTTATCTCAGGGTACTGCATTCTTCATCTATCAGGGTTTATTACAATTCAGATAAGACAAAATATTTCCTTTTTGTATTTGCTGCTCTATATAGAAACAAAATTATTCTCTCCATTATTAAAGATTTATTTCCAGCCTCATGATTCTCATAAGTTGTTGTCTCCTGCAAGCATTATCCAATCCTATGCATTGACCTAAACTTCATTATTATTATGCTATTATATAGGCAAAGATTCTATCAGTTGTTTGTATTCTAGTCTTCAAGTAGTCGGGGTTTTTTGTGGTAGTTTGGTAGGTTTTTTTTTCATCTTAGTGTATGCTTTTAGGCAGTTTTCTAGTCAGAAAATTCTCTGTATCACAAGGACATTAGATACAATTTTGACTGCAGCGAAAAAGATGTAATCCGGGAACAAATCTAGCAAATCCATAAAGTGACACAAAAGAATTATTTGTATGAGAACAGAAACAGACCCATAGTTGTTACTAATTAAATTGGCTGCTATTCACATTGTCCACTCTTTCAAGGGAGGCAGTAGAAAAAATGCCTGCTTATGCCTTTATTTTTCACAATTGCCTTCTAGGGTTTCCACCAGTTCCTGTGGAAAGTATTAATTAACCACAATGAGGAAGACAGAGGCTGCAGACAAAGGCAGGCTGGGTTGATTAAGATTTGCCACGTACATATAAATTCAAAAATTTCAATTGCAAAAGTGTTTCATATTCTAAATGTTTGGCAAACTATGAGGCTTTAAAATCAATTACACTGGATCAGAAGCTGCATTTGCAGATAATGCATGAAGGGGCACGCTTACACAGCAATGACCTTTTAAGCTGGCACAAGCCAGTTTCCACTATTTGGCAAAGTATCCTCCCACAGTGCTAAGTCAATTATATTAAAACCAGTTCAGTCTGTTATTGAGTATATAAGAAGAGAGCACTGCTGAGGGCAAATCTGCCTATCCTTCTTCAGAAAGGAAAAACACAATTGATCTGATAAAGTTATCATTTATCCCAAGACTCTAATGGCACACTTCTACTTGAAGAAGGAAGAACATTGAAGGAGGAGGAACATTAAAGAATCAGGAAATGTTAATCTATTTTATATGTTACCAAACTTTCTTCACAGTTCTAAAGTCATTAAATTATAACTCTGAAGGTAAAAACAATAGCATAATGGATGATCATGCTGCTTGCATACAGGACAGACCATTAGCAGATGGTACTTAGGACAGCAAAAACTCAAAAGAACTATAATGTGTACAACCTTGTGAAGCACCGTTAGTTTCATGAGAGATTATCTGAAGATTTCTTGTTATTTGTACGGTACCCAGTGATTTATAGCCCAGACAGAGATCAAGCACCTCACCTAAGGAGCATGATCTTCACGATGACATGTGCAGCACAGCACGCATTGAGGGGAGATGGGGACCCAGGATATTCAGAAATACAATAATAAGATTATAGATCATATGCTTTGCTCAGCTACATGCAGACAGTTCAGCAATTTTACACAGAGATTTTTTTGCTATTCTTAAGAATCAAGTCATTTGTGCCAGAGATTCACCCGTCTCCAGCATCAATGTGGTGAAAGATCTGAAGTGTGGACCAAAGGTACTGAAGCCAGGGTATGAGGGATGTATGTGTTGAAAAGTGGGGCTCACAATAAAGGCACTTACAGCTAATATACGGATCACAATAATAAATTCAATAAAAGGCAGCAGTAGAACTAGTTCATCAGTGATAGGAAAAATATTTCTTACTGGAACAAATATGTATGTATATGAAACAGTATGCAGCAGGTCTGTACTCCAGAAACAGTTTGGTGGGATGGTTTATAGTACCTTGGAGGACACCAGAACAAAGGCAGACGACAAGGATGAGAAGGAACGGGGGAATCTTGCTTACCATCAAACTTTCCGAGACTGTACAGGGTTCCTGAAGGGCTCCCTGCACCAGAGAGCTGCTAGGGGAAGGAGTGCAGGGAAGCACACAGCGGCAGGCAGAGCAGCAAGAACCGAGGACTGCTGAAGACCACAGAGAAAATCTGGCATTTTGCCATTCCCCATGTTTGGGGCAACTGTTCTTGATGTAGGTCTTCCTTTTTCTATCACACCTGCAAGTGGCCTCTCTCACAACTGGCTGCAAGCACAGGAAGAGATGCCGGTTAAGCCCTCTGGGCAAACACACCTTAGTGCCTCACATCTGTTGTTCTTCCTTGGCTCAGTGAAGCCTCTTACACTAAACATACAGAGAAAAGCAAAGGTTTTGTAAGCTAGAGTCTGAACAATAGAACAGTGGTAAGGGAAACACAGAGAGCAGGAGAGACTTACTGAAGACAGGCACAAACAATAAAGGGAATAAGAACGGAAGCCAGACTTAGCAGCTCATCCACTAAAGCCTTGCAGCCTCTCCTGTCTGCACCTTCAGCGTACTTCTCAAATTTTTTGACAGAACAACATGTTTATCTATGTGGCTAGGATAGTAGCAAGCAGAAAATATGCCTGTCTGGCTAAAGAAAGGCAGACATATTGTGTACCCTGGAGACCAGGCAGCTGGATAAATTACTCCACCTTTGTCTCAGATCATACAGTTAGAGTAAGTTGTTTGTGTGTTTACCCAGGGGCAGGACTCAGGGAGCTTAAGGAAAAATTTTGTGCTTGATATCAAATATGATTTTTCTTTAAACTGTAGGATTAAATCCTCACAATGCTGTTAACACTCCCTGTGTTTTGGCAAAGTTGTGCTGTTCGGGAGGCACTTTAAAACAGCTCCTCACTACTGAACCACTTTAAAACAGGAAAAGGTGAGACAAGAATCAATGTTTAGTGCTGTATCAGCAATCCATAAATAAAGCCATATGCAATAGCTCTTAGAGCTACCTCAGAAGCCACCATGATGGCGATGCCAGTTCTCAAGTCCAGTTTTTTACTTCCTCAGGTGTCAAGAGCTCTGTAAAGGTGAATTACTCAGCCGTTGGCTCTTTAATGAGCAAGTAGTAATGAAACTGAAGCATATCATCTCATGCCAGGGCTTTAAATCTGTACAGGATACAATGTGCTCTTAGAAATATTGGGAGAACAAGATAGGCAAGAACAGGCAGGGGGAGAAGAAGAGGGGTGGGAAGACTGTCAGCTTGAGGTTTTTTGTAGGCATGAGGGAAATTGGCAATATTTGCAAAAAGGGTTCTAGGAAAACCTGGGAAATGACAGAGAAAAACAGCAAAAAATTTTTGATATACAACTCAGACAACCATTATTCACAGAGGCAGCTGGGCAATCGCCAGCCACGCAAAGCTTAACAAGGGCAAGTGCTGGGGTTTGCACCTGAGTCACAACAACCTTGGATGTACACACAGACTGGGGAGCAAGAGGTTGGAGAGCAGCCCTGAGGAGAGGGACCTGGAGTTTCTACTGATGGCAAGTTGAACATGAGCCAACAGTGTCCTGGAGTGCATCAAGCACGGCACTGCCTGTTGGATGAGGGAGGCGATTGTCTCGCTGTTATCTGCACTGGGGCGGCCCCAGCTCGAGCACTGTGTGCAGTTTTGAGTGCCACAGTATAAAAAGGACATAAAACTACTGGAGAGTGTCCAGGGGAGGCCATAAAGTTGATGAAGGGTCTAAAGGAGAAATCGTATGTATAGCAGCTGAAGTCACTTGGTCTATTCAGCCTGGAGAAGAGGAGACTGAGGGGGGGACCTCATATGAGTTCACTGCTTCTTCACAAGGGAAGGTGGAGGAGCAGGCGCCGATCTCTTCTCTCTGGTGACCAATGATAGGACTCGAGAGAACAGCAGGAAGATGTGCCAGTGGAGGTTTTGTATAGATATTAGGAAAAGGTTCTTTACTCATAGGGTGGTGGAGCACTGAAACAGCTCCCCAGGGAAGCAATCATGGCACCAAAGCCTGAAAATATTCCAGAAGCATTTGGACAATGCCCTCAATCACATAGTGTGAACGTTGGGAGTTTCTTATGTAGGGACAGGAGTTGGACTCAGTGATCCTTGTAGATCCCTTCAAACTCAGGTCATTCTATGATTCTACAACAGAACCAGAGGTAAATGTGAGATTCTCAAAGTTGTGTCAAACAATGAATATAATACTGGAGATGTTGTTCTCATCAAGAAAAATGGAGTTAAATTTCATCTTCTCACAACAGTCAAGGTCTTTCACACATTAGGATAAATTTGGGTCGTCTTGATGAAGGGACTCTTACACTTGCTCAGTCATCCAAGGTTTCCTTTGCTTTGTAGGTTCTCAGAGTAGACAAAGCATTGTTGCGCTTCCCATACATGTCTCCTAGCTTTAAGTAGAAGAGACGTTGTCAGAGGAAAACAGGCATGGCAGGCATCCCTAGGTCCAATTAACTTGAATTCTGACAACATAAATTAACACAGTTTAAGTCAGAATGTGATCATTCTGGGTTTGTAGAGTAGATTAAGCAGCAATTGTCCTATGTAGTCAAAGTCAATGAAAGTGACAGATTAATAATTATTGCGCTATTCCATGTATCAGTCATAAAGCAACCCACTAAATCTTGCTAAATTATCTGATTATACAGAATATCAGGCCACAGTTCACCATATATTTTCTTTTGTATTTTAATGATGATAGTATGCCTAACACTATTCTCAGGTCCACTGATTTTGCTCTTTCCCCTTATGCACATCTCAGTTTTCCTATACAAGTTGTTTGATGCTTCCTTCCATTTTTATTGTCTTGAGAAAACCACTTAAGGCTAATGACTGGATAGCCCACTGAGGAGCCTCATTAGGGGTATCTGATAGGATAACTGAATATAGAGCATTCTTTCATATGCTGAAAATATTTGACTAAAAATTGAATATGTTAGAAATTTTCTGTAGGAAAAGGTCTTTTCATCCAAACATACATACATACGTGTCATCTGTGTCAAACTATGACAAATATTTTGTGTTAAAAGTAAGCAACAAGTTTTCTTAAGTTTTCCTGTTTAAAATTAATTTAGAGGTTTGGATGAGAAGATTGGGGAGGGCAGGTGGGAAGGGGGAAGTAAGAGAAAAATGGGGTTTATGCAAGTCAAAACGCTTAGCCAGACCTGAGCACTTAGTTGTTTGCCGTAATTATCTTTTTTAGGGGAGGGGAAGGGGTAGAGAAGAAATAGAGCATCTGCTCAGCTCTTCTCAAAGTGACATACTTGTTACACTGGTATGGTATGTTATCTGCATTTCAGGACATTTTTTCTCTTAGATAAACAAATACTGACATTCTTGAGGTTTGTTCTGAGTTTATATTAATATAACTGCAGAGTATTTGCCCTTCTGTTTTAACGTCTTAGTACATAAGCCACAGAGAAAGGCATGGATGATTAGCGAGCTCAAGACTGAAGAAAACACAAATGCATTTTTAGGGATTATGCTCCTCACAGTGTGCAATTCCAGGAGGATTCAGCAATACAAAGTTACATTTTTTACCCCTCTAGCACCAGAAGGCTACTTAATTCTAGGTTCACGCACTCCAAAGCATTGTGCCACTGATTCCTGTGGAAATGCTTGCTGAGCTGCATTAATCAGATCAAAGTTGTTGTCAGGAAGCTAAATGACTATCTGGTAACACCACACAAGGCATGAGAGAGTATTACAGTATTTACTGTTTGCAGCCACTAACCCAACAGAGGAGCCACCCCTGTGGGGCCTGTTGTACGTGGAGAGATTTGACAGCCTCTGTCTGACCTTAGTAGATGATTGTTTGGGTCATACACAGTCTCCATTTTCCTGGCATGAACACCCTGACTGACTCCTTGGCTTCCCAGGTAAGGTAAGAAAGTACTTTAAACAACACAGCTAGTAGGAGGTGAAGGAGGGGGCAGGTGAGGTTGCCAATTCACCCAGGGAATGAATGAAGTTCCATCCCTCCTAGGCAGGCTGTTTGGCATTAAGTTGGCAAACTTGATCTGAACTCTCTTTATATCCTGAATAATTCAGCAGATGAATTTACCACCAGAACTTCTGGCAGTAGATCAATCTGGTATTACATCAGCAGCAGAGAGAATTTAGTGTGCCTTCATTTTCAGCAAGATAAAAACGTCCATCTGTTTCTGTTCTTTATCAATTTTGCCTGTAAGTAGAATACAGAGCTATACATTGATTAAATGCATATGACTGGCTAATAAATTTGTTACAAACTGTTCTCATGATGCCTGTCTCTTCATTAAGCAAAAATTGAGAATGTGTAAAAGAAGGACTTCTTTTACAATACATCGTAGACAGATGAGAACTAAGCCACCCGGAGTTTTCCATATCTCTATAGAAAGTGCCAAAGGAAAGAGGAATTCCATCAACACTACAATTTTCTCTTATTTGCAAATAGGGTCAATGCGGCTTCACAAAAGGACAAATGTCTTGCCTTTCCTTACTCTGCAAACATAATCAGTAGCAATTTTCTCTTCCTTGCTTTCAAGCCAGTCAGGGTTGCTATTAATATAATTCTGCAACTCAGTGAGCAAAGAAGTGCTATGAAAACAGGATAGCCAGCAGCTTCCCACGTTGTCCTGACCCTCGGGTCTGCATGTTTCACTCACAGCTCCTCACTACTGAACCAGGACATGCATGGAAGAAGAGAGTGGGAACCTCTCAGGTCAGCTGAGCTGGCATGGCCCCTGCTGGAAAACAAATCAGAGATTTGGCAGTCATGGGCTCTGTGTGGTTTATGCTACTGATCAAGTGCATTAATTTGGAATGGAGGTGGAAGTAATCCGAAAAGGTCAGCAGAGACTCGATAAAGGAAAAAAAACCCTCTTGCATTACATGAGACCATTATTAATTAGAATCTGAAAAAGATCCAATGCTTACAATAATTTTGTAAGAACCTTTCTAAGCAGGTTAGGGGGGAAAGTGCATTTTATGAGCACTTCTTTGAGCCATTATTACCTGTCAGTCTCTAGCATTAAAGAAATTGGAGGACAAGGAGGGGAGCATCTGCTGGTACTGCAGATCTTAGGGATAGGTTTGTTTTACTAATATACTCACTACAATAGTAACAACAATAATGAACTGCCACAAACCAATCATTTAAGTGCATACCACCTCATTGCAAACAGGCAAAAGCCAAGGTTACTGCAAATTAAAAAATGCATGCTGTTCACAATACCTGGAAATGGAAATCACAAGCTAACACATTGCAATTGATGAAGCTGCATACATTTTTAATGGTGCTGTGTTAGAAACTACAATAGTTTCCCAGTAGGAAGGCTGAGATCAACTAGAACTGAAATAGGCCAATGATGCCATGTACAACAGAAAGTGATCTTCGGATAGGTGACCAGTAAGCACAAGTACAGGAAAGACACAGCCCTGTTGCTAACAAAGACAGGGAAACTAGTTATTAATAATGCTTTCAAGGCAGAAGTTTCAATATCTTCTTTGCAGCTGTCTTTCCACTCATTGCTGGACCCCAGATCGCAAGATCGAATAACTACAACAATGTATGCGTTGACCCACAAGAAGTGGAGGAAGGGTTGGTCTGAGGTCTCTTGCAAGGGTAAATCCAGAGGGAATCCACTCTAAGGTGACATTGTTGCAATGCCGTTGTCTACTGTATTTGGTAAGTTCTGGAGATCATGGGATGTCTCTGATGACTCTAAGAAAACAAATGCCACACCAATTTACAAGAAAGGTCTAAAAGAGGATGCAGAAAACTACAGGCCAATTAGTCTTAACTTCAGTCCCTCAGAATGTAACAAGTCATCCCAGAAACTAACCAAATGAAGCAGGTGACTGGGAAAAACCACCACAGATATACGAAGGGCAAATCATACTGTACCAACCTGATCACTTTCTACGATAGCATAATACCCTCTGTCAACATGAGGAAAGCAGTGGATATTATTTACCTGAGCTTCAGCAAAACATTTGTTACTTTCCCATGGCCTCATCCTGGACAAACTGGCAAGATACAGGTTCAATGGATAGTCTATGAGATGGGTAGGCAACTGGCTAACAGGTTGCGCTGAGTGGATGGTGATCGATGGTTTTTACTCAGGCTGGCAGCCTGTAGGGTCCCCCAGGGATCAACACTAGAGCCCCACGCTGTTCAACCTCTTCATAAATGATCTGGATGATGGGATTGAAAGAACCTCACCCAGTTTGCTGATGACACGAAACTGGGTGGTGAGTAGGATATGACAGAAGGGAGAGCTCTCTTAAACAGACCTGGATAGGGTAGAAGAGCAGGCTAGCAAAACCAGTATGAAGTTTAACAAAGACAAGCATGAAGTCCTGGCTTGGGACGAAGAGGCCAGTACAGGCTAGGACTTGTGTGGCTGGAGAGCATCCTTGCTGAAAGGGACCTGGATGTTCCAATGGACAACAAGCTGAACATGAGTCAGCAGCGTGCCACTGCAGCAACAAAGGTGAATCAGGTCCTGGGCTACATCCACAGGGGCACTACTAGTAGATAATAGAGACATGATAATTCCACTCTACTCAGGCTTGTCAGTTCTGGTCCCCACAATTCAAATAAGACATAGACAGACTGAAGAGTGTCCAAAGGAGGGTCTCAAAGATAATTAAAGTTCTGGAAAACCTTCTCTATAAAGAAAGAGTAAAGGAGTTGGATTTTTCTTCATGAAGAAGAGAGGGTTCAGAGGAATATCTCAGTATTTCAGTACTGTCACCATTCAGCCCCAGCCAAGCTTGACTGCCAGCTAAATACAAGCAGCTATGGACTTAGTTCTCTTCCTCTCCCATCCCCCAGGGAAAGAAGAAAGGGAAATTAGAGGAAAAGACTTGTGGGTTGGAAACTAAAACAGTTCTAATGAAATTATAACAATTATGTGGAAAATACTATTAATAAGTAAATAACAAAATATGCACAAACATACAAAATTTCCTCCCTGCCCCCCTTCAATGTCTACATCACCACAGGTGCTGCAGCGAAGGTGCAGGAAAACGTCCTGGGCTGGACTCAGCAGCTGGAGGGATCTGGTCTCAGGAACAAGATTCAGGAGCACATGGATCCAGGATGAGGGCAAAAAGACAGACAAGGTCTGTATTGGACACCAGCCATCAAAAAAGTGTGCTTGGTCCTTCTGATCGCTCAGTTTTATATCAAGTGTAATGAATACAGAATGGAATACCCTGTTGGGTGTATTTGCCTGTTTCACTTCCGGCATTCCACCAGCTCGAGGATGGCTTTGGTTTCTATAGGAATAAGTATAAGTAATGGCCTTTCTGCATACCAATGCCCATGCTATCATTTCTACAGAGAAACACTGGAAAACATGCAGTTAACTATCAGAAAATGAAGTTACTTAGAAGAGGCTTAGTTGAAAAGTTAGAAAATTGATTATACTTTAGTTCAAACCAGAACAAGTACTTAAAGTGAGGATGGAGGCTCTCTCTTCATAAGGAGCCGCATGAAAACGACAAGGGCAAATAGGTACAAGTTTTACAAGGAGAGGTTTCATCTCAGCACAAAAAAAGAAATTGTTTTACAGTGAGAACAATGATTCACTGGAACAATCTCCCAGAGATATGGTAAAGTTCCCGTTACTGGAGGTTTTCAAGATGTAATTGAACAGGGTGCTAAATAATGTCACCTAAGGTTCCGTTTCGTGGGGAAGGTTGGAACAGATCTTTCAAGATCTTCCAACCTGGCTTTTCTATGTTTCTATGGTTCTAAATTTTAAGAAGAAAAAAAAATATGCTGAATTTCAACCTGAATTACCAACGTTGACTACATCTAGAATATTTAACTTCAGTTTGAAATGAACAGGATAGCCACCCCACCTAGCACCCTCTTAAACTTTTCTGAATAATATTCAGAAAATAATATTCCCTCTGACCTTTTCTGACCCTCTTGAGAAATGAAGGCTTTTGATATTTTATCCTTTTGGAAAAGATTGCTGAACATTTCCCCAGTGTTAAGTGGACTCTCTCAAAGCTGAAGCCACCTACCTGCTCCTTAGGAAGTTCCTCTCAGACTTTTAAGTTAGGAATGTCAAGTGTTCTCAAAATTGGCAACATGGTAGCAAAGGAGTTAAACAGATGAGTGAAAGTAATCAAGCAAATTACACATTTTCCTGAGGGAAAAAACATAGCCTACTGGGAGTGCTCATCAGAGAACTAATATAAGATAGCAGAAGTTACAACTACACAGAAGAAGAATGACTGAACAGTAAAGTAACAGCACAATAATTAGTTGTGTTCTAGCAATTACTTAGGAATTCCCCAAGAGGTAGCATTGATTAAAGTTATTTTGTAAGAATATTAGTAGTAAGTCTTTAAAAAAAGTCATGCCAGGATTTTTGTTGATGATTCAAGGGAACCGAAAAACTATGGAAATCACATTTCATTAAGAAACGAAACAAGAAGGAAAACAAAAAAGAGGTGAGAGGCAGCAAACAGAGAGCAAATGAAGGACTAGATGAAGGTAAGTAGGATCCTATATCATGTAGGCAATGCCAGAATATATTATTTTTTCTCTCCTGAGGAATGAATTAAAGAATATATGGGAAATGCTGTTCCAGTAGCCCTGAAGACACATAGCAGAGGTAACAGCACAGGGTTTAGTAGCACATAATTCTCTGTCCTGCCTCGCCTGGGAATCCCAGTCCTCACTCAGAAAGAAACATGTCAGGCTCATTGGCCTATTACAAATACTGCCCCTCCACCCCTAGCTACACAGACCACAGGACCTTGGGCTCCCAAGGACACATACATGTTTTCCAAGAGAAGAATGAATGGATGAATGCCAATCTTAGTCTTTGAACCTGAAGATGATAAAACAACAGATACATATTATCCATCCCACAGGGGGCAGAAAGGTGTGCCATAATAACTCTCACCTGAAAACTTTCAAGTCCCTGCCTGCTATTGATCTCAGGATAATTTTATTGGAGTCCATAAAGTTACACAAGGGATTTATTTGGTTTTTCAGATATCCGATATCCATGGCAAACATGCTATGGTTTTCTCTTCCCTTTGAACAGGAAAATTACTACAGTTCTCCCTGATTTGAAATCACATTCTTTAACACAAACTGGCTGTTCAGCCTCTTTGTTTTGTATTTGGGCTCAGCCTACCTTCCTTGCTGTCATGCAGATGATAAGAAAACTGCCACAGAAAGGTACAGGTCAGCCCAGGGAATCGATTGTATCTGGACACCAGACCCTTCTCTGCCTGCACTCAGAGAAGCATCTGTGAGCTCCATGTGTGGGAAGTAGCTTTGGTACCCACTTAGAAATGACACAGTACCACCAGCCAGGGGCAGACCTGTGCAGACAACAGCCTCTGGTACATGGCTTGGCCATGAAAGGAAAAGAGAAACCAGAATGAAGCCAGGCTGGGACATGTAACTTTGAAGAACTGAAGATGTGTAGAGTGGCGGGTCCTGTCCATCCAGGTTGCTCTTTCCTCATCACCACTTTAATAAGATTAATTCAATTATCTTTATGCTGCTCCAACACAGGACACATCCATCAGACAAGCAGGCTCTTGATCCAGCATCCTGATCCCCTTCCACCTTGCTAAGGTTTTTGAAGAGTCTTGCAGTGCCAATGGGCCAATAGGGTGGTAGTATCACCTGCTCCACTGCACCACGTTGCAGGGGCTGTGTTTGTCAGATAGCCACAGACGCAGAACTGCCAGCAAGGCTTGAGGAGTTCACTGCTGCCCAGGTTCACCCTGATTCCCCTTCTAGGCCATTTCTCACATGACCCAAATGGACGCCAAGGTGAGTCAGCACAGTCAAGGAACTTGGCCTGAAAAATATCATCAGGAAAGGACAACATAAACATCCACTTTCAGGATCTGAGATAGCCCTTTGCAGGTCCAATCCACAGCTGTTTTGTCAACAACTCCTTCCTCAAACCCCCATGCTCTCAGCACTGAAATGCGAAGACAAAATGCACTGCTAAAGGCTCCTCTAATTGCATAATATCTCCCAGCCAGCCCCTACAGGCTTCCTCTGTGGAAGAGGACTGCAGTAAATCCTTTCACTACTTTTTGCTTCCTAGAGATTTAAGATCAGATTTTTCCCCTCATTTACATACAAGTCTAAAGCCATTAGCCTCCAGAAAGTTATTCCTCAGTCTGCTGGTGCAATGAAGAGTCAAATCACGTCATATGGACACAGTCAGTCCTTTTTTTTGATATCAATGAAAGTTGGCAAGAATATTTTACCAAAAATTTAAGTAGCAGTTCTCTATACAATTATTGCTCTTATTTAATCAAGTACTCAGGTCAATGCAATAGAGCCTTGCAGTATAGCCTGCAGCTTTGTTTGTCACACTCTTTTTATCTAAATGCCACTGCCATGGTTTTCAGGATTTTTTTTTCCTCCCTTCTCTTTTTTAAAAAAATACATTAGCTCAAGAACATTATTAGCATTCATGTGCTACAGCTTACAGCCATGGCCCCTACTTCTCATTTTGTCTGTGTTTGCTGGTTATCTGGATTTACTTCTTCAGACGGTAACTGTGTTTTTAAAGCACAAATGCTAGCTACCACACTGCATAATTCTAGACAAAGGCAGGGTTAAGAGTCATCCACCACTCCCCCATCTCGTTCTCCTCTTCTCAGCATACATTAAATTATCCAGCCCTGTTAGTATTTGTTTCACCCAAATCTCCAGTTCTGCTTATTTTTAAGGGAATTATACATCTGTGCCTCTGTTCAAAGCCCCTGCTCTTCACTTTCAGCAGAAACACCCACAGATGATGATCACAGTTTACTTGGTGTTTTTGCTCAATGCTCCTTTTCTGCAGAGGACAACACACTTTGTTTTCAGAGCTCAGCTTCACAGCAGTGCTTAGCTGTCATACCATTTGATCTCTTAAGAAGCCAACAAATGCAAGCAAAATTTAAAACAGCACAAGATGTGATATTGTTCATGAAAGCCTTTGAGATAAGACCCAAATCCCCACATTTCCCGTCTTTCAGTGAACATGTTCTTCTTGACTTGTATATCTCAGTTTCCCAATAGATTAGAGAGTGAAAGAGTCTAAGGGATGCAGATGCACTGCAAAAACTCTTCTCCTGCTGGTCCTTATACCTGCCAAAGATCACGTGGCTCTAGTACTTAGCTTTTAAAATTCTACGATAGTTATTCTGCTACCTAAAAGTTATGCTAGGCAAAGGAAATCCTTAGCTATCTAGCTTGTTTGCTAGCCTGCCCTGTTCATGAGTTTAGGTGACAGACTGCACCTTCTGCTAGTCATCAAATAACTTCATCTTTGAGCAAGAAACTGTCAAGCTATCAAACATGTATGGCCAAGACAGCTAATCACTACACACTCAGCACAGCACACACAGTAACTTCAACTTTTTGTAGCCACACAGATCAGCTACTAACACATTGCAAACTCCTCTCATAAATTTCTGGACTACTAGCATAGGTAAGTCTTAAAATATACCCTGAAAAATAAGTGAAGGAAGGCCTAAAACCTTCAGCTTAGTCACTGAGTACAACTGGAAGTGTTCATTCCCATTTAGCTCTCTATCATTTATTCAGCTACCTCAACAACTACACTAAGAAAGAGACTCAGAAACCAAACAAGCTATCGATGCTTCCTCAAGCCTAAAGCAGCTAATGAAAGTACTACTGACTGTTCTTTCACCTTTCCCATCTCATCGCACTTGATTTTCTTTTTTTTTTCTAATGCTCAGCTTTTTATCTTGGCTGGTTTGAGCTAATGAGAACCATCTGACCTGGCAACTTGTGTGAGTCAGCAGAATGACTTTCCACCTCCCAACAAGGTTCAAGAGTTGCAAATCTGCTGTAAGGATAAGAATACTTCACCTCCCAGGTGCTCTGAGGATTAATTAGCATTTCAAAATCATGTTTTGAGATCCTCATGTGCAAAGTGGCTATTATATTCTCGTGAACCATTATCCTGGATTAGTTAAAGCAACTAGACAAGCAATCAACAGAATTTGTCAATGATGAGGTAATGAATTACAGCCAGTGACATTTCTAGGACAGAAAGAATGAATTTTCTAAACAATCGGTATGTGCTGCATGGAGTGAATATTTTATAATGAATAATGTATGCAGTTAATTTAGCCTCTTTGCCAGCTTGCAGAAAGTCCCTGAACAGAAAGAGAATTTCCCAACCTTATTTTGGGAATATAAAAAAAGAAATATGTATTTTACTCTATGGACATATCCTCAGCATGTCTCCATTTCTGTACTGAAGTAGTGCAGAGACAGAGGCAAGTAAATGGAAAGATATTTTTGCCCCATCTGAAATAGGAGATAGGATGACATGATCATAAAATCTGCCATCCCTATTGTCTGCTCAGACCATCTTGTTCAAATCATGGCAAAATATTTGCCCAGTGGGGTCTGTATGTTGTAAGCATCCATGTACCTAGGCCATAACATGAGCCCAGCTAATATTAGCAGAACTTCTACTTCCTAAACAAAACCATGTGTGAAATCAGAGTCACCATCCTATGCATATTTCAGAAAAGCATATTTCAGAAAAAACTATTTAAATAATTTCTTGGCTGACAATGTGGCTGGCTGGTTATTTCACAAGTTCTATCCTGATCATCTACTAGGACTGCAAAAGACAGAAACAGACATATTGCATGCCATCACCTTACTTCTTCAGCTGCAGAATTGGGAATCATAGTGATGGCTTCTCCTCCTTCTGCTAATCTTGCATGTCAGACCTCACTTGTTCATGATGATCTTGTCAGAGGTATGGTAAAGCTTGTATTTTAAACCCAGTAATTAAGAAGTCTGCCCACACATGAAAAAAAGCAGCAGAAGGAGAGATGTGGGATCAGAGGTTCCCTTATTTTCATGATCTTCTGTAGGTTTCAAACAGTCAAACCTGAAAAATTCTGAGCTCTGGCTTACAAGTACTGGGTTGTGAAGACTCACGTACAAGCTCAAGTTCTTTCACTGTTCACTGCATGACTAGAAAAGTTACCATCCCTGGCAGGGACCTGCTGAGCAGGCTCCTTGCTGCTGCTCATCCAGTATGTGTCACCTGCATCTCCTCCCATTGCAGCTTCCTGGGGTGGACCAGGATTGCTCCTCACTGCTACTGCAGGAGGGAGCGTGTCAGATAGCCTTGCAGCTAGAAGAAGGTTTGAATTGGTGAAAAAAACCATTGCTTTCTCATTCTTACATAGAGATGCCTTCCAGCATTAAGGTACTCAGTATATGAACATTAAACAATAAAGTTGCTGTTATGGTGGCTCCCACTGAGTGTACAAGCTCAGCTTGCAGGGCCAGGGATATTTTGTTTTCAGCAGGCTGAGGACATCTGCCCCTGTGTACTGAACTCTGATTTCCTTCCAATGACATTCCGTGCTGTCATTTTTGCAAAATATTTATTTAGAGGGAAACTGAAGAGCATGCATGAGTAACCACCGCAAGGCTGGATCCTTTAAATTATTTCAAAGGAGAAAATTGAAGTCATTGCTATAGGATAAGAAGAAATCAAGAAGGAGGAAAAAAAGGAGTTTAAAAATAGACTGCAAAAGGCAGATTTTGAAGGTGACCAGGAAGAGAAGACCATGAAAAAATGAAAGGTGTATATTTGTGAATCAGATTAATGTATGAATGTGTAAAGCATGCAAACTTGACACAGAGATGAATGTATATTCTTCTCTAAAACTACAGCTAACTCATCACTTTATCCTAAAGGGCCACGCATTGAGTACTGATTCACAAGAACTTCACCTTTTGTGTGGGTTCTCCCTGACAAGTACAAATGTAACTCCCTATGAATAACTGTCAGCACATAGAAAAAGAACAATTCAAGAATAATCTTAAGCAGAGCCATCATTGCTCCCTCTGTACACCTGGCACGGTTAGCCAGAAGGATCTTAGCCAACTCGTCTGTGCCTTGGATAGCACTGCAAGAAACTTAGGAGTTCAAAACCAATACAGATGTTAGATGACTGAGACCAGTGGAAAAAAATGTGGTTTAAGTGCAAAGGGAATAGATTTCAGGGTAGAGGAAAATAATAGTAATGCTCACACCTGCTGGAGTTTCCTAAGAATGTTCATCACATTACCTTCCAAAAACTCATGTGTATATCCTTTCAATGAACTCCAGTTCTCTGCTTCTACAAAACGAGGACAAATCAGAAGCTTGGGATCCGTGGAAATGTTTTCAAAAAGTTTGTAGGTGGGAGGCATTTTCATCATTTTGTAGCGTGGTGTTGACAGGCATTTTCCTTTTCTGGTTGTTTTACCTTCTCCTTCTGGCACTCTGGTAATTTCATTAGTTTCTCTCTTACTAAATTATTCCAGGTGGCAGTGTATCAGCCAAAAGACAAAAATAGCAGTTATCCATAGCACCCTGCACTGTCGCTGTGCAGACTTTTCCTGGTCAAGCATGCAGAAATTCATAATTTATTTGAGTTAATTCTGAAAATCGAGGACAGAGCTACAGGCACTGAAGTTGCAGGATGCAGCTGCATTTTGAGTCTTCACTCTATAGGTCTCCAGTTGCGGTATCTATATGGGGGCAGGAATCAAACAGCAGAAGGAAAAGTTAATTTTGAAGTTATTCTGTGTATCAGCTTACTGGGGTGGATTAGAAGAGGTTTAGGATTGTTAAACTCCCATTTCTATAGAAAAGCCACTGTTTAAAGATGATAGTTCAAGAAAAATGTATATAAAATGGCCATTATGACATTAAGCAGCAAATTACACCTAGTGGACAATGTTTTCCAGCATTAAAAAGTCACCAGTCTCTCAGCTTCCTTGGAAATTGCCGTGGGCATGAGAGGGAAGGGCTCAGCTGGGGATCAGGAGGATAGAGAAGCACAGCTGGGTGCTGCTTTTTAGCAGAAATCCTATTGAGCAGCCACTAAGGCTAAAAGCAGGCTGCTCATGACCATACTCTCCAGCTTTTTGTGGCTGTTGCTCCCCTCCAGCAGGCAGATCTCCTTCCCACAGTCACCAAGGCATGGGATTGATGCAGGTTCATCCCATGGGGCCAGGGTGCAATCAGACACTCATCATGCTCAGGCACAGCTTGCAAGTAATAACCCTGATCTCTCAACACTTGAACCACATAGCTTTTTGTACTCCCTGCACCAGGGTGGCTCCCAGGAAGAGAAAGGAAGAAAACAGAAGAGACCATGCCAGCATTTTCTAGCTCCTTTACCCCATGTCTGCAGCCAGCAAGGTCAGTTGAGAGGAAGGATGTCCAACTTAGGATGACTCACCTACTTTAGAGGCCACAGTCCTTATTTCACCCATTTTTCATGTTTTCAGAAAGGTTTTACAAATAACTTTCTGACTGATTGCAAGAAACCCTGTGCTGTCCTTAAATGCCAGGTCTCTTCTCCGCTTAGGGACTGTCAAAGCACCTTCATTTTCCTTATTTCTGCACTTTGATTTTTGCAGAGGGGCCTCATCTAGAAATTAGGAAAAGGCTTTTATTTCTTGCTAACAGTTAGCAGCTCTCACTGTTCGCCTGTTAAATCTTCCCTGTCACACATCTCCAAACCCAGAAAGTTCTGTGCTTGTATCTAGCACTTGTTTTCCACTTTTGTTTGTGAGGAAAATATCTGTAGCCAGAAGTTTTACTTTGGAATGCAAAGTCCCAAACTGCACACTATCCAGTTGCACTGTTTATCAATTACTCATTAATACCAGCAAATTAATAAAATCGCTGTATGTGCCACTCACATGAGCACCTGGAACATCCTAGTTTGTCCTTGATTCTAGTGCTATCTATGAGTGGTGATCAGCTGAGATCCGCAGCAATGTCAAGACTCCTTTCTAGGAAGAAATCTTGGCTTCACAGGCAGCATATAAGCTGCAATAAACCATAAATAATTCAGTACTGTTATTTGCATTATTTTCTCTTCAGAGCTGACAAAGGTAGAGACATCTTATCCTCAGTCTTCCAGTCCACTTTCTTAAAAGAAAAATTTGTCACTGATTTTGGGTGGGTTTATGTGTTCTGAGAGATGAACCTTTCCATCTCATGACTTCCCACATAATGGTGAGCACTTTTTCAATGATAACAATGGCATTGGGAGGAAAGAAAGTCCCAGATTATCCCAACATGTATTCCATCTTCTTAGCATGACAGCATATATTTTCTCAGTCTTCATCACACACATCTTAGTCTATGGTCCAGCAAGCCCTGCAATAGTTAAGATACATAGCCCATTTGCTTGGAATATTCGCTAGCTTTGCACTGACCAAACACCATTTATCATCTGAGTTGACTCAGATGACCTTCAGTGTAAACCCACAGTAGCAAAGGATTCATAGAAATATAATCTTAAAATGTCTTATGCCACTAAAAAGCTTGCTTTCTTTGTCTGTGAGGTTATTCTGTGAGGGGAGAATGCTGCACTTATCTTTGGCTTTGTACCTGAAAGGCATTTTCTGCATCCCTAGGAGGAGTTATGGACTCCTGGAGGTTCTTCCAGGATCTCTAGCTTCAACGTGTCCCATTGAGGCGTGTATTATTCCTCAGATTTTCATGGCTACATTTTTCCAAATTCTGTATTACTTTGGAAAATGGCAGGAGAGGTCTTCTACAGTGCATTAATTACTGGGGTGATAGTGCAGTATTAATTAGCAGTGGGTACTTACATATGCAGTCTCTTTACTCTGGAGGCATAGTCTAAATCACACAGACATCCTTGTAGCAGAGTTGATATTTTTCTATTTTCCTCAGAAATAGCTGTTTCTCAGCTGAGCACAGAGACACATTCTCTCAATGAGTTGCAAACTGTTACAAATTCAGAGAGGTACCAAGCCTCGCATCAATATTTTCTTCACAGAGCATTTTTAACTGCTTCTTTTCAATCAAAACTGTCAAAATGATGTTGTAGAGACCACAGTCAACGCAAAGTGAGCGTGTAGAACTTCTTTACTACGGTGTCATTGAACAGAAAGATCAATTTCTGTTTTGGCAGCCAGTTTAGCTATCAGCGAAGACAGTGGAAAAGTGTCATTGCTCTCAGCATGTATTGGATGAGGCCTGAGGTGAGCTCTCTGAATTTCATTATGCAGTTCATTTAAGCAACAGGCCTAGAGTAGCTTTTTATGACTCTTTCATTGACTTTACACCACTGATAGAGTATAGGACACCAAAAATCTCCATTTTGATTTCTTGGTAAGTTGTCTGGCTGTTCCCAGAACACTGATCACAGAGAGAGGGCAATGCATCTCTTACAGAGCTATAGGAACTTAACTGTAAGGAATCATCAATTCTGTAGTGTACTTGTTGCTACAGAATTCTTTAGCTAAATTGGAACAGAACCATATTTTCTTCTCAAATTAACAACTGAAAATGTCTGTGAGCCTAGATTCTTGTCCTAAATCAAAATATTACACTTTACCTGACAGTTCTTCACCTTATTCCATTTACTCCCCATCACCTTGACCCAGAGAGACTGTAAATTGACAAAGCAGGATCATCTGTTCCCGAAGTTAGGGTATTTCATTAGTGCAGCCCAGAGCTTCAATGTTTCTGCAGAGAACTGTGTAAATCAGAGGTCTTGAGAAAAGCAGAATACATGAGACAGACAGGTGGCAGTTTTCAATAGGGGAAGACAAATTAAAAAAATTGAAAATAGTTGCTTCCAGAGAGAAAAATAAAGGAGAATATGCAACTATAAAATAGTGTTGTAGAGTGAAGGTCAAAAAAAGAGTACTTGATTGCTAACAAGGGACCAAAGCTAGCAGTGTATTCCTTTCAAAGAAGAATGTTTTATATAATGTATTATTAGTTTGTAGAATTCATTGCCATAATTAATATCAGACTCCTATGGCTCATTATAGCAATATCCAGCTACAATAGATAGGCTTTAATTGTAGACAGGAGATGTAATGTATCTTTACCTCCTTTTGGTCTGGAAGTAAAGGAAAGGAGTGGATGAGGGGAAGTGAAACACATTCTGGGTGTTGGTGACAAGATGTAATCCCGTGTCTTAAACTGAAAAGGAGGAGCTGACTGTTCTTCTACCTTGGAGCTAAGATTTAATATCTTAATATACACACATAAACAGATTCAGGAAAAGTTTCAAACCACACTTTTCAAGCCTGAAGAGCCAATTTTGACAGTGATCATAGAGGAAAGCATGAAGAGAGTACTCAGAGTAGGACAGTTTTGACTATTGGTAGCATATTTTAGCAAATACATACATAACAAAACAAAATGGAGCTGGCAATTAACTGCACTTGGAGGATAAACTAAATCATTACCTGTGCAGATGAAATACCTGTATGAGGAAACAGATTCCCTGAATCGGAGTTTGCGACACAAGTTAATATAGAGCCCTAGGCTGGAAGTCAGCGGTAACATATTTCTGTTTGCAGGGTATAGGCTTACTTTTCAGAGAACCTATTGTGAACTTCAGATGGACATGCCATTGGACTCAGGAATACTCCTAAAAAGCATGGTAGTATCTTTTATTCAAGGTACTATCCATCTCAGCTCATGTCTGGACACACATTCTGCATTCAATTTGTATAATCAGTGGGCCACAGGGACATTGCTTCCTTCCTGATCTTAGGTCCCCGTTGACTGTGGAAGATAACATTAACACCTCATCATACCAAAATGATATTCATCCTTAATGCTTTCCAGAGAGTAATTGTTAACTTGTATGGAATCACAAGTATCTCAGCCTCTTTCACACCCAGTAATTAATTCAAGAGGATCAAGAGTTGTTTAAGAGCTGTTAGGATTATCAGCTCCTTACCTTTCTTTTTTTTTTCCAAGAGAAAATTCAATGACACTTCTTACTTTTTCACAGTAATGGTGATTTCCATATTAAAAAAATGAAACATTGTCGCTATTGGTAGCCCAAGGCTGGAAACCAACACAAATACAATGAAGTACCTGGAATGCCATGGACTGAAGGGTGTCTGAGGGACTGTCTTCAATGTGAAAAGCAATGTCCGGAGCTGTGGATGGCTGGACTGCCTGAGATGGGCAGGGAAAACCACCTCACATCCAGTATTTTGCCCTCCTTCCTTCTAATCAGACAATGACCCCAAGTTTAGAATCAGGTGAGACCCTGGGGCAGAAGGGACAACACAACCCAGGTTGCACATGGGTGCTTCCTCAGCAGCCAGTGCAAATCCATACACTGGATGCAGATGCCATGTGAGCATGGGTGGTGAAACCAGAATGACACCAGCACTGACTTTTCAGAGCTCAAAGGTGACAGACCACCCCTACCCTGATGCTTGGTCTTCTGACTCTTGCACGGATATGCAAGCAGCACGAAGTCCTTGGTGGGACATTGTGTGGGATCAGACAGCAACAGATCTGCTCATACAATTGTCTTTCCCTTCATCCAATGGAAACAGAAAGAGTTTGTGCCTCTGCCTAATAATTTTCATCATTTTCTCATTCCTTCTCATACAAAGCAAACAAACAAGTTACTGCAGAACTCTGCAGTGAAATTTGATTAGTGCGTCCTTCAGAGGCTGGTCACAGAAGAAGAGAGAAGGAGTATATTGAAGGATAAGGGAAAGGCAGAATACATGCAAGGAGGTTTTCAGATTGGTAATTGCAAATAAAATTTACCGTATGGGCTTGGAAATCCCAGATGAGAAAATCAAAAGTCTATATATACCTTATCTCAAAAATTGCCACTTACCCATCCAACTCACATGACTACAAGAGAAGCCTTAACAGTCTTCAGCTCTGCCACCATCCTTCCAATCACATCGTTTCATCACACAGCTCAGAGGAGCTGCATCTCACCACAAGAAAAAGACTTGCCATTTCCTTGCCACAGGTGGCTGTGCAGGCAGAACCGTTTAGCTTTCATTGGTGCATGCATTTTTGAACCTTCTCGGAAATACTTCAAACAGTAACCGAACCTTTAATATCTCACTTGTAGCTTTGCGTTGCATTACAGATACAGTAACAAGGTATTACTGGTATAGAATAACGCAAGATTGTGGGCTTGCCCTGTTTTAAGGGGCACATCATATATATAAATCCCTGTAATTATCAACAACTTATTCTTCAGCATCTGAAAGGGAGAAATCAGTTTGATGAATGCAACACAACAAGAATCGTTAAGAATTTTGGGTAAGAATGGCCTTTCTGTTTTTTTCATGTTCAAAAGCTTTGTTTTCATTATAGTCAAAGCTATATATTTATCTTTTTTTGCATTAATATATTAGAAATCTTCACTATGTCATAAAATATCCATTAGTTAGAAGTAAAAATGGGAACATCTAGCAAATTAAGCATTGAATCACTGGTAATAGAACTGGACAAAAATTTTCAGTGAAATACTTGTTTACATGAATTGACAACAGATTAAATTACAAAACCATTTGAGGAGAACTCTTGGTTTAAATGGTTAAAAGGAAAAAATATTTTCAGTTCAAATTGACTTTACTTTTAAATGTAATTTTAGTGGGGAAAACAGAAAGAAAAACAAAATCTAATTGGTAAGACTTAAAGCAAAACTGCCAGTTGGCTTTAACTTCTTGCTTCTTCTTTGCAAATTACATAGTACAACTGATTTTGACAATTTGATTTTTTGATTATGATTCAGCAAGGGAATTTCTTGTGGTTCCAGAGGACATACAGAAATTTAGGTATCTCGGCATCCTAAAAATTTTTGTGATTATTGAACAAAAGCAGATTTTGAGGGAACGTTGCAAACTAGACTGAAGAAGCTGACGAAACACAAAGGGAACTGCCTTTAGGTTACTGGAGAAGAGATAATGAAATCTAGGTCCCAATAAATTGATTTTTAACAGGAATTTGATGGCAACAGAGGGCATACACCCAAATGCTAACTTTAGCCTAGGGAGATAGATTAGTTTCCCTATGCTTCCTCTTCAGTTGGTTGGGAATGATAAGATAATGCATTCAATCACTCCCTACAAGAGCTTAGCTGTAGCCTTTCTCCCTCTATTAACTCTAACAAGTCTAGGAAGACTGCTCTCTGTCAGCAGATAACCACACGTCTTGTATTCCTCACTGACGGGGTCTGTTGAGAAGGAACACGTGCCTACTGACTTCATGTGTGAGTCTCCACTTACTGCTAAAAATTAAGATCACTTAAACAGTTAAACCAGGGATTCCTGTAGATATCCATTCTCTCAGCCTGAGTGCATGCTGTCCCTGACTTTTTGCTTGAACAGAGGAAGGTGACTCTCTCTGAAAAACTGCTTTATTGTGCTTGTGGACCCCTAATATATCTTTTGCAAAAATAGCTAACCTGGCACTACAAGAGGAAAAGACCGATGGGTGCATTTACCTTAGCAATTCACTCTTTGTAATAGGAGAAAATCAGTAGCTTAAAGCAGTTGGTGCTGTGGCTCCTCACATCTCATGTACATTTGATTAAGGGGTGTTTATTCAGCTTAGACATGATCTTTATGCATGCTGTGTGTATCATTAATATAAAAGAGGAGGGGTGCTGATGCTTGGGAGTGAAATCCGTCATGTTCCATAGAAGAAGACTTTGAAGGAATCTCAAGGTTAAAATAATTTCTTTCAAGCATACACTTTCTCCTAAGTGGGGGGAAACTATTCAGATATGTCTCTGCAACCCTTTCTTAAAGTTCAGGCCAGCTGTAACATTGTTGAACACTTCTTGCACTGAAGAAGCTGTGTGGCTATTAGCATGACAATTCATGGTTTTAAAAATTAATGAAGAACTTGTCTGTCGAGGAGGACAGGCAGGAAGACAAAAATTAAGAAATTATATTCTTCTAAACCAATTATGTCAAACACATACACTGTCACAGTTCTGTTGCAAAAAAGACACATACATAACTGCATTCACTTCCTTTCCTGTCCTCACAGTTCAGCTGCCTTCAAACCACAGCGATCACTTATGATGAGAAGAAGCCATGCAACCATCAGACCTTTATGAAATTTTTCAAGTTATTTCCAAGCACCTTGGGAAATCCAAGTCCACTTGCATAGGTATGGAATTAAAGCATGAACATAATCCCAAAATTATATAAAGAGAAATCTTTTGTTTTGCTCCTTGGAAGCTTCAAGCCAAATTGAAAAGACAGCCTCTCCTACAGTAGGCTTTTCATTTGAAGAGTAGAGTAACACAATTCCTCCTTCAGCAAGCGTACATCCCAACTCAATAACCATCATGAAGAAAGATCTCTGGCAGAACTCATTCTGTGTGAATGAAGAGAAATTTCTCTGATAATCCTGGCTGAACAGGATCCCTCTGTAGTCCATGAAGAGTACAAACTACACCCAAGGTAAGATATGACCCTGCCTCAATGTTCGGCCATACTCCTTCCAGGTGGTTTAAATTCTTAAAAACGTACACAAGGAATGTGTCATGTATACATTGACAAAAGATTAACCTTGGCCTTTTTTTTAAGAAAACCAATGAGGCAGAGCTGCTACTGACATCTTTCTAGGGCCTTTCTAGAGCTCCTCCCAGGCCAAGTGACGCCCAAGAACAACTTGCCTCCAAATGCTGCTTCTGTAGCTGAAATGTGCTGATGGTGTCACCATGCTGGCAGTGATGCTCGGGCACAAGCTGCCCAGGGGAAAGGCATTTAAGGAGGAGTACTGCAGGAACAGTACAAAGGAGTGAATTCATAGTTTGAGTCAGTGATTATCAGACCCTGATTTTAGTAGGCCTGGACCACTGCAGATGTGGAGGCAGTCAGACCAACTGGAGGAGTCCCTGGACAGACATTGCAGGTACTAGAAAAAAAATCAGTGTTTGTTGCCTGATGTATTCAGGATCCTCAGCATGACTGGATGACATGGGCAGTGATCTGAGCCCCCAAGGGGACATCAGTATCATTCTCGTCAGGCAGGTGGCCAAGCCCCACTTTCAACCTTGCTTTAGCACCCAGAGGAAGATGTCTCAGAGACAAGGACAAGAAATCAAAGGGCAGTGCCTTCCACTCCTATGTAGGAATGGCTACGCCTAATCTGTTCCTTGCAATACAGATGTTAATATCTTAAAACACATGAACGTTAGTTATTTTAAGTCTGGAAAGCCTTGTTGCCAGACAGAAATCCTGCCCTTTTGTAATCCTGCTGAATGCCTGACCTCACTGGCACCTTGCAGCAGAGAGTTCCACGGTTTAATTATCTCCTGTGAAAAGGGTTTTATTTGATCAGACTGGAAATTGCTGCTTTTCAATTCACTTGAATATTTTCAGCAACTAGTGATACACTAGACAGGATTTTATGTCTTTATCAGACTCTACTTCATTGGTTTCGTTTCTAAGGTGAACAGTCCTAGCACAACTTTTTTTCATATGAAAAGTTTTCCATGCCCCAAATCACTTTTTTTTTGTCATTCTGTGAACCTCTTCCATTCTTCTTTAATATAGAGCAGCTATTACTGTACAAATATTTGAGGTAAGGTTGCATTATTTTTCTTATTATTCTCTTTCTATTCCTCATCCATCATGTAGCATTTTGTTTGGTTTTCTGGACCTCAATGGCTTACTGGGAAGGTCTGAGTGAGCAGCATATGGGGTACAAACACCCATCCCTAACTCTCCACAGCTAATTTAATACTCTGTGTAGATAGTTTAAAAAAATCTGTGTTATCACAGCATTATAAAGCTCCCATTTTATATCAATGAGTGAATTAAACCTTTTTTCAATTTCCAAGTGCACTTGGCCATTCTGGGTGAATTTGTTTCTGTAACCCATCTCTGCTGAGGTATGTAAAACCCTTCCAGGTGTGGAACAGTCTGAAGAGAAGGCATATGAAGGAAAGGGAGGCTACTTATTGCAAGAGATGTACTATAAAAAAATGCTAGTTTCCAATAGCATAGTTAAGTTCAAACAGTGGTGATGCGATCAGGTACATCTGCATGTATTTAAGTCAACAAGCAAAAAAAAACTCCCATGAGGTGTTCTAAAACCCAAAGAATTCACAATGATGTGTTCTGTCCTAATCTCAACTGTAGATCCCACAGTGCTGTGTTTGCCCGAGCTCAGTTACAGCCCCTGGAATGAGAGGCAAGGGATAAAGAGGGAGGCTGCTCAAGAAAGCTAGGAGACTGAATTTAGTGTTCTGCCCATGGCCATAGAAATTGATTTCAGAGCCCATGTCTTTGTAGTCTGGACACTAACCCATCCCAACTGAAGACATGAATTAATCAAATGTGCTGCCAACGTGATCTAACCGAGCTGGGAGAGTATGAGACAAAAGGGAATATGTATGTAGGATATTTTTGTGCAAGTCCAGATATTATCCATCTGAGAGGATTAGTGAGGGTTTTTCCAAGCAACTCATCTTCTCTAGGACTAGTTTGACTCCAACTAGCTGATCTATGAGAACAAAGTTAGTTATGGCTCAGTCATAAATGAGGTTGAAATCCTTATCTCGTACCAGTTTAGTGTATAAGCCAAGCACTAAGTGTCACCATATTCCACAAGGAAAGCAATCTGGTTTTGCTATAAATTGCCTCTGTTCGTTGGGTTAACAATCAGATAGATCATCAACGGGACATTAGGTTGCATTTTCCTTCAAGTCAAGAGAAAAACAGCATGCAGAACTGTAGTGAGGCTTTGGATAGATATCACTGCTGTCAGCGGCTCAGGGGAAGGACCCTTGCTCCAGAGACATCAACAAAATGTCAGTACTTTCCAAATTATGGTAATGGGTGACAGCACAGAAGGATGGTCCTGGTGGGCAGGCACAGGTGTCTGCTCATCCTTTGTTCACAGGCAGGTCCTGTTTACAATCTCCTGCCCTTTTAACCCAAGCCACACAACAAAGGAAGGTGGCTGTCGATTTGTCAAACGTCTTTTTGGCCATTCTTTGGCATGATTCCCTTCTGCCTCACCCTTCATTTTCGTGGTTCAAACAACTACAACTGTTCGTGTCTGCAAACAGTAATCTTCTGGTAGCTGGTAATGAACTGGGCTGGAACTTTGCAATGCCAGTAAGATAGAAAGAGGAAAATCAGGAAGATCTATACATCTCAAGTGCTGTAAAATGGAACTCTGTACATGCACAAAGCCACATACCATATCCCCAAACTGATGACACTCATCAGAAGAGGAGGATTCTCTGCTGAGGAGCAAGACTGAAAGATCAGGAAGTCACTTGGGAGAAAAATTAACTAACAATTGTATCAAATAGACTAACTTCCATGTTTTACATCCATGAGTGCTGAAAGGTGAAGGGGAATCGATTGCATCTTGATTTGGATGCCCTTGTAAAGGAAACACAGTGGCCCAAATATCCTGCTGCTGAGCCATATGCAGTCCTTGCCTGGCTGTGCAAATGCAGAGAGGCTCTGAAAACAAGCCAGTCCAGGAAAACTGGTCTCTCGCCATCACTGCTACTTATGCTGGGATTCAGCCAGTGTCCTGGGGAAAGATGCAGAAGGGATTTTTGGAGCTAGTTTTACTTCCTCATACTTACACTTTACTATTTTTACTGTGTCCAGGTTGTCTTGCAGGGTCAAAACTGGAACTTGAGTCTGCCACCAGCATGTACCAGTGTATGTACACTACCTTTGGAAGGCAGACAGCAGGAGACAGGAGGCTGTGGTCAGTTTTACATCTCCCTTGCAGGCCCAGGCTGAGTTCAGACACCAGATGTCTCACAGCTCATGCAACAGGAGACACCATAAGAGTCAACAGGTATCGTAGCTTTTCTGGGGCAGCCTCAGGGTTTAATTCCCCTATCTGTGCATCACAAAGAAATTCTCTGAGATTTTATTTTTGTCCCAGAGTTAAGAAACAATATTACAGAATATGTAACAGTCCTGTGTATGTTGCACTGGCAAGCTGGCATTTCCCAGGCTTCCCTACTGACGTTAACAGCCTCCCTGAGGGACCTGCTGTGCAGTGGAAAGAGAATGGGAAGCAGGACACATGAACTTAATAGTTGAATATTTGTGTTGTGCAACCTAATGTGGGAAGAAGAAAAAAAAACACCCTGTCAAGGTCTCACATGGGGAACGTCTTCTGAGGCCTTTTTCCCCCCCATCTCATCATTCCCTATACAGGGTCCTTTAAGGAGGGACCCCAGAGCATCTCATCAATCCTGAATCAGTTCTGTGGTATCTCCACAGGGGAACTGAAAAGGGTGTGCAAGACCTCAGATCATCATTTCTCCATGCCTGGCACAGAGCTCTGGGCCCACTCACCCTATAGAGAATTGGAGCTCAGAATTATGCTTCACATACTTCAACTGCTTCACTACTCACAAGTGCATCAGATGAAACATCTCAGAGGCATCTTTGGGGCTTTTTCTGCAGGTAAATTCTGGGTATGGCCTTAAATCCATCCTGGAGGCCACTTCTGCACAGCACTGCAGACCTGGCCCTTAGAATTTGGAAGACCTTAACCAGTTTTACAGGGCCAATGACTCTGACACGGAGGTACACCCATTTCCAGGAACACAAATTCACAGTGAGACCCAAAGAAAACTTTTAGAGCACAGAACAGTGATTAAAACTCCCTTCCCACCACCTACTGTTTAAGCATAATTTAGGATCCTTCCATAACCTGATTAAACTCAGTGTATCAAGGTTTTTACTTCACTTGCTGCAGCAATGCTGACAATGCTGTTCCGGCATATTTGTGAGGGTCACCTCAAAACTATGTCCTCCCATTACAAGATGCTCAGCTGCACAATGCTCAGACTCAAAATGGTTTCCTGATACCTTCTTCGTCCCTCAAGTAGTTGTCTGTTGTGATCCATGACTGAAGGTTGAATGCACCAAAGATGGACACTATTGCTTGTTTAGATAGAGTCTGACACAGGTTTTGATTTCCTCCCAGCCCTTCATAGTCTTTGTCATTTACCTTACTACACTCCTACATTTTATTACCCAAGTGGAACTGCTTTAGATTCAATCACAAAGTACCACCTATCTGATCGTTTTCAGTGTATGGTTGTCCCTGGGAGCGTGTTCTGTTGGCCTTTCACATTGTAAAACAATTGTGTGCAATGATATTAGGGCATAAAGGGCCATGATGGATAACTGGCTGTTAGTTTCAGTTTTCCCAGCTAATTTAGTTCCTCCAGCAACCTGAAGAAAAATGCTTTGAAAGAAAGTACTTCAAACAACCAGTGTGCCCTGTTGGCTTTCTTCAGTGCTGCAGAGACAGTTATTACCCTTTCCTAGAACAAAGTACAGTGTTAAATATAAAAGCAATGGTTCAAACAGCCATAAAATGTATTGGGGCACACTATGGATTTAACTGATTTCACAGCTTAGACTTAAGAAAAATTTATAGTTAGGGACTTTATTTTTTCAAAAGCTTGGCTTAGTTATTTAATATTGATCTTAAGATTATGATAAAATATATTTGTATTGATTTCTATGGGGAAAAATTCATCACTGTAAGAATTTCTGGCGCTATATATTGGGTTGGTGAAGATGCACACAACTCTTTCTGGCTCAGGCCTTTGCACACTGCAATTTTGAAGTACCAGAGGAAAGTGGAGCTTGGGAGGGTAAAGCAGAGCCACTGAACTCACATGCTTCTGTGTTTCAATACAAAGTGAACTGACTCAGGAGAAAAAAAAAACAGAGACCATTGTGGCGTGGTGTGGAATTTGTTGGAAAAAAGTGGTTGATTAGTATCCTTTATGGCAGAACAGAGATTTATAACCTTTGTATTTTTGCTTCAGTCAGCTTGCCAATCTGTTTAGCCGGTGCATAATTCTGCTGTAAGATATATGCTGTTATAAGGATAAAAATAGTCTTGTAAAAGAGGTGTCACTTAATTAAGTTCCTCTGGGATAGGTTGTAGTACTTGGAGTGTCACAGTAGTTACCAAACATAAATTAGGACAGCAACTTTCTGTATTCCCATTTTTTATGTTACTTTTCACGGGATGCCTACTACATCTGGATTTGTACTAGGTAACACCTGATTACGGAAATAATTCTCATTTTATCAATAGAATGGTAAATGCCACTCACCATGAGTAAAAGAATCATTTCTCTTTCCAGACCAAAATAAGTGTAAAGTGAGTTAAACAGAGAATGCAATTCAGCAGTAGTAAGCTAAGGTAAGTTAGGAGGATAATCTACTTTTCCAAGCCAAATATATCAACACAAAGTCAAGATTACTTCAAGAAAGTTGAAGCATTCAGGGGATGGAAATGCCCATATTATGCTTTCCAGCAGTTTCATTCCTGCTCTGCACTGTATTAATGGGCATATTGGAAAAGATAAATTATAAATTCTTAAAGATTTTGAAGATATTGTGATAGTACAGCATACTTTTTGTGCATCCACTTCTTAAGAAAAGATTCAGCCAGAACTCTCTATAAACCTAGTCTAACTAGCTGATTTATCTGAGTCTATAGCCACTTTTTTTCATCCGAGGACAAAACAGTTAAATTACACCAACGTTTCTACACCTAGACATCTTTACAGAAGGATGACTGAGTGCACAGTGCTCACATGAAGTTAATCTGCTGCCTCTGAAAACTGCAATCACAGCATTATTTCCCACTGTATTTGTAAGCTGGAAAATAAAATCAAGGTATCACCTTGCGACACGTTGTCTTGGTTATATGTTTACTGCAGTGCTTTTCTGCATGTAATATATTCAACTTACTCTTGTACACCATCGTTCCCTGTGGTAAGTGAGTTAATGTAACTGTTTCATTGTCTTATGAAGTACTAGTCAGAGTTTTGGGGGCTTTGCTCCTCTGCTTTACAGGCCATATGTATCTATTTGACAACTAGAGCAAGTGTACACACAATATCAGAACACTGATCATTAGCACTGGCAGGTTCTCAAAAGGTTTGTGTTTAAAATTACCTACTGTTCAGTGCTTTGAAACAAATACTGCGGTTACTTACTTACTTACAGATGTCATAGAAATCTAGTCTATGACTCTTTAAGATCTGAAGGTTAAACTTTATTCCAGTGCCTAGAAATCTTGATAGCAGTATCACAAGCGTGAGCAGAATAATTTAAGACCATCAGGGACTCCTGAGGAAATCAGCAAGAAAGGGAGGCTCAAAGGGCACTGAGCACCAGGATGAGAAAAAGCTTAAAGAAGCAGTATTCTCCCATAGCTGTAATTCACTTAAAAGGCTTATTGGTAGTCAAAAAGCAAGACTATCCACAGACCTGAGGAAATTGTAGAGCTCTGCTAGCTTCTACCAGAGAAGCCTGATACAAAGCCTGTTGTAGAGAGGGAGGAGTCTCACCAACCGTCCTGAGCTCTGGCTGATGCTGCAAATGACTTAAGGACTCTACAATATTAACTGCTAGGAGAAAACATCAGCCCATGAACCCAGAAAGTACTAACCAACCTACAAGTACCTAATATCAGCATATCCCCCAAAATCCAATTAATGGCTGCAACCTTGAGTTTTATCCTTGTCCAAAAATACATCATGTTCCTTTTCACAGTGGGTTTGCACTCTACACCCTCCTCAACACACGTTTCAGTAGCTGGCTGTTTCCATCCATGCCAAATTGCAGACTCTTTTCTGTGAAGTAATTTTGCCTGAATTGCCTGTGCGCCCACCCATCCCTTCCCAATTTTAGTCTATGGCATCTTGTTTTCAAATTAGTCGCTATCTTAAACAGCTTACTGCCTTCAATCTGTTCGTTTCAGGATTTCATTTACCTCTCTGAAAATCTCCCATTTTACCTCATTTCTTCCTCAAGCTGCAGAGAGGAACACAGGATAATCCCTCTTCTTAACTCAAAGTCCAAACCTGTAGAGTATTTAAGATTTTCCTTCATAGCACCTTTTCAATTTCAAACCTCTAAGCAATTTTAGTAGTGCCTAGAACAGTATATGATATTAGTATTTCTCAAGTTTCAGTACAGCAAAATAGCCTTTACTTATTTATGGTGTATAATACCACTCACATGGAAATTTGGGTTGTTTCCTTCATAGATACAGTTCTGTAACTCCGGTAAAAGCATACACAGGCACCATTTTGTTACCTGCTGTTTCAGTAATGGACTTTCTTCTTGTCATTGCATTGGGAAAAACCTAGCTCACTCAACACTTCTTCCTCCAATCTCTTCTCCCTCTTGTTTTTTTACTTTTATGTACAAACTTCTATAGCTTCTTCCAGGATACCAAGACAACCCTGCTTTGACCTTTACAAGCACCAGAGACAATAAGTGCTGATTGCAAGTAGGATATCTCATTGAAATGAATCATGCATCCTGCTCATTTAGTCCTTTTCTCTTCTTAGGTGAAAAAATCAAAGTCTCCTCACATATAATTCACAATGGATGAAATTCACTGCTGAGCAAAAGGCCAGCCCAAAGCCTGTGTAATGCTGAATTGCCTTTAAAGCACAGTTTTGAAGGTTTCTGGAAGCTTAAAGAAGAGAAATATCTCTGTGCCAGCTTCCCTGCCCAGGGATAAATTTCACTCTTTGTGAACTGTCTAGGAGAAAATTTGATATTTATTTTTATGCTTATTGTTTGAAATTACTTGAAACATGGTTTGTGCCTGTGCATTTCATAGGAGCATTGCCTTATCAGTAATAAAAATATGCAGAGATGCCATTACGAAGTGGCTTGTTTCCACAAAGGACTCAGTTATTGATTTACTCATCGGTGGTTATCATCAGAGATAGTGGTTTGACTTTTAAATGCTGTACTTTTGCTATTGGAGCAATAGACAAAGGTCAGCTTTATATTTCTCTTTCCTGATGGGGTGATTCCCAAATCTACTGTGAGTTTTAAAGCTGAATCCTTCTAGAAAGTTGTACAGTGCAGACACGTAAAGATTTTTAACATTATTGTTGTTCCTAAAGTATTTCAAACAATTCACTTAGATGGAATTTTAGAAAGTGAATAAAAATAGCATTGACTTAAACTCGTAGAGTTGATTCACATAAATTTGTATGGATGGATGTTCACCAGCTTTTTGTTCAATCCCGTATTTTTCATGAACAAATAGAGGTTACTCTGCACAGATGTTAATGTTTTGCTCATTGTTCTCCCCATCCACTTCATGAATGTTTTATTGTTAAGATGACAACTGCCTAAACTTTTCAGTGTCCTATCCAAACTCATTAATTTCTTCTTCAGACAAAGAAATTAGTTATCTAGGAACAGTACTGGAAGAGAAAGGTCCCAACTGTGTAGCCCAGAGTTGGGCTTTTGCTACTGGGACTGAGTCCACAGAACAGTAGTACTGGCAAACAGCCCAGAAGCTGATGGTCACAGCTCAGTCCCCAAGTGGAAGGAGAAAGGTCTGCAGGATCAGTAGCCTAAGGGTCTTCTTGTTCTTTCAATGTAAATGTGTGGAGAATAGATATTGTTTCTCAGAATAACAGAGCAAGATGAAGTTTAAACAGGGACAGCTTTGCAGTTTTCCTGCTACCAGCTCCCTTTTCCATAAAACTGAGCTGTAAGGAGCACTACATAGTTTACATCATTATTATCTGTTAAGACAGCTTTCATAAATCAAGATGGGCTTTAACGTTGCCCGCATCCATTTATAATTCTGCAAGGCCTTCCACAGAAAGCAAAATACCCCAAAGAGATGTTCCTGTTGGGCTAGGAGAAGGGGACTCAGGCTTTTTTCTCCTTCTTCTTCCTTATAACCATTTCCTCCTGGCGACACAGCATTGGGCTGGTAAACCTGCTGAAATTACCAGATCCAGCAGGGAAAGAGTCATGCAGTTTTGTATTTGGCTGAGGACCTTTCCCTTAAAGGAGCTATGTGGCTTGTCTTGCAGCAAGCAAGGAAGAGCATAAAGACTTCAGGCCCTCTGGTCTGGGATGTAGCTTTTTGACCCTTACCACTGAGAGAGAAAAACAGTCCTAAAAGGAAGGGCAACAACATTAGTCCTGCCTTAGGAGCTACAGGCAGCAACCTCAGCCCTGTTTGCTCACTGCCCTAAACCACTGCCCCTGTGACATGCAATATATTCTCCCCAGGTACTTCAGCCCTGAGTTGTCTTGTGCAGCTCCTGGTGCTTTTTCAGAGCAACAGCAAGACTACAGGCCACACTAACAATCCTGACTTTCTTGTATCTGTGGGACTGTCGCTGTGGCCACTCAGTGGAAACAAGGAATCACAGGCATTCACATCCTGCAGGCAAGGCACCTCTGCTGTCTCCAGTGAAGGATTTGGGAGCATTCCAGGCACTGGAATGCAATGCCTCATCAAACTAAACTGCCTAGGCACATCCTGCAGCAGTTTTATCCAGCATACTGCCAAAGGATCTGGCACTGAGTTTTGGGAGCTCACAGGTCCAAAAGGTGGCAAGGAGCCACCTTTCTTTACAAACCTAAGAGGGCTTAAAGACATGGAGCAGGTCTGTCCCTACATACAAGGCTCAGCTGGCCTTGGAGGCTCTGTGACTGTTGGCCCCATCAGATGCTGGGGTCTGGATGCCGCTTCTCCTGAGGTTGTGAGACAGAGCTATCTTGACCCTGCTTGTGAGTTAAACACACTGCCACATTTATTGGGTGGGACAAATGCTGGAGCCTGAAATGATCTTTGCTTTTATTGCTCCACACTTCCTGGCCCTAATGTGAATGAACCACTTATACAGCGAGTATTTCAAATAGTTTTTGTTTAACTTTCTGGCATTACCAAACACACCTGTTTATGGAAGAAGACCTTACCTTTGGTATTAATACACACTGCCAAGCACAGCTATCCTTACTCTTAGTCTTGCAACAGACCACTTCCTAACCTCTCTACCAGTTGCTCCATCAACCATGAAGATGCTCCTTACTGGAGTAAGCACTTCCTTTGGTTATTTGCTTCAATGCCTTCTACCTTTCGTCACTGGCCAGTTTCTTAAGCCATACTGAGCATGATAGAGTACAAGCACCATCGGACACAAAGTAAATAACTTATAAATGCTACATCCCTTCATCCTTTATATCAAACTGTTGTACCAAATTGCTGTTTTCTTCAGGAAAAGTGTGATATACCAGTGGTGCAAGGGAAGGAATTTGACATGGAGGCAGGAGTTCAGCAAATCTGAATCCTAAAGCCATATGTATTCTTTACGACTGGGAAGATCAGTTTGCAAATCTTTTTTTGCAAGCAAAACCTCACATTACTTTCATTGTAGCTTGTTCTGCAGGTTCTAGAGCCCCCGTTTCTGTGGCGCAGGCCTGGGTGTGGCAGGAGACTGTCATCCATGGCTGAGGGTTCCAAAGCAACAAGACAGGGTGTACTATAGCAAGAAACCAGCTGAGGAAAAGTCCCCTGTTTTCATTCCCCTTAACAGCACACAGCATGAAACCACATCCACACACAGCTGCAAGGAGAAAAATACTCCTATCAAACCCCAAACTCCAGGCTCTAAAGAGAAGTCAACTTACGGAAAGGCAGCTTCCCTATTTGAAGGCACATGCCAGAGAGTCAGATTGGCAGATCAGGACAGGAATTGACTAGGGATAAAAAGAAAGGTCATAATTCCTCAGAGGTAAAATAGAAAACAAAATGGAGGTTTAACATCCATTTTTTAGTTCCAATTGGACAAAATTTTCTTTGGAACGGCCAACAACTGGCCTATAGCAGCCTCCCTGAGCCAGCGTAGTCTGAGACTTCTAGACCAAAGTTAGAGTGATGGCAGAACTGAGTACCAAGCAATTTCAAACAATTTCCTTTCTCTTGTGACTTCAGGGAACTTTCCTTGTCCTAGAGATAAGAAGTTGCCATTCCAAAATAATCAGTAAAGCAAAAAACGAAAAAGACAGTTATTTGTTCCTCTTTTCTTTCTAAGCATCGAGTATTACCCACAAACAGAATCCTGGCCTTAAACTGTTGGTTGGTTTGCTATGATGCATCATTTCCTTGTCAGTAGCTGCAGGTAAAATATTTTAGGAAAAATCACTTATTTGAGCTAGAACTTGGTCAAACCTCCTTGTGAAACCAACAAAGATTGGGTTTAGACATCAGTTGGCACTAGGTCAAATTAGCATTGCTATTAAGTGTTCACTTTATAGCAAATATTGCGTATTTTAAACTATCTATCTGGTATGTTGTTCCTATGTTAAATACGTATTGCCTTTTGCAACATTACAACATTTTGGAGGTTTTGATACACCCTGCATTTTGACACGGGTGGGGACAGCAGGAAGAATATTGAATGCATTGGTTTGTTTGTTGCATTGATTTCTGCAATAAATGAGCCAGTAAAAGCAGATAAAGGAATTAATATATGCCATGCATGAGTTATAGACAATTCCAACATCCTTCTTTCTAATTCACACCTCAATAACTTTACAGAAAATGTATTGTGTTAGTTTATTAGTCTTTGCCTTCTTCTTCCAGAAATATGAGAAGATATTGATTTTACCAAATTAAAATATAATTGCAATCTTTGTCTAAATGAATTTATGTATATTTTTGAGAGTGCACTGATTTTCTATCTATCATCAATTTTGTCCCCTGACTTGTATTTCAAACACAAGTATATTTTTATAAAATGATCTACTGGTTTCTTGTATTTTATATAGGGGATTGTTTATAGGCATGTTATTGTCTCTAGAGTCTGGAGTTTGGCTAACTCTTTTTAGACTGGTTGTGCCTCAGCTCCATATGTCTAACACCTGCTGTTAAAAGGGGATTGTTCATTTTCTGGCAGTAAATAATGAAATGAAACAAATACAATCTGTAATAGAATCAAATGTGAGCACAATGAGTACACAATTCAATTTGGATTTAATATAGTTGCTTAATCCTGTTAAGGGATACCCTCATAAGAAAGATGCTTTAGCAGCCCGAAGCAGAGCTTGAAACAAGGATAAGCAGTTAAAGCTGGCTTCGTGGTATAATAGGGGACGAGAGGGAACTATTTGCTTCTGCAACATGTCACCAAGCCAAATCTGATGACAGTCATTCCGGACAGACTGGAGGTTGCTGATGGAACTTCACAGAAAGTATGGAGAAAGATTTAACAGTGATCAGCGTCGGATATAATTATCTGTTTCCTGCCTATTCTGAAAGACCCAAGGGACAGAGAAAAATATTGCATCTCTCTAGATATACTTGCAATTTTTTGCTTTGCTGTGATGCAAGGGTCTCATAACAAGCCAGACTCATCATATGAAGCAAAGGAAGAGATAAATCTGTGGGAGAAACAGGAAAGAAGAAACACTAAAAATGAGCTGCCACTGTGCAGAATTTGGAACACTGATTAATTTTTGTGGAGTCATTCTTTCATCTAGGAATAGTTAAATCTTCCAAAAGACAAGAAGAAATCTATGCAGTTGTATCATAAATTCTACTTTTTCGAAATACAGTCCTCAAATATAAATCATACTTTTCCTGAAGGAAATGCACATCTTCTGATATAAACATAGAACATCTTCCACCAGAATTCACTGTGGAGAACAGGTGGCATATTATCACTCCAGGAAGATAAGGAGCAAAGGACTTACCATGGCCATAAAACTGACTGTGGAGCTAGCTAGGAGGAAATTATCTGGATTATTAGCATCAGGATGTGAAAAACCACACATATTTAACCACTTCAGAGGCTGGCACAGCAGAAAAAAATAGGGCATAAAACCAGACCACTGCTTTATCATACTCTGATTATCCTACAAAGCAATTCTTTTTCCTCTCTCTCTTCAGATTAACTCCTCATACAAGAAATATCAGCCAAGAAATATTTGCCACCAAGTTCTGCAATGCACGTTTCTTTCTGGTCTTGAGCACTTGATGCATTCCTCCCATCCTCTGTTTTGAAATAAACTCTGAATTATCCAGCTAATCACATTCTTCAAAGTTTTACTAAACTATATTTCCAGTAGAAGGCACTGGCAGAACTGTCCTTGACGAGTTTGTTTCTATCCACTTTGCTGGGAAAGTTTTGGGATTTGGGGCTGTTTTTTCGCTGAAATTTAATGCATTCCCTAGGTGTGTCTGGGTTCTTCTATAATGTTCATAAATTAATTGAAAATGTCCTGGTTTTTACTTATTTTCTGTAGACCTCTTTAAAGCAGTCTTCATATGTCCAGAGGCTATGCTTAAAAGGGGTGATTGTAAGGCAAAGCTGTGAAGTGAAAGTTCATTCCCTGCTCCTTAACATCCAAAAAGGGAAAGTTCTTCTTCACCACATAAACAGTCATGAGCAGAGCATTTTTTAGCAAGCAGGTATTGACTAGGAGCAGCTTGTGTTCTCCACCACATGTGCATGTACCCTCTGAACTGTCTTAATTGGCTTGTGGCTGGTGTCCTAAGTGTCGAAGGGAGAACTGTTGCATGTTGTGTTGCACTAATCATGATAAAACAAATCACTTCTACTCAATGGCTGGCCGTGGGCAGGCTTGGGTTCCTACCCTGTGTGCTGTCACTGGACATCTCTGAAGACTCTCAACTTTTTAGGAACTCAAATTAGATGCCTGAAGTTTGCCTGTGTAAATAACTTGACTACTTTCACTGCATGGGTCAGGCAAACTCTCCACTTGAGATCAGGTTTGCTTCTGCACTAACCTTATTCATCCCCTGTGTCTCTCCTTTTATTTCACTGGACAGTGGTACCATGTATCTAGAATGGAAGATGACAAAATAGGTCCTCAGAATTGCCGATAAGTGGCCCAATTGCAGCTATTTTTTTCTCAGTTACACACGGAGCAATCTGAAAAAGAAGTCACTAAGGTTAAATTCACATCAAATCCCAAAGAGCCACTTCTGCAATGTCATTTTTCAGAACAAAGGCACTTGTCAATGCCATTTCATTTAGAATTACATGTTGGTGAGAAGGTATAAATGAAAGGAACTGCATCCTTTAGCCTGGAGGGGTCATGGTAGAGCTGTATTTTGGGACTTCGTGCACTCGGTGACCTTACCCTCAGCCAAGTTAAAAGCTCTTTAGAAATACAAGTTGATATTATTATTACATTCAGGCATTTAGATAGCACCATAAATATATAAACTGGTTTAGAAAATACAGATAGAAACATTCTCTGCCCTAAAGACCTTACAACCTGAAAAATGAAGTAAAATTACAACTAACATTTAATTTGTTGAATATCTCTCATCGCACCGCAGACTCTCAGCTATTCTAATAACAGGCTTGTACTGAATATTTAGTGCTGAGTTAAAGAATTTTGGACATTACTTTCTCAGTACTATTTCCTATGCTTTTTCAGGGTTCCTCAGAGTTCCTCTTCTTCAGCCTTTTTTACACAACTATCAACTAGACACAGCCCTATTGAATCTGTCAGATCATGGTCCAAGCTCTCAGATCAGTAGAAACAAATTGTAAACCATGTTGCCAGTTGTTGAGGGCGAATTGCTCTAATTGCTCTGGTCACTCAGTTATAACTGTTTTACTTCTGGATGATTTTGAGGAGAATGTGCTGTATTATTGAGCATGTAGCTCTTTTACTTTTCTATGTGTCATTCAGTATAACCATTAGAAGAAGACTGAACAGGAAGAAGTGGATTGTGGAAATCTGGAGATTTCAACACATTTGATCTGAGCGAGTATTAAGAAAGTGTCATTTGCCTTTGAATTTTATATCATGTGTATACAGAAATAATTCCAGCATGTCCTGCTGGATTAAGAAACATATTTACTGTCAGACATCCAAGTACATTTTTATTGTTTGTTGTTGTGAATAAAATACAAGTATTGGGAAATACATGCAAAACACTGGCACTTTAACCAAAGAAAGATGTTTATGGTTTTAAGACTGCTAGAATTCAGAGAACAGCTTCTTCCTGGCTTTTCTGTCTTACTGTCCAGGGGATCCAAACACAGTTCATCTCTTCTGAGTAGCAGGACAGATATTCGGGTCTGGCCCCTGGGTATCATCTCCCTTACAGAGAACACCAAGCATCTCAAAAAATTCTCTTCCTCTGGGGTTCTGATGACAGCATAGATCTTTCCTTTAGGAGAGAAAATAATGTTGTTTCTGAATGATTCCAGATTGCTGGAACTACTAATTGTGTGCAATCATTAAAAATATAATTATATCATTAAAGAAGGAAATAATTAGAGTTGAAATGAAAGCATTAAACTTAGCCTACCTTAAAGGAAAAATACTACTCCTCTCTTTGTTACTATTGCCACAAATGTAACAAAACCCAAAAGTTGTTGTCCCAATTTGGACAAAAATGGATCAAGAATGGTTGAAGTTTTGCAGAAACGCTCTCTCACTGTATTTTAGGACGCATTCATATGGCTATTTTCAGCTGTTATGATAATAGCTATTTTGCCTTAAATCGTCAAGGGGAATATGAACTACATAAGATTCTTCTACATGGTAGCCAGCTCTTTCTGATATCCATATTTAGGATATCTTTTAAATAGACATTATTAATTCTTATTCAGCCCATTAAACTTGCCCTTAGCCCATTCAAAAACACTTCTTATTAAATATTGCATAATATTACATAGTGTATAGATTATTCTTACTTTCTACTGAGTTCATGGCTGCTGGCAAGAACAGGGCTTCTCTGGGGACCAGAGTGGCACAACATTAACAAAGCGATTATTTAGAGCTGCTTCTGGTGATCCAGATCTCCACTGAGATGTGAGAGAAGGCAGGACATCAAGATCTCTTGCTGCTTGTATGTGTTTCTGAATCACACTGGACCATCCTGCTGTTGTCAGCCACTACTCCATTTCTAATAGAATAATGTCAGATTTTATTCTTGCTTCAGATTCAAACAGAAATATAGGTCAGGATTTACTTTTATTTCACACACACACACAAAAAGGATTATTCTTTTCTGACCAGCCCTTTCCTGTCTTCATTTCAGCCTGAATTCACCTCACTTCATTATAAAACGTTTTACTGAACCTAGTGACTCAGACAAGGGATCTGGGGACACACTGGGCTGAAGGAAGCCACTTCTGTCAGATGCATAAAGTTAAGAAGAAGGAGAGGGGTAATTCAGCCTCCTGCATTTTGATCTGTTGAGAGCATACCACTGTGTAATGCAAATTCCTACATAGCCAAGACCCAGCTTCCCCTGTGGCAACAGCACAGAAATGTTACTGATGATAAACATGTTGCTCTACAGCTTCTGTTATGGGAGACATATGGGTTCCTAGAAAGACCTTTACGATACCAGCTCCAACTAGCATGACCACAAACAACAGTCTCTGCTTCTGTTTAAGTGGAAGTGGAGATGATAGGATGAGGAAAGTGAAACTAATTCTTATTTGAGTAACTAAGACACTATGGGAGTGTGTAAAGGAGTATCTGAGGGTAGCTTTACTTCTCTGTTTCCCTCTTTGCTATTTGAAAAGTAGAGAGGCTCAATACATATGTCACAGCAATGGCTAATAGTTGCACTTCCACCCATGAGAAAACGTAAGAGTACATCTTTTTGCCAACATTGGAGTCTCACCAGGCTCTGTCGTATTTAAGCAGTCATAGCTTTGTCTTCATCTGCACAGATTGAATATGGATGTGTATATTAATTATGTAAATGTGAAGCTGCAGATCTCAATCAAGTAGAGCCAAGGATACACTATCCTTTGCAAGTGCTGGTTGATGCCATACACTCAAGAAAAACAGAGCCCATTCAGCTCATTGCTATGTATATTCTGGAGAGGGAAAGGAAGGAAGAAGGGAAATTTGGAAGTAAAGAGTGCTTTATAATGAGACTGAAACTATAAATGCATAATTTTCTAAAATACCTAATAGCATAGCCTCTAGTCAGAAAAAAATATAATGCTTGCTTAGCTGGAGAAAGCCCTAGAAGATGGTGAAAACACATATTTAGAGCATGATGAAAACCATCAGCTATAATCAAGATATTTATATCAGTTTTATACAAAGGCCGAACTGGGCTTTGATGTGACATAGTGTAAGTGTCTTATTTTTCCGTAACTTCATGTAAATCACTAATAATTGCATGGAAATAAGTGGTACTAAGTCAATATAAACTTGATGTTCTGGGGCAGATGATGGATAAACTTTACAAGTTTAGTTTTGTGACTGATGGCACCACAAAATTTGATCTGTTTGTCTGCATACCTTGTTTTAAACAAAAGATTACAATGTAGACTTTTTTGTGTCTATCTTAGCTGGATTTGAAGACTGACTTTCTACACATATCTCCTTTTTCATGTCTATCTTGGCTGATTCCATAGCACAAATAAGAACTTCTACTATGGATAGACACAAGCTTTTCCAAGAAAAAAGGTTTTCCTGTTGAACTGGCTTGGGAATTAACAGTCAGCACACAACAGGTCTTCTGTCCTGAGAACCTGCGAGTTTTCTTAGCTTCAACTGTCAAAAATATTTTCTATGCCACATACAAGAGTGGAGCTAGAGACATAGCACTACTTAGAGAAAGAGCAGGGACAGAAAGACAGTGAATCTATTGAGTCTGCTCTGCACCTGGACAACCATGTGTACTGGTATGGAAAGAGGGATGACAGAGCAATTCAAGACCAGCTAACAGATGTAAAAGGTAAGCATGACCATTTTGCACTTTGCACTAAACTACCTTTTCAGAAAGCAATTGCTAACCACACCAAACATCTACAGGAACACTGTGTGAGCTTGGAGGATGTCTAAGCAGTTCATCTACTCCTAATGGACTTTCTTCATTAACTAAAGAACTAGTACAAAACATTAAGTGCACATAGCCTGTACCCTTTTACAGTAAAAATCTTTTGAAGACCAAACTGTATGTGGTGGACCCCATGAAAAAGATGCTCATTATTTTTAGGATATGAGTGGGCTATTTTGATATACACAGCAGTATTTGCGCACTTGCAATTGGGTAAATGAAGTTACTACTCCTCTTCTAATCCCGTAGCAATCATATCCCCCTTCAGCAATGTTAAGTATTTGCTTGATCGCTAGAAATTGCATTAGCAACACACATGGCACACACAATTCAGACCACGCTCATTTAGCTAACACAAGTCTTCTCACTGCTTCCTTTAATGGACCACTGATGTGTGACTCCCACATACATTTGTGTCAAGGAGGAGGCTACACACTTCAGGAATCTTTGCCCTATATTTCTGACTTTGTTCTGATAGGTTGTGTTTCTGTGCACCTACCCATTCATTCCCTTGCACTTTGCATATTCACTTACTTGCATTCTTATAACAGAAAATTGGCTGGTCTTTACTTTGGATAAAAAAGGAATTTAAATACTGGCAAGTATATAAAACAAAGATGTATAGAGACATACAAATTACTAGTAAACATCCAAAGCTTTAGTGTGGGTGTTTTAACGAGTTGCCAAACCTGAATATATTCTAAACTTAGCAATAATGTTCAAATTGTGAAAAAAGTTAGCCCTTCAAGATTTATTTGTTAGACAACAAGTTACAAATGCATACACATTCATACGCATTTAAATTCACCTACTGCTGATTTGGATCACAGGCTTTAGCTTAACTTTTACTCCCAGAGTTTGCAAAACTTTTTTGAAAGGTCAACTTAAAAAGTCATTAGGAAATTGAAAAGTTCTCTCACCTGATCAAGCAATAACCTGGCAAGAACCTGAATGGTGTATCTCTTTGACTTCTGCCCAAGCTTCTTGCAAACTTTAAAATATCAAGTCAAGTTTGAGATGCAAATAAATAGAGTAAAAGTGACAGGCAGTGATGAAGAACCATGTGACAGGATTTGTTATCTGTGGATTCCATAACAGATGAGGGGTTTTAGCAATCAGGACTTCTCAAGAAAGGACAAACTTACTTAGTGTGTTAACAAGCATATTTGGATCTCAGATCTTTTATAATATTTCATAACCAATTCATCAATGGCAGATCAGTTAGAATTCTCTGGGCTAAGGCAGATTGGTCATCTCTGTCATGTGTTTTACACAACTTAATTCTGCCTTCTTAATCTCCACCTTTTCTGATGTAGATATTATTTTTTAGTAATATATTTTAACTAGAAACTATAGGGAAAATATGACAGCAAAATGATTAGGCTAGGAATAACTTTTAATTTTTTTCTGCTCCCAGATTCTACCAAAAGGGTTCTGTATTTTAAAATTCAAAATTTAGAATAAATTACCTGCTGTCAGCCTGAAATGTCTGTGTTACCAGATGAGTACCTACCTGCCCTATGTTCATACTGTGCTATTTACTCTTTGTTTGGGATCAGCTATCTATTCCCTTATGAACAGATTCTCAATTAAAAAAAACAGTAACCCGTCTTATTAGAGCAACTGGGGACCTTGTTCAAGCAGCTGATGAAGAAACCATAACACAGGCAGAGACAGTGAAACTCTCCTTTTTCCATTTTCTTTGCAGGTCAAAATGGCTCTTGGGACAAACACTAGAGAAAAATTGTGTATCCTGCTACCTTGGGTCTTCTTCTGAGGAAAGGAAGTATTTCCATCTTCTGTACTTTCAGTCTACAAAAAAAGCTGAAGACTTTTTGCTTGAAAAGGTCTTGGAACTTCCTTAAGATCTTTATTTTGTGTACCTACAAATGTTACATGTTTGAGTACAATATTGTAATATAGTTTGAAAATATAGTATTTAATATTATGACATTAAGCAAGTCGGGGTCAGGTTAGGAAAACACACACACACAACACATGACTCAAATCCTCATCAGAAGAAGAGTCAAAAGCATTTACCTGGGAATCCCGGAGCACAAATGAGACGTGTTTTTGTGACCATAGTGATATAATTGTTTCTAAATTTTTTGCTTTCATTTAACCATCTATATAATGAGTGTGGGACAGGTCACAGACATGGAAAAAAAGAGGGCGAAAAAACTGTGAGGAGTGTGAGGAATGCTAAATGATCCAAAAAAAGAATGAATTACAAAGATTTTGTTTTCATGTAACACACATTGAAAAGGGGCAAATGGACCCCCTTCTGTTTTGTTTCCAAAACTATCTCATAGTTTTTCTTCAGAGGTTTAAATAATTAAAAATTACCTGGTACCAGGCATTAAAGACAATGGTAATAGGAAGTGCAAGATATAAACTGTAATATTTATAATAGACAGATGAATAGGTGAATAAATTATAAAGTGCAGATCTTGACATGTCCTGGTGAAGACTCATATGAAAGACACTGCCAAATCAAGGTTACCACTGCATTTGACTACTCAATTTGACCAGATACGTCTACAACTCCATACTTTTCACTTGCATGTATTTTTTCATATATGTATCTTGGGAAGATTGGAATTTCCTCTGCATTGTATTTTTTTTCTAATTTTTGTAGAGAATTAAATTAAAATGTGTTGTGGAGAATCAAGAAGTTAATCAAAGACAAAATCAAATCAATATATGGCTTGGAAAGTATGCCTAGAATTACTCAGTTATGCTTGGGGTATATTTTTTATATCAGTAGCTTTTTCATTTCCGAATATATTCTACAATACCTGCACACAAAGAAAAATGTTCTTGAACAATGTGATTCCATTTCTTCATTTGAAATAACATAAATGAAAACAGTAAAATGTGAATAGAAAGTGCATCACTTCTGAGTAATAAAATGTCTGTCTTCTGTTATGTTCAAAACCATATTTATTTCATTTGCTTAAGATCACATATTAAAAATGAAAAAGTGTCAGAAACTTTTGCAAATTTGAAACTTCAGAACTGAAATCTGTTAGGTACAATTGCTGTTATTTATGTCAACTTGCTGATTCCAGGAAATGTAGTTTTCAGAAAATGATGAATTCTTGATCACCTGTCTGTGGTTGTTTTCTGCTATTTTCGCATAGCTTTGCCTTTGTGGACAAGAAGTAGAAGATAATTTGTATTGTGTAAGAAAGTTCACTGCAAAAAAAAGAGGAGATACACCATTCGTCCCAATTTTCTAGGAATAGTCTTCTCTTGTCACCGTAATCAGGTCAAATATATTTTTCACCTCTTTGCTCCTGAGACGTCTGCATGAAATACCATGATGTCTGAAATACCATGGTCCCTACAACTCTTGCAGGCAAAACTCACAATATGTTCATTGTTTTGGCTGTTCAGATAGACCAATGTGATTCTCCTTATTTTCACACAAAAGATGAAGTTCCTTCCTCTCTGTCAGAAAAGGATACCCCAACCTGCCAAGCAAATAGTTCCAATTCATACAATAGATGCCCACATATAAGGTCAACAGTGATTCCTATGATTTCCAAGCTTTTAATCTTATGCTCAAGGCTTTCCAATGGTAAAACTAGTTGTTTCTTGATGATTATTAGGCTTTTTTTTCTGATTGTCTTGATAGATTGAAGCCTTATTAGTGCTCCTCAAAATAAATTTAGCAGCTACTAGATATGGAAACGTGTTTGTATATAAGGTAACATTAACTTCAAGTGAAGTTGCTTCAGAAAATGCCTGTTGGAGTGTTGGAGTGCCTGCTAGTGAGGAACATCACTTTTACCAAACTGGCAGAATTTCAGGTCTTCATACCAGAGCTTTGAATTTTCTCTTCTCTTCAGACATTAACAGGCTTTGTATGGCTGGATTTTCTTGATTTACTATTTCTTAACTCTGTGAGGCTACCCATTTACAATCTTAAATCATGTACAAGTATAGCTTAGCTCAGTGGGGCTAATAAAGTCACATCTGATGTCAGACGCAATGTGCTTGAAGTTCAGACATGCTATTAAATGAAAAGCAACTTCAGCCAAGATTTCCTTTCTGAGAGCATATAGACACAATGACTTGTTAAGAAAGTTTCAATATAACACTAGGCAATTGAAATCTCCATCTCTGCTTGTTTGCATGCTGATGACATTAATTTGAGCATTGCAATTAGACCATTTAAAGCCAAAGATTTTACCTGTCCTCTCTCTCTTATTTTTTAATGTAGCCTGAGAGCACTTTTATTGATGGGCTCCACATAAACTGAGATATGCTATGACTATATCTCTTAACCTAGTCTCATACTATACTTGAGTTTAAATCATTCTCCTTTAAAATCAGTTTTTCATGCTTGATGTTAAGGCATGCTCTGTGCAAAGGTGAGAAAGCTCATCCCAAGTAACATAAAAAATTATTTTCTAATGTCCTTAATTACTAGAGTCTTGGACTCAGCTGTGCTTAAAATTTCATATCTCCTGAACAGTAACATATCTAAAACTTTTTAGTAAAGGGCATCTGAAGAGAAAGTTTTGCAATAGGTATGTGTACGTGTTTGTGTGTGTGTGTACAAAGTAATGAAAGTTTAAGAGAAATGTTTTGTACTGCGTAAGAACAATATAGGTCATTCATTATCAGTACAATACTGAAATGGGGGCAATATTCAGTCAGGGAAGCATGAGGAAGAAATTTCTAGTATTTGTGCAATTAATTTATCCATGTCAAAACACTATTGTCACATACTCAACAAGTTCGTATGTATACTGCTCCTAATCTCATTTCAAGACATGACCAGAGAGAACTGCCATTTCTGGATTTCTCTGTATATGTGTGGTTTCTTCCAGGATCAATCTGGTTAAAATCAACGATTTCTGGATTCTGTATAATTTTGAATTTCTCTGTAACATATACAGATAAAAATTCAATCACTGGAAGAAAATCAAAGACTGTATTGAAGTGCCTAACATCTGAAATAAATAATTGCAAATCAATCTCTTTTTCTAGTTTAGACGGACAATATAGCCATTAAAAAAACTGACAGCTCATTCAATTTTAAGGGAAAATAATGTTAATGGTGTTTGTAAACTGCCAAGTATTGACGTGGGAAAGGCTTACTAAGCATATTTCATGGTCATTTCAGAATTATTAAAATAACATTTCATGCTTGCTTGTCTAGGAGGGGTATCATCCTGCTGTGGTCTGCTATGGAGTGCCAAGGCACAGTAAGCTCTGCAGCCAGCCAGTTTATACCACTCCTTTCTACTACTTCTGCTGTTTCTTACATGCAGCAGATCAACTCACTTCTCAAATACTCACTTCTGAAGGCAGGAGAGCTGTGTCTTCATACTATAACATGCAGAAAAACTTGGGTAAAATTTTCAGGCATTCATGACATTAAGTCCTGTATGTCAACTTTTTTCCTTCTCTTTTGCATACAATATACCTTTATATTTAATTTGTACTACTGTACAACTGAGGCAAGACAGCAGATAGCTCTGACGGGGTGCAGAGGGTCCCATCCTCATGCTGCAGGTATATGGGAGAAGGAGTGATTGCATTTGATGGGGAACCTGCTGTCTCTGGGAATGGAGGCAGAGACCGTGGCCCATTGAAGATGGTTGCTGAACCCTCTGTCTCAAAAAAAAAAGCTATGTCAGGGAGCCATGGGGGGCAGCAGCCGCCTATGGGCCAGGACCACAGGGGCTCTCCATAGAGGGGGCAGCAAGACAGGACCATCCCATCCCCAGCCTTGGTCATCTGCCACCTTCCTGGGGATGCGAACAGATAGAGGTGGGGTCAGGACATGGGCCTGCAGGTGGCTTGGCTCAGTAGGGCTCATGGCCAGGCAGGGCAGGGCTGTGGGGAGCTGGAGACCAGCCTGCTCTAGGGGCTGACGGCTCCAGGGGACTGGTATGGGGTGCTGGGCTGTAGGTTGGTGGGGGAACCCCAGTGGCTGGGAAGGGACCAGTCAGGGCTGGGGCTGGTGCTCTCTGGGCCCTATCAATAGGATGGTTTTTTCAAGGAGGGTTCACCACAAAGGCTGTCACAGTAAAGAAGAGGAAGGTCTCCAAAAGTAGCAGAGCAACCTCTGTGCTCAAGTTTGCAGAACAGCCCTGCACTGAGTACGGCTGTTGCTGAGGCAAGATTTTCAGTTCTCAAGTGGCTGAGGTGACAGATCCCTGTTGACTGTGGCTGCAGAAGATATTAAGTTCACAAATCATTTATGCTCTTTAAAATGCAGTGCTGGCTTTGCCATGACCTGGCCAGCACGCAGGGATGTCAGAAGCCGTGAATGGGTTAGCAGCTATCTTTATCCCCAATACCCAGCACGGAGGCTGGGGAACGTATTGAATGCCCCCATCTCAGACACTACTCAGACTTTGTGCAGGGTGGCAGGTTAGAAGCGTTGGACCCAGAAAGCAACCTCCCTTACAAAATCAGCAAAACATGACCATTTGGCTTTTAATTGACTTCCTAGATTGTGAACTATGAGAAATTTGTGTGTCTTTTCCTTAAAGCAATACAAAGATGGAAGAAAAAGAGGGAAAAGAAAAAAACCCCAAAAGTTAGACACAATCAGATGAGGAAAAGTACCCAGAGGTATTAATATTTACAAGGAAATTCCCTATATTTACACCATCAAGCTGTAATTTCCTTTTGCAATATATCAATTTTATAATGATTATTAATAATGCTGTCATCATTATTCCATCCTAAGAAACCATTTGAGTTGCTGATACTCTGTGTAAGATGTAAATATGGTTTTCATTATTTCACTATTGGTTAGTTTTTAATTATAACATCTATATTCAGTGTTACCAACACTCTCTGGAGTAGTTTTTGCATTCTTATGTACAGTCAGTCCTTCCTGCAATGTGTTTCTGCATTTCCACTAAACAAGAACATCAGCATGAATCTCTTCAGTTTAACTTCTACATAAATCCTTTGTAGTGTAGGAAACAATACGCGATCTTTCTCTCTGCATAGGAAACAGTATGTGCTCTTTCTCCCTCTTGTTGTCTGTTAAGGTTTTACTGAACAAATGAAATCCCATAATGCTTTTTCTAAGTCAGCTTCCCATTGACTGCAAGGCCTTAAATCTTTTTTTCTTTCCTTCTTTCTTTCTTTCTTGCTTGCTTACTTGCTTGCTTGCCTGTTTTCTCTTCATTTCTCTCTCAATTTTCGCTTTCTCTTTTGGCAAATGTTTTCTATTATTCTGACAGATAAAAATCTATCTTACAAACAAAATAAAGAAAAATACATATTTCAATATACACATACAAGAAAGGTGGACTTCTGAGGGATATTTCAGGGTCAGCAAGAAATTCTTTGCATCCAGAATGAAGTTATTTGAGGGAAGGGAGGAAGCAAGACATAAGAAAATACATGGAATGGAAGGAAGATGTTTACACAACACAATTCAGTGCCACACTGACATTTTCAAAAGTTTTTAGGATCGACTTCCTACCATTGTATAATGCATAATGCAAAATTGTCTGTCTTTTCTCTTGTCTTTTAGAGAGGCAACTACTCACTAGGAATAATAACAAAGCTGATAAGAACTACTCTACTTGCATTTTAGAATTTTGGGTTGGTGTCATAGAATTTGGGTCTTCTTTATGGATTTCCCACTATGAGAGGTAAGACAAATAAACTGTTATTTACACAGCACAAAATCTCAAATAAAACACTGAATACTATTGCAACTATGCTATTATTTTTTAAATGGCTTTCATGTAAACTTTTTTTTGTTTAGCTACACAGTGATTCCAAAGTCTTTTTAGGTCTTCTACAAGAACTCACAATTTCTGCCTGTTTGGTTTATTCATTTTTCTCATTTCACACAGTATGTAATCTTGTGAACTTAATTTATTTGTTGTCAGTTTTTCTTCAAATCACTGGGTTCCTTATTTTCCTGTCCCCAAGATAGCTTAGTTTCTAGCAATGGCATAGCTATGGCATACCAGTTATTTTTTTCAGCTGTCAGACAAATACAGCCATCACTTCCTTCAGCCATCACTTTAATGTGGAAATTCTAGATGTATTGTGTACACAAATATGTTACAAACTATGCAATGACATACAAAGAAGAGATCTCTGTTTGCCTGAGGTTCTCTCAGATAAAGTTGTTTGCTTCCTCCCAGCTCTGTCTGGTTCTTGCAGTGAGCTAGCTGCACCCAAAACACCCAGTCATTCTGAATGTCCTCATTCCCTTAACAGAGAAGGTCTCTGCACCTCCTCTCCCAGCACTGAACAACGCAGAACAAAACGTATGCTCTCTGAAGACTACGGTATTTATTTGCCAGGTAATGACAAATGTTTATTTAGACATATCATGCTTAGTTTTATAGACGAACAACAGCACAAGAACAGCCTGTGACTAAAGTAACTAGAAGATACTTGTTGGTAAACCAAATGACTAGTATTGAAACTCCTGGAAAAACTCTCTAACAAACAGCACCTCAACATCTGATGGCCTAAACATCACAATCTATAAAATAAATTGAATATGTATGCACAAACAGCAATTTTAAACCTGAAAAATGGCTGTTAAGATGCACCAAGTAACAGGACTTGTCTTTTCCTCATGAAAAGAATGTGACACTTTTATTTTGTCTATCTGAAAACTGAGAAAAGACCATTTGGCCAAGCTTAAAGGCTTTACTAGCCAAGCAAACTGAGAAAGCATTTAAAAAATATAAAATATTAATGAATACCAGGACTTTTTTGTGAAGAGCCAAGTCGATATTCTGCCAAGAAACCTTCATAGTCTAGACACAAAAAAAGGACTTGTTTTTACCTAGAATTCATCCCAGCTACAAGAGGGTGGGAAAACAGCAATAAGACATCTGAGTAAGTAAGTAAAATTTAGGAGGAAAAATAGAAGCAAATAGTCATTATTACATTTTGCAAGCTTAACAGCGTAGAATTATAAGGGAAGACAAAAGAATCAATAAAGTATTAGTATTTAATAAGTAATTAATCTTTATATAATAAGATTCCAAAAACTAGAAACAAGAAAAAAAGTATTTTTTTTGGTAAAAAACAGGTTCACAAGAGATCATTACTTTGTAAAAATGTGATAGAGAACAACACCAGATTATTGCTGCCTGTTTTTCTAAAGCTTATATATGATGTAACTATATCACAGCTGACATTGTTCTCAGAACAGAGGCCTGGCATTTGCAAAAAAAAAGAAGGGACAGAGAGACGGAATAGTCAGACATAAGTTCGGAATTTTAAAGCAAACTGCACTTGATAACTTCTTTTCAATTTGACTTAAAGGAGCTCTCTGAGGAGCCATATGATACATCAATATTTACTAAATCTTGGGAAATAAGGAAATTCCAAAGGACTGTAGAACCATAAACACTGTCAATAATTGAAAAGGGCAAAAAGCGTGGCTCAGGGAATTACAGACAATTATTATGCCACTGATCCCAGCTAAAATACTTGAACAATTAATGTGGGAGTCTATTCACAAAGAATTAGATGTTAAAAATATATTTAATGCCAGGCAAGATGAAAGGTATGTTTTGTCAAATAAAGCCGTCGTTCCTTCTTGAAAAAAGGATTATAGGTTTGGTTGATAAAGATGATTACGTTAATATAATACATTTAGATTTCTTTAAGGCATTTGACTTAGCACCACATGACATTCTGATTAAAACTTTTGCATTATATGGAATTAACTGAGCTCATATTAGATGGCTTAAGAATTAGACTGTGACATGTCTCAAAAGGTATTTGCTAAGGCTGAGATATCAGCAAATGAGACTGTTTCCTACAGTGTCCTAGGAAATCAATTTTTGATCTAACACTGCTTAATATTATCATCAGTGATTTAGCTCAATCTCTTTTTTTTAAAAAGTTTTTTTCAGACCATGAAACCTCCACACACAGAGAAAACTAAAGCTGACTGACAGAAGGTCTGCTTTTCTCAGTTACCTTTTTTTAGCCCCTGGCAAGCAGCACACAGACCCACAGATTTAAAACCTCCCACTGGGACGACTTTAAGTCTTTCCTTGTTACATTTATTAACGACATCAGCATTTAGTACTGAAAGCAGACCATTGGTGAAGTCTAGTCCAATTTCTTCAGTTAAATAACCAGGAACCATCAAGAATATTTAATGTTGACGTAGCAGGGGCAATGTACAGCAACTGGCAACTAGAACCAAAATTATAGCTTCAGAGAGGAGTTTGTCCTAGAAAAGATACCTACAACCAAATTTAGAGACCATTAGCAGTGCTCTGTTGAAAGAGCTGACTTGATAGTTGGTTTCATAAAGGGTTTAGAGGGCAGCAGAAGAAGCAGAAGGAAGGAGGTGCTCTTGCTTGACCAAAGTAAATTAATTTCTGAATGGAATGGCTGATATTAGGGAGTCGTACAGGAAATACTGCAATGGTTCTGGATAGTGGATTTTGCTATTGTGCTCAGGATTACACTATCACATTTTAGAGAAACAATTCTAGGCTAACACTCTGCTTTCTTATATTCTCTGTTGTTTCTATGGTTAAATCAGCAGACACCTGATTGCTACGCTAGCTCCCAGTCACATCTCTTCAAAGGATGATATGCTAGTGGCAATCCCAGTTGGCAGGTTAACTGCTTTACAGCAAGAGCCAGTGAAAGACTGGGAAAATGGCAACTGCCTCTGAAGAGGGAACAACTCATGTAGTACTTGTTTCCTGTCATGGATAATTCACAAAGACCTCACTGAAGTAAAAAAGACAGCTAAGCCCTACACCAGGGCACAGGTTAAGTCAGGAGTCCCCAGCAGAAACACTAAACCACTGTTCCATCCCTTCCTATCACCCCAGGCTGCACTCATAAGACCTTGTTTGCCCTTGATAGCATATAGGCCCTCACAGAGCCCATCATTAGAGCCTGCCACGGTCACCTTTCTTCCCTAGTGCTTCCTATCCTTCTTCCTATTCTTGGTCAACTGCTGCTCACCTCCCCAAACTGTGAAAGAAAGTGAAAGCTGGTACCGTGCCATGAGGAGCTGGTTCTCTTGTAAAAATGTATTAAAATGTAATCGAATGCACAGCTCAGTGAAACATAGACACCCAGATTAACGTCAGATGCAGATAGGGTTACATTCTCAAAACAGCCAACAATCTCTCTCCTACTCCAAGGAGCTTTTTCATCCGTCTCAACCAAAGCATGACAGCCAAAATTCTTTGAACTGGTTGCTCATATTAAGCACTTTCTTTGATCTCTGAGAATCTTTCTCCACCTCTATCCTTAAGTAATTTCTAGAAGAAAATTATTCGGAAAACAGATATAGCAACCAGTATTTTGCTCATGTCATGCAGAAGAGGCAGATGCACGCTGCTGGGCTGCACACTGATCATTGATTTCACCCACTGTGTGTATTTCTGTTTGGGAAATAGATCTAGTACATTGTAATTCTTTCAAGTTCTCCCTTCTGACAATGCTTTGTATATTAATGAGGTTAGAGATAATCTATCATTTGCAAATGGCCTGCTGTGAGTCAATAAAGTTTTCATAGGAAATAACAATCCAGCTGGGATATTATTACAGAAAGTCAGATGAATTTTCAGGCAGAATAGGGTGATAATGTTGCTAGATCCACTGTCACTGTCTCAACGGGGAGGTCAAGAGGAAAACTCCGAGGACCCATGTCCCAAAGAACAGAGTTTCTGTAAGATTATCTTTACATAGCTGTGTAGTCCTGAAAGTCCGCTTGGTTTTGACCTTACTCTTAAATATTACTTTGGTTTTGAAAAGATGCTTCTGTAAAAATATCATGACACCCTTTAATCTCCTGTCCCATTTTCTTTTTCCTGGGCATCTTTCCTAAAAATAGTCCTGTTTTACTTAGCAACAAGGCCTCCAAAGGTAATACCCTTCTTCTTCACCTCTACTCAGTGGTGCAACTGATTGAAAGGTGTAATTCAACAGAGGGAAGAGAGTAACACATGGGCAGGCTGTAAACAGAACAGGCATCTACAAATAGACAAACAGGCATTTCAATATCTTGATGCTTTTGAGAAAGTGTGAGCCCAACACATTCGGCTTTAATTCCTGACTATCCTGTCTTCTCGTGACTATCAATACTGAGTTGGAATTAGCTGGATGCCTGTTGTAAGTGTATATTAGAGACAAGAGACTGGTCTGAAGAAGATTGCTGGTCTTTCATTCTTGTTGCAAGACAATCCAGCACTAAAGAAAAACAGAAAGGATTGGAGAACCAGACATGATTTGCATGACATTGTGAAGACACTGAAGACTGTGTTACAATTCAACTAAATAGACAGTGGTATCGCCCAGATTTAAAGTCACCCTTGAGAGTTCATCTAGTGAAACTGAAACCATCTGTTCTCTTTAATAGGGATATATTCAAGAATTGAGGCACTTGAGTCAGGGTAAGTGATATGCATATTAAAAAGCAACGTACTGCTTGAATATTACCAGAATTGAAAAAAGCCTTATTCAAGAGTATCTGCCAAACAGCACACAAATAAATCACATCTACTGTTGGTAATGTTAAGATACTGATACCTATCCAAGTTATGAAAACAGACTTGGAATAATTGAACCACTTGGTAGCTTAAGAATATGGATAAATAGACAGATGTAGATTGACTTTTTGCATGTACTCTGGCAATCAAATCAAAGTAAATACTTAAAAAAATGTAAATCTCAGACTTCAAGTTGCTTGTGAATGCTTCATCTATCCCAGGAAAGGGTGCATTAGGATACAGCCTCTGATTGAAGGGTCATGTACTATTTTACCTCTGGGATCCCTGCCTTATTCGATGTCTGAGATAGATGTTGCTTATTTAACAAGCAGGTCTTCAATATTTTACTCTTCTTTTACCATTCTGTGCATACTCTTAGGCTGTATAACATGAACAGTTTTCCAGTCCTGCCTGGAATTTAAAAACTTTAATTTTCTTATGAGAATTTCTGTTGCAGTCCTCATTACATCATAGTGCTCCAAAACCTTCCTCATATAAACTGAGACAAAAATGGTTAAAAATAAAACCCCTGCCTTTGGGTGCTCAATTCGTTGTTGCCTAAATGGTGGTGTGGGCATGTTACACGCTGAAGCCTGCCACAGGGTTTCATGCAGACTAGACAACACCCCTGGAGACAGAACACCCCTCCAGATTGCTTTCCAGAGGAGACCTCTTGTCTAAGGAGATACATACAAGTCTTGCCCTGACAGAGAAAAGGCATGGCTGAGAGGCGCAATGCCTGGAGTACAGTGTTAGCCATTAGGACACATATTATTTTCTTTTTTTCTTTTTTTGAGCAACTGTACTTGCACAGACCTCCAGACATCAAGGATGACCCCACTAACTTGTGTTGGAACTGTGAGTCTACAACATTTCTGCAAATCAGACACAAAGGTTCCACCCAGTCAGCTAGCTAGGAAACCAGGAGCTCGTAGTTGATAACACTCTGTGAAAAAAACAGATTCACAAAGGTATTTGGGCAACTAACATGCAGCAAAATACCTAGATTTCCAAGATTCTCTTGGCAATCGCTGTATGCAACCATCTCCTGTTTGGGACACTGAAGTACTCAGAAATTTAAGTGTTTTGCCAGCATTATATATGAATTCTGAAGTTGGAGAAAGATCTTGTTCCTTAAGACAGTATCAAACAATAACAGAACACGTGGAAAATAGCCCTGGAATTGTCCTTGATTCTTACCCAGATCATTTGCTTGCTTCCAGGCTTGACTCCCTCAGGGCAGCATCAACTGTTTCTAAATTATGTGTGGTAAATAATTTTGTGGCCTTTTCTTAACACATGATGATTATAAAGCTGAACTATACCATCATTACAAAGAACAACAAAGTTAAATAAAAGGTTTAAGAGCAGAAGTGAGAAATGTGTTTCAGGCCCAATCTTGCAGGCACTTTGACTATGAAACATCTAGTGATTTTTGTTATAAACTAATGAGTACTTGAAGTATATTCTATGCAGTATTCTTTCCTATGAATCTGGTTCAGTAATCAATGCAGTTATACTATCCTTTGAGACTGATTCCCAGTGGCTTAAAGTTATTTAATACTTCATTCATATTAACCCCTGTATGATAAGGTTTAGAGGTTGCACAGCCTTTAAGACACAGACTTCAGAAACAACACAAATCCCATGACTGGGAATTACTTTTGTTTAGTTCAAAGTTGATAGAGTATGGAGTTTATTCTTACAACCAAGAAAACAAGCAAAGAGCTTTAGAAGAGAAATGGGAATGGTTGTACAACAGGGACTGATTTGGGTTGGGAGGGAAAGAGCTGGATGAGTCACCTCTGTTAGCAATGTCCAATATGGTACGTGGTGAGGGTCAAATAATGGGAGATCATTCAGATTGTTGAACAGCTTTTTCCCCTACCACCCCTTCCAAGACCTGCCTCTAGCTGTGCTGTAATATTTCATCAGTTTTACTTGCAGTGGTTTGGCTGACTGAAAACAGAAATGCTTGCAGGGCACCTAGATACAGGGTAGATTTATCTAGCTGGGAATAATAGACTGCAAGTGCAGAAGTGCCAAAAATCAGCTAACTGTTAGGATACAAAGATTAGCACTGAAGAGTTCACAGATACAGTAAGGAAAGTCATTTATATCCATACATACATATAAATAGATATATATGCACTTATATATATGTATTCTATCTTACTCTCTGCAGCAAACACTGAACAATATTTCTTCCTACAAAGTGTCTTTTCTGTTTCTATAGCAACTTCTTTTGTTTGTAACTTGTAGTTCATGCTAAAAATATCCTGATTTAAAAGAGAAAAAAATTCTAAAAAGTTAGAGTAATTGGAAAAGATGGCAATTTTAAAATGAAATAAAGTCGTCAGCTATGCTTAATAAGTAGCCTAATCACCACAAGAAGCACTGAATGTGACATCCGCTATGTAACTTATAAAATGGAAATGGGGCTTTTATTAGTATGCCTCAGGTTCTTTGTTACAATCTGAGTTACTGCCATTTGAATGACTATGTAGGATTCTCGATCAGAAATTCAATCAGAAAATAGTTCCACCTCTAGACATGTTTGTCTTCCTTCCCTGGGACCCCATCATACAGTCTTCAGAGCAATAAGTGCAATTAGTATGCTCCATTCTCAACTGCAGTGATTGCAATAGGTGTCCCACATCACATGAAACCTGATTTTGTGAAGATAGGCTTTAGTAATGGGCAGCAAGATGAACTATGATGGATACTATTCTTTTTGCCCTCATTTAATTGAACAGAAAGTCTTTTATTGGTCATTCTTCAGCTCCAGGTGATAAAGGTCTGAAACCTCTTCTTGCCTCTAAAGCTTTATGAACACACATAGGTTTTGCAGGGCAATCAATCTTCCTCTCAATGTCATGTTGCTGTAGTTTAGACAACGTAAAATGTTTTATATTACTATGTTTGCTCAGAGAGGCACACATTCAATACAAAAAACCTGTGAACTTTTAAGCTGCAGGATTGCAGAGCAGGAGGAATGTCCTTATAGTGGGCTCATGTCCTCGGCTAAATTCTCTGCTCTCTTCTCCACACCATGTCCTTACAGTGGACTCCTCATGCAAAACAGAATGGTCTTAGTGTAGGACATGGATGCAGCAGGTGAACCCAAACCTCTGGTCTGTGCCTATAGACTTCCTTCTGAGAAGGAAGAGGAGAAAGGGACTGCAAGACAAATGGGAAAACCAGAAGGCCAAATTTGTTAACAAGCAACTTCCTTCTTGTGTGCAGTAGCCAATAAAAAACAGTGAATGCAAGAATGAGACACTGCAGCACCTCTGCTTTAAGATACACTGAAGGCACTCTGAAAAATCTTAATCTTTTTCCTAGCTAAACTGAATACTTGCGGGGTCAGAGACTGCACTATATTTGTTCTGAACAGAGTACATTGTTAGCAGCCAATAAATTAAACTGTAATAAATGGAGTCATTCAGCTGCTGCGCAGTTTTACACAGACATTCCTACTGGGATCGTTAAGTATTGGTGTATGTTTCTCCTTGAACTTACTCTGTTATCTACATCTTTCTCCAGGCTGATGATTTTCAGTTATTTCCTTGTTGATCTCTGCATTTTGCCAGGGGAGGTGCAGAAGACCTCTTTTCTTCCCTCCATTCCTCATTACATTCTGTAGATTACTTTGCTTTATCCTCCTCTCTACTGCCCCCAGCCATCTTTGCCTTTTAAAAGTTTGTTGGTTCTTTCTACATTATTCATTCCCCATTTCAGCATGAACAGATTTTTCTTGCAAGGACATGCAGTTATGACAAGAGATATGCAATTGTGTGCGAAGTTATCAAAAAGATTACAAGATTAAGAATTCTGACACCCAGGAAATGAGTTTCCTTGCCTGTCCACTGACTTTCCAAGTAAACTTAAATCATGCAAGCTAACTGTGGCAAACTACAGACTATCTGTCCCTCTTGTCTTTCTTTCCTCCTTCTACAGCTTGCAGACCTATCTCTTCATTGCTGTTCACCACCAGCCTTACAAGACTGCCAAGATCACATCAGCTCTAGAGAGGAGCAGAGAAGGTATCTCACTGCAAACTGGCTTTTCTGACTCCAACCCATTCTGTTCTATCTGCGTTTTGATTTTTCACTCTGTGATGCCAAAAGCACACAAGTCATGTTAGTTTGGATTATCCCGAAAATTATTATCCAAAGAATTATAATCCCAAAAGGTGCACAAAGAGTCAAGATATAGCACTTTTCTTTACCCAGCCTTTGACTAATCCCCTCTGCCAGATGTTCTACAACTGATGCCATCTTCTTTAGTCACTCATATCTTAAATTCTTAACTGAGACACGGGGTCTAGCTGCATTTTACTTATTCACACACAGTAATTCTCTGCTGATGTAAGTGGATCTAGTCCTTAAGAAGCTGATGTACCTACTTAAGGAGTCGATGATCTGCCGCATAGAAGACTCTGAATCTTTCTGATGCTGGAGAGTTACTGAAAAAATCCAAAATTTATTTGAGATGTGCACGCTGATCTCATACATAGAGAAGAAAGCCAAATGCCTATTACTGCTTGCGATGTCATCGGTACTTTCACAATAACACATTTATTTAATAAAATGCATTTATACTGAAGGAACCTTCTGTTTCAGGAAGGTGCTGTGCTATCTTTGAAATGTTGGCATTTTAATCTTTACTAACGCGGTAAGTATCTCATTCAGAATATTTCCAGCATTAATAGTAATCTGTCAAGTTTTCTGCTCAGGGCATTTTTGGTGTGCTATACTGAGCATGCTGAACACTGGGTTCTTTACTAGAGCTTCCAGCAAATATTCAGAAAGGTTCTTCTACCACACCAAATTCAGTGCAGCTGCTGAGGACTGAGGCTTTTATGGAAACATGTGAGTTTTCTTTTCTGTGTTTTTATGTGATTTCTGACCCAGCTATGTTCAAACTTACCTTTAAAAATGACGTGCCTAGCACAGAGAATGTGTGGTGGCTGAGTCCTCTCTTCTTCTACCCTAAGGAAAGTAAAGATCCTCAGAACTTCCTTCTTGACAGACAGCAGGAGGAATTCTTTCTACATCTGTGGAAAGAGTTTAGGATGTCCCATCTTCATACCTAGCCCAACCTTTGGGACTACGCAAGGAAGACTCTGCTCTGAAAGAAGTAAACCCTGGTTTTAGAATGAGCTCAGCTCAAGCTGGGAAAAATTTTTGGGAGCTTAAGCAGCACAGGAAATCAGGCACTTTCAGGTATGATCTGTACTGCTTATGGAACAGCATCAGAGTGAACGTTTTAACTTTTGAGAGTGCTCAGATTACGAGTCACAATCACCTGCCCAGATAGTCTTTCAAAGAAGCATCCTTCACTGACTCCAGAAGCGTAGGGAGCTAAGAGCCTTTCCAATGGAAGGGCAACTACACCTCTTCGGAATTCTTACTTAGAAAGGCAAGGGCAACTTTAGTGGCTCCCGGACAAACGGTTTCAAGCTGCAACACCTCTGCCTGTTCCTGCCTCAGGCAATATACAGATCTCCACACAAGGAAGCTGCACAAAATCAGGTTGTTTAGCCCTGATGGAAAATTTCAGGGGGTTTTTAGGAATCGTCTGCTCAATGAAAACCTGCCATTTAGGTAGCTGGCTATAGGCTGTTAGGTAAGTATTTCCTCAGTGCCTCCAGAGGGTGCTTGCTTGTTAAAAGCAGTTGGCTCCATGTAGAATTAGGAGATTGCAATCGGCCACTTTCTATGCTACATCCTTTCTATGAGAATTTCTACCAACCTCAGTAAGAAATAAAAAAAACAGCCATAATGAGAACCACTCCTCTCCTTTCTTGATCGCCAGTAATGTGCACATACTCATTAGTGGAGTGTTTGGCAGCGAAAGGTTCAGCTCCTTCCCTTCCTTATGCTTCAGCAGTTCTTCACTCTTTTCAATCTGTGAAAAAGAAAAGCTTATTAAGTGCAGGTTGTAACCCATCTAACTTTAGCCCTAATCAAATCCACATCTGGAAGATATTAGGATGCACTGCAATTTTTAAAGTGTGGGTGTTAGGACTCATTCGTTTACTTTATATTTTTAAAAGTGATGCACGTGCTGTGTTTCAGACCACTTCTGGTTCTTTGTGCTTAAATATGTCTTTTAATTCGTGTTCTATCATGTTGCCTTTTTCTTTTGGGAATGGTTTTCTGCTGGCCTGTGATCTGCTTCATAATTCAAGTGGAAAGTTTCTGAAAATAGATAAGTCTTTAATGCAAGACAAAAAGTGGTTGTAAATTTAAAAACTAAAAAGGATCTGTATCTTTCTCTGAAGTGTAGTGATTTAAAATTTTCTGAGGCATGAGGAAGCCTGGATATTTTAGAAGGTGGGATGAATCTTAGAAACTACCCTTTGGTCTTCTAATACCCTCATGAACACATATCTGGAGGATTTGTAGTTGAGACCTAGCATACATTTACTTGCAGAGGAAAAACATCTAAGGGCAGCTTCTGACAGATCATTATGCCAAGGAGATGTGACTTCCACTTGCATGTGGCCCCTGGATGGCCTACTCTGAGAATGATTATGCCTGTTTTAAACAGCATGCCCATGATAATAGGGCTATACATTTCACTTCTATGTCTATGGGGAAAGCCTCTTTAGCCAGTAGATCTCTGTGTATGAAGCTTGGAAGTTCTGTTTTCTGTTCTTTCCCAGACTCACCCCTTTAGCATGGGCAGGTCTTGGAGAGACCTCTCAGTTAAGGAGAGTCTCTACTAGGAGAGACAATAAAGACTGTAACTGATCTCTCTTTGCCTTCAGTTCCAGACTGTGTTGGCCTTTAGAGTAACTAAAACAGGTAACAGAAGCAGGCTGCTCACTGCAGACATCTGAAACTTAGTCACCTAAGAAGAAAGGCAGCATTTTGCCTGCTTCAGAGGAACACGATGCTACTCTGCCACCAAGACGGACAAACTGTGCTTTTGCAGTAGGACCCAAGGAGGCTTCTATAGATCCTGTGTGGCAATTTCTGACTCCTTCCTGACTCAGTAGGGTGAACCAGCCCTCATTCCTCTCCCAAGCCCATGTGCTCATAAGGAAACAGGAACTACACAACGCAAAAGAGAGCTGATATGTACTTGGGGCAAATCCCAAATCTGTGTATTTGAGGGATCGAGACTGCAGTCAGTGACAGAAAACACCTTTACGCTACAGCTTATAGGTGGTCTTAGGCCCTTTGAGCTTCACTAAAAGTTTGAGAGAGTGGAAAGGCAGCTAACCGTACAGAGGGCAGAATGATGAGGGAAGATCAGTGTGAGCACCTGATGGTTATCTCCAGGTAGACAGGAGAGTCCTCTTCTTTACATCTGGGGTCATGATATTCCCCCACTACTGAATAGATTTATAAAGCAAGTATTTTTAAATCTAGAAACTTGCTTGGCATAATTTCTAACCAGATCAGTTATTTTCATTACTATGGTTGAGGGCTGTGAGTTAGAATAATTTTAAGTGAGAAAACAAAAGGGAAAAGAGCTTAAGACATCATGTCCTCCCTGGATGAGTGAGTGCGCTACGTTTTTAAATTGAATACTGGGGGAACTTAAAAGGAGAGGCCATTTCCACTGTTCCTGAGGCAAGAATCACTGGTGGCTTCCTTTGAGCACAGCCCATTTGCACAGAGCATGCAAAACACCTGAAAGTGTCTCTGCAAGACCTCAGTCAGCCTCTGAACAGATTAAGCAGGACACGTAAAAAGAAGCAGCCACTGGATATGTCTTGCCTATAAGAAATTCATAAGGCTAAATTTGGCTTGCAACTGCCTTTAAGCCAAACTACCACACCATGTTTCGCAGGCTGTTCATCATGCAGCAATTATCTCCCTTATAGGAGCACACTGACAGAAAGCACAATCAAATTCTCATTGCTGCCAGTGGCAAAGCTCTGGCTGAATTCGCCAGGAGTTGTAACAATAGATGCCAGCATCCTACAGGCCAGGCTCAGAAGGAGTCTTTTCCAACTGGAACTGTAGCCTAGTAGAACTGAAAGTGTAAGTTGTTGAGGTATTTTTGTTATTAGAAACAAACTATTTCCGTATTTGTTTTTTAAAGTTGATCACCTTAAATAGCCTTACTTTCCTTAAAACTTCTCCTTTCAAACATACTGCTTTATTATCAAGTATGCATGCAAGCAATGGAACACTTAGACTATGACAAACTGGAAACTCTGCCATTAAAACACTGGCACTTCTAATCCTCTGAAAGGTACACTGCTGTGAATTCAGCTTCTTCTCTTTTAACTTCTGTATTTAATTAATGTTTATCTGAAGGACATGTTCTTGCTACTCAGAAGCATGCATCAGTGTTGCTAATGTTCAGCTGAGTGACCTCAAGTTGGTTAACAATTATCACCCTACAGTTTTCCAGCCAATTATCTCCAGAGGTACTAGAAAGGATTATTTATTATCCCTGTCTCACTTGGTTTTAAAAAAAAAAGTATCCCTGAAAATTAATTTAATTTCCTTAGGGAACATTGGAAATGTGCAATGCATCATTATGAAAAGGCTATGAATTTTAGACATGTTTTCAGTCTACCTGGATATTAGTACAGTCTGTCTGGAGCAATAAACAATGGTATAGTTGCAAAGTGTTTTGGTTTAAGTTGGTTTCTTTCCCACACGAAAAGGAGTGATAGTGGGTACTGAATATGTCTTAGTTTAATTAGTTTTGTTATAATCATACATCATGGCTAGTTAGAGGGGTAAATAAATCACAATTTGTTGCACTAGTGGGTAATATTCTTGGTGTTGCTTCAGCACTTAGAAAGCAATCAGCTAAGTACTGGACAAACAGAGACAAGAAACAGAGTCCATGCCATGGAAAACATGCACTTTAAATATGAGACAAAGGATAACTGTTTTGTGACTAAGAAATATGCCTAAGAACAATGGAATTAGGTGAACAGGATGAAGATGGCATGGGATGCCAGTGGGAGATACAGGTCAGTAAGATAACTCTTGTAGGTGATCACATTTGTGCAAACCACAGTGAATTCACATGAATATTAAAGGAAAAATACACTCATAAATACTCAAAAATGAGAAACGCCAGGGGACATTTGTTCCACAGAAATAGAAGTTTTGTTGCAAATCTATGGGTGTTACACAGATTGCCACTACATCCAGAAAATAAAAGGTTAAAAATATGCACTTCTAACCCCAAGGGTGTGGGCCTTGCAAGCCAGGGTAGCATAAGCAACAGCACAAAGAAAAATTTGGCACAGAGAAAGGGACAAGGGAGAGCTCTCTTGAGGTCCTTTTCTTCCCCTGCCCTGAAAGAAGAACCATCTTCTCAAGAAGGCCTAGTTCTCCTATAAGGAGAAGATTTTGGGGAATATTGAACATATATTTTCTGTAAGGACAGCAAAAGACCAAGACAGATTTTTGCTGTGACCATCCCAGAGTCCTTAGAGTTGAAATGTCTGGACATTACTGTCAGGCATTTGGAACTTTCACAGTATAAACCTGACAGCAAAAGGCCCTGATTTCCTCTTGTGCACTATGATATTTGTTCAATGTATCTCAAGAAACAAAACAGGACTTCTCCTCGCTGTCTCCATGCAATCTGAGTATCAGCTACAGGATTTGCATCTGCTAACCTTTATTTTTTTCACTTTTGCACCTCTCTGTGGGCCTGTTTTCCTTGTCATTTATGCACTCTACACAACTTCTTTTTGTCCAGCTGCACAGCCTTGCTTAGTCGTAACAAAGGGTCTAAGACAAAAAGCTAAATGAAACCTCTGTGTCCCCCTTACAGACAGGATGTCCTTAGTTCTGGCACAGGGAGCCAGTTAATGAAGAGACTAGCTTTGTTACATACACTCTATGCAAGCCAGTCAATTTTCTCTATCATTCTATGAGAATATAATTTCTTTCTCAAGTGTTGTGAATACTTGCTCTCTCATATGGATGGGTTTAATGGATCATTTCTCTAGGAACAGTACACAATACTGCAGGGCACTTGACATTTATATCAAGGATGTAGGGTGAAATTCCATAGTACTTTATAAAGAGCTGTGACTATGCTATTAGAAACCAAGGTCCAGATAACATCAACTGCCAAAGAATTTTGTACCATGATGGTTCATAGATTGTGATTCCTAGGAGCAAAAGTGACATCTGTAAAGTTTATAAAATCTATGAGATGAGTTTATCTCCATCATAACACTGTGCCTGCTTTGCTAGGCTGTAAACAACAATCTATGGGTATCAACCATGAAAATATCTTCCTTTCAAACCTGCAACAAAGAACAAAAGCCAATAGATTCGGGGCTTAGACCATTGAATTTTCTGAGAACTCTTCCATCTTGCCCTTTTTATGTTTAACAACTTATAAACTGGATTTGGTATGATTGTCCTGGAAACTAGACCTGGAAACCAGATTCTCTTATATTTAGGTTCTTATCTCACAATCTTTGTCTCCTGGAAGAGCCTAAAGCAATATAATTAATAGTCTGTTCCTGAAATCTACACATCTGATTATTTTAGAAAGACAATGATTCAATTGCTTTTGGATTTGTAGTCCTGTTCTTTAGAGACTGGAAAGGCAATACTGGTATAGAGAGGAATTTAGTTTTAAAGAGGGACTGAATATTCATATGTTGTCTAAAATGCTTTCTTTTACCAACATCATGAGTGTTGTATTCTATATATGTGGAAGACGTACTCTCTGAAGTAAATCTTTGCTTAGCACATTTATAAACCTAGCAATCGTAAAGGCTAATTGTAATTAACAGTGGAAAGTGCCAGGAGGTGACAACTAGAAATAAACTACCAGGCAGAAAACTCCTCACATAGCAGAACCCTCTTGAAAAACCAATGCAAACATCCCCAGACTCCTAATTTATCTGGCTTCTCCTATTTTATTCACTTTCATGATTCTTATAAATATCTGTCACATATCTGCTTAGCTGCATTAAGTTACTGAAGGAAGACTTTGAAAGAGAGATTTTAAAATGTTGAACAAGCCAGTGATCACAAAACTATGTAATTACCCAAAACAAGTAATTGTCTTCTATGGGATTACATATAAAAAACTCCCCAGTGGCATTAGAGAAAATTAAAATACCAGCAAATGAACACAAGGCCTGAATATCTCCATATTCTGTCAGTTTTCATTTCTCTGTGCCCTCTTGTTCAGAACAAGCATCAGGAATGAAATTTTGTCGGAAAGGTCATCTGCATCACTGCAGTTTTGGACTGAGAAGTGAAACAGAAACTCATATTTTCTCAGGCAGCATCTCTTACCAGTGCCACATGCGTAAATTACTTTGTCGTTATTTCTGCTTCTCTTTGGATTCTAGGTAAATGGGGCTAGCTCACAGGCTCAATGAGGGAATCTCTTGGTAAAGCTGCTCGTTGGTGTTGACCAGCCATTTCCCATTATCCTTACTGTGTCCTGCAGCATTTAATTCTGCAATTCTGCACTGCCCCCATTTCCCCACGTCCATACCACAGAGAACCAGCCCAGATGGCTCAGCTGCTCCTCACCTCTCAGAGTCTCTGTAGACAATGAGTGTTCGTGACCTAGGCAGCAAATTATAATTTGGAAAAGGGAAATTAATTTCAATTTTTTTTTATTTCTCTGCACTTTCCTGAAAGAACATGTTAGGCTTGAATCAGATGTTTAACAATCCTTGACAGGCAGGCTTGAATGCTTACATCTGCTTCTGTAAGAACGGACTTTTGCAAAGCCACGGGATTTGTCATCTGCTATCATTGTATGTGACACAGCATCTTCATTTTTCCCCCTTGGATCACCAAACAGGACAAGTGAACCTTTACCTTCCTGCTTGATGTCTGGTGCTTCTGCTCTTGTTCTCAGCCTAGTCCCTTTTTTAACTGAGGCTATATCTCTTCCTGACAACAAAAGCACTGAGAATCAAAGCGAGCTAAGCCATAGGGATGACTCAGTGACCAAAAAGCGTAGGTGAAAGCGGAACTGTAGAGTGGCTCACACAGCCTGTATTGGCATCACCATCATTTGGTGCCCCCAAGAACAGATTTTTGAGGTTGAGCGAAGTGTTGAGCTACGGTTGAGCTGTCTCCCTGAGGATGCTGTCACCCGTATTAAATGAAGATGGCAACTTTGAATGTTTTATCTTCTCTCCATCTCACAGTAGAGAACAGAGACCTGCTCAACCCAGAGGAAGAGGAAAGCAAAGATCACTCCTCCTATTTGATTTCCTAAAAGATTGATTTCTCACGGAGAGAGATTCAGTCAAGGGGTTGGAGCTTCAGCTGCAGCTTTTAAGTGAAAATTTGTTATGAGACTTTCATTTATTTGAGAAGGATTTGTTTTGTGCTTGTAAATTCTTAAGAAGTATGTTTTTCAAGGGTCTATTTTAATGGTAGATAGTGCTGGTTTAACCTCACTATTGCAGCTGATGATGCAAGAAAAGAATATCCACTGATATTGCATATCAAAATACACCATGATGGCATTGGATTCCAAATCACAGAACCAATTGTGTTTGACAGGGGTGGTGACCACTGCAACCTTTTTTACCTGAGCAATCTTCTAGTTGGCCAAAACTGTAACTGAATAATGCTGGCACATTAATCAGTTCCACTGAGCAAGGTGTCTTTTGGACCAAAGCTATTACTGAATTTATAGTGTGAGTCTGCTAAGAACAGGAATTCTCTCACTCAGGACAGAGATTTTGAAGTGACCAAACTGAGGGGTTGGAGAGTATTCAGACATATCAAAAAGGCAAAATAATGTTTCCTACCTCTTGTTTCCAAAATATTTTATGAATCTTAAGTAATGAACTCCAACAGCAAGTAGTTTCATAAAGAATAGTAATTCTTCATTTTAAACAAGAGAAGGGAATTCATCCCGGCTACAGAAGAAGCCAATATCAGAATTAGAGCTTACTACTAGCAGCTCTGGCTTCTAAACCTGAGAGCAGCCCATTATATTTTGCTTAATTTCTAGTCCAAACTAGCTATTAATTACTTTTCCAACTCCCATTTGCTTAGGGCAGCAAGATAAAAATCAGAATGTGAGAGGCAAGAAAATGCCTATGCTGGTACTGACAAAATCTGAAAAAGTAGTGATTTTGAAAAGCTGTTTTTCTTCTCGGACATGATGGTGACAGCTGGCCTAAGAAAAACATAAACAGACAGATGGACAGGGAATACTTTTGTTAGGAGCTGAACCCAACATATATCTTAATAGTGTTAAGTCAGATCTCCCATAGTAAAAGAAGAGAAATGGAACAGGACAAGGTAATGAAATAAATTTCTGTAAGATCTTCCTCTTGAGGAATGAGAAGTGAAGTACTGAAGCGATTTCTACATCTCTCTGCTTTGTTGCTCTTAACTTAACAACTCTAAACAACTTCTTTTAAAGTATCCATTTGGGTATCCATGGGGACATGGAGAAATGGTGCCATGGGCCAGAGCCAGAACCTTCCCTGACCTGCCATCAGCTGCAGAAGTCATATAGGTCTATGACCCCAAGGAAAACAGAAGGCTAGGAGTGTGAGCATCTCCTTTCCCACAGGGACAAAGGAGTATCCAATCACGATCTCTTCACAGCAGAGAGGATATCAAGGCCTCCTGCTGCTCTCTTAAAGGCTAATTAGACTGGAAATTCTTGGCAGATCTTTACAGGAATTGTGATGCAGGGACTGTTCAGTCATTTCATTGCTTCTAATAGGGGGACTTAATGTTCAGTACTTGAAGAATGCTTTATGGCATTTCTCTGGATCCCTTCCTATCCTCCCTGCTTGCATTCCAACGTTACTATTGCATGCAACTTTCTCATTTTAGACTTCTGCCGCACCTGAGCACAAAAGAAGACAGGATCTTCTTCCATACATCTGCTCTTTTGCAACTGTGCCACAGGCAAGACTAACTTGCTAAGTTAAGGATCATCGTTTACTTCCTATGTGCTTGCAGGCCAGCAAACACAATGTGAGCTGAAAAAAAATATCAACTCATTGTGCCAGGCAAGAGTTTCTGCAGCAGGTTTTTAGGGTGTCTGTATTCATGTGCAAGTTCCTAAAGTACTGCTGAAGTGACAGTCTGTTTCTTTAAGAACTACTGCTACAGAACATTACAATACAGCGACAGAAGGAAATTGCTGCAACTCCCTGCATGTTTGATTTCTTGAACTATCAGTAGAAATTCTCCATCTGTGTCTTTCCATCTGTACAGCTTTTTTTGGAAAGAAAACATGCCAAAACTTCTCCTTTCTTCTATCTCCCTCCTTCCGTCTAGGCCCTTATCCTTCATCTCCCTCTTCCTCTCCTCTCCTTCTTCAGAAATACTGGGGAGAAAACTACATGTACTGAGGAGCTGCTGTTTCTGTCTCTTGTTTTACTTTCAATGGCCCAGGGAAGTTGTGGATGTGCCCTCCATGGAAGAGTTCAAGGCCAGGTTGGATGGGGTGTTGAGCAGCCTGGTCTGATGGGAGGTATCCCTGCCCATGGCAGAGGGTTTGCAACTGAATGATCTTTAGCGTCCTTTCCAACCCAAACCATTATATGATTCTGTCACCTTCGAGGGAGAGGATAAACCATATCATCTTCACACTCAGCCCTGCAAGGGCTACATGGGTTACAAAACACAAACAGGACGGCTCTGGCTAAAACCTGTGACAGAAGCAGGATGACTCCCAAAGCAAAAGATTATGCTGTCTTTCAGCTGCAGGGACTCCTGGGGAAGGAAGCCAAGGCTTCTGTAGGAGGACACATGAGTTTCAAAGGGAGAGGAGATTGGTGGAGTTGAGCTCATAAAGCAAGAAGAAGCCCTGCAGGGTCATTTTCCTTCTGCCAGGGGAGTGATCATAGAATCATAGAATCATAGAATCATAGAATCATAGAATTATCTGGGTTGGAAGAGACCCCCAAGATCATCAAGTCCAACCCTCAATCCAACACTATCATGATTACTAGATCATGGCACTAAGTACCACATCCAGTCTTACTTTAAAAGCCTCCAGGGATGGTGAATCCACCACGTCTCTGGGCAGGCCATTCCAATGCCTGATTACTCGCTCTGTGAAGAACTGTTTTCTGATATCCAGCTTAAACCTTCCCCGGCAGAGTCTAAGCTCGTGCCCCCTTGTTCTGCTGCTGGTTGCCTGGGAGAAGAGTCCGACTCCCACCTGTCTACAACCTCCTTTCAGAAAGTTGTAGAGAGTGATAAGGTCACCCCTGAGCCTCCTCTTCTCCAGGCTAAACGACCTCAGCTCCCTCAACCTCTCTTCATAGGACTTGTGCTCAAGTCCCTTCACCAGTTTTGTTGCTCTTCTGTGGACCCGCTCCAGCACCTCAATATCTTTCTTGAACTGAGAGGCCCAGAACTGAACACAAAACTCAAGGTGTGGCCTCACCAACACTGAGTAAAGGGGAAGGATCACTTCCCTCATCCTGCTGGCCACACTATTCTTGATACAGACCAGGATGCCATTGGCCTTCTTGGCCACCTGGGCACACTGCTGGCTCATGTTTAGCCTCCTGTCAATCAGTACCCCCAGGTCCCTTTCCACCTGACTGCTCTCCAGCCACTCTGTCCCCAGCCTGTAGCGCTGCATGGGGTTGTTGTGGCCAAAGTGTAGGACCCGGCACTTGGCCTTGTTGAACATCATCACGTTGGACTCAGCCCATCTCTTCAGCCTATAAAGGTCCCTCTGCAGAGCCCTCCTGCCCTCCCGGTGTCAGCACTGCTACCCTGTCCCCCCCAAGTACTGCTGGTCTTCTCAGGCATCCCAGCTCTCAGGAAACCCTCACAATTTCTCAGCAACAACAGTCTGAATTTGCATGGCTGTGCCACAGGCAGAGAAAGACCATGGCCAGTTTGATGGTCCCAAAATCTGCTACTGGAGGCAGCTGCTTGCTTTATTCATGTAGCTAGCTGTCAAGTGAATTCCCCTAGTTTGAATACTTACAGATTCCCTTTGGATTTTATTCTCATAGGGTCTTCTGAATACTGCATGCTAATAGGTTTGTCTGATAGTCCTAAGGTTATCACTTATTTAATCACGAAAAGGTTTGTCTGACTGAATCATTTTGACTGGATAGGGGCAGAGGAGGGACTTAAGACTGTGTTTCCTAAAAATGGTGAACGATTTTTAAAAATACCAGGAACATCTGGGTTTGTATTTCTCATTTGTTACATGATTCAGTCACCTGACAGAAAGCGTTTAAAAAAATATGTGACTCTACTTGCCACAGACATCAAACAAATAATGAACAATCAAAGCAAAGCGATTACAAGCAACCCAGAGGGAGAAAACAATTCAGTAGGGCAGCTCAGATGTACTGTCACAAACAAGGAAAAATGTCACACGTGAAACACAAAACTCTCAAAAATGGCCCAGTGGCACATATCAGGTAATCCTGAAGGGAGTCTGACCTGTAAGAGCTTTTAAAGCTGATTCCTCTCCTAGATTACCATCCAATGAATCTTTTGAGAATATTCTTAAATGTCAATGCAAGTAACTGTAACGTAAACTTTCAGATGCTGCAGTTAGGAATGTACTCAAGTACTTTACTGGATCACTATGTAATCGTGAGCAAGATTTAGTGTTTTACAAAAGGTAGCTGCAAACAGTAAAATGAGCAAGAGTCACAAATCCTTTTCCCTGGGATTACTGAAGCAAGCATGGTATTTAATTGATGGTTATAGTTTCTCATTCCTACTACTCCCTCTCTCCCTCCCTCTTTCTTTGCCAGCATGAAAAATTCACACTCACATAGACAGAGAATCTCTCAGTGTCCTCATCTGACCCCACCACTAGAAGCAATATGGGGCAATGTTTAACTACGGAAAAAAAACCCACAACCTCAGTGGACTCTTTGTTAAAAAATTAACCTATCTTTCTCTCGGAAGAGCAAGTAACTGTGTTTAACACTCCTCTGGCACCAGCTTCTCTGGTGGCGCACCTCAGTCTCTGTCCCTGCAGGCAGCCTAGCTGCAGGTCACCTGGATAATAGTTCAGAGGTGGGAGCAGACACCACGTCATGGTAACTATTGCTTCTGTGAGAAGGTGTTTGGGATGTTTCTCCACCAGCTGGTTGCCCCTGGGGTCATTACTGAGCAGCAGTCTGTGTAGCATAAGGTGTCGTTTTCATGCATAAGTAGCAAGTTACTAGTTAGTCTTGTTACACCAGTGTTGGTTCTGCTATGAATAAGTTCCTCTCTCCCAGTCACTCCCTGACATGTTCACATCTCATTTGAGACACTGGTGTCCAATGGTATTGCTTGGCTTAGCTCAGGATTTCTTTACCTAGCAATTTTTGAGGCTGGTATATCAGACAGTTTATCATCCTAAATCTGGAAAAAATTATAAATGATGGTGTTTGTTTAGGGCTTGGCTGTGCGTGTTCTTAGTGTACTAAGTGTTTCTGACACGATTCTCTTTCAGATGCCGGGCATATGTTCCTACAATGTTTCACGGCTGCATTTTCACACCCCCGCTTTCATGAAAAAAACACCCTCCCTTTCATGAAACGCTCACTGGGCTTTTAAGGCAGTAGTGCCCTTTGCTTCTAATAGTTATTGATTCCCTGAATGCAGGAGAATATGGATTCGATTAACTGGTCATAACACTGTAGTTCAGGCCTTGTCAGCATTTCCAGCATATAAGTTTCTGTTTTCAAGGTTTATATAACATAACCATAAAAACTCAGTCTGCATTAAAGCTGGCATTCAAAGTCCTTTTACAGATTATTAGTTCATAACATGCACTAATTACTTTTATTATTTTAGAACCACCATTTACTGCAAACATATAGTGAATTTCCAACAAAAGTTTCTTAAAGACAGGAACTTCCACTCCAGCCAGCACTAGGCAACCGTATTCTGAAGAAATTATTTTTCTGGTTGGATGAATAATTGTTCACAGAGTCTTCTGCAGGCACTGCAGACTGCAACTCCAAAGCATAAAAATTCCTCATTGCACAGAATGGAAATAATATAATAGTCCCTGAAATCAATGCCCCTTTAATGCAGGTTGTGACCTATTCCAATGTTTTTGACCAAGCTTCTTGCTCCTGTGTCTTTTCTCCAGAAATAGTCACTTTTTCAAGTTTCCTCCTCATTCTCCAATAGTATTTGGGCACATAATAATTGAGGAAAATCTTTAGGCAGTTTTTACCCACATCCATACCTAAGCTTTAAACATGAGGACAAGAAGGGACTGCAGCCTATGCTGATCGCACTGCTAGATCTGCAGTGCCGCTGCAACCTGCCCACGCAGCTGTGTGTTTCTGCCACCTCTATATCCACTCCAGCATCACTTCGCAGACAGGTCAAGAGAAGGGTCAGGCCCGTGGCCACTGACAACTGCACTGGCTGGTGCAATGGTCTCCTTCATGGTAATAATAAACACAGTCAAAAAAAGCCAGATCACCCAGCAAGCATACTCTTAGGTTTGCAAGGCAGCTGGGATCACAGCAGTAAATTTCCAGCAAAAGCAAGGACTCCCTACATGGAAGTTGGTTTTGAATTTGGGCGCAGCAGTAATAGTGAGATGCTGGTGCTCAGGGGGACAATATCTTGCTAGGAACACACTGGGGACTGTGGTACAAAAACCTTTTGCTCTCAGAGAAGCAAGACACAGCTGACTGGTGATCTTGCAGCACTGAGAGAGCCAGGCAGCCCTGGCTTTCTTGCTCCAGATGAGCCAGGAACTAAGCAGAGCAGCTGCTTCTCATCATGACAGGACAATACTCTTGTAGGACAGGCTGCTAGCTTTCCCCTACCACTGTGGTCCCAGATCGGAGAAGCCAGGATTCCCCATGTCTTGCTGTGGTGAGCTCTCAACCACATGAGAAGCAGCTGCTCTTGGCTCCCAGATCCTGTGGATCTCAATGATAGCCTGATGAGTCTGAAACTATAACCCACATGCTTTCTTTTCCTTCTTTTCTGGGTATAATGTTTCAATGTTTGAAAACAAGGAGTTTCTACTGTCTTCTAGAAATTGCACATACCCCCAGTTGGAGGGGGTTTGTTCCTCTAACTCTAAACCTTCATCATTTTATCTCCCCTTGGCATGTATACACTAGAGCAATATTTCACCCATTTTCCTCTCCTTCAGAGGCATTTCCTCACTCTGTGCCTCCTCGTACTCACTGACAGACAGCTGAAATAAGTATTTGGTATTTTCAGTGCACACCATCAAGCTGCCTAGGTACAGAGGTGCAAGTTTAACATTCAGAACAGTTCAGCCTGAGACCATTTCCCATCACCCTGTCTGCTCTGTCTGCATGCGTGTCTTCATCACATCCCGCCAGCAAGCCAGGCTGAGATGTGGGTGTGAGGTGTGGACACCATTCGTTTTTCCATGCTGTGCCCCTTTTGGTTTCCACTGGAGGGAAACCCACTGAATGGGCATGGTGATTTGCAGCTGGTCCTCTGAGCTGGGCACTTTGGAGACAGGATGGGAATCACCCTCAGAGCATGTGCTCTTCAGGACAGATGCAGCATAGGAATCTGGTTTTAAGATGTTTAACTTTTTTAACTTTGGTCCTTCTATGATCTAATATTGCTTTTCTAGTTGCGTTGTGTCTTTTACTGTGGGTATTGTTGAAATATACCGACTTCTAAAATAGCACAAATGTTTATAATATATTTGGTATAAGGATGGCATATTAAATGGTATTTGCATCTCAAAAATTTTAACCTGGAGCAGACTTGATATTGTCTAAATAATTTCTTTAAGAGAAATAAATATAAATCTTATGTCTCCTCTTCCAGGGGAGATATAATATTTACAAAATCTTATCTTCACAAACAGAATTAGTATTTTAGAGCTTGCAAATTAGAATTTTCACACTAAGAAGAGTCAAGCTGAAAAGGATTTAAGTATACGTGACCAGCAAAGGAAGAAAAAAGTTGCTGAAATGTATCACCATTACCATGTTAATATATGGCAATCTTATGACAAGTAAATGTATAAGGACTTCTTTACCAACACAGAACACTCTCTATGGAACATTGATTTTAATATAGCCATGCCTTTCTCTCTTCAGTGTGTCATAATGTAGTAGTAGTGTGTCCTCTGATGTCCTTTACTTTCACAGTTGATACAGGGACCAAGCTAGAAAGATTAGAGAAAATGGGTAGGAAGTATAGAAGCAGTCTGTAACCATTGCTTTGACATATGCAGTGGCATAGGACCAGTGCATATCTGGAAGTGGTAAGAATCGTTATTAACATCATGCTAGGATTATGCATCCTAGTAGTCACTCAGCTATGAATTAAAGTGATGTGCACTGCCGTAGCACAAATTGTACTGCTGTCATTAAGGCTGAGATGCCATCTCCTTGCCATGAATGGTAGCCTTTCTGTTCCTTTTCTTGTAGGTGTATACATGCCAGCACAATGACAACTATGTATTCAGATTGTCACCACACAAGCAACAGTAATGGCTAGAAAGGAGCTATAATGCTGTGTCAATTAAACAATAAGCATTTAAAAAGTGCTTAAGTCTGAAGCCACATAATAGCCTGCAATCATTCAGAAGGGTTTTTAATAGCGGATTACTTAAATCAGTCTGCGTCAGCTGTCCTCAGCCCACTGTGGGGTGAAGGTCTTTTTTGCAGTGTTACTGAATGGATCAGTGCTATACTTGGTTACTGCTGATTGGCAAGATCAGGATGACTTTCTTCTTCACGCTTTCCCCAAGTGCTCCTTTCCAATTGAAATGTAGACTCATTCCCTCTTAACAATACTGTGACCTTCACTGGTATGTATTACTTGCAACACATTTTTTAAAGTTGTCCAGGTAAATCTAAAGGGTTTTTAATGCTACCATAGCTGCAATATATTTCCTGTAGGTTCAATAACTTACTTATTAGAAGTTGTGTCCTTGTAAGTGATCTGCCACTGGCCATCCCTTCCGCTCACCCCAGCCCTACTGGGAGAGGTCAGAGCCTCCGTCTTGACAGCTTGTCTTTGCTTCCACATGTCCAGTCAAGTGGGGTGCACTGCTCTTCTCCAAGCTCTCTGAGCCAGCACGGATTGCTGAAAGCAGCTTAAGCCTTTTGTCTAGGATGACACCTAAAGATTTGTCTGAGACTATGCCCATCAGCACAACATAAAACATTTGTGTGGCTGCTGGGGCTGGATCCAAAATTGCAGTGCTGTGAGCAGTGGTACGGTGAGTAAGATCTTCAGGAGGCCTCATCAGCCTCACCCTGAGGACCATCCCTGTCCCTGCCAACGAGACCCTTGTGCTGGCCTTGTGCCCAACTATCCACTCACTCACTGTTTTTTGTACAGATTGTGTGAAAAAGGTCTGTAGAACTGCTGATGATTCTCCATGGCTATGGAGGGAATCCGTGTTGCATGGCACCCTCACTTCTCAGCCCTTCACCCTCTAGGGCAGCAGCTTCTCCAGCTGTTTAATAAAGTAGCCACAAAGGATCTAGGGTTTTTTTGGTTCTTTTTTTTATACTAGATTTTATTGAGATGATAATGGTGAGGTGTCAGACTTTTCTGAATGCTCAGAAAGAGCTCTGTGCTGGCTCTTTTGTCTAGTCAGCTTGTTACTCCAGGGCGTTACGTTACAGAGAAGGTGAAAAGAGGCAGCGACAGCTGTCATATGAAGTTGATGGTGTTTTATGGGGTCAGCGGCTTCTAGCTTCTTCATAAGCACCTAGAATGATTGCACCTGGGCTGCTCCTCTGTCTTTCTTTCCTCAGGCAGGGTGAAGGCAGCAGCCTTGTTAATGCTTTATCCATGCTGGGCTCACTGCTCTTCTCACACCTCGCAGAGAGCACATCAGCAAGTTTGCAGATGATACCAAGCTGGGAGGAAGGGTTGATCTGCTAGAGGGTAGGATGTCCCTGCAGAGGGACCTGGACAGACTGGAGAGATGGGTTGATTCTAATGTGATGATGTTTAACAAGGCCAAATGTCGGGTACTTCATTTTGGACACAATAATCCCATGCAGAGCTATAGACTGGGGACAGAGTGGCTGGAGAGTAGTCAGGCAGAAAAGGACCTGGGAGTGCTGGTTGACAGGAAGCTCAACATGAGCCAGCAGTGTGCCCAGGTGGCCAAGAAGTCCAATGGCATTCTGGCCTGCATCAGGAATAGTATAGCGAGCAGGACCAGAGAAGTTATCGTCCCCCTGTACTCGGCACTGGTCAGACCTCATCTTAAATATTGTGTACAGTTCTGAGCCCCCCAGTTTGGGAAAGATGTTAGGATACTGGAATGTGTTCAGAGGAGGGCAACGAAGATGGTGAAGGGGCTGGAGCATAAGCCCTATGAGAAGCGACTGAGGGAGTTGGGGCTGTTTAGTCTAAAGAAGAGGAGGCTCAGGGGAGATCTCATTGCTCTCTACAACTATCTAAAAGGAGGTTGTAGTCAGGCAGGGGTTGGTCTCTTCTCTCAGGTGACCAGTGACAGAACTAGAGGGCATGGACTCAAGCTTCATTAGGGAAAGTTTAGGCTTGATGTGAGGAAAAAGTTCTTCACTGAAAGGGTGATTGGCCATTGGAATGCGCTGCCCAGGGAGGTGGTGGAGTCGCCGACCCTGGAGGTGTTTAAAGGGAGACTGGATGAGGCACTGAGTGCCATGGTTTAGATGATGGTTGGTGTTAGTGTGGGTGTTGGTGTTAGTGTTGGTTATAGGTTGGGCTTGATGATCTCAGAGGTCCTTTCCAACCTTATGACACTGTGATACTGTGATCTCTCTGACTGCAAATATTGACCAGCCTGTAGCAGGAGGAGAATTGTGTTTGGTAGCATAAAGAGGCAAGCCAAGCTTAATTTTCCTTCCACGGATTACCTTTCTTGTGGTGTTTCTTCTCTCCATGTTGGGCAGTATGTGCTATATGGTTGACTTTGGAGAAACTTCAAGGCAGGTGTGGCATTGACAACACTCAGGCTGAGCCCAAGCTGACCCATGAAATACCAGAGAGGCTTTAATGGTAAAGGCTGTTTCTGGTCACTGCTTGTGAAGCCCGTAGAAAGGCACCATTGTCATTTTTAGTCAAGTGCTTGCATTGCAGTACATTGTAGTCTTGCATACAGCCACAGTACTGCCTCAAAGGACCGAGGACTGGAAACTATGTGAGCATCTGGAAGCACAGCCTACTCTGTGAGTTCCTTAATATCGGCAGCATTTTGTAAAATGGCTTCAACGTGAAGAGTAACTGCTAAAGCCACAAAAATGCACATTTGGGTGAGAAAAAAAATGCATAGTGCAGGTTTTGGACTCTCTGTTTGAAAGTTCTCTATGAATGTGAGTCTGGTTCTCATAGAGTCGGCAGCTATGTCCTGGCCTTGCATATCTCTGGCTCTAGGACCTCTAAGGCATTTTTCCTAATTTAGGGAAATATAGGGAAAAAGGGCTCACTCCAGATGAAGGAGAGTCTACTGACCACTTCCATTCCTTTCATCTAACTCAACTGGAACATTTTCTTAACTTTCACTCATCCAGTCTTTTAGTTATTTCTGTTTTCTGCCTCTCCAGTTTTGTCCATTATGTGTTTTTCTCTGTTTTCAGCTGTTTACCACCTTCCCTTTCAAAGGATTTCCCAGCATCCTTTACATTTGCTGTTGTGAAGTTTCATCTGGCAAATCCTACTCTCCATTTTGTTTCCCCAGAGGCATATTTATATGCTAAATGGGTTCAGTTCTTTTACAGAAAATGAGAGTTCAAGCACAGAGGGATGTGAAAGGCATCTAGCACATGACTCAGCTCCACACTTTTTCCCACAGTGCAAATGCAGTGAGTGAAATAATAGTCATCACAGGAATGTGCCATGGTGAGGGAGAGGTACTGCTGTGTGGTATGTCCTTACCTTCCCCTGGTCCAGGTCACAGCTGCAGGAAGACAGTTCACTCAGCTGATGTATGTGAGCCTCCTGCTAGCATCCTAGAACAGATTCTAAGAGAACTCAGATTATGCTTTATGTGCACCAGTTAGAAGCCAACTGGATTCAGCAATATGGCAACAGACTGCTTAGTAGCTGTGCTAGAAATGAAGCACTAACTGTTTCTTTGTGTAGCTCTCTCCAAGGAGGAGTTCAATTTAAGTTAGTCCTTTAACATCAGTTTGGTATCATCCTATGTCTTTGCCACATTAATTCAATTTATTAGCCATTTTGATCCACACTTTGCATTCTATTTAGGATGCCAGGGGACCTAATGACTGAGGAAGTATTTGTGTTTTATAAGCTATTTGGGACACACCATAAGGAACTAAAAGTGTCGGGTTTATTTTCATTGTGAAATTTACCATGTACCCTTTTCTGATGTCATTGAAATTGATATGAAACTTGCCAGGGACCACTGCAACACAAATGCTTTCTGAAATTTAAGGAGCCCTATCAAAGATGCATCTAACATGTTCTCCCCTCGAAGAGGCCTACTGGTTTCTTCATAAATAATGCATAGAGAACGTTATCAGGCGTGGGAAGGAAATTACAAAACGTTAGTTTGTTGTTCTGTCTTTTATCTCTAGCTAAACTTTGATCTCTAGAAAGTGTTTCTACTGTCATCTGTAAGAGTTTCCTTAGTCTTTACTCAGTAGCATATTAAAATTCAGCTGACTAATTTCACTGTTTTTCTTTTATCTTTTGCCTTGAATGTGAATTACTCTAACTGAAGAGTTCGTATTTGCCTAAGCAAAATTTATCTTCCTTTCTCTGTACATTCAGACATTTGGGAGTTTCCCTGCACTGCATGTTTGACTACCTATCCTTTCTTATTCAGGTATATTGCTCCCTCTCTTTGCTTAGGCTCTTCTTTCCAGTTGGTCTTTTGCTGTCTTAAGTATTCAGAATGCTGCAAGTGATGTGTCTCCGGAGCACTTCCCAACTCCTCACCCCATTGCCCAAGTCGATTACAAAGCCATATAGGACTGCTTCCCCAATGAGGTAACTATCAGTATCCAATCAGTGCTGCTGAGGTCCAACTATTTTTTAAAGGAATTTATTAATTTGGGAGTGGAAGACTGTTGTGGTTTTGGGAGTGTAGAGAAGAGAATCAGTAGTGTCTGTTAGGTGCAATGGTAAGATAACTTTAGTAACAAATCAAGAAAATGTATATCAGATTGTTGGCTTCTTGCATACTTCTGCTTTGGAGTCTGTGTCATTGCAATCCTTGTGATTATGTAGGTGCCTGGACCATGAACTTTGCCATCCCCAGCCTATGAATAATGGACAAGCCATGGCAGAAGATGCACTAGGGGCACTTTTTGCCTCAGAATTGCAGCACAATACAGATATACTGGGCAGTTGAAGTAGCAGCATCCTTCTCAGCATAATCCCTCATGCACCCAGAACATAGATGTTTAGAGACAGATGCAATCCCTACATCTCCCACCCACTCACTGCTCATTTGCTCCGGAAGGTAGCAAAGAAAACATATTTTCCTTGTCCCTGTATAAATAGACCCCATAACTGTAAAATCTTCAACCTATGAGCACCATGTGCATATGCTTCTGTATACACATTCATACTCCACCTGCTTCTCTCCACATAAGATTCGTGTTAACTCTCTGCAGAACAAAAGAATTTTAAGAAACCCTTAGAGACAAAACAAGGATTGACTAGAATGTTCTTTACTTGTTGTTCACAATTGAAATCAAATTACATATTATGGTCTATGCTTATTTTTATATAGGGATGAACTGCCTGTGCTCAGGACAGGAAGATATTTTTTCACAGGTCAGTGCAGAACTCGGTGCATAGTGCTTTATCTAGATGGATCCTCACCATATCATAGTTTCATGTGCCTTGTCTGCCAGATGACACTTGATGCTTATCTAGAATTGTCTATCAGAGTTGGAGATTAAACTTTTTCAGTCAGAGTTGTTGGTATTATATTCTAATAATCCTTTGACATAGATCAGTGCAAATTAAGAGAAATGAATCTGCAGGGCTCTGGGCTGGTCAGACAGTTGGCTAGAGAAGAAGAAATTGCAGACTTACTTTCCTTTCTGAACAAACCTCAGTGTCTTAGGACAAACATATTAAGTGGTATTCTGCCACCCAAATTGTTTTCATTCAGTTCCAATTTTTGTCCATTATCATCAAATTGTTGATAACAGATGGAGTCTGAACTGCAGAAGTTAACCCAACACAGTTAACCCAACCTATTTTTTTGAGATACATGTATCTGAAATGTCTGAGCAGCTGACACCTCTAATCTCTCTTCTAGCTGCACTCCATCTAGGCTCCTGCTATAGAAGGACTATTCAAAGGGAATGTGCAAAAGGAATTATATATTATTCATTTAATGTGTCAGTTCACCACCTCTAGCTAGCTATGACCTACGCAGCTGTCTATGATGTATACTAGTTGGGGCTGGCTGATGCTGCTCTTCAAAGATGTAATGCTGTGCTTTGCAACACTATGTGTTAGCTTCACATGCCATGACAGTTTTTGTGGGTTAGTTCTACAGATCTTTATGTTATGACCTTCTTTTTTCCTCTTCTTTCTCCTTTCCACCCCAGGACATCTCTGACCACACTGGACTCCAGCGTGAGTGAGCAGGGTTTTCTCTCCCAAAATGATGTCTGGTACAGACATGTCTCTGACAGATGCTGTGTATGAGAGCACAACAGCTCTCACCCAGAGGGTTATTCTGAGCTCAGCAAATCAATGCTGTCTTTGCTGAGAAGCAGGAAGAAAGTCTCCACTGGTAGAGGAGGGGTGAAGCACTCACTAACTTGTCAGATCACATCATCTCATGAATGGATCATGCAAGGCAGCCTCTCTGCAAAAGCAGATTTACTCTCTGCTTCACCATCATGCTAATGATGGGATACTGATTTAACACATCAATACCTGCTTTTTTTCCCTATCCAAGCTATGGGTCCTTTAGGCCAGATGTAACTGGCCAGTACCATTTCATCAATTACTACATACTTGACAGCCATTTAATTTTGTTACTTTGTGCTGCATCTTCTCTCTTCATACACCTTACAATGAAACTGCAGCTCTATTGTTTTTTCCACTAGCAGGCAGACACCACAATTCACAACACAGACTGCTGTAGGACAGATATGAGAGACATGATAATCCTTTTTGCCTTAACTCCTTGTATGCGTGGTGGGAACCACAATCAGAAAAAGTCAGACTTCTATTCCTCAAATTTGCCCTCTCATTTCCATGTATGTCCTCTTGGTTTTAACATGCACCCTCCTCTTCCAGCTTTACTTTTGGAGATCATGAGATCTCTGAAGATTAGTGCTTTTTCAAAGCTATATATATATTGACAGCTCTTTTCTTCCATTGAATGCAAAGGATATGTGCATCCAAAATCTTGTATTTACGCTAAAGCATCTCATTCACTTTCATAGTACTGGCCAGGTAAATCCACTGAGGACAACCAGAAACGTGGAAGCTTGCTTTCCTCAAGCTTCTTGAGTTGCTCCCAGGGCCTGGAAAGCATGGTCACTAGTATTTAGAGGAAGTCATTAACATCTAAGGGTGAGTACGAAAATAACACAAGGAGAAATAAGAGGCAAGAAATCACTTTACTCAAATGGAGTCAGAAAGTCTTTAGAGGAAATGGCTTGAGCTGGCAGGGAGTACTCCAACAGCTGTGGAGGCTTCCTGCCTGCTTCTCAGTGGGAACAACATTGATTCATTGTAAAGCCTTGTGCCTGACAAGCAGGTAAAAAATTGTTGCTGGCTCTAGAAAATCACTTCTGGGTAGAAACGTTGAGTGTGCAATAAACTGCATGACGTGGCACAGTTTAACACACTTAAAAAAAGGAGCGTGGGCTCAAGCACTCTGTAGCATATCATTCTAGATGTAACCATGACACATTATAAAAAGCATGTGATTTCTTTTTCCTCTCTCTTGTAGCTCACGTCGAACCTGAGACAGATGGGGCAAAACCATCCATTGTAATCTGCCATGATGCAGGAGTGGGGAAAAGAGCAAGCCTGCAAAGGCATGAGCTGGGGCATGGGGTAACCCAGGCTCAGGCTTACAGGGGCTGGGTGGTATGTGCTGATCCAGAGCCTGGGGAGCTAGTTGTTTAGCAGAGAGGCTCAGGGCTCCGTTCCTGGGTTCACTTGCAACTGTTAACACTGAATGGCAGGAGCTGTAAATCCTACCCTGTGGCAGAGAGACTCCCTCCACCAGTCAGGCCATCTGGAATAATTCACTAACTGATGTGGATGTCAAAGGTGTCGTAAATCAGAGGAAGGGGAATTGGTGAGGGCCTTCCTTCTGTCTCCCTTCCTTCCAAACCTTACCTGACTGCCACTTCATTAGGGTGCTGATAGCCCACACACTCCATCCTTTACTTTAACATATCTCAAGCGCTTGAGAGGTAGGGCCAGCTTGACTGTTGTGTTTTCAGACATCGTCGTGCTGAGTTGGCCATTTCTGCCTTGGCAGTGCAGAGTTGCTTTCAAATTCACAAAAGCAGGAAAAGTCAGGCACAAATCAGTTTATAGAAGAAAGAAGAGAGCCTTTTGTTGAGTGACTACATGGATGGCTTGCCCATGATCCAAGGAGGTCTGCTGTCCTGTGGAGTCAATGGGTTTCACAGCATCAGTAAAATGACAACCTTACACCTCTGCCAGAGCAGATTGCTTTAAGTGAAATATGCACATTAAGCCTGGGAATGGAGTATGCCTGCAGCCCCATGCATGCTTGGCAGCCCCAAGGGTCACAGTCAATCTACAGAAATCAAAGCAGCCTCCAACTCTGCATTGAGCCAGACTAGCTCTGGATTTAGAATTGCGAAAGGGAGAGTGGAAAGCTGGATACTCATCCCTTACTTATTTCGTGCTCTATGCCAAACACTACTGTGCTGAAACCACAGCTGAGAAATTGTCTTATTTCCTTCATTTATGTCATGCTACTAGTCAATTCAGGACAAATGTTGCTGATCTTAAAGAAGAGTAATGGGAAGTAGCAGAAAAGGAGACCACACAAAATAAAGATATATGTTATTGACAGTGATTTAGCTTTTTAAGGACAATTTTACGTTATCAAAATACCCACACATTGCTTCTTAAAAATACATAACAGAAGACTTTTGATGAAGGGGAGAAAACAAGGAAACAAAAAGTGAGTTTCTTATATGTCAGGAATAAAGCAGAAGAATTTCCTTTTCATCATTAATAGTGTCAATTTAAAATGAAACTGCAACTTCATTGCATCGATTCTTTGGTTTTGTATGTGTGTACAATATACTCCATACAAGGCAACAGGTACATGTGCATCATTTGCAAGATGTGCATTTGCTGCATCATTCATACAAAGCATTTTAAAACTCTGCAGAGCTTAACAAGTCAGCATAATTAATCTACTCTTTAGCAGAAGGAAGATCCCAAGGAGGAAACATAAAACAGCAGCTTCTCTCAGCCAGACTGAACAAATGACAAGGGTTAGGGAATCTTACCTTTCTCTCACATATTCTCACTCCTCCCTCTGCTGCAGGTGCACAGTAGTTTTTTCCTTTTCTGAAATATAGTGTCATAGAGACTCTACCACCGTCACTGATGAGCTCAGCTTTGGTCAGCAGTGTGTCCATCTTGGAGCTGGCTGGTATTGACTCTTCCAGACATGGGAGAAGTTTCTAGCGGCTTCTCACAGAAGCTAACCCTATAGCCCCCCACTCCCACTACCAAAACTTTCCCATTTAAACTCAATACCATTAGCTACTTATGCAAATGTTGTCATAACAAGTGGAGGAATAAGGAGCGCTGAGCACCCCAACCTCACCAACACTCATAGATAAGGGAGAGAGAGAAAGAATTTTTGCTGTAGAATCTTGAAGGTGAATTTCTTCCCAGCGAATGAGAGGGCAGGATGGTATTTGGGCTGCAGACATACAAAGTAATTCATAAATTAGACCACAGTGTTATTTCCAGGGAGTAATTTACTTTATTATAACCTAAATAACCTTTTGGACATGCTTCTTTTTTCCACTGGTTTTAAAAAAATGTTAAGCCTTATGGACATGCCTAAAGTTAAGCGGGATAAATCCAGATTCTGGATTGTGGTCCGTAAGGAGTTCCATGTGACCAGATCCTTCATCAGAACAAGTCTTCTCTTCAGAACAGGCTAACACAAATATGAATATCCACCTTGGTTGTTTGGATCCTTGCTGGGGCAAGATTATAATCAAAATTCTTTTAATTATAATTCCTTGGTTTTAGGAAGAAGCAGCACCACTTTTAGTCAGTCATTACCCTGCTGCTTTAGTAGAAGCCAGCAGCTGTGGCATCACATAAAGGGTAGGATGGGACTGATCAGGTGACTCCATAAGTAGTATCAGTCCTGTAAGAAAGCACATAAAGCCTTCTGGTAGGAGAAAGGACCCATCTTTGCTGCTCCGTAGCTCACATTGCTGTTCCTGTTAAACAGCACTGATTGTTGGCCCACACTTTGCTTCAGAAGAAAGAACCAAACTCTCAGTCAAGTTCTGTCTCTCTCACTGTTTTCTAGCCCACTGTGGATGCTGCACAACACTAGAAAAGTTTCCACTTTTAGGAAGAAAAATATTGAGATCTTATTGAATTTCAGGCATCTTGGACAATGTCTTATCAATCTGTAAGGAACGAGGAAGAGAAGCAGGCAAGAGAGGAATCTTTGAGAATTCATTGAAGCGCAAATGCTAAGCTACCCTCCTTGAGTGTGTTTTATTCCTTGCCAATATGTACAGAGACTGAATGTGGAAGGTGTAGTGCTTTTAAACTCTCCCAAACTTACACATGTATAACAAATGTATAGAAAGCTTAAAAAAAGATGTAAGAGAAATAAACAGGCATCCACGTGTAAGACAAAGGCAACATCCTCAGCAATTCCACCTTGTAAAAAGTCATTCTAGAGCATCAAATGCAATACCATTGAGCCTGCTTTCAAGTCTATCATCGTATTACTACAACCCTGGCTCCCCTCACAATTTCTGTATTATTTCTTATTACAGTACACTCACAGCAGACTATGTCGTATTTTTCACCTAAGTTTGCCAAGGGCTAGAGGCAGCCAACCTTGGCACATGCAGTCATAGTGCTGGATCCACCAGCAAATACTGCCTGGCTGACGGGCTGCCACTCTCACTGTTGAGCAGACCCCGCTGCCAGATAGTCACTGAATGCTCCCAGTTTCTTTCCTAGGCAGTATTTTCACAGGAATCAGACCTGGATCCAAACCAGCTGTCACAGAACTAATGAAGGGGGATGGATGACAGTAAGATTGTGCATTTTGCCCAGGGTTTGTCAATTTTAACTTTGTCCAAATGAAGGAATTCACTTTTCATGGTTCTGAGTTCTTCCTCCTTTTCTGAGAAGCGGAAGAAGATTGTTTTGTGGAAGGTAATATCACATTCTGCTCCCTTGGAAAGGCTTTGTAATTTGCTCTATTAGGAAAATAGTTAGGAATTCTTCCTCCATATACTTCATGTAGTAGTATAAATTTTAATAGGATGGAAAAACTGGATACTTTGCAAAAGCTCTAGCTTACAAATAAAGAGACAGGTCCTTAGCTGTTAAAGATTGCTTGTGCCCCATAAACTTCAGAAGGCAACACCAAATCAGACCTGTGAAGAATCTGAGTCACAAATTTCCATGTAAATCACCACAGTCACAAATTAATGCCTACCTCAGCAGTGCGTCTGCACTAATCCCATGTCAGAGAGGCAGCCAAGTGCTGTGTAGGCAAAGTGTAAACCTTATTGTTTCACACATAAACAAGGCTTTAAACAACTTAATACTTCTCCAATCTGTTTGAATTCATTGTAAAGGATGATTTCTAGCCAGGTCAGTCTCGCTGTGATCCTGTTTGCTCCTAGAGGTCAAGTAGGAGAGGTGCAAATGGAGCAGAGGGATGTAGGAGCTAAGGAAGAGACATAGTGAAGGAGTGTTACCAGTTTACTATGTGGCCTGGCTGCTTTGAACTCTGTGACTCAGTAATCCAAATCTGTTCTTGACAAAAGGCTATTTTAATGAAAAATATAAAACTTTTTAAAGGACAATCTTCAGCTCCGTGCTCAGTTTTAAAAAGCGAGTTTCATGGAGTTGACTTACCACTGACTATTTAATACTAGTGGAAGTTTCAGAACTGTTCAGAAAACAAGCCTTTCCATCTCCGCTGTGCCATGAATCATACCTTTCTAGAGACCGTGTGTTTTCTTATCCCACAAAGGCGTCTGCAATTCATTTGCAAGTGATCACTTAGCAGAATGGAGCCCTGATCTTGAAAGTGCAGTACGATACAAATTAAGGATAATACAATGGCAGGCTTCCTAACTCTTCCTAAAGTATGCAGATATAATCTAGCCTTCTAAAAATTTGGACCAGATTATCAACTGGAACACTCCACGCTGTCTGTATGTCCTTCATATTTAAGAAGGAAAGAATGCTAATCCTGTGATTAATCCCAAGAATTGGGTTCAAGGGGAATCTCAGGCCAGAGGTAGGGTTGGAGATGTCTTACTCAGTAACTGTCAGTTAATATGCCTTAACCTGACAATACCTCCATTCTCCATCAATGAAGGGCAAACAAGAATTCCCATCTCTTTGGCACTGTCTGTTTTATAGCTTTTGTGTTTTTGAAGGGCTTTGGGACTACTAGATAGAAACTGTATATTTGCATAGTCTGTATAGCCCTTTTTGTTGTTTATTTAAAGTTTAAATGGTCCCTTTGGTTACCACATCTATAAAGGTGTCACTTGTCAAAGATACAAAAAGGAGTGATTATTCGGGGGGGCCATTAGGGAGGAAGACATCAAATGGTCCTCAAAGAGCTATACAGAATCAAAATAATGACTTTCTATGGATGGATCCTCAGTAGTTCTATGCTCATTTGAAAATGACAAACTTTTATTTTTCCACTGATTTAGCTTATGGTTTTTTCTATGTTTTTTTCCTAAACAAAGACAGTGAGGTTTAAACTTTCAAAAATCATCAAGGAAAATTGCTCTGGGCAACTCCCAGTAACATGAAGAATTGCAAAGCTAAAACCCAAACACTGGAAAGTCCTGAAAACCTGGCTTAATTATATGCCATAAGCATAAAGGTTTTAATCAAAACCTTGTTATGTGCAATAGCATGAACATAGAACTAAATAAATATGATCTATAGGGAAACTAAAGAGAGACAGTGTCTGTGATTTTGTAGGCACACTGTTTCATAGCTAAACCTACTTGTGCATGCTGGATGATAAATACCTCACACTTTCAAGGAGGCCTGGAAAAAAAAGGCTCTTTGAGAGACGCCTACCAACTCTGTTGCCATAGCAGCTACAAGCACCAGCGATAACCCAGAGCTTCTAGGTTATAATGTACTTGCAACCCTATTAACAAGTCCTACAAAGTAGTCCACATTAGTGATAGATGAAGTCATCTAACAGCTTGGTCACAAAACTTGGAACTGTATCAGAGAAGATCTAGATCCAAGCAAGGTCTGTTTCTGATACATGGTATTCCCACATCTTAGTGATAGTTCTTGAACATTCCTAATACTTTTGAGACAAAAATTTTACCTGAAGCTTTCCGGCTGCCTGTGCATTCAGCTGCTGCAGTCTGTACTTGCAAGTTAGGAAACTGAAGCACAGAGAACTCAGAAAGCTGGGCACAGAGAACTCAAGATCACATGCTATGAATGAAGCATAATTTTTTTTTTTTGCCGTCCCTCATCTGTGTGAATGTTGTTTTCAGTACTCAAGCAGCACCTCTTCTACAAAAATATCATTGACGTATTCTTGTTTCACTTCAAATCTGGGATGGGCCTGTCCTTCTTAATACCTCTCTGGAAGCAGACAAGACAAGGACAAAGCACAGAGGGGCAAAGGTTAAAATTTTTCCTATTGCCTAGCCTCAGATTCACCACTGTGAGGGCATTTCCTACCAGCCATTGGTGTCTAGCACTGTCTTGCCCTACATCATTGAAGGATTGCACTGCATCTGCTTGCTAATGCGTCCCTCCTACCAAAGCCCTGCAGAGGGTCTGGTAGCACCTTCAGCAGCAAAGGTTCTGGAGAAAAGGCACTGCCATCCTACCCCAGGACACTTCAGGCTAAAAGGACACAACTTCCTTGTTACCTTGTCTCTGAATCAACCTTGCCTGTTCAGAAAATGGAGATAATATTTCCTTTTCCTCATTTGTTGTGTGTTCACTGTCCTTGGCTTTTCAGCTCCTTTGAGCAGAAGCTGTCTGCAATGACATGTATGCAGCTTATTTACCATAATCAGGGCATTTTTCAGTTGAAGCATCTCATAGATTTCATAGTGATATTACATTGATAATTAAATAATTGCATAAAGCTGGTATCTCTCAGTTCGATGGGATTTAGGTACAATTTCCTTCGCATATGCAAATAAAGGCGAGAATTTCTGCCAGAAGGCAAATGAGCTCTGGTTCTGGCTCTTGGGTTGTGAGTATGCCATATGTGTAACTTTCCTTCCTGTTTAAGTGACTTTGCTCTTCTGTTGTTCCCCAGGTCCATTACTTCTGTACACATTTTCACACCCAAAAAGTAATTTATTCTTCTGTCAGACACTGCTTTAATGAAAGCATTAATCTGTCACTCTGTATTAGCTCTCCTTTTCTTTAAGGCATCTGGAAATAAACATTCAGATTGTTTGAGTGAGGAAGGAGAACGCAACTTTCCATAAATCTCAAACATCTTGAAATATGTGCCACTGGCATATATTAAAACATTCAATACATCTAAACACAATTTTCACTTCTGGTAATGGACGGTTCTGTGAATGGACTGATCATCTTAACTACTAGACTAGAGAGAGAAACGTTTATTTCACATGGTTTATTATTTATTATTTCAGAATTTTTTGGTGAAATGTGGTGGAACAATCTGTGTTGCAAGCAACGGAATCCAATTCATTATTTATCCAACCTAAAGCAGTCAGTTTTGCTTTTCCTGAGTCTCTCTTAACAGACACTAAAAAATTACTGCTAATCTTTATTCTTTTACTGTAATTGATTAAGGCCTGTCACTGATTCATTACACTAATCATAAAGCAACACCAATATATTACATATAATATATATATATTATATTACATTATATACATATAAAATTAACTTTCTGGGATAATCTGAATCAGGAGAGAGGCTTTTATCTGGACTGGTGCTTTGTGCTATATGGCTGCTTCATTTTTGACTTTGCATCAGAAGCATTGGGTTGGAGTTGTTGAATCATCCAACTTGAGACCAAATAATGTCTTCAATTCACTCACAGGTTTGATAGTATATATATATTTTACCCTGTATGATCTTACTAAGAGTAGGAAACAGGCCTAAAATAAAAGTACATAATATATGCAGAAATGTGAAGTCATGCCAACACTTTTTGGAAATGGATCCAAGATTCCATTTTGGTTAAGATGAGAGGCAGAAACTTCAGTCATTCAGTATTGCCTTAAGGCAGAGTTTAAGCAGAAAAAAATGCTGTGTGATTGCTAAAATGCACAGGCGGGTGATGATGATTTCAGTTCCTCAAATAGCTACGCTGTAGAATAGGGCAGGATAAAGATAGAGTGCTCTGAGATCCCCTGGAGAAGGTATTATCTGTGGGCTGAGTATTTTAATTGCTTTTATGCTGTTGATTTAGAACTTGAAACCTCTGAAGCCGCATCAGTCTTGATATGGCAAAGAGTTTCTGTAAAGAAAAGGGGAAATAGAAAGGAGAATACTCTTCACATTTGTTGTCATTTTCAGTCCCTTCTCTTTAATACCCTTACTTCCTTCTGCCATTCTCCTCCTTGCCCCTCTTTCTATTACCTAAACTTAAAAAGAAAAGCATTTAAAAGTTGGCAGAGAATGTGGGTGGAACTGGTTCAAGGCAAAATATATACCAGGCCAGGCCAATTTTTTCCCTAACACTAAATTATCCTGCACATAGACCATTCAAGAAATTCAAAAAACCTTTTTTTCCTAACTATTATTTTCATGTTAAATCTGCTGAGTTGAAGAGTGTAAGTTTTCAACAGGCTGCAGTGCTCTTCTGGAGAAGAACAGCTGGTATATTTTATGCAGGTAACAGACTTAAAGTGCTCTTTCCAAGGAGAAATGATAGACATTTCTGTAGATTTTTCTGAATGTTTTAAGTAGGTAGTTTTCCGTTTTACCAGTGACATCAGGGAATACCTGGACATGCAGAATCCAGGGCTGATTTTGCTAACTGGACACCTTCTCTTCCCCCTTCCTCCAGATTAGGTAAAATAAGTAAATTTTAATTCTGTGCCAGAGAATGTATTAAAGACTGCCCACCCCCACCCCCCAGATGCTGCTTGCTAAAAATTACTGGTAGGATTAAACTTTAAATATCTCCCATGAAGACTCTGCTTAATCATCCAGCAGTACTGTTTTCAGCTGCTTGAATTTCCTTACCTTTAGAGCTCTCCTTTTGCTACTTAACCTGCATTTTCCAGGAGCAGCTTAAACCTATTGTGACGCACTTTGCCTTTGATATCTAATGAGAATAATAGGTTTCTAGTGCACAAGGAAGACAACCCTGGTGTTCAGCTGGCCTGAGGGCTGCCCCTGAGAGTACAGACACAGCTATTATCTTTCCTGTGAAGAATTTACTGCTCCATAGCTCCAGGAAACATGCAGTAAAATGTTCAATTAAAGTGGATTACATGTTCTTTGCTGGTCAGCGGTAATACCTAGGCTTGAAAATGTATTAAAGGATGCAAGAAAGAATGCTGTTCTGTTACAAACCTCGGAGTGATGTTGTTTATGCTTGTGGATGCATTTTCCCTGTATATTCCTTTGTGAACTTCCCTGGGAGAAATCCAGTTTCTGCTTTTACTACAAATATTATATCCTGTAGAAAATTCGGTCTGAATATCCTTGCATTGCAACAACTTAGTCTGAGCAGGGGGTGTATTTACTTCCATATTCCTTTATGGCACTTCGGTTTTTGTTATGTGCATCTAGTTCTTTCATTGTTTGCCAGTAACTGCTCTTGCAAATATCTCGGCCTCAAAATCTTTCAAGACTGAGTTATCCAGGTAGCTCAAATTCCTTTGTTCTCATCCAAGGTGGGTTCAGTTCTGACACATCATAAGAAAGTTGTGAGATAACTGAACACCGCTGCAGTCCATGCTTTTATTTCCTGCTGTAGCCAGGTGACAATAGTTTGGGTTGCAAATGTTGTAGTTACTCTATGGTAGGGATTGCTCTACATTGGCTCTCATAACAATTATTGCTGGAGGGAAAGAACATGGTGAGTGTTAGACTGGAAGAAATAAAGCTCTCTTGGAGCAAGTCCCTGAGAGACTTTCGATTTATTCAAGTTCAGTGTTTAAGGAAGTCATTACAATGAGATATCCCAAAAAGTAGCTCAGCAGAAAAATGTATTTAACTGAAAGCCATTGTATTCAGATCTCGGGGCAGACACAGTGCACTATGTTAATTCATGAATTACAGCTATTTGTTTAATCTCCTTATTTCCTCCTTTCAGCCTGGCATCGTTCATTCTTTTGCTTCCAGACACACAGGGCTATGCAGGTCCATTATATTCACCCAAAAGCCCAGCAGAAGCCTGCCAGCACATCCTTCCACTGCTTCAGGCTTTCCAAATGCAAGAAGTGACTGCAGTTCTTGCTCTAGAGGAACTGCTTAGAAAAACAGCTCCTCGCTTTACTTTATCACCGTCTGGAAAACCCTCCTGATTCACAAGCTGACACAGAAGCTCAATTGAATTCTTACCCAGTCTCTCTCTTTGTCATTTTTAGCTAAAACCTCCTCAGGAATAAGTGTCCTCACACTAAAGTAAACCTACCAGCCAATGTTGCTGTGTCTCGGCATGGGGCGATATACAGAGCTAGCTCGGTTTCCTCCTCCTCCAAACTGAAATCTCAGCTGGATACCAGCAGACATGAGCTTTTTTAAAATCCCCTCAATATCAGAGGTGCACCCTTTATATGGAACTGGCAGCTGCTCCTGTATGAATTCTTACACATTTTAAGGTGTCTTTTGAGTGGTACGAAAGTTGGAAAAAATCCCATGGATGATAACTATTGCAAGGGTTCTGAACATTCCCATTACAGCCTGTTACCACCACCATCTTTTCAAAGGGATGTTCCACATTCCATTATAAACCTGCAGCTTAAGGCTGGAGGACACATCTTAAAAGACCTGCAAACACTATGTAATCAGTTATGGCTTCACTTAATAGAATGGTGGTTACACACAGCACTTTGCTTTTTAAGTCAGTGATGGAGCCACAGATTTACTAAGTATACTTGTGTAAGTGTTTGTGTGTGTGTGTGTGTGCGTGTCTAGGAAACGAGAGGAGTGAGTACTCTTATGGGAGGTAAGTGGTGGGCATCACTTTTATTTTTAAGTATTGTTTCTATGGGTAACAGTTCTCAAGTTGAGGTAACACTTCTGAAGTTGTTTAGAATTATTTTACCCAAACCCAATAAAACGTAATTAAAGAAAAATATTTCCTTTAAAATTTTTTCTTATACTCCAAGAAATCTCACTCTTACTCTTCCAGATTGATCTTTCTGCATATGTAAAAGTAACAAATAACTGAATTATGTACTCTGCAGAGGTCAATTTTTGAGAACACTTCTATTCTAAGTGGAAGGAGAATGTACATTCACTTCCACTAATTATTGCCTAGCTTCTTGAAAAGTGTGAATTGTAAGGATGAGTAGCATGATCCAGAAAAATCTTATCACACTTAGGAAAAGAAACAATAGCTGCTACAGAGGATTTCTCCTTCTTTCTTCAGCAAATTGAGCTTATCAGAGCTGGAATTATTTGCACTGATGTGACTACCATGATATGGCTGAGCACAGTTTTCAGTGCTGGGACTTAAACTGAGTTTATAGAAGATCCTTTTATTGTTGATGCCCTGTATCTCCCCTGTATCTGTGGAAGTGGGAGGGAAATTTTTATACTATATTCATCACATTGATTTAAGCTAATAAAGTACCTCTGCGAGATCCTACAGTGTTACAGGAGTATATATAAGCTCATGAGTCTCAGAGTCACTGTTTTGCTAGAGAATGATGTGATGCTGTCATTACTAACCTTAGTATAACAGGAGAAATACATGACCAAGAAGTCATAGTGCCAGGGTCAGCTCCCATGGGAGATGAACCAGATTTTTTGAGGGAAGAGGCAGCTTAGACACAGGGTATGCATATCCAGAACAGACTATATTTGCATAAACTGTGCTAGCATCTAGTTCAGTAAGTTCTTTATAACACTACAGTGAGATGTTATTGTAGCATTAGTTAAATACTGCATTTTCTCTTAGCATGAGTTATCACAACATCAAGCCATTAGTATCAGCTAATGGAAACCAAGCACTATGACACCACAAGCTATCGTAACACTTCCTGGAAAACACATATGATATTTCCAGAGGGCATCCTAAGCTACTTTTTTAAACTGCTTTGCATTCCAGGAAAGAAACACCACAAGCAATAAACCCTTGTAAACATTTTTTTAATAGCTATAATTTCAGAATAAGGAGGAGAAAAAGAATAATAAAAAAAGAAATAATCTCAGTATATGAGCTTTGTTCTTGAGCTGCGATCTGCTGGAGTGCTCTATACTAATACTAAGGAATTCTGTTTTCGCAAGCCACGTAGCCGAAAGGTGGAAAAGAAGAGAGATTTGGAAGAGGCTTTCACTGGGTGGTCTGCAGTTGCAGCATCTTTGGAAATAGCTTGCTTGCAAAAGAGGCATTTCAGATTTATAAACCCAGAGTGATTTCAAACTGCTACCAAGCATGTGGTGTTTGCAGTCTGCTGCCTTAAGACCCACAACCACGAGAAGAGGTGAGACACAAGTGAACAAAGTGGTACCAAAGAGCAGAGCGAACAGGTAACACAGCGTGTTTTGGACTGTTGCAAATGTTGGATTTCCTCGTAAACAAAAATATTCCCACAAAACCAGAAGCATAAGGAAGAAGAATCAAATCTGTGTGGAAATTTAGAGACATTAGTTTGAGGGCAGAGAGTCCTTACTATTTGATGGGAAGTGGACAGAAGGGCTTGAGGAACTGGAAACAAATGAGGTGTAGGTGTCAGGGATAACAGGAATATCAACTTTTAAAGGTATTTGATGACCCCTGACATACTTGTACAATGAATAGCTTTAAAGACCTGGGCAGAACATCTGGCTTCTCTCTTTGAAGGAAACTATGCCTGAATGCCATCAACCCTCCTAAGACAAAAGCATTCTGCAAGAAATACATGAATGGTTTCCAGCAAAAAAAACAGGGAGGTAGAGAAAATCTACCACCTTACTTAGATATAGGAAGCTTTGGAGGGTGTCTAGGAAGACTCATTTAGAGTTCTTGGCTGGTATGGCCTGGAAGGAGAAATGGGCATAAGGATGGATAAATGAACATTGGTACTCTTTTGGTTGAGCAGCCCTGCTTCTTTTGTTTGCATTGGAAGTAAAGTCAGTCTGGGGGACTCTGTTAGTCCACATCCACAAAGAACAAAACAGAATAGAGGTTTTGTAACTGCCCCCTGACAGTAGGCCATGAGGGACTACGATATGAGATGCTGCCTAAGGCAGCCTCAGGTTACATGAGCTAATAAAATTTTGCTTACTGAAAGCATCGATACTATTATTGTGCAACATCTGTTTCAGGCTTTCTGAACAGACTGCTGAGAATAGGAGACTTAGCCCTGAGAAATGCTTCTGCATTCCAGGAACTCCTGGGGAAAGGATCAAGTGAAGTCAGCAGTGGTTGGTTCCTCTGCTGAAGTTATTGCCTTTTGAAGCTATGAGGGAGTACAAGTGTCTAGCGACTCAGAGTATGTTAACACTGATCAAAACGTGAGTCATGAACATTGGTCAAAAATTGAGAATTAGAGAGAAAATACTTGAAGAGGTTGTGAGTTTAGTGAGGACCTCATCCATCCTTCTGTCCCTGATCCCAGTTCCTGTGTTCCTGAATTCAGTTCCTGAATTAAGTTCCTGAATCCAGCTCCCATCTGCTGCTGACTCCAGCCTTGGACCTTTCCCCATTCCTGCCCTGCAGCGTCAGTGTCATGCAGTCATTTGGGGTTCAGTTTTGTGTATGTATTTTATTACCATCTTATTAATACTATCTTTTCCTTTTTATTATTATTATTGTTGTTTAATTGAAGCTGGTTTAGTTTTAGTTTTAGTTTCCAAAGCACAGGTCTTTCTCATTTCCCCTTCCCTTCTCCCTAGGAAGGTGGGAATCACAACTGCCCTGCATTCAGGATCCAACGAGGCCAGGAAGGGGTTAAACTGTAATGCTTTCAAAATGGAGTAATCTCAACATATCAGCTTATGAGCTGGTTTTATGAAGCATAGTACCTCTATTGCAAACCTCCAATGCAGCACTGATCAAGGTCCTTTTCTTCTCCAGGGGTGTTCTCCCACCACCGTATTTTGTCCACTTCCCTAGCTTAGCTTGCAAGCCCTTTGGGCCAGAATTCTCTGTTACTGCAAGGCCAGTGATACCCTTGTCAAAACTGTTTTCCAGGCACCAGCCTCCTACAAATAATGGTGCACAGTACAGCACAATGCAGTTACAAATCTGCACTCTGTGCAAAGAGCTTATGTTAAGCTCTTTAATTAAGACATATGGGCCCTTATCCACAGCTTAGAGAAGCCAGTGGAAACACTGTCTCGTAGGCTGGGTGACAAGATGGTGATGAAGCAGATTTTATTTTAAGGAATCTTTTTTTCTATTTAGGGATTCTGTCAGGCTTTCGGGAAGAGCTGTGCTACAAAAAGGCATGAAAACGAAGAAGTGGGAAAATTAATAAAGTAAAAAAGAGTATATCAAGTGTTATCAATGGGCTTAAACTGAGATGTGAAAAAAAATTACAAGCAGTACAAATGAGATTTATGTTAGTGGGTCACTTTTTTGATTTTTTTTTGGTTGCATTTTTTTTTAAGGATCTACTCAAAACCCACATAAATACTCTCCTCTTATGGAATAGATGGTACTGATGGACACAAGGAAAAGAGAACCTGACTCCAAATAATATAATTTCAAGTGAATTATAAGAAATAATTATAATATCAGAATAGTACTGAAGGTACATATTGATGAACAGTAGAGAAAAATGACAGTATGCTTTTGGAGTGAGTAGCTGGCTGGACAACTATACGTAGATATTTACTATTTGTTTATGCAACAGTTTGCCTGTTAACAGGAGAATATTGATTCCTCTGGCTTTGCAAATCAGTGTCGTTAAGTGCTCTGGCCAGAAATTAATAACACAGCAAGACAAAAATGAAGTTGTCAAGGAATGAGTCTGGCCCTAAATGTTCGCTGGGCAGAGGGAAGCATTTTTCTTGCTCGCAAGATGACATTCAGGCACCCAGTTTCCTGTCTTGCAAGGTATATGGTAGAGGCTCTGAAAATAAAACATACAGTAAGCATGGTCTGTTGTAACCCAGACAATTATAGGCATCACAACAATAAATTTTTAAACAGTTAGGTAATATATAATAAATAAAAGATGAACAGGAAAGCACTCACAGCTACTCCCCTAATGCATCTGGAAAGTAATTAACTTTTTTTCCTCCGTTAAGAATGTAATGTATTATACCCTGGCAAAGGAGGAGCCTGGCTGTGCATCCCTGATGAGAATTTATCTGAGGTCAGACTTAGAGGGAACAGATCTGCCATCTATCCTGCTGGAGCGCAGCATGCCTCCAGCATCCTTCCCCTGTACTCGGCATTGGTGAGGCCACACCTTGAGTATTGTGTTCAGCTCTGGGCCCCTAAGTTCAAGAAAGATATTGAGGTGCTGGAGTGGGTCCAGAGAAGAGCAACAAAACTGGTGAAGCGACTTGAGCACAAGTCCTATGAAGAGAGGCTGAGGGAGCTGGGGTCGTTTAGCCTGGAGAAGAGGAGGCTCAGGGGTGACCTCATCACTCTCTACAACTTTCTGAAAGGAGGTTGTAGACAGGTGGGAGTCGGACTCTTCTCCCAGGTAACCAGGAGCAGAACAAGGGGGCACGAGCTTAGACTCTGCCGGGGAAGGTTTAAGCTTGATATCAGAAAACAGTTCTTCACAGAGCGAGTAACCAGGCATTGGAATGGCCTGCCCAGAGAGGTGGTAGATTCACCATCCCTGGAGGTTTTTAAAATAAGACTGGATGTGGCACTTAGTGCCATGATCTAGTAATCATGATAGTGTTGGATTGAGGGTTGGACTTGATGATCTTGGGGGTCTCTTCCAACCCAGATAATTCTATGATTCTATGATCGCTCCCCAGCTGACCACTGCTGAGCAGCAAGGTGCCATAGTAGACAGGGGGTGCAGGGATCAGGGTAGCCCCTGATGGGTGGCCCTGCCCTGCCGAGGAACATGTCAGGCTTCTGCTGCATGAAGGAGAACCATAGAATCGTAGAATGGTTTTGGTTGGAAGGGACCTTACAGATCATCCAGTTCCAACCCCCCTGCTCTGGGCAATGTTCACAACCCCCTACCAAGGACTAAAAGGAAAATAATAATGGCAGGAAGGGAATTACAGACACATTTACAAGCTGATGTGTCTCTCCTGGGGCTTTTGGCATGTGGTGAAGCCTAAATCTTCTTATAGCAGGGGCTGGCACAGATGCCTAATTGATAGAACACATGACTGGCATTCGTCTGAGGACTTCTCTTGGCTCTGCCATTTCCTTACAGCTCTGCCATTTCCAACCACCATCAGGCTGCAGCCATGCTGGCAGCTCCCCGGAGCACAGTGCTGGAAAATTCTTGTGGTAGGGGCAGCAGGACAGGGTCTGACAACCCAGGTCCATTAAACCTCCAGCCAGGAGCAGATGGGGGCACTTAGGAAGCCTCAGCACTGGGCATCTGGTCCCTCCCTGAGTTAGGGCCAGGCCAAGGCTGGGGCTGACATGGAGCAGTCAAGACTGCCATGAAGTTCATTCAGCTTATTTGAGCCTCTGGCAGTCTGAGCTCTTGGTCACATGGAGTCTAATTGAGGTCTTCTGAGGCAGAGCAGTTGTGTCTGCACTGGAACACTATATGTTCTCTGGGAGCAGGAAGAATTCCTCAAGTATCTGTTGTCAGAGCCCAGTTCAATGGAAACTCCTGCGGCTGGTTTAAAAGGAGGGAGCTTGCCAATATGAGTCTTGCATTGACAACAAATAGCAGAAAATTGCTGTGCTCTGAGGTGTATTGCAAAATCAATTACTGCTGGGATGTTTTGGAGAATGGAGATGTTGCTGAGAGGCAACTTTTAGGACAGTAAGAAACCTAATTTCATTTATTTTTTTCTTAGTTGATCTCATTGACTGCTTTTGCTTTAGAATTGATGATGCTTGTAGTCCATTGTCAAAGATGTAAGTGGTCAAGGTGATTGATTAGAATTAATGTAGATTAAAAAAAATCACATTAAATAAAAATTAAAGCATATACTGTACAAAACTCTAGCTGCTGATTTTTTAGCAGACAATCTTGTAAAGCTGGTTACAAGGGAATAACGTATTTGGTGGGTTGTTTTCCCTTTTCTGATTTGTATGGAGTAGATACAGGCCATTGCTCCATTGTTCCTCACTTCCTGGTCTAAACCAGCTGCCATCACACGTCGTTTCACCTACACTGAAAGAAACCAACTCACAACCCGATACTTACGGGGTTGATTAATTCCTAGAAACATCTGGTAGAGCCAAGCTGTTATTAGAAATGAACTTTTGACATGATTTGCAGACACAGTCGTACAAAGAGTAATCCTGGACTGCATCCTGAGCAAGACACCCTAACCCAGATTCCTAGCTGCAGCTGAGCAGCCACATAGAGCCATGCCCCAAAAAGCAGAGGCCTGATCTCAGTTCTCTCTATGCTAGCCCAGTCCTGTAGCAGTAGTTAGAGCAGCCTGTTCAAGCTGCCAACAGAGAGTGAGGTCTCCAGAGGACACAAATGCCCTAGTCATGACCCCTCCATTCAGTTGTGCTAAAAAAAGTAGTCAGCAGGAAAAAAGGAGTTTGAGAAAGTGCTAAATCAGCTTTGAGCTCCTGGGATATGTCCCGTTTGCTGGCTAGGCTCACTGTATAGTCTCACCATGTTGGTATAGCTGAAGGTGTAGGTCTGACAATCTTTTAATAAAGCAGATGGAAGCAAGGTGATGACTTGCATAGACAGGACTCTTGCAAAATACAGTGTCAGAGCATTCCTGCAGGTGTGCATAAGGTACTCTTGTTCTTCTGTTTCTGCTATCTTTTTGCTGATGTTTATTGTGATCCTAAAACAAATCCATAGAAGATGACAGCCTGCTCTTAAAACTGTGTTCACAGGATTCCTCCTGAACCCACCACATGATTCGGTCTGTATATAACTGCCTAGTTCTTGCTCTGCATATTCAAACTACACATAAATATGGCCTTAGAAAGAACACTGGTAATATCGCAAAATTCACCCTGAAAAGGTAAGAAATGCTTAGGTCCATTCTCCCTCTTCTGTGTTTATATATTTTAAGGTATGATCTGCACTCATGTAGTCACATATTGTTTGCTGTATGGGGAATGGTCTAATTCAGCCCCACAAATTTGGAACTGTCCTGTGGCTCCTTTAGTCATGTATGTACCTTTGTCTCAGACATCTTTGCCTTGCTATCTTGGGTATTCCACAGTAACATTTCTGACAGCAAAAAAGCCTAACTGGTGCACTTCATGTAAGGGTAGCCACAAGGGCATTTCCAATGGCTGATTTCTCAAATTACTCAGTACCCATTTATGCTGCTTACTATTGCATTTAAAAATCGATCCCCAATCATGCCTAAATGACACAGAAGAAATCTGTGGTCATGGAGTCTCCACAAAGCCTTTTTGCTGCTTCCTTCCTTTCTACATCTAAGCACCTCCATTGTGCTGTAATGGTTGTTTTGCCTCTGACTCATTTTCTTTCTTCTGAGAATGGCAATTGCAGCACCCTAGGAAAGGAAAAGCAGATGAAGTTCAGTAGTGTCTTGAATTAAGCTGTTTTTTGGGCCTTTAACAGAATAACCCTTCTCCAAATACCTTTTATTTGACTATATTTTTCTTTAAAATTCTTTCCTGATTTACACTGTATGTACCAAGTTGGTTGTAATTGAATATAAAATAATTAACATACAGTAACTATCTTCTCTTCCCTATTGTGACAATATCCCCTGGCACTAGTGAAAGCACCAGCAAGGAAGCTTGACATTCTAAAACCCCTTTTATTTCCCAAAGAAAAAAAGGTATTTAGGTTATAATTAAATTCAAAAGTGCCCACAGTGGACTCCAGAGGCCATATTCACTTTTCATGTACATAGATCCTCTCCAGTTGACTAAGATCTGCATTTGAATCACAAATTAATTGATTTGCAGCTTTGGTCTGAGACGCCAGTGCCTTTTACTTTCTTTATTAGAGAAAAGCTTATTTTCATCAAGTTTCTTTGCTACAGCTGTTGCAGATACCTTCTCATTTGAAGTTCCTTACAGCATTCATGTTATGATCATTTTCTGGAAAAATGTCATTATCTCTGTCTTTGAAACTCTTGGAACATTCAACTCCATTTTAGTTCTTAGGCAAGCTAGTATAGATAAAATTGTTTCCAGAGCTCCAAAAATATTTCCATACCTGTATATTTTCCAATTAATTCCATAAAAGATTAGGAGGAATTTAAAATTTTCCAGTGACCTTGGAGCACTAGGAGCAGTTCCTTCCCTGTTGCACCAGATGATTGCCTCCTGAGATTTCAGCCAAAATTCAGAAGGGACGCACAAGGTTGACATAAATTCTATTTGTTCTATTTATATTCATAAATATTTCCCAAAGGCCAGTCTCCCTTCCAAATACTTTCTTACTCTCCTGGAGGTACTTGACCACAATCTAAAATCCATAAAGAATGAAAGCGGATCTTGCAGAACAGTAAAATATAGAGACAAGGAAGAGGTTTCCCCCAGCAGCATGTCAGTGGTTCAAGAAAAGAAACTATTCTGAATTCTATTTCTGATTGTGATGGTCATCCCATAAGCAACCTTGTTCATCTCACCTCCTGTTTCTCTGTATCACAATTAAGACCATAAGGGAGGTTATACTGGGCCAAACCAGAAGTCCATCTATCCATGTATGCTGTATCTGATGTCAAACAGTAATTGCAACTTGAGCACAAAAAAGGAACAGGGCAAATGGGAAATAGGGACTTTTTAGGCCTGAAGTGAATTGGCATCTTGTTGTTTAGTAACCATGTACAGAGCTTTCATTTGTGAGCTTGTCTAATTGCTTTGTTAACGAGTTTATACTCTTGGCTTCTGCAACACCCTGTGGCAATAAGCTCTGTTGTTTAATTATGCGCTGTATGGACAACTCTGCCTGTTGTTTCTTTTAAAATCTTAGTTTGACAGTTTCGTTTGAAAGCCACTACTTGTGTGGTATAATTTTGCTCTTTTCAGAATTGCCTATGGTTTTGAAAATCACTCGTATCTTATGCTTTTTCTACATTGAAGATAACTACTCCATTTAGTTTCTTAACAGCAGTAATCTGTGTTGCCATTTTTAGTATTGTTTTTTGTTCTTTTCTGTTTATTAAGAAGACTGGAACTTGTAAAATTTGGGTGCATCACTGCTTTATTTGCTGACTTAAAGATATGCTTTGCTTTCCTTTTGTGTTTGAAGGGTTTTTTTCTGTTTGTTCTTGCTTTTCTCTTTCTCTGCTAACAACTTCTAGCTCTCTGTATGACTGCCTCTGAACAGTGAGCCATTGTCACAGAGCAAATGACCCAATCTGAACACCTAGTCCATTGAAAGACAGCGTCTTTATATATAGGCAGGATTATTTTCCTACATGTGCATTACGTTTTCAGCTGACAGAAAGATAATTTCACCTGTTGTTTTATTGCCCATCAGTCAGTGTCAAGCCATCCTCCTGCAAGTCTTCACAGACAATTTTAGGTTTTACTACTCCTTAGCAAAGGTTTCACAATTCCTTTTTGCTCTCCTTTCCAGACCATTCATTAGCACATTACAGAGCACAAGTTCCAGCACAGATCTTGGTGGCAACCCCTTGCATCGTTTTCTTCACTGTGATAACAGAGTATTTATTCTCTGGGTTTTTTTCTGCTGTTTAATTATGTTTCATCACATGGGAAGAACTTGACCCTTCTAACTTGCTATTGAATTTCTTAATGTATTTTTGGGGAGAGAATTTTCAAGCATGTTTTATTAATGACTTCATCACATATGCATTGATATTAATGCTTGGCTCCATTGTAGTGAGGTTGTAGTAAAGAAACTCCTAAGACGTAAGAAACCTAAAAATTTTCAGTGTTTACACAGATGTTCAATAGCTCCATAAGTGTTGAATTATATGGAATATGGTGCCTCTGAGATGTGTTAGCCTTTTTTCTTGCTGCATATGTCTGGAAGTGAGTGTCTATTGGAATGCGTGTCTGCCATTCAGATTGTTTCCCATGCTAAAGAATTTTTGAAAATCTTGGCTGGTTTCAACCAAATTTGGCAGAGGTATAAAAGTCTGTAAAAACCCAGATCTTCCAGAACTAGGAAGACAGGAGGGCTGGTGAAGGGTCGAGGTGTCATAGTGCTGCCATGAAAGCATTATTTTAACATGAGCACACGTTAGAGAACCTTGTTAGACATCAGAGACTTAGAGAAACAGAAGAAGAAGGCTGGAAGGAGCAGATGGTATGGAAAAAATCTGCAGCTGTACTGCAGCTGTAGGGAAAATATTCAGTCAGATCTTATGACAAATTAGACACCAGAGAATGAAATAATCAGTAATAAAAGGCTTTGAAACAATACTTTGGTCACTCATAGACCATCTTATCTGATAGCAATAATTGTTCAAAGTCTTTATTGTAAATAAGTCAGCTCAATACTCTACCAGCAGAGGCAGCTGGCAGTCTATATTTACACCCCTGATTTAACAATTTAGAAGACATCTATCAATTTAAAAAAAAAAATAAGTGAAAGTGGAGAATTGCCAGGAAAAAAAATGTATCAGCTTTTTTTTACATTTTGCTTTGTGAGAGAAACTGATCTATGAAAATAAAACTGCCTGCAAAGCCTAAGTATTATAGGACTGTGGATAATAAAAATAAGAAAATCGAGAGAAAATTGCCAGTTCAGCACATGATCAGATCAACATCTGTTGTTTGAGGAAAGCTGAGTCACATAGGTCAAACTAGTCCTATAAACTACTGATGTAATTGTGACGATGATAGTAAGCAAATTTAAAGTAACTAAAACCTTACAGTGTCTTCACTCTGCTGTATTCCCTTATCTGGTGTACCTTTTGACTTCATTCTTGCTGCTTACATATGAAACAAGAGTGCACCAGTGGTTTTCTCTTTAATTGTAAGAAATCACTACAAACCCATAAACTGATGTTATATTGCAAATTCCAGAGTTATATGCATAAGTACTTGGCTCACTTTAATAAGCATCTATCAGTCATGGCCACTGAAAACTGAAAGGACCTTGGCAAAGCTAATACTTCTTAATGAAATTTTATTTCAGTGAAAAATGCAGATTCTGTGACGCTGAAATGCTTACTCATTCATCTCAGTTTCAATAAAACATTTTTCTCCATAACAAGGGTCAAATATATAATTTTAAAATTTTGAAACAAAACACTTTGATTTTTGTTTTATAAACAGCTTCTTATTTGGAAAGAAAGCCAGATTTTCATTAGAGATTTTTTAACAGGTTTTAACTTCAAAACTGCTGATTTCATTTTCAGCCTGTAAAAAAAAGATTAAAATATATATTTGCTAAAAAAATCATCGGCTAGAGATGATAAATTTTACACTTGCCAAGGACTTGGAAAAAAGTTATTTGCATATATCTAGAATTCAGAGCTCTTGAAATCATGTCATTTTAAAGTTCTTCTTTTGATTTTAGGAATTTTTCTTCAGATCTCTCAAACTAAAATAAGAAGATGTAGAGTCACTGAAATGCTCAGAATTCTACATACACCTGCACAACACAGAAGGATCTTCCTAAGAGAAGAATTTTTAACTTGTAACTAGAAATGGACACAGTGCACAGTAAATATGTTGTCACAGTCAGTGAACAGCCTGTTAACATAATGGTATAAAGAAATGAATGTGTTTTTGAGTACACAAATACAGCTACAGTGTTCTTGTATGTATGTTGTATTCTGTCTTCATAATGTTCCAAAACATTTTCTATGATGTGGCTCTGAGTGAAACTGCAACCCTGTCCAGGAAGCATAAAAGATATCATCCTGCAAACAAAATATTCTTTCAAGGAACTGATCTTCATTAGTCAGGCAGATTTTTCCATCACGACCGGTGAGCTTTGCCCACCTGTGACATATCATGCTGCAGATACATGTGGTAAGCTGCCTGCCATTCATGTTTTAAGCTTCCTGCAGTGGCACATGGTAACAACAGCCTGTTTTGCATCTTGCTTTTAGTGTGCCTTGTCTCCTTCCCCTCTCTGAGCGAGGATTTTTTTACTCTGTCTTTTTCTTGTTCTCGTTCTTTTTCCGCTGAGGCTTTGGCTCTTGATTTCTCTTGTTCTGCTGCTTTTGCTGTTGAGAAATCATCACTGGTCCTCAACAGCTGTAGAGAAGGCTCAGAGAAGCTGCCATGTCTTTCTAGCACTTGTCCCTGCATCCAATGACGGAGACATAGGCATATGAACTTTCACACTATGAGTGCAATCTCCTTACCAAAGCGGGAAGGCAGTACTACAGTGTACCCTGGTGTACTCTGTCCTTTAAAGGGTCTTCGGAGGATCATAGGTAGGATTTTGAAAAGTGTTGGATGAATAATTAATTTTTGCTTTAGTTCCCAAACTGAGACACTCTGGATGAGAAATGAGAAAGAAAATTTTGGATTAATGTGCAAACAGTTCATTATATACCAAAGGAAACGCTATGTTGAGATTGGAGTTTAAAGCCCCTTCAAATAATAAGGGCAATATTTAAACAAAACAAATGTGATTTTGAAATGGAAGAATATCAAAATACTGTGTTTAAAAAGACCAGACAGAATATATTTATATTCTTAAGAGAATCCCCCTTTTTTTTTTCTTACTGAAACCATTTATCACATTTATCTAAGGGTTTACAGACAGATTGTCCACCCCAAAAAAATCTTTCATTTTTGATTAATTTACTTTTCACCTGCTTAAATGCAGATAACGTACAGCCAACACATTTTTAAAATACCACTCTTCCCCAGCAGAATTCAAAAGGCTTCAACCCACTTTACATGCGGAGTGTGGCACACAGCCGCAAGGACACTGAGTATTTGCAATCAGCAAAGGGAGCTCTGCTGATGACATTGATTGTATCTGGGCAATTGCAACCATGATTTTCAGTGTAGGCAGTATATAAAACACAATTATGACTTCATGCCTTTTTTATTTAATTTTTCACTTCCCCGGTGTACTTAAAGTTTCTGCTCATTATTTTATTCAGAATAGGTTGATTGAGGAAGTTGGTGGTAGAACATGGCCAGCAGAGTCTCTCCTCTTTTCTGTCTTTTGCTTGTTGCACATACTGAGTATCTTTGTGGTGCTTCAGATGCTCTGTCATACTCAACACACTTCTATCTTGAAAGTGAAATGGAAGGATTTTCAAACATTTCTCTGCATTCAAAAATGGCAGTAGTAAAACTGGATCCGAGGAATTAAACCCGTTACCACATACCTAACCAAAAGATAGGCTTTGGGTGGTGGTCGCTTATGGATTCTCTGCAACGAAGAGTTCTGAAGAGCCTTCTTGCCAATATGCTGAATGCTAATAAAGCATCATCAGGCTCCATGCTGACTCTGAAGAGAAAAGACTAAACAATCTCTCCTGTAACATCTTAAATACATTTAGCAGCTGCATGCACCAGCTCTGACTGAAATCTTCTGGTTTACAGCATACTTATCTATCTCATGCTCTTACAGGCTGGTGAGATTCAGCCTTGACTCCCTGCCAGGCACAATATGAAAAATTCTATAATTATCAATCCGGTGATGGCATTTAAAAGCAAATGCATTATCATGCACAGAAATAATCCGATGTCACCTACAGCAAGTTCCACTACAAGGACTGTCACTTTGTTTGACTATAACTCTGGCTTTATTATTTAAACCTCTTCCATCAGCAGACTCCTCCTGTCAAAAAAATATTTTTTTATTCATAAAATGGCATGTGCCTGCCAACATACCTAAAGGTCATATAATGTCAGAGTCATTATTTTCAAGTCACCTACACTCATGAGTCCTGCTTTGCAAGGGTAGCTATCAAAACAATAATAAACAGAGAACACTTGTGGTGCTGCATGAAAATTCGTGTCCTATCATTTGAGAAGAAGCACAAAATAGAAGCAGAAATATTCCTTCCCACTCCTCCTCCTCTCACAAATGTGCAACGACTGTATTCAGCATATTTTTATAATAAATGTAATTAATATCCTGAACCTCTCTTTACCAATAATTTTTTCTCCTTGACCCACTTGATAATCCAAGACAATGCTTTTATAAACCAGATCACCCATTGCAGAGTTGCAGACCCCAATGCTTTACCCTGTCATGGATCAAAAAGATTAAAAGCAAGTTTTAAAAGCACATGTTATGATATTGAGTCCAGTAATTCCAGCCCGTCTGCTTCAGCTCAGATTTGGAAATTAAGCAAAGATTAATGTTTTGAATGGCATCTGAATTAATGTTCTGTCAACTCCTTGTGGAGACAAGGGTTGCTGTTTTCCATTTGTTTTGTTGGGTTTAGTTTCCATAATCCAGATAGTTTTTAATCACTGTTTGCAACATAAGGAAATCCATGGTCCATCTGCAATCCTGAGCACTGTTAAAACTAAAACATTGTTAAAACTAAACACTGTTAAAACACTGTTAAAACTAAAACTTAAAACTGGATGCTGTTGAAGTAGAGATCTGTGATGACCAGGTTGAGTGCCTATGGGTAAGGGTCAGAGGGGCAGTCAGGTTTGACCTCCTGTTTGGAGTATGTTACAGACCACCTGACCAGGAGGAGGATTTGGATCTTCTATTGTTTAAACAGCTAGAGGTTGCCTCTAAATCGGCTGCCCTTGTTCTCTTAGGAGACTTTAACCTTCCAGATATCTGCTGGGAACATAACACTGCTGAGAGGAGGCAGTTCAGGAGGTTCCTAGAGTCTATTGACGACTGCTTTCTGTCACAGCTGGTGAGTGAGCCCACCAGGGATGAGGCTCTTCTTGACCTGCTGTCTACAAACAAAGAAGGGCTGGTGGGTGATGTTGTTGTTGGAGGCTGTCTGGGGTGTAGTGATCATGAGATAATTGAGTTCTCTCTAAACAACGTAATAAGAAAAGCCAGAGGATGTATCGTTGGAAAGAAGGGGACGTAAGCCACGTCATGTTCAAGGATGTTGTTAAGTTGTGTAGGAGGAAAATCAGGGAAGCAAAAGCCCAGCTGGAGCTCAAATTGGCCACTTCTGTTAAGAATAATAAGAAGAGTTTTTATGAATATATCAATGGTAGAAAGAAGGGTGGCCGCGACCTCCACTCCTTGTTGGGTGTGGAGGGAAATATAGCAACCAAAGATGCAGAGAAGGCTGAGGTACTTAATGCCTTCTTTGCCTCAGTTTTCAACAGCAAGGATGTCAGCTTGCTTCACAGTTGGCCCTCTGAAGTGGTTGATGGGGGCAGGGTGAAATACGGCCCTCCTGCAATCCATGAGGAGGAAGTTAGAGACCTGCTGAGCCGCTTGGACCCTCATAAGTCTATGGGGCCGGATGGGATCCATCCTAGGGTGCTGAGAGAGCTGGTGGATGAGCTTGCTAAACCGCTCTCCATCATCTTTCAGCAGTCCTGGGTCACTGGAGAGGTCCTGGAAGACTGGAAGTTGGCCATTGTGACGCCCATCCACAAGAAGGGCCGTAAGGATGATCCAGGTAATTACAGACCTGTCAGCCTGACCTCGGTCCCAGGTAAAATCATGGAGCAGATAATCCTGGGTGAAATCATGTGGCACCTGCAGAACAGCCAAGAGATCAGGCCCAGCCAGCATGGGTTTAGGAGGGTTAGGTCCTGCCTGACCAACCTGATCTCCTTTTATGACCATTTGACTCGCCTGGTGGATGAGAGGAAGGCTGTGGATGTGGTATACCTGGACTTTAGCAAGGCCTTTGACACTGTTTCCCACAGTAGACTCCTAGGGAAGTTGGCAGCCCGTGGCTTAGATGGGAGCACTCTGTGCTGGGTCAGGAATTGGCTGGATGGCCGAGCCGAAAGAGTGGTGGTGAATGGTGTCTCATCCAGTTGGCGGCCGGTCACCAGTGGTGTCCCCCAGGGATCGGTGTTGGGTCCCGTCCTGTTTAATATCTTTATTGATGATCTGGATGAGGGGATTGAGTCCATCATCAGCAAGTTTGCAGATGATACCAAGCTGGGAGGAAGGGTTGATCTGTTAGAGGGTAGGATGGCCCTGCAGAGGGACCTGGACAGATTGGAGAGATGGGCTGATTCTAATGGGATGATGTTTAATAAGTCCAAATGTCGGGTACTTCATTTTGGACACAACAATCCCGTGCAGAGCTACAGACTGGGGACAGAGAGGCTGGAGAGTTGTCAGGCAAAAAAGGACCTGGGAGTGCTGGTTGACAGGAAGCTCAACATGAGCCAGCAGTGTGCCCAGGTGGCCAAGAAGGCCAATGGCATTCTGGCCTGCATCAGGAATAGTGTAGTAAGCAGGACCAGAGAAGTTATCGTCCCCCTGTACTCGGCACTGGTCAGGCCTCATCTTGAATATTGTGTACAGTTCTGGGCCCCCCAGTTTGGGAAAGATGTTAGGATACTGGAATGTGTTCAGAAGAGGGCAACGAAGATGGTGAAGGGGCTGGAGCACAAGCCCTATGAGGAGCGACTGAGGGAGTTGGGGCTGTTTAGTCTAAAGAAGAGGAGGCTCGGGGGAAACCTCATTGCTCTCTACAACTACCTAAAAGGAGGTTGTAGTCAGGCAGGGGTTGGTCTCTTCTCTCAGGTGACCAGTGACAGAACTAGAGGGCATGGACTCAAGCTTCGTCAGGGAAAGTTTAGGCTTGATGTGAGGAAAAAGTTCTTCACTGAAAGGGTGATTGGTCATTGGAATGGGCTGCCCAAGGAGGTGGTGCAGTCGCCGACCGTGGAAGTGTTTAAGGGGAGACTGGATGAGGCACTGAGTGCCATGGTTTAGATGATGTTTGGTGTTAGTGTGGGTGTTGGTGTTAGTGTTGGGTTATAGGTTGGACTTGATGATCTCAGAGGTCCTTTCCAACCTTATGACTCTGTGATACTGTGATAATATTTCCAGCCACACTGAAGGTGGGAGCCAGGGGTCATTTGTTCAACAGGTTGACGTGACTAACATAGATCAAGTTAACTTTAAGACTGATTACATTTATTTGCTGACCTGGATCTTCTGTAGATTGAGACATACTTCTACCTTCACCTTTTTTTAGCCTCCCACTTTCCTTGCCTTAAAAAAATGAATTGGTTAACAGATGAAGGCAACTGGAAAGCTTCACTTTTCACCTCTCTGTTTTCTTTTTCTCAGTGACAAAAGCAGTGAAGGAAGAAAGGGTCTGAGATGAAAGAAATAACTATCCTGTGCTTTCCTCAGCCAGCTGTACCATATCTTACCCCTTCCTTGTGTTGATGTCTAGCACTAGTCTTAATATACCTTGTATGATATCAGCCCAGTGGTAAAACAAGAAGACAGGCTTTAAATTTATGTATTGAGAGCTGACCAGGTTTATCAGGGATGAGATGCATCCAATGCTCTGTATAAGCTTCAGTCAACAAAAAGCAATTTCTCCTTGTATTACTGTGAATTATTTACTACAACATTTTGAACCGACATCCAGATTTTCCCCCCCTCTGCTCAGAGTTTCATTGCAATGAAAAGAAGTAAATGAATAGCAGGAGAGAAGAAATAAATCCCATTGAAATGCACTGGCTGATAAAATAATTGTCTTTGAAACAATGCCTTACGCAAGAATAATTGTATCATTTGTTACGGTGCTGTATGGATGTACTTAGGACCCTCTCTGACTATGGCAGAGATGTGGAAAGTAAAACTCCGGCCAGAGCATCCACAGGGCTATGGGACTTTATTTATAGGTTGTTGATGAAGATACACCTCAATGACCAGCTCTGAAGGTAGGGTTTTGAATCCTTCCTATAAACTGTGGAGGTTTTTAGAGCTAAGATATTGGACACAGGCACACACATACATGCAAAGACACACAGACCAGAGGGGAAAGTCTTCCCCAATACCAAGCGAGTGAGGGCATCATGTCTTTGTCACAGACAACACTGTGCATCTTGTGTTCTGCCCCTTAGTCAGAGTTGAGAACATGTCCCTATCTGCCTCCCACACATAAGTGTTAGGGAGGAGGGATACCTAACTCCTGAAAAGAAATGCCTATTACTCACTGTCTCAGCACCAGAGGTAGCTCAGAGAGAAGTGAGTTTAAACCTTCCTATACAGGAAATAGTTCCTTTCCACAAGTTATGTCCAGTTCTAGTATCGGATTGCAGATGTGAATCTCCCTCTTTGAGTCTACATCTCAGGAGTTCCCAAACTCCTGCACTGCCTTAGCTTTCATTTTAAGCAGTGTCAAATGAAGTTCAGAAGCTAAGGACAGTTCCATATGTGTGATATTTGGGCCAGCTTATCCTTTCTCTTCAAAAACTTGCATTTTCTCCCAATCCAGTTTTCTCCTCAATGAAAATTTGGGTTGGTTGTTAGAACATTTTCTACAGACTCTGGATCTTGCCATTAATGCCATTGCTGAATCTAACATAAGTGTCAATTGAATTTCACCTTCATTTCTAAAGAAGACAGCAGGTCTCACTGTGCAGCAAAGGAAGATAAGGAAAATGGCCCTTATGAAAATTATTGCATAAAATTCTGCCTGAGCAAATTATTAAATGAACAGAGTATCCATGCATTTTTGACAGGATGAAAACTTATTTGGACAAGGAAGCGTAAATCTGAGCTGAGTGATTACCACAAGCAACCATGTGAGAAAAGGGTACAGCCAGAGACACAAAGCTGTAGCAGCAGACAGTCAGGAATGAGAAGTGAGCGACAAGCTGAAATGCACGGCTCTACACACAACACAGCCAGAGACGGGCCTGTGACAAGCTGGTAGTGCCATACTTGCGAAGATCAATTCTGATGGAAGCAGCCTGAAAGCTTTAGGGACACACTTTCTGCAGTTGTTTTGCTTGCTTACACATGCTAAGGTCTAGGCATCTGCAAAGTAGGTTGTGGCTGAAAGCATCAGTGACTCCACCACCAATTTTCCCCACCGATGGCCAGACTTTTTCCAATAAGATATTAACGTCCAAGGTGGCAGCAAAATGTGACAGGGCAACCCCTACATCAGCAGCACGCCTTCTCCTTCTCCCTGCAACAGTAGAAGCAAAAGTCTTATTCTCTCTATCTCTCCTTGGAAGTCTGATCCTTTTCCACAGAGGGGCAACTTCCAAGTCTAAATGGCAAAACTCTGCATTTAGCCTGGGCCAAGTGCTTTTTCCATGGTGGAATCCAGGGATGTGAGCCTGGGCCGTGTTTTGTCAGATTGGCCCTGACTGACTACATGATCCTGTTACTGGAAAGCTACACACACTTTCTTGTCCCTTAGCCACATACTTCTTCTCTTTGGGAAAAGCCTTTAATGAAGGATTTTCGCAGTGGAAGGGGGAGATGGCAAGAGAAAATCTTCAGAGAATAAAAGGCTACTGTGAGTAATCAATGTAGATGGTATAAACAAATGTTTGGGGCAGCGTGAGTTTTAGTTTGAGAGAAAAGTAGGAAATCGTTTCTCTGTGCATAAAGGGAGAAACACGTTTGTTCCTGCAGCATGAAAAGACATGGAGGTTCTGCTCTATTGTTCTCTGTGCTGATGATCTGCACCTCTGCAGATCAATCCCACAGCACCTGTATGGTGGGGCTGGAGCAGTAGGACCAGGAGCAGTCCCATACCCTGGCAGGATGGGATGCAGAGTGGTTGTGCCCCATAGAGTCCGCTTTGGGCTGCCCCTGGACACTAGTCCTAGAACTTTTTGACCAGCATCATCCACATGCAGAGCCTGAAAATGGGACACTCTTGGTTATCTGTGCTCTCCAGTGCCAGAGCCTCTTATGGATGCTCAAGCATTCAATGGATTTATCCTTAACTGTTGAGTAATAAACATAACTGCTAGAGAGTTTGGATGCTACAGATGCAGGCATGCCCAGCTTGCCTCCTTTGCTTTGATTTCCAAACACCAAAGGAAGGAGCAAGCCTCTCTGTCAGCTCACAAAGGCAATGAAAACCTTCAACCATTCATTAGCAATGCTCCCGTGAACAGACATGTGAGTCTGCCTTACTTAGGTAAGCCCACTTGAAAATACAGTAAAAATGAAAGAGAAATGTCAAGCTGATAATTACTGTGCAGTTCAAAAATCATGCCTTGTTGATGAGGCCTTAGTTAAAGGAACAGCCCTGGGGAAAGGCTCTCAACCAGCTTAATACACTCACTCTCTGAATTTCCACATCTGTTTTGGTATATGCTATGCAAGCACTGTTTAGCCTGTTTAAACTGAGGTGGCATAGTGTACATGTTCTATTCACTTGAAACTTTAGATCTAGTCACATTTGTAGGTCTGTCCTAGCTGAACGAAAACAGCTTCTTTCCTTATAGAGGCAGACACAGGGTGCAAAAACACTTGCAGTCACCTAGCTGCTTGTTCTAGCACCTCCACTGGTATCCATCATTTGCCCACGACATTCATTTACTTTCCTGAGAGATGAAAAAAAAATATTTCTGGACACCATTACCTCATTCAGTGTGAGGTACAGGAGGTCTCTAGGAAGAAACACAGTAATACCAGGTCTTAGACAGGCCAGACAAACATATAAATCTGAACTGTCATTAGAAAGTGATCACTTTCCTTCCGTTCCCTGTCCTCCAAATTGTACCTATTCACAAAAATCCAGAAGGAAAATTCATAGAAATAGGAGTGTAGTGGATTGACTTTGGGATTTTTCAGATGTTCCTTAAAAAAATGGCCTTCACAGGTCTTCCTTAACAGCGGAGGTCAGGATCCACGGAAATATTCCATATCTTCCTTTAACGTAACATAACATATAAATAAGGTGTAGATAAGAGAGTTCGCTCTCTTCTTCTTCCGGCAAGCTGGTGAGCAGGAGCGCCGTTGCTGCTGGTCCTGTCTGGAGCTGAGGCCTGCAGCAGCTGCCGTTGTCTGCCCACACTTCATGGGGAAAGTCCTGGGTCGGATTTAGCTGTTCTGCTTTCCTCAAGGGAAGTGGTGAAATTTTGCTAGTTCTTTACTTTGTTAGTTACTGGGTGTTATAGTTGTGTGCCGGGTGTTATATAGATCCTTTTTGTCCTTTTTCCCATTTTCCCTTCCCTTTTCCCTTTCTTGGGAGTTTTCCATGATATCCTTACTGTATGTAGTTCTTTGTATTTAGAAAAATATAGAAATATATATATATATAGTGTGATTTCAGTTTCTTCCATATTTTTTTCCTTTGAAAGGGGGGGGAAGGTTTGGGAGAGAGGCAGACTGAGCTGTTGGAGAGCTTGCGAAAGCTAACTCAAACCAGCTCAAGGAGTCTCTCCATAGATAAAAACTCGAAGATTGTGATCTGATGTAAAGGAACTGCAGAAATATGGCCTTGTGAGTGCCATTTGACTTTATATTTTACACAGAACCTGAATCCTTCTTCCAGCTTTTAAAGGAGATACGGCTTAAATGTAAAAGTTGTGAAACAAGGACATTTAATGAATAAATGTAGTGGTGCTCTGAAGCAGAACTACCACAATAAGCAAAACAAACAGCCTTACTATCCCATTGAAATTAAAACTACACAGCAAAATTGACTTGGGGTAGGCAGGGCTACACTGAAGAAGGCATGTGGTTACCTTCTTGGCTGTTCCACATGCAAGGCAAGGAGCACACACGCCTTTTTTTAGAGAACGCCGAGAATCAATTGTCTCCTGAAATAAATGCTGCTGCGTTGCTTCAGATGTGTTACTGGTATATCGAAAAGAATTAACATCCTGCCTCTACTCACACAAAGAGAGAAGTCTTGTTTGATGCCAAATGGCCAAGTGCACTGATACAGAAATAATGTCTTGGCAGCCAGCAGGAGTGAAAAGGAGCCAAATTACATCATTCATTCTCCTTTCAGTGGAGATAGAAGACTCTATTTACTACTTTGGCAATAGCCAGCACCACAGCTGCCTCTGGTCACATGTGAACGGAACAGAGGAAAGGCAACAAAAAAATAATCAAACTCTGCAAGCCTAGGGAACATCTCTGCAAGATGCCTCGTACCTGGTGCAACAGGGTGCTATCCGAGGAGGACTCAGGAAGGCTCCTTTCTGGTCCCAATGTCTGCTGCATGACCTCAGCCTGTCACTTCACCTCTTTTCTTTCCTCCTGCTCTTGGTCCTGTTTATTTGGCTCACATGCTTTTGAGGGCAGAGATTGACATACTGTGTAAACTCTGTGCTTAGCACAGCACTCTGACAGCCTCATCTGGGTCCTATAGGCACTCCTGCAGGAGAATATAAACAACAGCAGCTGTACTCCTGCTAAGAAAGAGAATGCATTCAAAGAGCCAAAAAGGGGTAGGTTTTCAAACAGACCAGATAGATGTGTAAGATGGGAATTAACGCCACTCCAGAGCATCTTTAGCTATGCAAATGCCTGATGGAGTACAAATGCAATGATAAGAAGTCACCAGTATGGCTAGAATGAGCAGCAGAAACAGTTTAGTTTAAAAACTTTTTAAGCAGAAACTATCAAGGAGAGGAACTGTATTAATATGAGCAAGTAAGGATAAATGCCTCTATGAATGATTGCCAGATTCGTTTTTATGGGGAAAGCCCTACTCCATGAATAAAGCTACAGGACATTGAAAAAAATGGAGAACAAGTATTTAACTCTGTAACCCAACAAGTTTTAAGGTTTGTCCGGTTTCTGTCACCAGAAAGCTCAAGCCTATCTGTCTGACAGCGTTTTCTTGCATGCTTCAAGCAACTGATGATTATCAAACACAGAAGAGGGTTGACCCTATCTTAATTTAAAATGTATGCTCGAGTGATACCACCTGATTCTTGTTCCTTAAGCAAGCCCATGCAGAGTAGTAGTATAATAAACAATAAATGTGGTAAAAAAAAGACTAAAAATAACCCCGAAAACCAAAGCCCTTCTCTCAGGATGGAATACAGTGCAAATTTGTGAAATTTTTGTTACATATACTTCAACAAAACCTGTTAAAAACCTGAAGGAGTTGGTTTCTTAGAGAGTTATTTTACTTCTAAAATTAACTTTAAAGAAAGAAGCTGAGGACACCCTTATCCGTCCTTTCTCTACAGAACAGAACCACAACTTCATTAAGAGAATCACTGTATTTTGTAACTAAATGAGATTCTTTCTTACTGGCAGGCATATTCTTCTCACTAAACAAAGAAACTACACACAAAAACGTTCCAAAGGGAGATGTCCTTAAAAAAAGCCATTGTAACATCATCAGACTGCAGAGTCTGCCAGCAGTTATGACTTTGCGGAAGAAAATAAAAGACTGACAGGAGTTAGGAAGCAAGCTAGATGCATGTGACAAAAAAATCTGTTCTCTTGACCTTTTCATTTCTCAGTTAATGCCTGTGAGTTTCTGCTTGTTACCAAGCAATTGTTTTGGTGTTTTGTTGTTTTTGTTTTGTTTCCTGTGTTCAAAAGTCATACTGCTGCCCTCCAACTCCTGCACCAGGGAACTGAGTTTAGGGATATGGCAGCACCCACAGACTTGGTTCCAGTGGAATTCAAAGTATCTCACCAATAATTGGAGCCGTGGAGAATAAAGCCTTGAAGGCTTTCTCTCAAAGGCAATGGGCTTACTGCTCATCTCCTGGTGTGCTTGTCTGTGACTGCAAGCCTGACTGGGCCCATTAGGCCTGAGATGAAGAACTGCCTAAAAGACAAATGTGAAAAATCACTGCATTAAACCACCAGGAGATTCAAATGCCTCTGCGGGCAGGAGCCAACAAGGCTGCTGATCCGTAAGGAAATATTCGGACACTGATCCAAGAACTGTATTCTTGCTTGGAGTTTGACTGGGAGAGGAAAGGGGTAATAAGATCTGGCAAGTGATGATAACAGAAGGCATAGTGGGGAAAAGGAAAAAACATGAGTGAGCTGAGGATGTAGATGGTGGTCTGGGATCCAGTGTAGTGCTGTCTGTCATGTTTTACTTCTCTCCTTTAAGATACCCAAAACCAAAATGGAAAAGCGTGCTAGAGGTAAAGCCCCAAGTAGGATTTTTATGACGGACTTCTTTTTGCCCTTGTACATGGCAGATTATTAATTGTTGTGTTTCAATTACCAAATAGAAGAGCAAGAATTAACTAGATGGTGAACATTTCCAATAATATATAAATTTAAAGATAGGCAAAATTCACTCAAGTTGTCAAGTGTGAGTTAGGTGTCAGGTGTGAGCTTGGTGTTCTCATTCTTCACGGTCAGTTGAAAGAGAGGCAGCTGCACAAGGATTTTCTTCCCAACTACAGTAGACATCATTTCACTCAAAAGAAACTATTCTGGGTGAAATGTTATACTTCAATACATCTGTAGTTAAAGAGATGAATCTCTCATGAGGTCACTGCCAACCTGCAGAGTTGTGACTTGGTCTGACCCCATGACTTCATTATAGCTTGCAAACAACAACCCACCTCAGCCTTGCTTCAAACTCTCCCCAAACATCTAAATTCTGCAAAACGTGTTTACAGCATTTTTGAGAGATTAGCTGACCTGAGCTCTGACATTCATGGCAGAAGAGAAGTCCAGAATAAGAAATGTCTCTCAGCAAATTCCATATTGAAGTGTGTCTGTCTGTTTCATCAAAAACTTTTATCATGCTGACAACCTCAGTTGTGAGTATTTGATTGGAAAAGATCAACTGCCTTCAGGCAATGTAGACCCAAATCAGTTAGGGATTTAAATCTAATTCTGAGACAATCAGTGGCTTCCTGTTTATTTTGGCTGATTCTCGAATGGTTCCATGAATGTGAAATCAATATTAAACTCTACTCAGAAGTCAGCTGCTAGCTTGTGCAGTCTGTAGCACTCCGGTATTTTGCGATGCCAGCATAAAATTCCCCTAGTAAATGGACTGAATCATCCTCACAAGTTTTCTGGTATATAAAAACAGATGGAAGATACGATTGGTATAATCTACAAGTGATGAATAAACACACCATACAAGCAAATGTGTACTTACCTTATCAAGCTCAAAATATTATTTTCCATTTATGGACAGGTCAAGGGCTTCTGTTTCAAGGACCAAGTTATAAATTTTGTGTAGACCCTAGCTAACATCAAGCCTCATCAATACCATTTTCTTCATTCTCCCAGAATGATTTATGGATGCGTGTATAAATTTTTGTTAAGCAACATAGCCCTCATGTGCAGTGAAAGACTGTCTTGACTACTGAAATTTTACCATGATGCTATTCCAGCAGGGTTTGTTAGTAATTTCAGAAGATATTTGAGTATTTTCTACATGCTGAAGATGCTGCGATACAGGAGGCAACTTCTCTTTACCAGCTCCTGTAATCAGGTCAAGTGATGAGCAAAAGGTGTTAAAAGAGACGCTTTATTCTCTTTATTTCTACAATCATTTATTTCAGAGCTTTATTTTTTTATTTCAAGGCATAAGACTTTTTCTGTATGATATTCAGAAGACCATAAAGACAGTCCAAACCTTGAAGTATCTTTAAACAACCTGGACAAGGGACAATTCATTGTGTTTACGCAAAAAAAAGATTACTGGGGTAAAGCAATTAAATTGTTAAAGGAATCTATAGACTGAGTATCAAAAATTAATTTACGCTCACTCCTGACCTTATTTTTCCTGTACCCAGTGAAGCAAGAACACTATGGTTCCTCAGGTCCTCACTCTCCACTACCCCAAAGTTTCACCACAGAGTCAGAAGGGTCATCCCTACCAACTTTTCCAGAGCTTTATCTCACACATCTTCACAAAGCAGGATGGTCTGTCCCTATACATTGATGTTTTTCAAATAACAATCACCGCCTTCTCTGCAGATGCTGTGCCTGAATTAAAACGACACTGGAACCCATGGAGGGTAGAAAATTCATTAATGCATTTGAGTGAAATTGCTGGTTTATGGAATGTAATTTCACATATGGGTAACTACACTATCTATGGAGCTCATGGTTGAAACAATTTAAAGCACTTCTCACCCTAACTCAAAAGATAAACTCCTTTTTATGAGCTTCCTGGCTTCCTTTAGCCTATATTAAGCACAAATATATAATGTGAACAACAGTCTTGTAAGTTAGATCATCAAGTGGAGCTGAAGAAAGATTTACTGTTGTAAAAACATAGTTCTCTTCAGGGTGATATGCAGTGTCTTGCCATTTCAGAAACATAATCTGAGGTATCAACAAACTCGCAGTTGACTTGCAAGGTATCTTCTATTATAGTGTACTGATTTTAAAATATTTGAGAGAGACTCATACTTTGTGGAAATATTTCCCATCTCCAACTGGTGTGAAGCATGACTGGCAAGTAAGAACTTATCTTCTCTGCAGAGAAAATAACACAAGTGTACTCTACTGCAAAACCCACAAGGGTTATATGAATAATTTGCAAACCTCAAATTAAAGGCACATTTTAGTGTGATATTAAAAACAAGGTGCTTTATCTCACTTTGGTTAATCAAAGGTCTTAAGTTTCTCCCTTCAAATCAGTTGTCCGGTGTCCAATACCTGGGTTTCAATCATTCATTCAAACTGGGTCTTCTGAAAAAGGTGTTTCTTATCTGATTCACTTTATCAATTGTATGCTGCATTCAGAAGATCCTATCAAGCCATAGGCATGTTTTATATTATTGAAATTACACTCCTAATACTCATATCAATTATGGTTTGGGATTTATGTTTAGTATAGATGTTAATGCAGTCTGACTTTCCCATTTTTACTTCTGCAAGTACAGTTTATTGAGCCATAAATAGTAACATTAGAGCTATCAAGCATAAACATCAATACTTGACAGCACTGTGTAATTTAAGAGTTACATGCACTTAAATTTGGTTATAGCACTTTCTGAAAGCTTGCATCTTGACTGCAGACTGCAGCTCAACAGAAATTCTGGGCTTTGGAAGCAGTAGGCTGTCAAGTAATACAGTACTAACATCTTGAAATAAGCTTCTCAGAAGGACTGGGGAATATGCAGCAGATGATTGGGACATTAAAAATGCGTGATTTTTTTTTTTTCTATAAACACTCTTTGTGCATGCAGTAATGCTTTTTCCCCACATCTCAGTCAGTTTGGATTAAATTTGCTTTTGGGGTTTTAATAATTCCAGAGACATAGAGGTAAATGGACGGGAAGGAACCTCAATAGGCTACCCATGCTGTCCGTATTCCAAGTTCAGCTGCTTGTAGGCCTTCCTTAATGATCAGCTTGAGTCTAACATTCTCCAGTGATAGGAACGCTACACTCCATTGGTAAGTTATTCCTTTGATGTGCTGTTCAGTGTGTTAGAAACTCCTAGCTTATTGCATGAAACCAGGAGTAACTGGTAAGCAATGGTATGTGGTTCGGGAAAGAGACTGCATACATGATGAGACCTGGCCAAACAAAAACTTGTTTGATTTCAAACAGATATTGTTTAGGTGAATCATAAAACAAGTACATTCCTGAAAGTAAAAGCTCACAAAGCAAGAATGCCTATTGCTCATTTAAAATACAGTTAGCAGTGCAGGTGGAATTGTCTAAAGGCTCAGTCACTAATACAAGCTTTTTATCTCAACTTGCTGTGGACACAGACAAGGTAAACTAGAAGGAGTTATCCTCTAGAAGTGTTGTTCTATCCCCTTTTGCTCCAGAGGGAACACCAGTTCTTGACCTAAATGCCTCACTTACATGACGCTGCATAAGGTGAACCTCAGTTTTAGCGTATGCAAAAGAACAGAGGAGGCCTGACATTTGTCATCGTAACAAGGAGCGCACATTTAGGTTTCTGAATATCAATGGATGTACAGTGTTGCATTCAATTTTAGGTTCAATATACTAGTGTTTTACTATTTCTTGTTGAAGACAGAAGCTTTGTGTTGCTTTGGTTCAGTGAGTCTCCTGACAAAGACAGATGCCTGAACTTACCAAAAGGGGCTACCTCTAGCAAAAAGAGGTAAAGACCACACTTAGAACTGTCAAACACTTATGAATCTTTTAGTTCTTTAAAGTATAAACCTGACCATGCTCTATAACTATCTCAATGAGCTCTTGAGCTCATAGCCATATATCTTATAAAGCTTTTTTCCTATTTGTATTTGGTATTCTGGTTTTGTTAGGATTTGTGATTGTAGTCAAGTATGCATCTAAATAGCCTGAGAAATTTAATGATGCAAGTAAGGGGGAATCACATCCTATTGCATCTGCCCTTAAACATAGAGTCTAGTCTGCCATTTACAAAAATTTCTGCCTTTCTATCAGAAAATTGACACAACCCACCCTTACACTGAAAAGACTTACTGAACACTGTACTTGCTGTATATTTCTGTGAGTCTATCCAGAAAAAAATATTGCTACAAAATGACATTAGTATTATTTGTTTATTTAAACATCCTCTAAAAGAGTGAGAACGAAACATTTTGTACTAATAAAAAGAGATCTCCCAGCACTAATAGTGATTTAAAATTACTTATCCACAGTCAAGAATTTCCCACATCAGTCAACTGGAGCTGAAAATGCTTTGAACAAACCACACTGACCCAAATCTGACAGCTTTGTGGCCCTGGGGAAATCCCAGCTAATAATTTCAGTGACAGTCTCTTGGTGTTTTCCAGCTTAGAAAAGCCTGCAGGGAATGGAGGTATGGCCAAAAAGGACAGATTCCTGAAGTATCCCTATCAAAAAAGGCACCCTTGACAACATAGATGAAGGAATGCATTTGTGGATGTTCAATGGTTCCATAAAATCAGTTTTGGAAATATTTGTGGGATCAGATGCATTTTTTTCCTCTCTTAATTGATTTTCCCTAGATTGTGGGGAATACACCAACATTTTAGGATTTTCTTTTCTCTTAAGATTCTAAAATGCAGCTGGCAGTAATCTCAGCAACACACTAATCTGGCTAACTTTGACCTCCCTTTAATGTGTTTTAGATTTCAGTAGTACTCATCTAATTTTAGCCAATCTGACCAAGTTAAAATAAATATGGCACAGACCATGAAGGGAACTATTCATTTACCAGCATGAGGCAGCTACTTTCAGGACAGATGTTTGTTGTGGGAAAGTTAATGATCAAACAAAATTGTCAGCAAAAAAATGCAGAGAGTTTCTGTTAAAGCATTATCAGTGGTATGTGAAAAGGTAAATTATTAAAAAAGTAAATAAAAATTTCCTGGTTTATATTCTCTTTACAAAAAATGAATGAGACTTGAGGTTTTGCCTGCAGCTGTGCAGGTGACACAGCCTTGGTTCTCACCCACTCACACACCTTCATTTCACCTGATGGCTAGAAAAGAAGATTGAAGTAGCTGGAAATGAGAATTAACACCTTGCTGTTACTTAGCAGGTAACCTACTTGCTGGCAGGTTCAAACCACTTTACAGAAGCCATGAGCATTGTTACCTCCATTTTACCCACGTGGAGTCCAGAGCTCAGCAAACACAAAATGTGTGTAAGGGCAGACAGCAAGTTGGTAGGAGAAGCAGGAGGAAGCCAAGGTCTGCAACAGTAGATTAATGCAATCATGGGGTGATGGACAATACTGTCCATCCTCTCAAAAAGGGTTCATTTATGTGCCAGCGTACTCCAGGTGGAAGCTCTGAAAAGCTGACCTGTCCATAGGCTTAGGGGTTTCCTTCAGGTGTTCAGGATTCATTTTCTCACATGTCATGTCTTTTCCTTTATTTTCTCTGCTGCCATCATTGCCCCCTAGACATAGTAGCTTGTTTTTTCCCTGTTTAGCGTTCACCCCACTTAGATATCTATCAAGAGAAACTATACTTCCTGTCATCCTCATTCTGAAAAATCATTCAAGCCAGGTTCTTCTAGTATCACTTCTTGTATTATGTGCTCCACTTTTTTAACCATCTTAATAGCCCTTGTCAATCATGCACTCTACTTTAAAATAATCTTTTTTTTTTTTTTTAACCTGAGTGACCAAATTATACTCCACCTGCCAGCAGTGTACATGTACATCCCTCTCTCTGCAGGAAACAATTCACCAAATCCATCCTGGGTTTCCAAGGTCTTTGCCTTTTCTGTCATGTCGACAGCCTGTATACAAGGTTACATCCTGTCTTTTCTCTTGCTCTTCCATCCTCATACAAGAGTCAATAATAGAAGGCATATAATGATAGCAGATGTTGTTATAACTCTGATATCCGCATATTATTTTGCACTTTGTGCTGTGAGACTAACCCAGTTTCTAATGCTCTGTCCTTAAATTCTATCTGTAAAATATTCTGAATGCCCGGTCTGTACCTAGAATGTGTCATCAGCAAGTCAGGTTAGTACACTCTCACTTTTTGTGTGCAATAAATCAAGATAGTCCTTGAAGAAATCCATTCCTTCCAGACCAAGATGTCTCATTATTTCTTTGCTTTCTTAGGGAAAATAGTGATTGTATCCACCATTAAGGAGTCATGGATATGTGCATGCTTGTGTGTGTGAGAGAGGGGGAAATGAGGCAGAATCTGGAGTGTTTGTTTTCACATTGATAATCATTTGGAACTAATGGACAAGCATTCACAGTAAGAAGCACAACAGCAAAATCTTAAGGTAACTGTGCTTCTGCAGTCAGAGCAAGGTAGAAAAATAATGTGACTTCAATATAGGCTAACTGCAGCAGTGCGTGGTAGTGTTATCATTAACAAAGGACATTAGTAGCCTAGACACAAAGCAAGAGAGGGAATGAAAAATGAGAAGGTAAGAAATAAACAGTCAGTTTGGAAAAGGTTTTTTTTCCCAGAGAGATGCATCACAAGGGGAATAAGATCTTTAAAGGAAGAAAAATATCATGAAAAACTTGTGATCTCAGAAAAGTGAGGATCTTTTACAAATATTAAGCTTATCAGCAACATGCCTCACTATCTTCTGCATGGAGGCATTGTAAGAACAAAGGAGGCACTGCATTAAATTAAAATGTATATAAATGAGGTTTTAGAACAACTCAACGAACTGCATTGTTAGGGTAGGGTTCATTTGGCTGTTTCCATCTAAAATTTAGGAAACTGAACTGTGCTTATCGTGTAAGCATTTAAAAGAGAGAGAGAGAAGGAGAGAAACATCATATGGAGTAATCAATATCTAACTAACTCGAGTAAGGAGAATTTTCCACTGGAAGTGCCTATCGGTTACGCTTGACTATGGTGTTAGATGAGACACACACACTTTTTACGCAATTAAAATAAACCTGGGCCTATGTGAAAAACAGAGATCAAATTCTATGCATCAGACAGTCCTAAAGTAAATTCTGTACAAAATTACTGAACTATTAAGGGTCAAGTTGGTTTTGGTACCTAGGAGTAAAAATTGTACTAAAGGCTTGAAGAGTTATCATTAGTATTATTGATCAAGAAGCTTGCTTTCTGGACCATAACAATAATTTGAAATTCTAATAAAAAAAGGAAAAAAAAAAGAAAAAATACAACTAAGAAATACTAAGGAAAAGCCAGAGTGGCTTTTGAGAATGTTACACAATTCTCAGAAGAAGTGAGGAGCAAAAAACTTTACAGCTGATACTGTCTGCTTGGATTGCCAAAAAAAAGTAATGAGAGCCTCTGTTAAAGGGACTTATGAAAATTAAATATTCACAGCATAAATGGCAATGACCAAAAAAAAGAAGAAAAGGTGAGAATAATTTGATTCTTCACAGTATAATATCATCACTCGTGGTGCTATGAACAGGTTTGAGCTGGGTCCAGCGCTTTCCACATGTTAATAAATGTTGAAAGAAGCAGATAAGAAGGGCACTCGTAAGATTAACTGTTGCAAAATTATTCCAAAAAGGCTAAAAGTTGACTGTGAAGTATTTCAAAAGGTTGTAAGTTTTTGTATTTAATTCCTTGTTAGTGACTGCAATGTGATGCAGAAGGGCAATGTTCCGCTTATATACGGACAGGCAATACAGATATACATGTGCAAGTAAATGCATACATGTGTGTACAGGCTATTATATAGAGACAGGTAGATGGTAAATTGCCTAGTATCTTTTAAGAAGATTAGATGGAGTCCTTCAAGGTTCTTTGAATGCTTTGCATACATGATATATCAATGCAGGAACTATCTAAGGAACAGAGAATATTAAGAATTATTAGGAAATGAGAAGAGAAAAATCAAATATGCTACTGTATATGACTACTGCACATTATGTCCTCACTATTCACTTCATCTGTCTCAAAAGGATGTACTATAACTAAGACAGAGAAGGGAGAGAACAGTTTTTTTACAAGCAGGGTAGATAGATACACTAGGTGACAGGTAATAATAGACTAGATAATACATGATGGAGGTGGAATATGTTTGGAGAAGATATGATGAATAGTAAAATTATTTATTCACTGTTTCTCACAATACAACCGCAGTCAAACCGATAATGACCTTATCAACCAACAGTTTGAAAGCAGAGGAGAAAAAAATCCTTTCACAGAAGGCCAGGGAATAAATTCTCACAGGATGCAATGGAAGCTACAACATAAATTTTTTCACAAGAATCAGTGAGAGTCGCTGAATGCAGGGCTACTGGTATCTTTGGCCTAGAAACATCCAACCTGGGTCAGAAAATGCCTTAATGTGCAATTCCCATTATTGACAGTTCATACTGGCAAAAAAACCCCCACCCTTTGTATTTGTCCCTTTTCTAAAATTCTCTTTCCAACCAGCATTAAACCCAAGTTCTAGAGGCCACAAGAGAGTCTCACTGTGACATGTGTGTATTTGCAGTTTTAGTATACCTGGATCAGTTTTCATCACACAAATTTTTGAAATGCCTCTGATGCTTTTCCATAACGCAGCGCTGACTCTTAGAGAGGAAAAGAGGATGCACATCTTCATTCTTCCATTCTGTGCCTGAGCCCTTTTCCTTACAGAATACTGGTTGCTGACGTTCATAGTTTTGTTACTGGTACCTCCAGTTTATTTGCAGAAGTAATCACTTTGTTCTGTTCACGAATACAGCAGTCTGCCCTTTTTTCTCCATTTATTAGAACAAACAAACAAATAAACCCCAAAATCAAATAAGGTCAGGGCAATTCTGTAAAATTTACATCCCCAGACGAAATAAATTACTGTAATATTATTGGCTTGCTGGAAATTTACAGCAGCTGATTTTGCCCCAGAGCTGTGATTCAAGTTGTAAAGAAAGTGAAATGTTAGAATATTGATTGAGAAAAGTCTATTTGAATTTATTTTTCTAAATTCATTCACTCCCAGATCCGTTAAACATAGTAGGGACATATTTCTAGGATGCATTTAATGTAGAGCGGGGTCCAAATTCGCCAATGCATTTAATTATTCTCAGGCATTCTTAGGCATAGGATTGCATTAATAGCTTATTTACCAAATTACCACTGTGACTTTTTGGTAATGATAGTGTTCCATTAGCACTCATGGGGAGAGTTCAGTAACAGAGCTATGAACTTACTCTGCCTTGAGATCTCACAATTTATAGAGATTATACAGAGCGTGTACATGAAAACTCTCCCTTCTCACTGAGCTTGCTCCAGTGACCCTTCTGGCCTTTCCATTGTACAATGGCTAATTTCCTTCAGGCACCTCAGTAAAAGCTGTTGAAACACCGTAAGTTGACAGGGATGATGAAGGAGGAAATGACCTTGTGATTCAGTTTTTGTCACCCAATCCATTCATAAAGTCAAGATGGAAGAAAGCCTAAAGGGCTATATTTAGATTATCTGCTACAAATATGCAATTTACTCATGTAGCCCATTCTCTCCAGTGACTATGAAGTCTGGCATCAATGTTGGCACCATGATTTGCGTTACTCAAGAACTGAGACGAGGAATGCTTAGATGAGAGTTTAGGGTAGAGTTCAAAGGCAAGGTGCCTAAAATACCATAAAAGAAATTGCCCTAAAAGAAAATACCCTAAAAAGAAAATTGGAAAATAATGTATCTGTGGTGCCAAGAAGAGGTCATGGCCCAAATAAGGGTGAAAGATCTTGTTACTTAAGTACAGGATAAGGCCTCAGTCAAATGGTTTGTTTTCAAGCTCTGCTACAGGTCTGCCCTGTGATTTTGGATGTGCCCTCACTTCTCTCTCCCAGTTCCCTGTTTATGAAGTGCTAGTCATATTTCATTTCTAATGCTTGTCTTGGTTTCAAGCACCCAGCTGTAAATTTGCTGGGGAAAGGATAACCTTTATACTTGTGTGTATGTTTGTGTGAACAAAGCTGTCTATAACAGAGTCAAATTTTCAACTGAACATCTAGAAAGTTCTATAAAACAAACCAGTTTATCAGTAAAGCATGATTGTAAAATTGTAGGTCTGAATGACATAAAAATATCTTTAAGATAAATATCACAAAGTGAGAGCATTGCCTTCTCTTTACCTACATGGACTTTTGCCTCTCACCAGGTCCTCAAAGACATTTCTGTTAAATGTTTTTGAGAACCCAGGTCATGACTATAGGCAGTCTACACATATTTATTAGTATTATGAGGAGCACTGTTAACCTGTTTTTTTACTTACGATATTTGTAACTGGCATCTACACTTACTATCACCACAAACAAGTGACAGAGTGGGAAGGTTTTCTCCACTATCTGTGTATTTATCTTATGTGTTTGGCAGCATTTGCAACCAGACCAAAACCAATTTAAGTCAATACTCAATTTCATTTGTTCCTTTTATAGAGCATTTCCCCTCTTGATTTGCGTGGGCATTTCAAACAACAACACAGCAGAGAAAATATTTCAAAGCAAAGCAAAATGTGGTTGTATAACAGCAAATAAAGGCAAGAGGTTTCAAGGGGAAAATGTAACTCATGAAAATAATTTTAAGAACTTATCTTTACACAGACTGCTACTTACACTAATATAATTACTTAGGTACAAATCCCCCACACACACATACCAATGAACAGAGTAAATACAATTACATCAGTGCTTATATGAGCACAGCTTATTTCATTACAGAAAAAGGAAAAAGCTGTGATGGTAGTAGACCTGAAAGCACCTTACATTCATGATACTCTTTTTGTGATTTTTCGCTTAAACATTTGCACCTCTCCTAAATCCTACACGCCATCAGCATGGTACAAAAATGAATGAAGAGCAATGTTATCTCTCCCTGCAACCCCTTGCTGCCTTTTTCAAGATTCTTTCTCTTCTGAACTCTTTTAAATTATTAGAATTTGGGGAGTGGTCAGCCCACGCACTAGAGAGAGGTTTGGTTCTAGTGGTAAGCTGTTTATTAGTGGTTTAACTCAAAAATGTGTTCTTGATTTCTTTGTGGCAGGTATTAAAGGTGAATACTACAAAGGTCTAGCAATAGTCAATGCAACCCACCCTGCAGTATAATACTTAGGGAAAAATAGCTGAAAATAAATAAAACATGTTGCATTAAAAAGCACTTTTCTAATTCAGCATTTTGAGATGTGTATCTTCTTAATTGCTCACTGGTTACTATGGGAACAAGGGCTTTCCCCTCTCCCCCAGGTTTTCCCTTTAGCTATGTTCAGCTATGCTGTTTCATGTCATTCTTTAAGCTGATAGAGACAGAATCACATACTTCTATTACACTACAGAGAATGAAAAGGCAGACACGGTGTTAGGTGTTAGGTAACACAGTTAACTGATTTTAATAGATAATTTGCTCCAATCAGCTTTATTGACTTATTTGCTCTTTCCTTTTTTTCCCCTTCTTTTAAGTGTTGAGGGCCTTAAACCTATCACAGGTTTTGATGTCTCTTAAAGGTTGGAAAGCAATTGGCTGTGCAATTAGTAATGTTAAATCAGCATGAATTCAAATCATCTAACTTGCTTCTTAGCAGCTGATACCAGGAATACGAATTAGAAGGTGGAATTAAAATTGAGCTATAGAAAATAGAAATCCTCAAAACAAAAGGCTCTGGGTTTCAGGCCAAGAAGAACAGAGGCTGCTTTTAACACAGCAAGAAATAAAAAAAAAAAGGAGAGAGGGCCAGAACATGAGTTCAATGAACAGATTTATTTGCTTTCCTTTCAAGACACTGGCAGCTCTACAGCATGCAACTGTGGGGATGGCTGCAGTGAGTGCTCTTACCCCTTCTTCCTTTGGTTATGATCAACTCTCAGCTCAGTGAAGAGGAAGAGTACAATAACTGCTGTGTCATGGACCACTCTCCTCCACCTCCTGCTGAAGTAGGGGAATATATATACCAAATATCCCTGGGTATCATTGGGGAAGGGTTGTGCTGCCATTTTCTACAACGTTGTATGTGAAAAAGGACACTGGAGCCATTTCTCTCTGCCCAGGCATATTGCTCCCTACATCTCACAGTGAAAGAATGACTCAACCATGGATTTTTTCTTCCTCTGATTTTTTTGTTTTAAATAATGTCATACCTGAAGGATGAGCAAAATATGCCAATTCTTCCAAGTACTGCAATCATCCACAGTTGCATTTTATGCACAGGAACTGCCAATCATGGCCACATTGCTCACAACTTTAGAGCTCTATTTCTGCCTAGCAGTCCCCTGGTAGGGTTGCATACACCCAGATTTCGCAGTTCACTCTTAATACCTTCCAACATGAAAAGTAATTATTTTCAACTGTCATTTTTGTCTCAATTTTCCTTCTATCTTCCATCTAATTTTGTTTTGAATATTCTTTCACAGGAAAGTCGAATCAGATCAAATGAGCTTTGCACTTTGTTCTGAAGCTGACGAGTTCCTTATCATCCTGAGGCCTTCTCAGGACTCCTAAATTTGGGATAATGCGGAAAAACTATTCCCTTAAAATCCCCCTGGCTCCATCAAAAGTCTTGCACTCCTTGCTAGCTTATCAGTGACTGAGTTGTTGAAGGCAGCCTGAGGGGTGGTTGTGGGTCAGGGCCAGTGCCATGCGGACCAGTGTGGTGTTGTCTCCTAAAAAGATCCAGTTCCTAGATTTTGTTGGGTTAATTCAAAGCCCTGCTAACAGACCTTATGTTTTCTTGGCATTGTAGTTATCTCTGAAGTAGGGATGGGAAAATAAAAGTAAATAAATCTGGACTGCTTATTGCTCTCTCATGTGAGTTACAAGGTAAGCAGTAGCAAGCCTTGTAAGCAAGGCCAAATTCACCAACTTGTTATACTAATGTCCTGCCAGAGCATTCCTTTGGGCTTCCCTGGTGGCCAGAGTATGTAGCTCTGATTCCTCAAAAGTCTTAGAAAACTCTTGTGGGATGAACTTGCTGTGGATGGGTGCTAGGGCTCTTTGTCTAGCCCAGTCTCCTCCACATAGCCCATCAGCGTTTTCAAGATCCCACGCAATCATCATCACATGTACAGGCTGCCACAGGTCTGTCCTACAAGGCTCTGAACTCACATGTGATAACACACAGAGCAGTCTAAATCCAGGTCCACTCCTTAGGAGCCAGGTTAAAGATGATCCTTCAGCTTCGAAGTACACAACATCCTTGGAAACTTGGGAGTGAGGTAAGCATAAGCCAGGAGATCCTGCTGGATCAGATTCATCTGAAGCCTTGTACCTTAACTCCCAACAGCTTTCCTCCAAGGCAGCAGTGAAGAGCTCAGCAGAAGTTTGTGCCCCATGTTTTTTCCTGCAGACTGCACAGTCTAAGCAAATGCTCATGGATATGAAGGCCATACTTCAGACTCTGACACACCAGACAGAATTTCAGAACCAAGCTGAGCAGATGAAATTCTACTGATAAGTCCCACCTGCACCTGAGTCTTAATTTGTCGCTGGTGTAATCATATCACAGCAAAGTACACTCTAGGAACACATCACATCGTAATGCTGCTAGGAAGTGCTCTGTGAAGACAAAAATATCTGTTTCATTGTTTGGTTGTACATGACAGACCATGGAGGAGCTTCCTTATATAATGTTTTAAATGAAGAACACAGTGGAGAGTGGCCCCTTTCTCAGTTTAATTTGGTTTTAATTCTTCACAAAGTTCCCACAAAGGACTACTAATGTCACAGTGGAGAACAAATCACTCTGGTGTGTCATACAAAGTCAAACCTTTTCATCTGACCTGAGAGATATTTTCTCTAAATTATATCACCATAGTCAAAAGGAATTATAATTAATTCATAGAGTGAGAATATAATCAGCATTCTTAGAAAAGAACTGACTGCTGATACGCACCACCTTATGACAAGATTTTTTCATAGAAGTGATAGAAATAAACTAAGAGGCAAGAAAATCTCTTTTTTATTTTTCTCATGTGCAGGATGATCACATTTACCATTTGCCAGGCAGAGTTATGGAAGTATAATATATTAAAAAGCTGTACATCAAATAAAAATATAGGGTTGTCTATTACAGAAATTGTGTCCTTCTGTATTAATAGCTGAAGTACAACCAATCCTCTCCATCTTCATGTCTATCTATACAGTCAAATTCAAATTGATTCTTAGACTGATTTATAGATATGATATAAAAAAAGCTGGAAGGCTGTTGCAGGGACACACTCATTTGTATCAACTACAATGCCTGCATTATTTTTTATCTGGCAGTAACACTGTTTGTTTAGCAGAGGTAGTCCTGTTCATAGCCCTAGTGGTCACTTATTTCTCCCTTGAAATATTTAAGCAGTAATTTTTGTGGTAAAGACAGACGAAGAAAAGAGGAGAGGCAAAAGGCAAACTGTGAAGACTTCAGTAAGGAAAGGCATTGATACACAAAACATTTGGCTCTAATTTTTAAGCATAACAGCAGTAAAAAACCCACAAATCTTAAAGAACATGAAACAAGGAAAGGGCACAAATTTTATTAAAACACACTTCCATCAATCTCTTAAGATAATAACAGGATGATGCAACTTTCTTCATCCGAAATACAGACACAGAATTTGTCAAGGTCTTCCAATTGCTTCAGCTAAATCTACTGTTTCGTTTTTATACAACTGGCTGGAAAGGAGCAGAAAAATTATCTCAGTATATAGCAGATGAGCTGGAAAGAAACCTACTGGCATTTTTGCAACATTGTTTTAACTTTTATATTGTTTATTCTGGCATCAAATAGCCAAGACGTGTACAAGTTATATGAAGATATACAAAACATGGTAGAGAGCCCATGGAAATCTTCTGTCATCTAGGATCCCAAAGGACTTCTGAATTCTTCTCAGTCAATGCATGGATTTATTTATTTATCGTTCTGGCAAGTTGAACCCATACAGGTTTGGGTTCTCTTCTCTGCCATAGCAGAATGCTTTAATAATTTTATTTTCATTTTGAAAAAAAAGTGTTTTTATGTAAAACAGTATTTTAATGTAAAAAATATATTGTCCCATTTTGCTCTGGGCATTGGAATATGGCTGCCTTTCATTTGTCATCCAAGAGTCAGGCCAAGGGTTTTAGGCCCTAAATGTGTGGTACCTGAAACCTAACTTAAACGTGAGTGTGCATTGCAAGAAATATCCTCTGCAGGGCAGGGCAGGTAGGACGGAAGTCTCTTTAAGCAGACATTTCTAGATGTTTACACAGGAGTTTCCCAGGCTGGTATGCACACTGTGATACAGGTGAACAGCTTCAAAGTGATGCAACTTTAATGTTCTATATGGTCCACTAGCATAGGCAGGCACTACAGCCTCTGATGATGTCTCAATTTGCTGTGGCCAGCAAAAATGCTTGTATGCTCTACCTCTGGGAGGTCTACTTGTGCGCTGTGCTATGTCCATTGATAATTCCCGGGAATAATAACCCTACAGGGATTTTCATAAGATTGAATGGAACTGAATGACATAGCAGAAGTCAGTAACCCTCACCCAAGGAGCAGCAACCCACACACAACATAAAGTTATACTGCTTAAGATAACAAGCGTTTTGTCCTTGAAGTTGTCTTTACCCAGTAAACTGGTTAAATGATTCGTTTCAGACTGTGAAACCTGAGCTCTTCCATTTATGAGCAGATGTTGTTCTTTGTTTTCTGTTTATGCAGAATATGTTGACCTGCTCATCTCCTTACCATTTCTTTCCTATTTCTCAGGAGGTAAAAAATAGCTATACTAATATAAGAAAATTTATAATTTCTTGTTTCATCTCAGTCATTAAAAAAGAAAGCTTTCTGACAGTATATTACACCATTATTGTACTTGAGAATTTCCAGATTTTTCCACAGGTCTATAATATCAACATCCATTTATCTTTCCCATTCCTTTCTTCCAAGGTGATATTTGCATTCATAACTTAATCCCAGGAATTGCATCCCTAATCATTCGCACAAAAGTGATGAGAAAGTACAGCTACACATATTATTTTAAAAAGTGATACCCAAAGTGATGAAATGAGATTTGAGTTCTAAATTGAATCAATTATTTCATTAATAGTAAAAAAAGTTATGTAGATACTGAAGAGTAAGTAGTTAGATTTTGTAACACAGCAGTAATTGGTTTTGCTGGGGAAAAGCTGCTGAATCAATAAACACTGAGACTACAGACTAGTTTTGTTGATTGATTTAGATATAAGGAAGAAATTATTCTCCTTGAAGCTGGTGAGGCACTGGATCAGGTTGCCCAGAGAAACTGTGGATGACTCATCCGTGCAGGTATTCAAAGCCAGGCTTGATGAGGCATTGAATAATCTGGTCTAGTGGCATATGTCCCTGCCCATGGCAGAGGGGTTGGGACTATGTGATATTTAATGTCCCTTCCAACCCAAACTGTTCTATGATTCTATGATTTCATAATCTCAGCAGCTTCTAAGCAGTGCAGTTACTACTGTTGACAATTGCAAAAAAGTATATGCATTTTCTGAAGAACTGCTACACAACTGAAACAATACTGTTCATTTTAAAATCCTCCTAATTCTGCCATCTCAAATGATCCTTATTCATTTGAGATTGTTCCTTTGCGTGGAAACCTTCAGGGTACATTAATGCACTTCAACTTGATTGTCTTCTGTCTGGAAAAACATTTTAGAAGTCACTTGACTCAGACAGGCTTTTTCACAAGGTTTTACATGACTTAGCAAGGAACCATATTTCCAGTTGTCTTCTGAGTATCTGTGTTTTCTATTGTGTATGTTACAAAGATGTATAAATTACTATAGAAATCTAAAGTCTTCCTTATTTGGCTGCAGGGAGAACTTCATTCATAATGGTTATTACGTTTATATTATAGTAAGGTATCAGGTCTTCCCCTAGGTGTTGCTTTCACCTTTGTAAATGGTTTATTTCATCTCCAGTCACGTAGTAACTCCGTATCACTATGCCCAAGGGACATGAACATTTACAGAGCATCTTTAGAAATCAAAGATTCTTTCTGGGAAGTATTAAAACCTGAGTTCTACATTAAGTATCAAGTGTATGAATTGTAATAAACCCTCAAGGGGACATTTGAGTCTGAACAGAAGTTGAGGGAGAAAAAGAGTATGGGAGAAGACACTTGTCTCCAGCTCAGTATCCTTTTTGGGAAAAGCAATTCTGCAGACGGATCTTGTCAGCGAATCAGTTCCCATATGACAGATGTGGAAATTGCCAGATAGATTTTCAAGGGAATGGTATCAATATAGACTATCTCAAGATTGAAAAAGTATAGATATCTGTAAAAAAAAAATAAATTCTCTTTTCATTTTTTCTCTATAGCTGTCCCTAACATACATTCCTTACTCTCTTAGGTATGTATACTGAATTACTTTTTGGTTACCATAAGGTCCACCTAACACCACAGACAACTACGGGATGTCTGGCAAGTCACAGCGTCCCACTTTCAAGAGAACATCCAGCTAAGCTATGGGTGCCCAAAAATCTCAATTCAAAACAGGTGCTAAGGCACAAAGGAGCACTAAGGTGAGGCACATGGAAGACTTTCTGGGATGCCCTCAAGATTTTCTTCTGTCTTTTATTTACAGATAATGATGATGTGACCCACAGCCTGACGGGTCATTACCATGTCCCCTTATCTACCTTATTTTTTTAAGCTGAACTGTTTGAGGTCCTCCTTTCAACTTCCATAATTTCAGTGAGAGTCAGGAGAGATGAGCTTTTCTTCCCCTGCAGAGGCGGAGATCTGGCTAGGGAGCCCTGACTGTTTGAGGTCCATGACTGAGCCCTAGGTATCCTTTAAACTTTCACTCCATCGAGCTGTAATTGTATAACATAACATGGCAGAGGTTCAAGAAAGTGAGCAGACAGGTTTCTCAGCTCACTCTTAGCTATAGGGAAAGACACCACCGAACAGGAGAAGTAGAGCAGTGTAGGGGAGTGAGCTTGACAAACTGAAAAAAACCTCCATCAATATTCAATTTTGAATGGATTTCATAGACATTTCCTTGGAGGGAGTAACATAGATTTGGAAACTAAGCGTAGTTAACCATATGGATTAACAAAGAAAAGAGTGCATGTTGCTGCCTTCCTTTGGATTCCTTCTGTAAATACCTTAACATTGGCTAAATTGTCATTATACTACATTATCTCCCTCAAAGTTTGGACAAGGTAGGTTTAAGTCCTTGTAAGGTGAAGAAGGCAACAGAAAAAACAACCCTAATGCTTCTCACTGATAATATTTTAGGAAATATTTGTCACCGTGGCAGTTTTTTCAGCAAAATCTGAGAGAGCACTTGTTCCACATGCATCAAGAACCATCTTCTGAGAGTGGCTTTCCGTGCAGAGCATGTAGCATTCACAATTGGCAGGCAGATGGGGCTCAGTTAAAAATCTTCCAAAGGATACCAAGCCTGCTGGGTTCCTTATAGCAAAAAGGAAGAACTGGAGAGGCACAATGACACGTTTCCATATTTTCTGCAGTTCTACATAATGTTCTTTACTGTGGAGTCATTTAGACAAGTTGTTTCCAATTAAGTGTGCTTCCATTCCTTCTGCTAATACCACATTTGAAACCATTATCTCTCTGCATGGGAAGTAAGTGATAAAAGAGGTGCAAAAGTAATTAGATTTTAAGATATTCCTGTCGAAAACTGATTTAAAAATAGCTGAAAGCAATTAAGAATAAATTCTGATTTTGATCAATATAGGAATTACTGAAAACACTTCTGATAAATAGAAAAAAATCTGAGACAAGTGCTTCAGAAAAAATACAAGAAGTTTCACTGTTAGGATGGGAGTGGTGGTATTTGTTTTCAGATAACTAACAGAGCAACTGCACATATTACCAGATCCATCTCTAAAGAGAAAATATGAAATTTCTCCACACTATTGAATAATGTTTAATTGTTTAGATTACTTTTAATTCCAGCAACCAATTAAAACAAATTTTCTTCTGGCTGGTCACTCTTCAATCTGATTTTAGCAGTATTGATAGCAGAAATGCCTGTTGATAATTCCTAATATTTCAAAGGTGTTTAAAATATCTATTGTTTTAGGATTTATGACCTCTGCTGGTCTATAGCTGGACAGTAAGGAGGCTGAATAGTAATAATAATGACCTAAAGGCCTCGGATGAAGTTTGGGTCTCAACACCAAACATTAACACATCCTTCAAATTGAAAAAGCAGCATGATGGATACTGTCCCTCCTATGTTTCCAAATGCCTTAAAGTGATTTCAAGATATGTAAAACTGAGTATTACAGTATTCACACATATTGTGTATGTTCATACTGATACTCTAAGTTAGTTGTACTCCTCAGTGTTTGAACTGGCAGTACATGAAATATCACCTGTCATGGGCCAAGGCCTAGTTATAGAAGAGACTCTGAACAACAAGAGGAGAGCCTACCTGAACAGGAGTGAGAGCAATCAGTTGTAAATTGATGGATGAACATCCAACAGTAATGAAATACTAATAAACAGTGCACCCTAAATGGTGTTCTGTGTTATGGGCACCCACAGACAAGAAGAATTTCACCCAGGTCTCTGAAACCTCTGGGACCTCCTCCTAGGTAAAATGGACAAGACAGAAGTAAGTCAAGAGGACAATAAAACCACAGTAATGTGGCTGGCATGTAAAGTGGCTTTACATTTCTAAATGAGAACAGACTATTGGAGGCATGACTGTAGAAGTTATGACAACTGCAGTAATTTTAAGGCAACGAAATAAATCTAGTATGAATTTTACATCATAGATAGAAGGAGAGGTGATGGTCAGTGTGATCAGAAATAGATAGCAGTGGGTGAATTCCTACATTTCGAAGCAATTTATTCCTTCTTTTAAAAATAGGTTTAAATCCTAAGTAGAAGTCAACTGAGCATAGATAAAGTGTCAGAAGAGTCTGCAAGTTCTCTACTAATATTATGTAAGATGAACACATAAGAATATAACAAGGGGAAGAGACAGAGCCACAAGTTACATTTTGGCAATAAAGCTAAATTGAAGATGAATCAAAGGACAGTGATAAGTAACATCAATATGGCAGGAAAGAAGAGAAGCCAGAGCTTTTTTAAAAGAGAAAAATAAAGGAGAGTGGAGCATCAGGCCACTGCACTTAGCACCAAGATGGGAAATGTGAAGGAAGGAGAGGACTTCCGCAGAGAAAATATTAGGCAAAGGGATTCAGTCTGTAAGCACCAAAAGTAAAACAAACCACTCAGAATTTTTCTTTGGTTGTACACTTTTGAAACATGACATGGACAACAAAGAAGAGGTAAAGAGAAGAAGCAGCCAGAAGTGGGGAATTACAATCAAAGAGGTGATGAAGCAGTGCGCAGTAGTGGAAGAACAAGGAGAAGAGACATGCGAAGGACTGATCGGAGGGAGGCCAATGGTGGGCAAAATGTTGGCAAAGACAGAAACAGGCACATACTAAAAAAGATGTGGATAGGAATCATAGCTTGTCTGGTGGGAGAAGGAAAGAGTTTGGGAGGACAAAGGAAGAGTGAGATATCATAAGATACTTTCCAGGTGCATGAATTGTAAGGACATGAAGGGGAAGCAAATGGAAGCATGGGAAAAGGAAAGGTAGAGGAAACTGGAGGGAGAAGGATTCAGTGAAACAAAGCAGGAAGTAGTAAAAGCAAGGAAACATTACAAAAAAATCAAACTCAAAAATCTCCAGTGCCTACAACCAGAATCTTCTCTTTGTTTCAGGAGGGGTGAAGGGAATAGTCCTGTGCTGACTTAGATCTCCCTTGTTTTACCAGCAGGTGCCATTTTCCTGCATGCAGCACAATGCTTACTTCAGAGAGGGGAAAATTCCCTTTAGAATGTAGATAACCATTGCCTATGTTTACAGAAGCAGTTGTGCTTCTTAATCAGTTAATTAATAAACAACATAACCCTGACTAAAATGAACATATTTTTTTCTTTGCAGAAGTATTAACACCAAATGCCTTCTACTATCTTTCATTCAAGGCAATGGGCAAAAGAAAACTTCAGAAGTATTCATATGACTATTTAAAAGTAGGGAAAATAAACAGTCCAGATATACTGCAATTCCATCTAGTTCCCACAGGCAAAACTATATGAATACCTCTCTCCAAAGAGTTGTTTTGCTAGCATTTGTTTGTCCTCATCAGCTGCTGATTGGAGGGGGAAGAAGATAATGTTCAGGAAACAAGCACACTAGGGGGTCCCATTTCTTGCTTTGGGATTTGGATTTGTTTGCAGTATTATCCAGTTCAACCAATTCAATTCTCCCTGCACATGTAGGTTCAGTACTGAATCAGATTCGTCTGTACCTTCCTCTCCCTGTACTCCTATTACCTAAGGAGTCAACGTAGTGAGATGTGTGAGCAGTGGGTGATTTAAGGGATTACAATTCCATGCATCAGTGCTTCCTTAGGAGGCCTTTTACTTTACTTGCGCTTGTATGTAAGCCATTTGCACCACATTTAACTCTGTCAGAAACAATACTATGCTTAACTCTTACTAGTAAGTGAAACTGTACTTGGGAACTGTGAAGACAATCTGCGGGTTTTAAAAATATCTGTACTATTCCCAGGGTTTTAGTTTGGGTTGAGAAACTCTTGCTTTGTTTTGTTGAAGACTGAAAGTCACTGCTTCAGTCTTCCCAGTGTTATATTCTGTCTTGTGCCTTCAAGCTCTGACAGCTCACTGACAAACGATACATAAGGTACTGTTTTGCTGGAACCCCTCCTACTTCTTGCCTGTATCCTGTGGTTCACTGATGGGATAAAGACAATGAAAGCTTTCAGTTTCAGTGCAGGAAATAAGAGCAGTTGGACAGATGAAGCAGAAAAAGTTCACAGTTGCTGTCTCTGTCGTTGCCTACATTTGCTTAAATACGTAATTGCGTGAACTTATGTAACACTTCGTAAATTTGTCCTTCATATAAAGTTTGTCCTCTGGGCAGGCAACAAGAGGGAGAGTCCATCAATGGAAAGTCTGGAAAGAGCTGGACGCAGGTAAGAGCAAAGTCTTGCCTGACAGAGCAGCCCTGCCCTAAAGCATTTCTGATGCAAGCCAGGGGAGTGTGCTGACTTCATTTGGTGAAGCTTTGATGATAGCATGAAACACATGTTCCTCAAGAATTTCCTCCCGGATGTGATAGTGGTGCAAACCCTGCATGACTTCCCATGAAAAGCATTCCCCAGCCTACCATCCAGATGCATCTGCCATTGTGCAACACAGTAAGTTGCAAAATGTAAAACTATTGCCCCACCGCTTTGGCAGCGAGTGTAAAACAAGCCAAATGATTTGAAAGGCAAACAGCAGCCTCCTCACTATATGACTGAGGTAACTAAAGATAGGGAAAGAACAGATAAGAGCATTTGCTGGCTAAAAACAATTTAACTGGCTTTGGTCAATATAATGGGAGAGTAGGCAATGGAAGGGGAATTATGCTTTATAATTTTTTTCTTACACACACACACAGACAGAGGTTTATTTCTTTAATTCTACTTTTAAAAAATCTTATTAAGATGTAAATAAATCCATTTCAAACAGCCATATTAAACAAGAAAACTCAAGAAAATGTACAGATTTAAAGGAAATATTTTACTTTGACCGAAAATTCTTTCCCTTAATTTATGAACATATTAACTAAAAGCTGCATTTTTGTTGAAATAGAAATTGCTGAAGTCTGGCTGTTACATGCTTTCTGCCACTAAACATGTCAAAAAGAGTAGATATAGCAAGTCTCAGCTCAAACATAACTAATAAAATTTCTCTTAATGATAGAGCATTCTTTCAGCATATACTGAGTGTCTTCATATTATCTCCTGTTTCACCTATCCAGTATTATCAAATAAATTCCCTCATTGAATTCAACACTGTCAGCAAATATTCTAGAGTTAAAAGTAGAAACATTGAACAATTTATCCATAGCCTTAACCTCCTTTTTCATTTGCAAAGTATTGGTGAATATATTTAGTGTTTACAAATGTGGTTATTGCCACAAGTTTTTCAATTAACAATTCAGTATGCATAGCAAATTTTCATAAAATTTTAATTTTGAGAATTTGCTCTGTGTTTTTCTTTATTTTGATAAGTCACTATCTTCTGGCTCTCTAACCCATTCAGGACTTCCCAGTGCACATGCACACACTTGCACAAGAATTCATGACATAATTTCTTTATGTGAATGAACTTGTGAACAACAATTCACATATAGGTAATAATCAGCCAACAGCTGATCAGCATCATTAGGCACTCTTGTAAACAGCACTTACAAAAGATTCAGCTATAGCAGTTCTTACCAACTTCAGTTAATATTTTCGTAGTAGAAGTGACTGTGAAATACCTCTTTTGTGTAATGTCCTATGCAAGTTAATAGTGCCTTGCTGGGGCAGACTTTTTAAAGGTCTTTAAAAATAGCTACCTATAGAGTTACCCCCAAGTACGGCATGTGAAAAGACTAAACTCATCATGGTTTCTTCAAAAAAGAATGGAAAGTAATCCCAAAAAGTGCTGAATGTATGTCCAGGCTGGAAATCAACCACTTAATCTAGCACGAGAGTACCTGATGCCGTGTAAAATACGCTTGTAAAATATGTAGCAGATTTTCAACACGAAGAAAGAATTTTTACAGACAGTTAAAATCTAAGGCATGTTATTCATATGCATGCAAACATTACCAACAACTTATTCTGACCAGTAGCAAAGCTCTAAGCCAAGCTAATTTGACAAGCCACACATCTGCAGTCAGATGCTCCCTTAAGTCCCTCTAGCTTTCTTCTCAGAGGTCAAGGAGTTGCCCTGAGCAATGTGAGGTTTGAAGCAGAAGCATTAGCGAGAACATAAAGAATTCCAAACTCCATGCCATGCTGGCTCTCAAATTAACATCCCAAGAGGGGAAGGTTTAGTTCCTCTGAGCATGAACAACATACTTTTGTACAGCAGCAAATCCAAAAAGTGAAACAGGAAGAAGGTGACAAAAGCAGCAAGAACAACAAAACTCTTTTGCCATAACTTTCATCAAGTCATTGAAAGTATTCAAGTCTGTCCAGTCTTTTTTTTTTTTACTCTTTTCCTTTTCATGCCACTTTATGTTGTTTTCCCTTCCTTGTTCTCTCTCCCCTTTTATATAAATTATTTGCCCTAATACCAATAACATAGAGTAAATGAACCACTGCAATAGTCATTATGAAAATATAAATCACTGGTTATCTGTTCCTGCATGTGCAGGCAAACAATGTCTGTGGTAATACACCATGTGCTGAAATACAGAGATTTATCTGGTGAATAATCTTTGGGAAAATGCTTGTGCCTAATATGAAATCTGTGGAAGTGTGATCTCACCTGGTGTCTCTCTGAGGGCAGAGGAAGATGTGGAAGAGCAGGATCGGTTAGTGTTCCTATAAAAGAAAAACATTTCCTGAAAATGTGTCCAGGTTACCGTGAAAAGCAGGAAATATTCCGCAAAGGAATAAAAAGAAAATACAAGCCAAGAGAAAGAAAAAGCAGTAACTCAGAGAATAAGGAAGAAACCTGGTAATAACAGACAACTTTCCATACAGCCTTCCATTATTCAATAAGAACCAAGGGCAATAAACAGGTACATCCCTATTAGCTTTATTCGCTTGAACTGCCCCCTTACTCTGTTCTCAATAATGCAGGTAATACACAGAGGTAGAAAAGGTACAAACATGAACAATAATAATTCCCAAAAGATCATTCTATTCAATAAATACTCCATGTCTTTTTTACTGAATATTCTCCTGGAGAAAGACAGCAGTTGGTGAAAAACCTCAAACCTATGTGGTGAAATGAATCATCGCTTGGATTCATTGTTGATTGTTGTGGAGATAAGCTTTGTTTACAGCCATATAGGGTAAAATAACATTTCCAAACAACAAAAATAACAAATACAGAGGAAGTAACTATTGACTTGCTACATAAGTAGTGCAATGGTAAACACAGACACAATCTTAACGGGCACAGCTCTTCCATTGCATAGAATGCCATATCTGGGTAATGGTTTTAGTGTGAGGGGTTTTCTTCACTTGGACAAAGAGGCTGTCATAATCAGTGCAGTGTAGCCTTTAGAGAAAAATGTCAAGCAAAATGCTTGAAACATCTACTGTAGAAAGCCTTGTAGAGAATAACTTAAAGCAATATGGCAGACTGCTGGCATTATAGAGCAGCAAATGAGGAAGGAGATAGAAGGAGAAGGAGAAGAAAGGAGAAGGAGAAGGAGAAGGAGAAGGAGAAGGAGAAGGAGAAGGAGAAGGAGAAGGAGAAGGAGAAGGAGAAGGAGAAGGAGAAGGAGAAGGAGAAGGAGAAGGAGAAGGAGAAGGAGAAGGAGAAGGAGAAGGAGAAGGATGGGAAGTGTCCTACAGACAGTTCACTCAACAGATTTCCTCTGTGGATGGAAAGTACAGAGAGAAAGCCAGTGTGAAAGGACAACTGACAGACACTTTGATGTTCAATTTAACTGTGTGATTGCTCATAGTATTACTCCAAGCTGAGACAAAACCTATTCAAATGTTTCACGTACATATAAATGTTCTGCTGCAGTTCTACAGAACAATTTTGGTGAAACTCTGCTGACTCATACGTCCCCTCAAACACGAAACATTCTCCACTTGTTTAAAGTCAGGATCAGAATAATATAAGGAGCTCTTGGTTCACCAAATTTATGAGCTTCCCCTCTTTGTTCTCCACCAGTCTTGTGGGATGCCTACTATCCAGGCAGCAACATGGATCTAGAGTCAGGTCCAGACTTGCAGCATGATTTAATTAAAAAAACCTACATTCATATTTATCATAGGAATAGTTTCTATAATGGACTCAGGAAAAGGAAGACACTGATAGAGAAATACAAATGGGTAATTTTATCACTAACACATACACTTAAAAATTGTTATAAACCTAATTACCTTTGCCCCAGGCATGTTTTGGGATTTTGTTGTTCAGTTCAGCAAACTGGTTCACTTTTACTGTCTTGCTAAAGCTGTGACTGCAATTGAAATTACACTTAAAGTATCTAGCGGATTAATTAACTGCACAATATCGTTTAAAGTTTGAAGACTATGTGCATGTATATAAATAAATACATACAAAGGTTTTTGAAGTTTTTCTTTGTGGAAGATCTTTTTGCATTGTCATTTCTTACAGGTTAAAAGGAAGCTTCTGGAGACTTTAATTGGTTCATAATTGCGTTTGTTAAGGAATATTTTTTTAGAAATAGATTCTTTTTTTTCACATTCAAAGTTGTTGAAATTGAATACAAAAGACATCTTTTAATGGTAGGAGAATAGATAGTTTTAAACTTCCACCTTCCTCTGAGGTTCTTCAATTTCTAGCAAGATGGAAATTTTGTGAATAAAGGGGGCAAGCCTTAGTACCATGTTTTCTATATTCTAAAACACAGGAACAAATAAGGGGGGGACAGTTGGAGCAGAAATTTCATGAACATCTGAGGAGAAAAATAGTTTTGTCTTTGAAATACCTGATCCTATTTAAACATCAGATCTACATCTTCTTTATCTTTTAGTTTTCTAATCTCAGGAATAATGTAAAACTGAGTACATGCTATCTCCTTCAGCGTGTTTGAGATAACAGAATCACAGCTTCAAAAAATTAGACAAGTTTGGCAGGATTGTTCCGTGCCAATTGCATAAGTGTTGCTGGATTATCAGGAGAGGAAACCCTGACAGCAACCTATGGACTACCCTGAGTGGCTCCTCTGCCAGCAGTTTTCACTCTCTGAGGTTTCTTTGCCCCTGCCACTACTAGGTGATTATCTGTTCTGGTAAATCAAAATTATTGTGAAGCGTAGTGGCACAGGAGGTGGCACAGAGCAAGATTTGACAGGGGTCAGTGAGGTTCTTAGGAGCAGAAATAACTAAAATGCCTCATTACCATTTACTTCAAAAGGAGCTTGATGTTGGGCTACAGTTCCTAACTCATTCAAAGTACGAACAACAGAAAGGACTATACAAAGTACTGTCAGTATCACAGTAACAGTTCTTTTCTGACTCTTTCTCTATAGAAAGGGAGCAAGGATGCAAATCTTCCCATCAAGGAGTCTGTGGAGTGCTGAGATTCCATACAGAAAATAAGAAAGTACACATAAATATTATTTGTAGCTACAGTTCTGAAAACCAGCCCTGTGTCATTTCCAGGTAACACTCTGACCATCCATAAATTCTAGGTTTCACTTATGTGATTATATCACGCAAACTGACAAGATCTCAAGCTTCATGTGTTATGCAATATAGAATAACCTGCCATGAATCACCACCATGAACTCTGACTGGCCCAACGAAACACCCAGGCTAAATCTGTGCTCATCTATCAAACAGTGCAAGACTGTCCCTGGACACTGAGACTCAAGCACATCCAACAGGCTGGTGCAGAGTAGTCCCTGGTACAATTCAAGCTTGAACCAGCCAGCACTGTGCCAAGCTGTCTTCAGGTGAGGACCAAGGACTGTTCCAAAGAAGCAGATTCAGAGGACAGGAGAGGGTATAATGTCATGGACATGGGCTGTTGCTGAACAGGTTGGTCTCAGCACCAAGAGCTCCAGGCACATACAACTTCCTAGACAGAGAAGCAGCCACAGGGGCAATCCAAGAACCAAAAGATGAAGTATTAAATTCTCCATGCACATTTAGGTTTCTCCTGCATGGTTCTCCAAACTAGTCAAATATAAGTACCGACATTCTGTTTTCATATTTGGGATTGCTTACATTTGCTGCAAAGCACATCAAATGTCCTATTCTTTGTTGTGTTATCTCTTCCGACTTCCACTAAGTGACACTGAAGGGAATTTTGGTCAATGGGAAGTTTCCCCACTACATCCAATCATGAATACTTTTTATCAGGAAGGCATTTACCATCAAATTGTGGGAAGAAGTTCTTAATACTACCTACCTGAAACCACTGAAATATGTTTTATAATGATCAATTACTTAATCAAAAGTATTCTGTAAAAAAAAAAAAAAAGCCAAATCTGTAAAGATCTCAAAACAAACACTTGAGTAGATGAGTTACATTATTTAGTTCAAAACAACAAGCATTTCTCCTCTTCCCATTCACATTTTCACATTCAATTTATATTGTAGTCAGGGAAGGTAACTTGCCATCTAACCCACACAGGACAAACAAACGTTTGCTTTCAGGCAGCTGTGCTAGTGGTAAGGTTAACATCCCCGCCCATGTCCAGTTTTGCTACCTATTAGCAGAACCGCTTGTCTGATAGCTCCCTAAGAAATTTAGTCAAAATGACCTCTATTGAACAAACCCCTGCCACTTGATTTCATTAACCTAGACAATCCCTTTTGAACTGGAAGAAGCTAGGGAATGTTCCCATGAGTACCTGTGCTAACAGATACAGAGCAAAAGCCTCTAGCTGCAAAGTGATGTCAAGAAGCTGAGAGTAAGTTGGGGTGAGCATTCTTTTTCACCAGTGAAGTTCAGTGTAGAAGACAGCGTCTGTCCATAGCAAAAGTGAAATAGTTTCTTACATATGATCATATCAAGACATAACATCACACTACATAAGAACTATTGGGTTTTTTCTCACTCCAGAATGCTATTTCTGTGCTAAATGGTGGAGGGAAATACATGTGTGTTTCCAGATACTATGGAGTTGCAAATGTTTAAGTGGGTGGGGCTTGTTTTTCGTTTTCCTTCTGCTTTGAGGAAGAAACAATCATCAAGACAAAATAGAATCATAGAATCATAGAATCATAGAATTTTCTGGGTTGGAAGAGACCTCCAAGATCATCAAGTTCAACCCTCAATCCAACACTATCATGATTACTAGATCATGGCACATCCAGTCTTATTTTGAAAACCTCCAGGGATGGCGAATCCAACACCTCTCTGGGCAGGCCATTCCAATGCCTGATTACTCGCTCTGTGAAGAACTTTTTTCTGATATCCAGCCTAAACCTTCCCTGGCAGAGTCTAAGTTCGTGCCCTCTTGTTCTGTTGCTGGTTGCCTGAGAGAAGAGTCCAACTCTCACCTGTCTACAACCTCCTTTCAGATAGTCGTAGAGAGTGATGAGGTCATCCCGACCTTCCTATTCTCCAGGCTAAACAATCCCAGCTCCCTCAACCTCCCTTTACCAGTTTTGTTGCTCTTCTGTGGACCCGCTCCAGCACCTCAATATCTTTCTTGAACTGAGAGGCCCAGAACTGAACACAAAACTCAAGGTGTGGCCTCACCAACACTGAGTACAGGGGAAGGATCACTTCCCTCATCCTGCTGGCCACACTATTCTTGATACAGGCCAGGATGCCATTGGCCTTCTTGGCCACCTGGGCACACTGCTGGCTCATGTTTAGCCTCCTGTCAATCAGTACCCCCAGGTCCCTTTCCACCTGACTGCTCTCCAGCCACTCTGTCCCCAGCCTGTAGCGCTGCATGGGGTTGTTGTGGCCAAAGTGTAGAACCCGTCACTTGGCCTTGTTGAACTTCATCCCGTTGGACTCAGCCCATCTCTCCAGCCTATAAAGGTCCCTCTGCAGAGCCCTCCTGCCCTCCAGCAGGTCGACACTCCCTCCCAACTTGGTGTCATCCGCAAATTTACTATGATGGACTCAATCCCCTCATCTAAATCATCGATGAAGATGTTAAACAGAACCGGACCCAACACTGATCCCTGGGGGACACCACTGGTGACCGGCCGCCAGCTGGACACAGCCCCATTCACCAGCACTCTGAGCCTGGCAATCCAGCCAGTTTTTAACCCAGCTGAGAGTGCACCTGACCAAGCCATGGGCTACCAGTTTATCCAGGAGTATGCCATGGGAGACAGTGTTAATAAAGTTACCAATTAAGGTAGTTTTCATTAAGTGACAACTTTAAAACAGAAAGAAATCTCTCCTTTAGTTCCACTTGTGTCTATGCAGAGGAGGTCATAAATCCTGCAGAGAACTTTTCTTATTCGCATTTTAAATCAACAGTCACAAACTTTGCTCTCATTTTGTTCCTCAAAGTGACAAAGGAGAGCTGTATATTTTTATGTGCAATTTTTTTTCTTAAGTCACTTCATTTCAGAATGGACTTCCAGAAAAAAATGGCCCTCCCTACATTAAAGGAAGATGGTTTAATTCATGGGTCTTACAGTAGAATTTCTTAGTCCTAAGACTTTACTTCATTTTCAGATGACATAGGACTGGTTGATTGTTAGCAATAAGATAAGGAGATATATGCCACCCTGTAAAGATTCAAAAAACATATGGTTTTTTCAACAAACTAAGAGAATGGCTCCTTGGAGGACTTGGTGTTTGATTCTCCTGCAGTTAATACATATGCAGTTTGATCAGAGCATCTCCAGCCTGAATTACAGCTCCAACACAAACCTTGACACGTTCAGTTTTGTTGTCCTGTACTAGCCTTTGCTTTTTACCACCAGCACATCCCAGCTGCTCTTTCCATGTGGTACAAGTGTCTGAACTTAAACACTTGAAGACGCCTGTTAGACTGGTCCCACTGGACTTCTGAAAAATCGTTTTAGTGGGTTTGGGCCATAATAATAAAGAATATGTATGTTTTAGATACTTATCGATATTTCTTACGCTAAATATGCAACTACTCTACAGTTGTATACATGCAAAATAGATACTTTTCAAAATAGGATCCTGCTTTCATGCTTTGTCTGGGGAAGAAAGGGTGTCAGGCAACTATGTTTGAGTCTTGTAACTTTGATAGATGTTCTGTCCAGACAGAGAAGGCAAAATGAAGCCACTGGAAAAAAAAAATCTCTGTGTGGAAAAGATAGTATCAAAAACATAATTATGATGGCATATCGAATATATTAATCTAACTTCAAATATTTCAGGAATTATTCTGCCTAGTCATTCCCAAGTCTGATAAGAAGGACTAGTGTCTGTCTACACTTAAAGACCTCTGCCCTGAAGCATTTAGATGAAACCTAGGAAGCTGGTATCCTCTGCTCTTACTAGACAATAGAGCAGTTTATATACTTTGTGACCCATTTTTCATGGATATTCATGCAAGGATTCAGATCTATTCATGTCTGATTCCCAACTAGAGAAAGAATTGTTCCAAAGTCTTTCTCCCAACCCTTATTTTTAAAGGGAGTTTAAAAATACGGAAATGGAGCTTCTTCTCATGGGAGGGAAAGCCTAACATCCTTGGCTGTTGTCCTTTTAAACCTGATATAATTAAGTCCCAGGAAATCTTTATCTCAGCAGTAGAGAATTTGATTTTAATGAATAATGTTTTTTCTTTAAAGACAGAAGTGCATCTGCAATAGAGTTCTTGGCTGTATAAAATGTGGTGTTAGAGAACAGAATCTGTTTGAACCACGACCTCACCACATGCCATAGCTGGATGATGTTTTGGTATAATAAGAATAACCTGTGGAAACATGTTGCCTTTGTATTTCTCTAGCTATTCCCCTTCTTCAGAAATAAATTCTGTGACAGACTTAGACCCCACTGTGCTTGGAGCCAGTAGACCTTGTGGAGCAGTTACACAAGCTGCACAAGACAGACCTAGCAGCCTGCCACAATTATGACCTTAAATAGCTTTTCTTTCTATGCCAATTCAACTCATGATTTAACTACACAGCAAATTCTGACTTCAGGGCAGCTAATACCAGAGTAGAAATGATGTGGCCACATAATGCAAAGCATTGATCCAATATAAATTCACTCTGGCAGCTCAAATCGGCTAAAACAATATCAAGAGTACAGGCAGGCTTCATACTGTATCATGTATTCACACTACACTGTACTCTTGAACCAGTATCACCAGTCCTGCCTGAGCTGACAGGAAGCCAGCATTGATTCCATATCATCTGCATGGACTATCCGGACAAAAATGCAGTCATGGGACCATGCCTAATCCACATCAAATTCGTACTACTGCACAATTCAGCAGTGTTTCATCCAGCTTTACAGGCCATGGGGGCTCAGACTCATTCCTTCTCAGTCCCAAGACCCTGATCAGAAGGGACAGACGCATGCGGTTTTCTTTCCTTTCCCCTTCTCTTCTCTTCTCTTCTCTTCTCTTCTCTTCTCTTCTCTTCTCTTCTCTTCTCTTCTCTTCTCTTCTCTTCTCTTCTCTTCTCTTCTCTTCTCTTCTCTTCTCTTCTCTTCTCTTCTCTTCTCTTCTCTTCTCTTCCCTCCTCTCCCCTCCTCTCCCCTCCCTCTCCTCTCCCTTCCCATTTTCATTTTCATTTTGGTCCTGTGTGTATTTATCTATTTATTTATTTAACACAAGCCCCCATTTCTCCATGAAATGGTCTGGGACTGCTGTGTATCTGACTATGTCTCACACTGTCTGAAGAGCATTCATGAGGAAGAAGACGAAAAAAAACAGAGCCTTCTGATCATTTTCTCCTGGACTAAAACATAAACCTGAGGGATGGTGTAATACTGATCTCTGGAATGGTGTAGTAACTGGAGGGCATTTGCAAATATTTAAAGATTTATCACTTACACAGAAGTTCTGACTGCTACATAAAAATGAGAGTATCCATCAAGCACATAGTTCTCTGCTTTCATTTTAGCAACAAAACTGTCATATCCAGAAATACATTAGTATAATTTCTTGAAGGAATAAACCCACTAGCACAAATCAGGAAAAAAAACCCCACAACAATCCCAAACATTAAACAAAACATAAGATATGTATACATTTTCAGATGTAATAAATAAAAAGTCTTGAGCACTAAGATGGAAACCTCACCCTGCACTTAAAGACATCATGTCCCTGATGAATTGTTCAACTGCAGAGAAGATACAGGTCTTAAGAGGGTTCAGCAGATCTCCTGACCTTCTTTAGGAGTTCTGCAGTCTTTCCCTCTTCAGTGACACCAGTACTTTTCTCTCTGTCAGCTGCCACTGCTCTTTCTGGCTCATTCCCCATTAGACGGAACACATTTGAGAAGAGAAGCTTCTCAGTACATCTTCAAATGAAAAGTTATGTAGGGTGAATTAAGAAGGCATAGTGATGTCCCTTCCCCCACACCAATAGGTATTTCACTGTGAAGTCCAGCTGTATAATACTATTTTTATCCTTGGTTTCAGAAGAAAAAAAGGAGCAAAATCAGTCATAATGCAGAACAATGACAAATACTCAGGAAAAATTTACCACCATAAAAATATTCAAAACCTCTTTTGATGAGAGACGTATGTCCATTTGCATCAGTCTTTCTCCACACAGACCATTCCCCTGAATAAATATTAACTTTTTTGATCAAGCATCAAGCAGCTATTCTCCTAAGCCTCATTCCTAATATAATGACACCGTCAAAAAAGAGATAATGCACAAACCAAGTATTTGCAAACCTATCTTGGCAAACACTTTGAATGCTTTATAGGATGGTTTGCTGTGATGTGTCACATTCCTATAATACTATTACTTTTGTATTATTATGTTTGGAACAGACTGTCAGCAGCAGATGGACTATTACTGATATATAAGCAGGTGAGATACAGTGGCTGGGCAAACGAAACCATTGTTTTCAGATCCCTGTGGTAGTTTCTCCTCTGTAGAGGGCCATAACAAAGTGGTGGGAATTCCTTAATATTAAATCACCGCTGATTTTTTATAATACAATATAAAATGTAATGCAAACAAAAATTACTGGTGAGTCACGGTTGTGAAAGCCATTTCTGTGCATCATTAGTGTATGAATTTACAATGAGAAATAAGGTGCACAGGATTTACCTGTGAAACTCCCAGAGAGGAGCCATATGTAGAATAAATCTATGCACATCTTACTGCAAATTTACTTAAGCTTTAAGTGTTTGGGTAACTTGATGGCTTGAATTTACATGTAGAGTTTTAATAGCTAGATTTGGCAGATTTTAATGCTTTAAATTAGACAGGAAAAAATCTTCTATCTCAAAAGAAAGGCCTAAACGACTTTTCCCTGTACAGCTGGCTTATTAACAAAATGATGCAAAACAAAGTCAATTAAGTGACTTTTCCCTCCCTCGAGTCAGTGGCGATAGGGTCCTCTGGTCATTTCCAGTCTACAATGAGGAAGAGGAGGGTTCAGCCTGTGGACAACTGCATCCTCACAGATGGTAAGCAAAGTGGCAGCACACAAACAAAAAGTGCATTGTGTGTTTGCTAAAAAGAGGTACCCAGCCAGAATGAACAATCAGCCTCTGCTGAACTGAGTCACCTACAAGGAGGGGAGGGCCATTGGCTAGTCCAGTTCAGGATTAATTGTTGGAGTTTTAAATTGCCATCACAGATGCTCACACACTCATTCACTGTGGAAGGATGCTGGCTTATAGAAGAGTCAGTAAGATCCTGCTGTCCTTTTCTCCTTCTCTTTGTGTCTTCAAGAATAACACCGGAATAAGTTTCATGGAGACTATACATTCGTGGCAACTTAGCTTGCCTTCTGCCAGTCTCTCTGCATCTCTTACAATTTGAATCCTGAGATGTAAACAAAGAAAACCTGGTAGAAGGTACCAGTGGATTACAGGGTGCAAGGATGAATACCTATGTAGGCAGCACAGACACAAACAGACCTGTGAAGCTTTAAGCTGCCCTGTTCACGTCAGAAAGATGTGGAAGGGACTCATCATCCATAATGCCTGCAGTGTTAGGGTGTGCTAGCTCTAGAAAGGGGGAACATATATTTGGCCTAGCTCCATTTTTTTCCCTGCTACAGTGTCTGAAATGTTCCCAGAGCCTCGTGACAGCAGAACTGTACCAATGGGACTGTACCAGCAAGACTGTAAGTTCTATTTTCCACAGGACTGCATTAAACAGCTTTGTATCACAGTATCACAGTATCACAAGGTTGGAAAGGACCTCTGAAATCATCAAGTCCAACCTATAACCTAACACTAACACCAACACTAACACCAACCATCATCTAAACCATGGCACTCAGTGCCTCATCCAGTCTCCCCTTAAACACCTCCAGGGTCGGTGACTCCACCACCTCCCTGGGCAGCCCATTCCAATGGCCAATCATCCTTTCAGTGAAGAACTTTTTCCTCATATCAAGCCTAAACTTTCCCTGACGAAGCTTAAGTCCATGCCCTCTAGTTCTGTCACTGGTCACCTAAGAGAAGAGACCAATCCCTGCCCGACTACAACCTCCTTTTAGGTAGTTGTAGAGAGCAATGAGGTCTCCCCCGAGCCTCCTCTTCTCCAGACTAAACAGCCCCAACTCCCTCAGTCACTCCTCATAGGGCTTGTGCTCCAGCCCCTTCACCATCTTCGTTGCCCTCCTCTGAACACATTCCAGTATTCTAACATCCTTCCCAAACTGGGGGGCCCAGAACTGGACACAGTATTCAAGGTGAGGCCTGACCAGTGCCGAGTACAGGGGGACGATAACTTCTCTGGTCCTGCTTACTACACTATTCCTGATGCAGGCCAGAATGCCATTGGCCTTCTTGGCCACCTGGGCACACTGCTGGCTCATGTTGAGCTTCCTGTCCACCAGCACTCCCAGGTCCTTTTCTGCCTGACGACTCTCCAGCCACTCTGTCCCCAGTCTGTAGCTCTGCATGGGATTGTTGTGTCCAAAATGAAGTACCCGCCATTTGGACTTGGATCGATAAAGGTTCACCAAGCTGTAAAATTTAGCATCTTTGCCTTTGTACAGTAATTTCCTGTTGCTTCACATGCAAGGTGCTTAGTCAAAGAATGACTAGGAAGAGTTGTTATTTTCATCACAGAAGAGGTTGGGTGTTTTTTTTCCACTTTCAGCCTCTATGTGATCCAAAGTGAGCCAGCATTTGTTCTTATGCCTCCCTCATATCAATGGATTACAGAATTTAGTCTGATCAGATGATCCCACAGAGGTTTTTAAATTGCTTTCCTTCTCCTTTTTATTTAATGGGGTTTTTTTACCTTCAGTTCTTGGGCTCTGTCCCTGTTGTAATATGCTACACTGGTTGACCTTATATGCAAACTTCTTCATCCAGTTCATTCTCCATGAAATGAGACCTTCTCAGGTGCTGTAACTTCTATACCCTTACACAGAAATGCTATGCAAAGAAACCCTCACAAGCTGCAGTTCACTGCCTTCTTCACTTTAGTCCCATGTAATCATCGCACAAATATAAACCACTAGCACTCCAAACAGAACTCAGGTTATGCCTTGCTTTTAGCCATTTCCAGACAGCAAATTCCCCTTTCCCATTTTAAGCAACTTCATATACACCTTGTCCCTTCCTAGAGGGAATAATTAATTTCATCAGCAGCCGCTGCCTGTTTATGGTGTACATCCCAATTGAAGTTAATTAACCATATTAAAGTTTTCAAGCTGAAAATAAAGCATCCCTGAAGATGCTGTGTCCTTAAAAACACGATTTATCCTGGTGTGCACAAATTCTGCCTTTTTGTGTCCTAAGTAGGCACTGAGCTCATTTCCTCTCACAGTTTTCACCTCGCTCTGAATTTACATCACTGCAGGAGCCATGGGGTTCTTGCTTGATGCCACCTATTTAACATAACGTTGTTCCCTCTAGCCAGGACCTTGCTGCAGCAAGCAGTGAGCACCCACTGAACTCCAGCAAGATCGTGTTTCAGTGAAATCATATGGGAGAGTGGTTTCCTGGGGGAGAAAGTAACTTTGTGTTGTGGTGTCAGTCATCCACTAAAATCAATCACTGCCTGACTATAGGATGGGGGGTTTTCCCTATTTAAAAAAATTCTGCCCTCATATTTTTTTTAAAAAAGGAACTCTCCCTGGCAATATCTATGGAAGTGCTGTTTCTATTGTTTAGAAAATAAACAAATAATATAACATGCTACCATTATTCAACTACAATATCTAGCATTTCAACATTAACTATTAAAACACGTGAAGATTCTAAGACAGCTTTTTCAGATAGTATACCAAAACTAGCTTGTGAATGAAATTTACGTAATTTGAGATTCTTGCTTTAGCCTTATGAATTTGAGTAGGATTTTTCAAAATGTAAATGTTATTTACTCTGGAAAGGCCCTTCTGCATCGCACCAAATGTCTGTTCAGTCTCATCTCCAATAGTTGCTCTTCCCAAAGGAACAGTAAGAGCAGGACAAGAACATTTGATGTTCTTCTCTCATGTTCTTCCAGTCTCCAACAGTTTTCAAACAGAGACAGTTGCTGTGCTAGAAGTGGTTTCTGTGTAATTAGTAAGACACAGTGCATTTATTTATTTTGTATTTGTCCAGTCTTGCCTTGAATCCATGTCAACCTTTGAAATCTCTTTGCAAGTTATCCCCTACGAATGGGAAGGATGTTCATCTCTTTCTTTTTCTTCGTTTTTCTTATGTTTTGCTTATTTGTTCAATTGTTTGACAGGAAGTTGAGATTTAATAACAGAAGTGCATTGTCAGACCTTCAAGAAGGACACCATATACTGGGAGAGCCAGAAACACTAGAAATAGGGAACAAACCATCAAGCAAAAGCCAGCTTCTGACCAGTGAGCTTTAGGAAGAAATTGGTCTTGCAATTTATGTCATAACACAGTACTGAGCTGCTTCTAGCAGTTTTATTTGAAGCATTTGGTGCTGGTCATTGTCAGAGGCAGGCAGCCAGATTACACAGACCTTAAACATGAAAGTTTCTGTGTTCCTGTTCCAATAATTCACTTTATATATTAATTAACCAAAGAAATACAATTTGAAATATGCTTGGTTTCCTTCCAGAACTAAACTTCTGCCATTCAGACGAGCAAATTCTTTATCCATTGACTTAAAATATGCTCCTTCTCTCATTAATCTGTGGCAGGAAAGTGCGCATATTTTCCTATACTTGCTTCTTTGTCTGTATGCTTTCAAACTTTCTCCATCCCTGCTGGCATTCCTGTAAAAATAGAAGGCCTAATTAAGCATTTTTAAACACTAACATCCTCTTTGGCCCTTTTATCCCACCTCTTTCTCATTTTTGCTATTTTGGAACCAGCAACTGCCCCAGAACCTGCAGGAGGCAAGAATACAAATTCCTACTGATGACAGCTGCAATGTTGAAAGCAGGATGAAAAATGTCCTAACATAAGACCTCAGTCTTCACTGTCCTCAGGTAAGTCTAACTGGGCTGTGAAAACACCAGGTCAAGTGTAAGCAAGACCTCAGATCTCCCTTCTGGCAAACAAACCCTTAAGCTACGGGAAAGCCATCAAGAGGCTGCAGAAGTAAAGCAAACAACAGAATATTTCTAGGAGCGTCAACGACTGCAAGTAATGAAACTCTTCTCATCTTTCCTAAGAGGTTTGGCGGCATTGTGCCTGTGGCAGTCAAATGGGCCAGCTTTGCTGGATGCATCTGCCTCATGGAATAGGAGGCAGTCAGGGAGCGACCATGAGCATGGGCCCTCTGACCACCCTCACTGCTGATTCTTCAGCGCCTGGCGGGGAGCTTACCTGGCTGTGCTCACTGCAGGAGCAGCGCATGGAAGGCAATGCAGATGTAGCTGACTGTCTCCACCCTTTATGGTTATCCAATACTATTCCAGAAAGATTTCAGTCTCAAAAACCCTTATGCCACACTCCAGTAAACGCAACACATGCCTCTAGGTGCCTGCAAAAGCCCTCTCCTCAACTCGGCAGGTCACAGGGCAGCTCTGATGTTATTTCAGATATCTCAAGCTGTTAAAATGCATCCTAACCATTACAGCTTAGGACTGAGGGGGTGCTATCTGAGGCCAAGTGTTATGCGATGCTCGAGAGGATGCAAACCCCTTTGTGATATTAGCCAAAGGCAGATGCTCCTCCTCTGGTCTTCTGTAGGTGCACATCAAAATGCCTCCTGCTCCAAAAATCAAATCTGAACTCTCAATCTGTCTTACTATGGGACTAATTTTAACATGGCGTTGGAAACACTTGGGCCACATTTGGGGTAGAAAGCCAGGAAAAATGCCTGATCTGATAAGTGTCTGCCTGATTCTGTGTGGAGTAAAACAGACACAAGGGTGCGTTTTCAGGAAGAGTTTATCACTGTGGATACGCAAGGATGCAGGTACCCACAGCAAGGCCTCGGGGACAAAACACTTTGAGGTGCCACGACTCACCCTCAGAAGATCAGAGGGTGCAGAGGCTCTTCAGCTGCTGGATGTCCCGAGGTGGACATTAAAAACATAGAAGGCATGAAAATTAAGATGTTTTAACAGATCTGCTCCTTAATTATCTCTAGATTGCCAGTACTAAAATCTCAGCTGCTCCACCAGGCTGATGTAAAGGTTAAATAGTGACATTATTAAAGTGCTTTAAAAAGGTAATTAATCAACATTTTTATTTTTAGAGCCAAAGCGAACCATTAGAAGAAATTTAAAAGATATGTCTCACTTTTTGGGCACTTGCCTACCATTTATTCTTTAGGCATATCCATTTCTAAGGACTGCTGCTTTTTTTACCTACATCACAAATTCTAAGTTAATACATGCCATATCATAATAATTACCTTTCTATGCAATTTAACACATTATGTCTCTGCTAAACTCTCTCCCAGGCTCATTCTAAGTGCAATTGAATTCAAATTGAAGAACTGATCACCCTAAAGCACTTCTGTTTTGAGCAATTTCTCTTCTTTTTTTCACAAGAGTGAGGGACTCAGAAAATGCCAGAGAGACCACTGACCTGAATCAAAAAAAAAATCATAATTTCTGTCCTTTGGGAAATTCCTATATTTTTATTTATTTATATTCCCAGATCAAAGAAAGGGGTGATTAACCGAACTTTCTGTGAGATAAACAGCTTCTAAATTCTAACATAATTTCAGAGATCTCTGCTGAATCATTCAGTTTCTGGGAAATATCAGGGGATTAATATAAGGAAAGAGCAAGGGGTCTCAGGGAAATTGTAGTACGCCCATAAAGAAAGCTGGGAACATGGATTACATCTCTTTTGAGGCACCTGCAGATCGATGCTGAGCACAAAACAAAATGGTTCCCTTTATATCTAAAAAGTGAAACAGTATAATTTGGTTTGAACAGCGATGTAATATTTCACTTTGATGGCTTAAGGAAAAAGCAAATGTTTTGGTCTAGGTAGAAAATTCCCTTTGGATATTTTCACATTTCTGGAAAGTCTTTTTTCTTACAGCAAAAAAAGACAAGCATTTAATAGAAAATTCCAAATCAATCTAATGAAAAGTCTCAGTGACTGCCAGCACAGAGCTTGAGAAGAGGCTCTTCCAGCAATATGCAAGAATTTTAGCCCCTAACCCTTAATTTTATTATCTGCAGTTTTTTTTAACTGGAAGTTATTGTTTAGGAAAAATCTCTGTTTTCATAGGCATACATTATTTCTGGAACAGCTGAGTGCTGAAAAGTGAAACTGTGCAGAATCTCTGCTGCACAGGAAACAGAAAAAGCTACAGTCTTGAAGCTACCTTTTCTTAAAAAGTGTTGTGGATTTGAGCCATACGTGTACTACGGAGCTAGGTCAAAACCAGGAAGATTTCTGCTCCAACAAAAAACATTGGTTTTCATAAGTAACTCAAACTAATTGAACATTACAAAATTCTATTGATTTTAATGGAAATTTTAAAGGTGTTTCGAAAAACATCAAATAAAAATCCAAATATTTCTTTCCAAACCTCCCATAACCAAGATGAGAAGAGTTGTCAAAATGTCTCATGGGATCTGTACAGCCAGAACTTTGCCTGCATTCACTTCTGTGGGTCATGGTCCTGGGACAGACTGAGTTTCCCTTAATGTACCAGATCCCAGCTTTTTGAAGATGAGACAAAGTGAATTGAGAATTACTAATCTTGAAAGACATGATGAGACACAAACTGGCCACAGCAGCACAGCTCCAAGGATATGATGATCACCCTATAGCTCCTAAAGTCATTAGAGCAATTCGATTTCTGTTTTCAGGTAGTAATTCAAATTTTGAAATATGAGTTTCCAAGCATATTTTTCTTCTAATTCTCCACAAAGGAATACCTTTGGCAAGAAGATCATTTTTGTCAAAAAAAAAGTACTCACAGCCAGAAAGCTTTATAAAATGGAGGTGTTCAACCAATCCTGTTTTGATATGACAATAATTTCAGTGTGCTTAATGTAATCAGATTTCATACTGGTGCCTTTACTGTGCCAACCTGAGCTACAGCCTGAAAATAGACAGCATTCACTGACAACACTAAAAACAATGAAACTAGTCATGACATCTTTTCTTTGAGGAGATGAATGTGGGTGTTTATTAGCAGTCTATGTGAGAATTCAGTAATGATACATCTCGTATTTGCTACTAGGAAACACATAAGGAAGCTGTTCAGGCTGCTCCAGCTCCCAGCACATGCAATTTCCATGCTGAGCTCTGTGGCAGAGGTGAGGAGTGGAGGGGGCATGTGGCAGGTGCACCTCCATAGAGAAGACCCAGAGAAAGGGCTTGGGACAGGGATGTGAGGTCCCACATCAGGGAAAAGACGTGTAGGGCATGAAATGGGAGCCCAAAAGAGAAAATGTCATGCTCAAAACCTCAGATTTGTGAGACCTGTGTAATAACCAATCACTCAAGTACTTATATTTGTTTTCTTTAGAAGTGAGTAAGAACATAAGCAGAGGTGAAGGTCAGTACTTAGGTATAAAGAGTCCCTGTCTTCCACATCTTGGAGGGTAAGAGGCCAGACACATTAGTCATGTGAACAGAACTTTTTCTATTACAGCCCACAAACATGCACTGATTCACACAACTTGTTTCCCTAAACATTGATTCCTTGCAGGAGAATATTCCCAGCAGGTTGAGGGGAGGGAAATATACACCTTGTTCGCAGGGCAGTAGGGACAGCCCTGTTAACTTTCATTTAAGCTTGGTCAGAAGATCTGTCAGATATCTTTCCAAACATCCTCACTTAAACCAGTGATATTTTGCATGGAGAAAGGAGCACTATTCAGACAGACCTGAATTTTCACCTCTTAAATTCTGCTATAGAGAGACTGGGCATCCCTCCAGCTGCCTGCCTGGGCCCAGTTGTGTCATTGCTCCTTCATACTGCTTTATATTAATTTTTCAGTTTCTGCTTTCTTTAAACTGAAATCACTGAACAACACCAGGGGATTATTGCTAAACTTTCTCTACTCCCAAGCACCTCAGCTAAGCGACTGCTTGTGACACTCACTTCCCCACTGGTTTCCCTCTTTGGTCTTCTTTTTATTTTTTGCTGTTGAAGTACCACATGGCAGTGCTCAGAGATCAGTCCTGTTCAATAGGGACTGGGAGGAGAGAATATTTCGCAAAACTTTACCTCCAAGCAAGGACACAAATACGGTTAAAATAGAGCTCAACTATCTCATCATAGTGTCCTACAATCAGTTCCTGTTTAAAATGGTTCCTGGTAGGAAGCCATCCAACTGCTTGACATATTTTGGCAGAGTGGTAGCAGCTCCAGAGGGGAGAGGTGGGGTTTCAGGACCCCATGGCAGAGGGCTAGGGACCGAGACAGCCAGCCAGGAGACCATAGCACCCTGACACCTGCCTTGAGAAAGGCACCCTAGACCGGAAAAGCACACATGTGGAAACTTGACAGCCTTTTTTTGTTCTTTTTTTAATAAAGGAGAATAAAAATACTTTTTAGAAAGGATACTGCTTCCTGCAGGAGAGACAAGAAAAGTGCAGACTCATGCTTGCATTTGCCTTCTCCCGGCACTCACCCTCTCACCCTTTGCTCCCCTCTCAGAGAGGGGCACTTGCACCGCCAACCTTTGCCTCTGCCTCCTGCCTCTGACATCTTGCCAGGCCACAGCTGACATGGCACGTGCCTTTTATTCACTGCTTTCTTTTTCTTAGCGCACTACACATTTCAGAAGAATTTTACTCGTCTCACTATATATCATGTTTGTCCACTTTGTAACTCTACTTTTGGATTTATCAAAGTTTTTTATAAGCTGAGGCTGGATAGCTGCCTTCTAGTAACATCAGCCACATGCCAGACCATCTCCAGCACTCATTTCTCCTCTCTACTGACTTCTCTCAAGTGTTTTGAAGGGCAAATACTATTTGCCATGACACTCTCCTTTCTCCTGATCCCCTCTTGATAATTAGGTTATCTCAGGGCAAGACAGGGTTAAGCTACTGAAGTGGGAAGCAATGAATATGCCTATCCTGCAATTAGCTGGCAAGGGTGCAAGAGCAAGCTTTGTCACAGCATTTGTAATCTCATTGTTTCCTCCCCAAAAAACCTGTTCTCAGCTGGCAGAAATATTCTGAACTGGCCTGTCTAGTACTTATACATTGATCCTGAAAGATACTGAATTTTACCAAGACCCCAGAATGTAATTTTCTGAATAAAAATTAAGAAAATATATTTAAATTCTTTACTAACAAAACCTGACTGTGATTATTTAGTTTTCACAGGTTTTCACCACTATTGTCAACATAAATGGGCTAAATAACACACCTGGAAGAAGAGTCAGAGCCAGGCTTAGCTGACCATATCACTTTGAGGAATTTTCCTTCTTTGTTTGGGTCTTTTCCTTATAACAAGAGATTTGCTTCCAACATCAACATCGCTGTTGTTGCAGTTGCTCCCAGCTCCTTCATTTCCAGCTGCAGAGCTGACGTGTCCTAAAGCACAGCACTGTGCACACTCCAGCTTGCTTGTTACAACTTACAGCTTCCTCTTCCACAGTCCTGGGCCACTGCACAATGTAAACAATAGCTGTGTCTTGAAAACCATCCAAAACAAATGGGTCTTGGTGCCTGTGCTGCTCTCAGATCTGTAAAGAGAGCTTACTGTATGCACAGTTGTTTTAATCTGGTGAATAGTCTGGAAGGTATGATATCATGCTCGTTTCTAACCGATGAGTCCTTTGTTGGAGTCTTGCTAGAGAGAACTTACCCTCAAATTATTCTTTGCTCACCGTAGCCTACTGAATAGTAGAGCTGTATTTCTTGAGCTGTGGTGGGGTTTTTTCCAGTAAAATTAACCATCTGTAACAAGGAAAGGTATATTAAAAGGGAAAAAAAAAGGAAAAGCAAATACTCACCCTCCATCATTACGACTTGGCAAAGCAGTTGTAATAAGCAGCTTGAGCTGGAGTCAATATTTGCCAGTGCTCTGAACATTCAGAGGCATGCTGTGCACCTGGGATTTTTACTAATATTTCCTGGATACTCATAGTTTTCTTTTTGCCTCCAGCACAGTTTCCTGCTGTCTCAATAAAATCCTCAGAGATGCTGGTTTTGCAATCGCTTATGTTTTATAATTCAGTGGCAGTTTATCACTCCTTTGAGCAATCCACAGTGGCACATACTGCAATCTTCTGCTACAGGGTTGTCAGGTGTACGATCTTCCTTCCACATCAGAGCAGCTGGTTTACTGATCTTGTCATGGCAGAACCTCAGGTCACAGTGGTACGTTCTCAGTAAGATAAGGAATTAATGTCTCCATGACAGGGTAGGCTGTAATTTGAAGGAGTCAATCTAAGAGGATAATGTGAAAAAACAGCTAATTTGGGTTAAAGACTTACATTTTTTCCTTAAATCGGTCTGGGTCATACATAATCAATAAGATTTATTTTGAGGTTGTCACATGGTATTTTCTCATCCTCATCTGTTTCCTACAGATGAGCCCCCTTTGTACAGGAAGCAGACTGCCTATGAATCCCTAAGTCATAGATTTTAATTGTGTATTATTACATTTTACTGTATATCCTTCATTCTAGCCTTCAAGGTTACCTTACTCTACTACAAAATATCCATGTCTACCTGTGCATTGATAAAGCCTCCTAATTTCCTTTACAAACAGCTTTTTTTTTTTGCCAAGGTAACCTATAAAAGACATTGAACATTCCTTCCCAAAACAGTCCTAGTGGACTGACCTCCCAGCCCCAAATTTTCCAAGAATTTATTTCATCAGCTAAAGAAAATTCCCACTAGGACTATCATATAGCATCAAAACGCAAGGGATGTGGGTTTAGTTATTCTGGCTATCATTAGTGAAAATATTAAGTATCAATCGCAAGAGCAGCCTTGGATGAACGCACTAATAATCCCATTCGATCTGGATGATTCCTCTTTCATTATAAGACCATGAGCTGCCTTCCAGTCTGTGGCTTATCCCCTTATAAGCATTGTGCAACTTCTTCATAATAGCTGAAAACTTCTTGTGTGGTACCATATTAAAAAAAAATCCAGATAAATTAGATCTACCTTTTTCTTGTCTAAATAAATCAGTAATCTCATCAAAGAAATATGTGAGGCATGTCAGACAAATTATTTTTAGTGAAACCAAGTTGCTTTTAATCAGTTTATCTTTATGTATTTAAGCATTCTTTCTTTCAAAATTTGTTTGCTAATCTTGTACCTCACTGAATTCAAATTAAGGGACCTGTTGCTGAAAAACTTTGCAATTTCAGTGTTAGTTCATTAAGTGTATAGGATGGACACTGGTTAGGCCATCTGATCATGATGCATTGACCTCAATCAGTTTTAATTCCAGCTTGGGAACAATGAGTTGCGTTCACATTCCACTACTCAGCATCTGTGGCCTGATGTACTCAAATTAAACCCATTTTCTTTCTGAAAGATGAAGTGTTCATTTAGGTGTAGGACCATAATGTCCTCCTGGGAAGATGGCCTTGCTAATTTTTCCCTTTATTGGTTTTCATAATCCCAGGTGCTATTTGGCTATCTCAATATTTCACGATCAGAGATAATTTTTTTCTTCATTGATCACACTTTTTCTCTATTCCTGCAGGCTTTTTCCTACAGACCTTTCTGCTGTGATTATCCACCCATGAGCTTCCAAGGCCTACTCTTTTTTTTTGCCTTGCTTTGCATGCAAGTTCCATTTTTTTTTTTTCACTTCTGTAAACAGGAGGTTATAATTGAGTGGGGGTGTTTCTAATGGGGTTCTGCAGGGACTGATCCCTGGCCTTAGGTTTGTGAATAGTTTTTTTAGTCTGGAATTAAAGAACACCTTTACTTTCAAAATGTGAATCTGACAAGAAACTAAAGGACAAGTAAACAAGGAAGAGGAAATAAGGTAATAGAATTACTGTGGTACTTGTATGTATAAGTAGAATAAATGTAGAAATACTATATTAAATTTACATTTGGGACTAATGAAATTGCTGTTGAATATAGTTGTGTTAGGTAATATAACAGAAGCAGATCAATGTGGGAGAATCTGACAACTTCAAGAACGATACAAGACTGGAAGTTTTTCTTTATTGTGACTGATTTAGGGTGGAGCCAACTTGTGGAACGCACAGAGCTTCAGCATCCGAGAGGAGTCTGTAAGATTTTGGCTTATCAATATGTCTGCCGATAGCAATGGGCTGTGATGGAGGAGTGGGCTGGACATGGGATAACGCCTCATGTCTGCCTTCATTCTACCTTGTCCATCTTCCCATAGTCCTAGTGGACTTCTTCCTCTATCCTTCTCTGCAAAGCAGAAAATCTGTCTCACAAAGCCCATCTATTTCTGAGATGCTCTCTCCTGTGTGCCCTCCTAATTCTCTGCAGACATCTCTCTTTCAAGTTGAAAATCATTTCCTCTGCACACTTTAATCTCCAAAGGATCTCTGCCCATCCAGGTAGACATCCTCACTCACCATGATGTATCTCACATGATGTTACTGCAGCTTCCAGTAGAAAGAGATAATTCACTCTCCTGGACTCTTTACGAACTTTAGAAGGTTAGATTGTCACCTTTTCAAAAAACAGAAGAGAATAAGCGTCAGCTGCTAGTGACAATCTTTTAAAAGGCAGAGGTCCTCCAAGGATTCTATGTACACAAGGATTTTCAGTGTTCTGGGATGCAGCAAGGCAGCTCCATTGATCATCACATGTCCCATTAAATCACTTATTCTTGAAGTCTCTCTATGAAATGCCTTTTTAAAAAAAAAGAGAATATTTTGTATTATTTATTACAAAATCTTGTTCTGCCAACAGCAAGACTCACTACATACAGAACTTCAGTAATGGTAAACTAACTGATTTACTACAAACTGAGTGATTTACTGGAATAGCTCTTACATTTTTAATAGCTCTGTCTGTGTGCCTGCTGTTATTTGCACCCTGCAAAAGTGGCAAATAAAATACCGGACAGATGTTCTGAAGGTTGAAAAAGAACACTATGGTTTTAACAAAAAGTTACTTCTCTGGGACCTCTGCTGAAAAATACCCAGTTTTTAGGTGGCTTTTGATGAATAGGGTCTAAACAAGTTAGAAGGTATTTTTGGCCCTCCTGTTGTAATTGCATTACTTGGCAGACTGCTGACCAGTGATAAATTAGGATCTTTTACAGCAGAAGAAGAGTTTATCCATTGAGACTCACAGATTAATGTTGTTCTACTGAAATTGAAATCTAAGGATTCATTTTGGACAATCAATTTCTCACTTTTTTTTTTTTTTAAAAAAAAAACTGTCTCAGATTTAAATACGGTTTTATGTTTTAAAACCTCAACAAGGGTAGAAAATAATCCCTTCATAAAGTGGACACTAATTCCAGTGGACTGGAATAAGAACAGACTTACTCTGTTCAGAGCAGAGAACTGCTGAACGCCTTCATTTAAAGCAACTGCTAAGCATCAAGAGTTTTAATTTAAATAGGCCTACAATAGAATACAGAGTACCCAATACTAAATGGTACAAAGGTGCAACAGGCCAAATTCAACTTAAGTCCTAATCTTCTGAAGCCCATGGATCAACACAAATTTGGTTTGGTATGTTGGAAGTGAAGGAAATCAGCTAGAAATTGTTTGCAGTGGTTACTGTTTATTCATGGCTCACAGGGTCTGCACAGAGAAGTGGAAGCAGTTAGTGCTACCTGGTTCCTTGAAATTCCAAGCATTAAAACTCCAAATATGCCAGGTTTCTAATGTGTCCAATGAGAATAAACAACAGATTGTTTCTATTGACAGCTGGAACCATACTGAGCGATACATGAGGAACAGGTACCTCACAGCCTGATGGTAGTGTTTAAAGGATCCCACAACTGAATTGAGTATTTCCCCCATCTCCTAATCCCCTGAAAACCCTACATACATTGCTGCTTTATATACCAAAGAGGTCTGGATATAAAGCCCCATGAAAATGATATCTCCTTAAATTGTTTTTGTCTCAGCTGCATATAGACCCTCTTTGTAACCTCATCCAGTGCCATGCATGATGTATAGATTTCAATTCAAGTATCTTAATCTCATTTTAGAAATAAGTCCAGGGAGTTATGGCAGAGAGCTGCTGAAAGCGTGAATACTTGTCTTAGCATTTTGATAGAAGCCTATCCCAACGTCATGCAATTTCACATGAACATTATGCTTCTCAGGGATATGTACTATGATGCTACTGACACAAAGCAGGTTTTTGAAGCAGAAAATGCTACTCAGTAATCTACACTAGAAACCATGTCCCTTTCTTGTAGCTGCTAAGTTCTTTAAGCTAATGAATATGGAGGGGAAATGAAGGGGAAGACACTAAGGCATTAATTTATTTCCTGTGTTAGTTAGGACTCAAAGACATGGTATTCCATTACAGGCCGTGTAAATAAAATTGAATATGATCCCTGTCACCAAATGTAGGACCAGAGTTTTAGACAAGAAGGAAGACACATAAAATGATACATAGGCAGGAAAGTTAAAGGAAACAGGCAACAAATACCAGTCTGTCAGTAAGAAGCGCATCCACAGATGAACCATTCTCAACATTTAGATTAGCTCACAAAATGATAGTAAATTTCTTTACCCTTCCAGTCCTCTGCTGGAATACTATAAACGCATATCAAGATGAGAATTCGGAGTCCATGGTTCGCAGCAACCTTCAAAAGAAATCAACAATGTGGTTAACAAGTCACACTTAAATATGAATGAATTGCAGAAAAAGGCAAACCTGGCAGTTCAATTATAAAATATGTCAAGGCCTTCCAGGAAGGATTAACACCATAACATTGGATAAAATTACCAGAAGTGTGACTGACTAATTGGCAATGCCAAATTTATTTTTAAATGCCAAACAGTATCTTATTGATGTGGGTTGCTGTCGGACAATGGAGAACATTTGGCAACTGGTGGCACACATATCTAAAGGGTTCATCTGTATCACAAACAACCAACCAACATCCAAAGCGTTTGTCGGCTGACTGGCAAAAAAATCACCACCTACAAAGTTACTGGAGTTAAAGTCTCCTTTTTGTCACTAGATGAAGGACTGCTATCTGATGACATTGTTACTAAAGTCAAGATACCTTTTAATAGCCCAAAGTTATATATATATTGATTTTTATGGAAAATAGACTTTCCAGATGATATAGAGACATGGCCCTAGCGCAGACGAAGCTGAAACAGAGCAACTGGTGACCAGCTTCACTGCAATGGAAGTACTTTTACTTCCACTCCTTCAGTTTACGGTTTCAGTTTCCTATTGAAGCGTCTTACCTGAGCTTTATGACAGTAAAGGGTGGTATTGTCTCTGCCCAGGGGAGATCCTCCATGTACATCACCCAGATACAAAATACAAACAGCTGGAGAAACAAAAGGGGGAAAGCGACATCACGTCTCTAGTACAAGTGTAACACTGTTAACTAGAGTTTAACAGCAGGTCTTTCTAAGTGTTCTACCTGCGTGAGTTGTGTAAAAAGCCATGAGAAAGCAGGGGAAAAGTACAGAGAATTCCTCTACTGAAAGACTAAGAGTGACTTGATTAAAACAAAATACGATGTTTAACAGCTACTGCTGCGATCCGCATTTGGACTTGCTCTACAGGGTTTCAGAGGCAGGTGGAACAATGTCCCACATTGCACAGTGGCTTCAAGTAGTTTCTCAGCTTATCTTTAAAGACAGCATCCACACCTTCACATTGTCATTATCATCAAATTGCCTGATCAGGAAGAAGTAGTAGATGAGATTTTCTTCAGGTAGCTGGAAGAAACCCTGCTGGAAGAGCTGACCCATGTCATCGCAAGGCCACTCTCAATTATCTTCGAGAGTCTGGGGAAACTGAGGCAAGTTTCTCATGGACTGGAAGAAAGTTAATGTCATTGCTACTCTCAAGAAGGAGGATCTGCAGAGCAACAGGCTAGTCCAGCTTGAATCAGTCCCTGGAAATGTGATAGGACAAATAATCTTTATAACTGTCTCAAAGCATTATGGAAAATAGGGTGATTAGGAGTACTTAAAATAGATTCCTGAAAAGAAAATCATAACTGACTGACTTGATAGCCTTGACTGGCTCAGTGGACAAAGGGAGAGCACTGGATATTGTTTATCTTGGATTTAATAAGGCTTTCAACACTGACTCCCGTAACATCCCCATTTCCAAACTGGTTAAGTATGGACTAGGGAAGTGGAGAAAGAGGTGAGCTGGAAAGTGACCGAACTGCCAGGCTCCAAGAGTTATAACTAGCAGCATGAAGTTAGCTGGAGACAAGTCACAAGTGGTGTATCCCAGGGGTCCAATACAGTTTATCATCTGCATTAATGATCTAGATGATGGAACAGAGTGTGCACTCAACAAGTTTGCAAACACACATCTGATTGTTTGCTGCCATTCAGAGGGACCTCGAGAAACTGGAGAAATGGGCTGACAGTGGACTCAAACGTTCCAGCAAAGGGAAAAGCCAAGCCCTGCTCCTGGCATAAAATTACTCCATGTACCAGAACTGGCAGGAGCCAACTGGCTGGAAAGCCCTGTAGGTCCTGGTGAACACCAAGTAACACACGAGCCAGCAACGAGTGCTTGCAGCAGAGGAAGCATTGTCAGTAGGTTGATGAAGTTGATTGTTCCTCTCTTCTCAGCCCTGGGAGAGTGTAAATACAGATCCAGACTCTTCTCAGTAGCGCCCAGTGATACAGGATAAGAGGCAGTGAGCAGGCATTGGAATAGGGGAAATTACATTCAAGCACAAGAAAATAGGGTTTTACTGTGAGTGTGGTCAAACACTGGAGGAGATTGCCCAGGCAAGTTGTAGAGTCTCAGCCCCTGCAGATATTCAAATTCTGCCAGATACTGCCCTGGCGAAGCTGCTCCAGTTGACCCTGCTCTGAAAAAGTTGTTGGACTGGGTGATCTGCAGAGGTGCCTTCCCACCTCAGCAGACCTGTGGCTGCAGAGTTCTAGCAAGATGAATCTCACTATATATCCGCACAGCAGTGAGTCTGAGATTGGCTTAGGGAGAAGGCAGACACTTCTAGAGTCTCAGAAGCATAATTTCTAGGCTGATTTAGCATTAAAATGGCCAAACTCTTTTGTTAGTCATCATAGCACATCACAGAAAGAACTCAGTGTTCTAATAAAGAACAGACAAGTATTTTGCAGTGATAAATTTTTTTCTTTATATATATTATTCACTGGTGTACCTAGAGTTCTGTGGGAGCATGGTGGCAAATGGATTTCTCCAGCCAGCTGGACAGACACACAACACTGAGTTATTGTTCCTGTACACCACATGAATTATTCTCTTACTTTATAATTGGAAAAAAATCTAGACTGTGAAGTATGAGTGCTTGTAAGCTTATTTAAACTACTTGGTTTATGTCAGTCATAACTGCAAGAATACATTCTTGTCAAAATATATTTCAGAAAGTGTAACCTTCTAACACTTTGAAATAGGTGTGCTAAGAACTAGAACTGAGCTTGCAGTAACAGCTGGAATAAAGTTCTTTCCAAAAATTTGTTTGCCCTGTTGCTGTTCATGGACGTTGAGCAGATGGCTTATGTTTATTAGTTAAAAGCAGCACGTAGTCTTTTTCCTGATCTGCTTTCTGAATTGCCTTCTTTTAAGTATATAGTCCTCCAGTTGTCTGATATGCACACAGCCAGTGTTTGTAGTTAAAAATTGGAGCAAATACATTCTTAAAGGCAAAGCTGGTTTTGTAGCAGAACTACAAGGTAGAGTTAAGGCTATTTGACACACTCACCAGACATATCTGAATAATTTTAATTTTAAGTGCGTTAAAATTGTTAATTTACAAATCAGACTATTCATTTTGGAAATAATCACAGCAGTAATTTCATCTTTCACTATTAAGATACTGAGTTGTATTTGTAAATTAAAACCCTGTTGATACAACTTATTATCAAGGTACATATTAAAAAAGATCTTTCTTACATGCAACTTCATTATTGTGGCTCCTAAGTCTCGGATGAAATGAAGTTTCTAAATACTTTTAAAAATTTGAACTTAGATATTAAACACTTTGATTTGTTATGTCCAGGCTCAGAACAGGATTAGGCAAAAAAAAATAGAGATTGTATCTATTTAAACCAAAGACAGGTTTGAGTACATGCAAATACTTTTTTCCTGCTTCTTAGCATACTTTTTATGTTTTGGTTTTGTCTTGTTAATAATTCCAGGATTTGGCTACATCTTTTGAGAAGAATCAGAAAATTGAGGAGAAAATACTAGAAATAGTCATTACAATTCACTGGATAAGTACTGCAAGCATGATACTCTGCTTGCAAAGATTCAAATGGAGGGAAGAGTTTCTAGCAAAAGTCCTGACTGAAAGACATAGAAAATTATTTAAATAACTGAAAAAGCCATTTCTTTAATAACATTCTTTATGCAACCTCAGTTCCATGATCTGGAATTTCTAATGTAAATTATTTTGATCAATGTGTGCCAGAAAGAGCAAACACATGTACAATAGAACTGACAATAGACTACAATGAGTAATTCTTGAAATGAGACATTTGTCTCAATGAGTACAGCTCTTTGAAATAAGACATTTGTGAAGTATGCTCCCGTGCTCCCAAGTCACTCCAACAGCACTTTATACATTACGGAGAATGTATGATATTATTACGTACACTGAGACTTTTCAGTATCACATAAAACAAACAAACAAAAAAAGGAAGTTTAAATATTAATAAGAACCTCATTTACTACAGTGTCAAAGACATATGAGAAATAAAAATTGAAACACCTGGCAAAAATATATTAAAACACAGTGACTGAAAAGAACAAAACAAAACATAGCAAAGCTAAAAGGAAATAAATAATGGATGAATTAGTGGTTCCTCTTGCATTGTTAAAAACACAACAGAGGATCAAATGACATTAAAGAAGAACCAAACATAAAACCTTATTTCTGGAAGAAGAACTGTCAACATTCTCAGAAACCATCTTTAATTCAGCAAAAACATAAAAAGGAAAAAATACAAACAAAAAATCGCATTGTTTATTAAAGAAGGTTTGGAAGTTTTCCCTTCTGGGTTGTTTTTTTGTCAAGGTAGTAAGTTTGTTCACCTAGGAGTTGAAATAGGAACTCTCTATAAACAAAGTTAAGCAAATATATATAAAATTTATGCAGAAATATGTAATTATATAAAAAACTGCTCATCTTTCATGCAGTCCCATGACAGTTTTCACATTTTTCAGTATGTCTGGTGATCTCCAGAGTGACAACTGCTCAGACACTGACTGATTCCCTTTGCCCCTCTGTTTTCACTTTATTTGAATGTCATAGCAAAGCTGAGGGGGCTCTTCTTGCTTTTAGTAGTTTCTTGGAGTTTTGCCGTCTCCTTGAGTCTCACTTTGATGAGAAAAAATTGGGCTCCTGTTGCTGAAACCCAAACCAGAAGCTATTTCCAATGTGATCTTTTTTTTTTTTGCACAGTCATTTCAGTATCTGGGCACAGGAGTAAATGTAGGCGCATATAATCCAGTCTCCATTCTCGCTGGTGATTATCTATGTGACAAATACTATTAAAACCAACTGATATACCTAAACCAGCACTTTCTTCATTATTATTAATTCTGGGACAGTGAGGTTTATTGGTCAGACTGACAATCTGAGTGAACATTAGACTTGATTACCCTTCCAGAAACGAGGAAGGTCAGGGAAGTTGCAACACCACAGCCTATTCTCATGCCAGCAGGTCAATGCAACCATCCTCTGCTATATTCTTGAGTGATTTGCTGCTGCTGCTTAGTACATTAGGGTCAAAGTTTTTTCCTATTCTTATTCCTCTTTGCTTCTGAGGGCAGAATTCAGCTGCATAAATGTAAGTATCTGAGATTTTATTTGCTGTTTGGGTATCCTGACTGGTCCCTAGCTGTCTTTACAGAAGTTATGGCTTGTAATTAAGTCACACGTCATATCTTGCAGTCCTCTGCAAACATTCGCAAATCATATGTGAGTCTACATGCTTGTATTTAGGCAAATGAATCACACTGCAATTATCAGAATCACTTATTCTACAGTTGGTTCTTCTCAATCTCCAGGTCAGATTTTGCACATAAAAATTCAGTGAGACTCTTACTTTTGGTTTCAGCTGGCTCGGGTGGAGCCATCTGGAAGATTATGGTCACGGGCAGTCTATGGCTTACAGAGTAGGAACCAGAACTCAGAAAAAGAATGGGCATGTGGAAAAAAAAAAGAATGGGTAGGAGACTGTAAAGGATACAGGCTGGGGTGCATTGATCCCTGGTCACGCTCCTTGCTGAGAGGGTGTATTGCTGAATGTTGCATAAACTGAAGTCAGTGGGTACAATAGAGGCTAAGAGGTTAGAAGCAAGAGATTGTCACTCTACCATGAGATCAAATGGTAGGAAAAGGCCAGATCCACATTAATTACAAGTTATTTAATTACAGAAAAAGGAAGGAACTAACTTGTTTCTGTAGAGTCTTTGCAACTACAGAAGCTGTGTTATCAGGCTAGAAGATATTTTTTGGTTGTTTTCATTCTCTCAGGCTTGATCAGTATTTGAAATCTACTTTTCAACAGAACAGTATGGTATAACAAACCATGGAAACATATATTTGTATTTGAAGAGACAAAGGTGTTCCTCTAGTAGGCAGTGTTGATTGTATAACTCTCTGTATCACCAATAGACAAAGATACACGTCTTTACAGAGCAAATTTAACATTTGGGTATTCTCAGTGAACTTAGGAGCTTCTTGCTGATTGATTTCCTTAACTCAGCTGTTGAAACCCTTCAGAAGAACAACACAAGTATGGGACTGGGAAACAGCAGAAAAAAATAGGGCATTAGCCAGGAGGAGTAGTAGAGGAAGGCAATCTGTCAGGAATATCCTTTCTTTCCCTAAAGAGAAAACACACACACACCTTTAAACCCCTCAACTTATTGAGAGTGGGATTGTGCAGCATAGCACTGAAAGAAGTGTTTTTGTGACAGATATATGAAATCTGTTGAAATACTACATGGAGGAGTTTGGAATTACTAATGTCAAATAGAGTTACAAAGCATACATATTTACTACCAAAAAGAAAAACAGAGATAGCTGTTGGCAATGTTAAGTAAGGCATGTTTTGTAAGCAGTTTTCATATATCATTGTGAAGGCAAAAATGGAGAAAAATAATTCAGCCTAAATAACAGGCAAAAGACAACGATGGACAACAGTTACATGCCTTGAAGTGGACCTTTACATAGGCTTTCCCCTTCATAGCTGCTCAGAGGGTTCTTTCCTCTGCTCTATCAGGAATCAGTTCAATCCAAAACCTCAATGCATCCCTTAAACAGGAACAGATGACAGAGCTCATGACAGGCTGCTAGGGTTTGCCAGGAGTCTGTGACTCCTAGCCCTCTCTACCTAGCAGCAGCTGCCACCCTGACTTTCCTCAGAGGTTTTCTGGGAGCCTCCCACAACCCCATAGGCAGCATCCTCAGGATCTAAAAGATCTCAAAGCAAATGCAGAAGTTGATGCATCTGTTGTCTACCTCTCTTTGCTCCACTCAACACAGTAAATGAGACCTGTAACCTAGCACTGCAGCCCATGAAGAGCAAGGGGTGGTTCAGCTATCTACTTCAACCATCCCTCTGCGTCTTGCCATTACCTACGTCTGAACATGGGGGAAAGATCTCTGGCATTTGATGGAGATGCACTTGGACTAAACACTGAGCTTGCAGAAGGATAAAGCAGGAGAACCTGCATTCCACCTGGAGCAACAAGCTTACCAAAATCATGCAAACTGGACAGCAAAGGAATCTGCTTTACAGATGGCCAACTGAAGCATAACTGGACTGGTTGAACTGCATGAAGGCTTATATAGCGGGTAGGAATCCAGTGAAGAACAGCTCAAAAACAGATTATGCCAGCAAACCTGAAATCTGTTTAATTTTGTTTATTTGTTCTTTTTTCATATTCAGAGAAGACCACTAAGTTAGCATATAAATGTCACATATATATTTACACAACATACCTTATGTACATAGAAGGATATTAAAGGTTACTGTGGGACTTCCAAAATACCCTCCACATATCTTTTAATTTTGATCACACAATGTCAGTCTTCGTTATTCTTTCACAGTTGACACTTCACTTTTAGAAAGAAAATATGGCTGGCTTAGTAGATGAGTAGAGAGAAGTGAATCCTGTCTGCCTAGACTTCACAGAATCATGGAATTGTTTAGGTTGGAAAAGAACTTTAAGATCATAAAGACAAACCATAAAATAAGGCTTTTGACACTGTCTTCTGTAAGATCATCAAAGAAAAGTTGACGAAGTATGGGATGAATAAGCAGAGAAGTGGCTGACTCTAGAGTTGATTTTTGCATCACTGATCACCACTCTATGTGGAGGTCAGTGAGTAGCAGTAGACCGCAGGGGTCAACAATGAATCCAATCCTCATCAGTATCTTCACTAATGATCTGGATGATGGGGTAGAGTGTACCCTCAGGAAGTTTGCTGATGACCCTGAACTGGGAGGAGTGGCTGATACACTAGAGGATCATGCTGCCATCCAGAAAGGCCTCAATAGTCTGGACAAATGGACTGGTAGGAATCTCAGGAATTTCAACAGTCAGAAGTGCCAAGTCCTGCACCTGGAGAGGAACAACCTCAAGCACCAGGACATGCTGGGCACTGACCAGCTGGAAAGTGTCTTTGCAGAAAAGTCCCTGTAGGGCTCCTGGTGGACACCAAGTCGAGCCAGCAACGTGCCTCCGCTGTAAAGAAGGGCTGATGTTATCTTGGGCTGTCTTAGGAAAAGTGATACCAGCAGATGGAAGGAGGGAATCCTTCCTTTCTACTCAGAACTGGTGAGGCCACCCCTGTGTCCAGCTCTGGGTTCTCCAGTATAAGAAAGACATAGACATACCGGAGAGAGTCCAGCAAAGGACTACCACCAAGATGATGAAAGGATTGGAGCATCTCTTCTGTGAGCAAAGGCTGAGAGAGCTGGGACTACTCAGCCAGAAAAGATCCTCAGAAGGGGTCTCAACAATGCATACAAATTACTGAAGGGAGGGTGCAAGGAAAATGGAGCCAGTATCTTTTCAGTGGTGTCCAGTGGCAGGACAAGAGGGAATGGGCACAAACTGAAATACATTACACTCCATCTGACCAGGAAACATCCTTTGACTGCGAGAGTGACCAGTGACCAAGCTCTGGCACAGGTTGCCCAGAGAAGCTGGGGAATCTCTATCCTTGGAGGTAATCAAAAGCCACCAGGACATGGTCCTGGGCAATATGCTAGGTGACCCTGCCTGGGCATGTGGGTTGGACCAGGTGGCCTCCAGAGGTCCCTTACAACCCCAACTATTCTCTGATGCTTTGAAAAAATTATTTAAGCCTAGATTATGATTGAGAAGATTTGATAATCTTTTCCAGTTGGTGATTTCCCTTTCACAGTTTTTTTAATACAAATATTAAAAACCTGAACTTTGGGTGCTTTTCCGGTTTGCAGCACTTCTGCTCAATAATTCCTAAAAATTTCCACTAAAAAAGTACTTGTAACTTAAATTATCTATTTTTTTCAGATTAACAATCCTTGAAAGTGTTCAGGATTTCAGTTTTCTTTTCCTGCTCTGCACAAGGAAAAAAAAGTAAAATCTCAAAATTCGTCTGAGATAAAACTTTCCTTCCCACTCCCTATCATGGAGCCCCCAAGTGAAATACTGGCACCAACAGAATCAACAGAAGATTACCACTCACAGTTGCCTTAGGCAAAGCAATATCCTTATAGATTTTATTATACTCTCCATTTTACGTATAAAGAATTTATTTTCATACTGATAAAATCTTTCAAAGCAGCAAGCTTTCTGAAGTTCAGTCTCTGTGAAGTTACCAGCCTTTTAATTAATGCCATGAAGGCACGCAAATCTCTTTCGTATAACACAATGAATTTAAATAAGTTAAAACAAACACAGAAAAACTTTACTCATAAGTTCTTATGCTCTGACTCCTAGGAATTACTAGCAGGCAGTCTTGACAAAACTATGATTTTATATCCATAAAGATGGGACAGAATTTCACCTGTCTTCATTGTCAATTTGATAAGGTCTTTTGGGTAGTATTATGCATAATTTCAAACCTGGGGATGCATAAATAGAATCTAGTATACTCTTGAAAGGGTACCATTCATGCTGAAAGATTGAAATTGAACTTTTCAAGCTATTTTAACTTTATTTTTCATATGTAATCTACCATATAGATGTGCAGAAAAACACAGTATTATCTTGTCACAAAGTTCCACAAGATCACAAAGCATATTAGGTAAGTGGTGTTTAACTCCCCATTTTCACTCATTAAGGAAGGGCTGACAGGATGTTAGAACACGGCTAATGTTGGGTTCAGGGAGCTTGACTCAAGGTAAAAGATTTACTTTATGTCAGCCTGTGGTTAGTGAATAAAGAGACTGCAAGTGGTAAAGAAGTCCTAGAAGAAATAAGGGCAACAGATTGATGCAGTAAACTGTTTAAGGTAAAGTCTAATTCGTGAACATGGAGTCATAGCCTGACACTCCCTGCCCTGGTAGCAAACATAACATCGTGTAGAGAGACTGTTTAAAAGAGTGGTTGTAGTGTAAAACAAATATTCAAAGTCAGCACTGGACGCGTAAAAAGGGTGCCTGCAAGATGACTGGAGACACTTTTCCAAGGGACAAGTTTGGAAAGGTGCCGTTACTAATTAGATCAGAACAATAGAAAAGCGGTTCATTAGTTTTAAAGCCTTACAGGAATAGGCTTTGCTGGACCATTAGACCATACGGTCTTCTGCTCTGAAACACTCCTGCCCATTTTGAAATAAAGGCCTGTACTTGGTCCTCCAGAGAAAGAATAATTTGGATGCTGGATGTGCAATACAGCTCTTCTATCAATGGATAGACCACACATCATCTTAGTGAAAAAGATCACATGAGAGGTAGGAGATGGAAAGCATCTGCCACAGCACATACTGCAGGGTAAATCCCCTGAGTTCAGTAGCCACCGTTAGAAGCTGGAACTAGGAATAAGGCATACATGAGTTTATAGTATAACAAGAGAGATATTACTGTCTAAATCAGTCTCCAGATAATAATGCCCACTGCCAGGGAACTTCATTTAAAGTCTGAAGCTCTTAAAAATTAATCCCATAAAACAGATGTGCATTTCTTAGCCCAGAAAAGGCATGACAGATTGCTCACAATTGCAATGTGTAATCCACCTGACAGCTCAACTACCAATGACCTATAACTGTAGTGAGCATTCAGTGCGTGTCAGTCCCTTGTACAGGTTTGAAGGAGCCCCATGCCATTGTCAGCAGTGTCAGAGGCAGCTCCTTCACTTGCTTTAGCAGTGTTTTTCTAGCCTGTCATGATGATTGCCCATCTGTGTCATTGCAGCACAAAATAGTGACATCAACATTCTTTTTCTCCAGCCTCTGAAAGCTGCAGATGGTTCTGCTTCTTCTACGTCATTGTATGACAATCTGATTAAGAAATTCCGAAGATCATGCAGATATCATGGAGAAATTTGATGTACCATTGTGGTTTGCAGCTGCCTTTGCATCATGACCTCTTGTAATCACTTCATTGTGCAACGCAGGGGACACTAAAACCTTGACTTGTCTTCAGACAGCTCAGTTAAATTTAAGGACATGGTGGGACTGCTTTCTCAGTTTGTTCTGCATGCTTATACTTTTGTAGATCTTTCCAACCACTTCTAAATGTTCGTACTATAATTATAGTACCAATTAAGTACTACTGATCAGTTTTAGAGTGACAGATAGGATGCCCATGTTGAATTGGCCTAAATAAAATACAAGTAGCTAAAAATAGCTTAATTACTTTTTGCCAATCTAACATCCATGATCTGGTGCAAGCTAGATATTAAAACTCTAACAGAGATGAAAGTTTCATTCGAAGTTTATAATTGCAACAAAAGTTATTGGCTCATATGGTTAAAGTCAAAGTGCTTTGGAGGAAAGGAATGGAAGTGTTCCACAGAGCAAACCTAGTGAACCCACTGGCACAGGTGTAGCAGAAGAGCAGCACAGTCTGCACCTTCTTTAATTACTTCTTGCAAAACAACTTCCTGGGGATGTACAGATGTCTGCAACTTCTGGCAGCCTGCATAAAGACAGCAGGTTCTTGCCATGACCGTGGGGAAAAAAAGACCAGCTTTCCTGTGGTCATGATGGTTCACCACTTGTACAAATGGTGAGCTAGTCTCCTGCCTACCAACTATCAGCAAGACACCCAACACAACAGGAAACCAGAACGCAGAAGGGATCCCAACAGGGCCATACAAGCCAATGCCCATCTCACCATAATGCAAACCTGGAGATGGTGCCCAGGTTCAGCCAAGAGTCCAGATCAGCAGGCAAGCTGACAGCAATGAGGATGTTCAAAGCCAACATAGAAAGTCAATCCATATATCAGGTCTTATGATTATCAGGCAGGCCAGCCAGGAAACCAACCTGTAGATCTCAGTTCAGATCAACAAGGGCCCATGACTAGGCAGAAGCATGACTAAAACCAAGCTGCAGACTAACACCCCAATAACACAAATCAATCAGATACAACGGCCCAAGGACAGGGCTTAAATAGGTTCCTAGGCTTTTGGGCAGGTGATATGGGTGGATGCCACAGGTGAAGCTGGTCTGGCAATTAAGACCTATCAGTGTTCTCAGGGTGCTGTTGGAGGCTAAGACTTCTGCATTGTTTTTCTACCACCACTGTGTGCAAGTAACAGAGAAAATTGTATTTTATTGGCATATTTAGTGTATTTTCTCACCAAAGTTGGTTGGTACAAATGATCAAAGTATTCCATTGTTAGAATGTCAAAAGTCATCCAGGAATAAATAAATCTACTTACAACACATGTTTTTTGAGCAGAGAGAGTCAACAAATTATCGTATTCTAGCATAAGACACCTACGTATCAGGTGCCTGGGTCTTTTTAACAAAATACTGCTTTTCCTATTTGATAATTTATTAATTATCTTAGACCTTACTGTCTGTATGTACTGTGTTTCTACAATGTTGTTTTTCTAAATAACATAATATGTTAAAAGCTCATTTTTCTAAAAACTGTTCAGATAAAAGAGCAAAACCAGAACAATATGGGAAGGGGGAGAAAGAGAGAAGCTGCCCACGCATTACAGAATTTTACTCCTTCAAAGATGTTTTGTAACTCTGGATCTCATTCTTGTCTTTCTCTAGGGTCTCTCCACTGTGTAGAATGTGGCTCTGTAATGTTAAGAAGTCATATTCCATTGTAGCAGCGAATTATTTTCAGCTTCATTTTTAAGCTTGTGTAACCACACTTGCTGTCTGTGTATCTGGCCCTCTGTCCCCAATTACTTTTTGCATCCCTTGTTTCATAGTCACCATCACATTTGACAGAACTGGAGAGATTTTACTGACACAAAGTTCCCCCTAGCTTTGTGAAAACAAGTGGGCCAAGAGACAAGACAGGACGAAGACAATCTTTATTAGGAATTAGAGAATCCATAGCGAGCTCCGGTCTGAGCCTTACTTATACATGCACATGTGTTTACAAAGAGAAGCTAATTTATTGCAGTTACCTTCTTTTTCTGGAGAAGATTATGTTGCAATTTGAAAAGCAAAAATGTCTTTATTCTTCCTTTTCAGGCCTTCAGCAAAAGGCCTTTCATTCTTCAGCAAAGACATGGGCAACATTGCAACATTGCTGGATTTTCACCTTTGTGTACACTGGCTGTCTTAGGGCACTTCTGTCACTTGATGCACACTAAGATATCAAGCATATTTCAACAAAATGAACATGAAAAGTAACATTAGGAAAGCTACAGGGAGATTCTTGTGGTGTTTAGCATAATTCAACAACTATCATTACAGTGGACCTGACCTGCAACACGACTGCTCTATTTTGACCTCCTACAAGCCCTCCATGGCCACCAGTGCACATGTAATCATCACATAGGGTCTTCTGCTCTACCTCAGAAAACTGTATCCATAGATGGAAGGCAATATCACAAATTCAGGAGTTGATGTTGAAGAAAGGTCATAGGTACGAGGCCGGGCCTTCTGTGAAGACATGGAACCCTGTAGTTACTTGATCAATATGTGTAGGTGAAGTTGATTCTTCCTTGCATAAAGAGATGTCCTCTATGCTGGGACCAGTGACAGACTTCCATAACTTTAATGATTTCCTGACACTACTTCACTGATGTCTAATTTTAAAATTAAGTGTCCGTGTTTCCTTTGTTTCTTAGGACATGTAGTCTTGTAGAAATAAGCAGGAAGAAGTGTGTTACAGGTGACAATGACAAGCCTGCTTTCTCACCACTCCCAGCATGCTTCTACACAAGCACCTTTCTGAGTGTCTAAACCTTCAGGGTATAGCTATGTAGAGTGAAAGGGAATAGGGTAATCGGTGACTTATCTTTCTTAATTCCTATACTTATTCTCTTGTAGTAATGATTAGACACATTGCTTTTAACTGTTATTGTTAATTTGTTTTTAATCATTACCAATCATTTGTCACCTTTCTTGTTTAATAAGTTGAGTAAAACTTAATTTCACATTGTATTCAAGAGTTTGGACTTTTATTTTGACTGCACTCTGGTTTTTATTCTGTGGTAGCACAGTCAGTAACAGAAAGGCCATCCCACTCTCGGGGAATGGTAACAGGGCAGAGAGAGAAGCATGAATGCTCAGGTCTTGCCTAGTCCCAGAGGCAGCATGTCTGTGACTCCCTTGGGATTGAAAAAAAGTAAATGGTATATCTTTCTCCTCTGTTACTTGTTAGGATTATGTATATTATTTGTGTGCTTCATCCCTCCACTCTACCTCAGATTTATAAATAACCTGTTCATCCAGGCCGCTGTTAGCTAGGGAGTTAGCAAATCCAGTAGGCTAATGGAGGGGAGGCTCCCACAGCTCTGTACTTCCAGGTCCATACTGTAGTAAGGCTGAGCATGTTTTCTCAGCAAGCACAAACCCAAATGCACATATACATTGCGTGTAAATATACACAGGACAACACAGACACATAGAGCTAGCAATTGCACCCTGACTTAAACACCCACATTTGCTCCAGTCAATCCACCCTGCGATTCCAACCCAGTTGCTTTTAATAAGGAGACAGGACAGACTCTGCTGATCAGGTGTAAGGCATGGAATAGACACACTGACCAGCCACTGGTCACACACAGCTGACCCTTTTTGTCCCCTTACCCCTCTATTCTCCCACATTTGTTTCTCTCTAAACCACCTTTTTCCCTCCCTTTCCCCACACTTTGTTCCTCCCCAGACGTCCCATACTGTCTTATGCAATCCTGAAATGTTCTTCCCTTGAGTCCCATTATGTGTCCCATATCCATGCAGGCAATAATCCACTTGGTCTCCAAGGCATACCAAAGAGTCTCTCCATTGACATAGAGGGTGGATGAACCTCAGCCCCTGGGGCTGAGGCTTCTCTGGCACAGTGAGTGTGGGATGATGGTGGTAATAGGAGCTCCATTAGTCTTGGAGACTGGGGTTCCCCTGCCCACTGTTGTATTTCTGTGCTCTTTCATCCATGTGCATGAGTGTGTGTGTGCCATTTGTGTGTGTACCGAGATTAGTTTTTTATGGCTGATGACTCTCCTGTGATGGGCCTGGGACTACTGGGCTCAGAGTATAATTCAGGTTTGCCTGGATGTCATTTTTCCTATGTGTTCCTTTCTGTGTGTTGAGATGAGCTTTTTTTTTAATCATATAACCTGACAATGTCCTGCACGTACACATTCTTATATTCCTGACAACATTGCCCTTTGTTGTACAATTTGTTTAGTCCAGTGGCACTCCTGAGAGTAATTACCAACAAAGGAATTAGCAACAAAATATTTTCCTGGCTACAAGACTAAGAAGAGAGTAGAGGAGTTGTTTCTTAGTAATAAAGATCTTCCTGATATTGCATTGTTTGCTTAGACCATCTGCATCTTTAAGCAAAACCAAAGCTTGCAGCATTTAGATGTATCCTATTACACAGTTGTGCTAACAGGGCAGCCACAGAACTGATATAGCCCAATGTCTCCTTTGGTGTCTTTGGGTACCTTTGATACACAGGTTGAATCCACATCAGTGCCCACCTGCTTTTCGTCTATTGCTCTCAACCAACATAAGTGGCTGGCAGAGGTAAACTTCCCAGGATGTGCTTTTGCTTATATTGGGAGCCAGCCTTTGGGAACTTAAAGAGTAAGAAGGTAGAAAACAATGTAGCTCTTTCTCTGCTCCCGAGGCTGTGGAACAGGGCATGGTCAGACCTGTGATGGGGGATCCCTGGTTCTCCCCTACTTCTTTCATTAACTGTGAGGAAAAGGAAAGAGGTGAATCACTGTGCATCATTGTGCCACCACAACCTCTAGGTTTCTGTTCCTCAACATATACCATATAATAACCCTGAGAAGAACAAGTGTGTCCATGAACATAATGTATTTCTGGTGCAGGGTATAAAATAAGTAAAGATCAGGCTGAAAAAATCCGGATGAACTGAAACAGAATTCCCAGAGCTGATATCCTAGCAGCATAAAGGTTATGGAAAGAGCTGAAGAGTGTTGTTAGATCTGCACAATAGTTCAGTTACTTCTAAAATTACATTGATTTCTACGACAATTTGTTTTACTGACATGGACAATTTTTTCTTGATCACTTTGAAGTGAATTTCATCTTCACTTACAGAAGTAACAGCAGCCACTACAGTGGTTATATACATCATGGACCAGTTTCTCAGACGATGTAAGTCAGGTAGCTCCACTGACCAGGCCCTGGCGTGGGAAAGTTTATAAAAGCTATTCACTTCTTTCTCTACTAACCATGGATTCTTTCCTGCACACATTCATATTTTGTGAAATCATAAGTCTACCAAGTTTTGGTTATCTTTTTTTTTTTTTTTTTTAAGACTATCGATTAAATTATATTCTGCTATTTACTAAGCAGCAATTGTCTTCTGCCTCCGGGTTTTAGGCAAAAAATGAGATACTAACTTGGAAACTGTCTCTGTGAAAACATGCCTGTAAAATAGCAGTTACACTGCATATCCTGAAAATGGCATAACCACCTACAGATCATGCACAGGACAGTCTTGCTGGCAGGGCTATGCCATCTACCGAGGCCCTGAAAAGCATTAAACTTCATTGTTGTCACTGCAATGTTATAACCATCTAATTATCTCCTTACCAGAAGGACCAAAGTCTTCCTTTTATTCTTACTTGTGAATGTTTCACACCAACAGCAGATGATTAATCCCTAAATATGGATATTAAGATCCACCTTCTGTTTCTTAAATAGCTTTAAGGATATGCAGAGCTCTCCAACTTTTCTATTTCCGAGTTTGTACCAGCCTTCAGTTTTGTACCAGTCTTAGTGAAGTCTTCATCCTCACACCTGAAATTATTTCCTGACATAAAAATTTTTAATATGGCCCTTCAAACTTCAAGGACAGCTTCTGATCTGTTTATGGAGGTTTATTTTGTCCTTTGGTCCTAATCTCTGTCCCACTAGACTTTGCTTTTCTGTGACAGTCTGAAAATTACAGTCTTCATGCTACAAACTGAATTCCTCTCTCAGTATCCCAGAGGACTGCAAGAACCTTCTTTAAGAAGCTGGCAGATGCAAAATAAAACTCTTTAAAGTGTGAAGGCAGCACTTAATCTACACATTATAGGAAGAGTTCAATTGACTTTATCAAGTCTTATTTGCTGAGCCTTGTCCTTTAGTTAGTCAATATTTGTCATGAGTAAGCCTGTGGTTTTCCCTAGCTTTATCTAAAGGTTTTCCAAACCATTTAAAGTTCATGAATCTTAAACCTATTATATGTCTTATTTATAGGTTTTTCTGGAACTTTTTGCAATGTGCTAAAGCACACCTTGACATCAAATAAGGCAGAATATTCCCCTGCCAGCAACAAGTGGACATATTCTGAATCTAAAGTTGCTAGTAGATATATAAGCCATTATTTAGCCATGGATAAAGCATATGCCATGCAGGATCCAGCTTATTGAAAAAGGTCTTTCATGGTGAAGACTTCTATATGGCTTTCCACTATCTCAACTTCAAAAATGCAACCAAAAATCGATGTATTTAAGTTGAAATTAAGGTTTTCATACAGTTCATTGAAGATACATTTCTGGTTTTGCTAGTTTGAAATTCGTGTATGCTGCACAGAATATAGCCAACTGCACAGTGTATATGCTATATATTATTACATAAGATTATGTTATAGCATGCAATAATGAATATATGCTGTATGAGTAACTCTATTTTATATTTGTCACTATAATACATATTTATTGTAAACTTAAAATAATATGAGTTGTTTGTGTAGGAAAAAAATACAGTAAAATGATAAATTGCTGATAAGGAATGCCATAGAGGTAAACAGCTAGAGACCTCCTTAAACCAGTCTTCAAATCTTAAGTATTGGAAGGAAGGAGGGGAACACGCACCAAAAACAATGATGGATTTGAGGCAGTAGAGAATGAATCATTCCTCATTCAAGCCGGAGAAAACCTACAAAAAAACTGAAGAAGCTCTAGAAATCATAACAAGTAATATGACTGGGAGAGAATATTAAGGACAAGAAAAAAATTTTACAGGCAATGTGTAACAACATGTTTTATTCAAACAACAGCTACTGTTGGAAAACATGGTCAAGCTTTTGTGCACACAAACCATACTTCACGAGCAGACTAACAACTAGTATTACAGGCAGCATTACAAGCTCTTGGAGAAATGCTTACTGTGAAGGAGGAAAGGAATATCACAGGTTCAGCCATTCATGGCATTGTAGCTGAAGTTGTACATCTGAAGTATGTAAACAATCCCCTTATATTTTTCACTGATTGTGGGAACTTCATATCATGCAGCTGTGACTCCTATCCAGAAAACACCTCTCCTAATTAGCTTGTGTATATCTTTAAACTATAGGTTATATGGGTTATTAGACAGAGAAAGGGCAAATTAACAAGGAATCAGTCTCTTTTGCCAGCTGCTTACCATGCACAGTGCATATTTCTTAGCACAGCTGTACCTGAAGGGGTCTGCAATGGTGATGGTGTTCCTGGTCAGTCCTGCTTTGCACTCCAGCAATCCCACTTGCCTGAAGCCCCACACAAGCTGTGTAAAATCTCCAGTCTTGTGCCCTAGCACTTGCTCACGAAAATCAGTCATCTCTGTAATTGTTTCCTTAACTGCTGCTTATGCCTCCTGAGAGCAGTCACAGAGGAAGCACATATTAGCTCTCTATGAATTTGGGGCAGAAACAGATGGGACTAGAAGAGGAACATATTCTATCTCTCATAAGCACACACACTCCTCTCTTATTCACATGGATACCCTGAGAAAAAGGAATTAAGACCCCCTTCATAACTCCCTGATTTTGATAGTTTGCAACAAAAATTGAGTCAAATACGCAAAATTCATGCACATTTCAAAACTGAAGCCAGCTGCTTCATCTTCGTCCCAGCAGAGGCTACCTTGCAGAGGCAGGACTCCTTAACCTGCTGTAAATCACCAAGGTGTTTCCATATCAAGACAGGAATTTCCCTGCAGTACTCTGTCAGGAAGAACTGCTTACTGATATTAGAAAGTAGCAAAATTAAGCAAGTGTATTCTCATTCTAGCACCTTGGCCAAAAAAAAAAAAAAGGAATACATAAATACGCACCTAGATAAGTATCTGCTCTGCTCTTCCAAGGACATTTATTCACAAATGATTGCCTATCTTGCGCTTCTCTTTGTTGCTTCTTTTCTCTTCCTCTTTCCCCACCTTGGGAATGGGAGGAAACTTTCTCACTCAGAAAAGCCCAGTCTCACGGAAACAGCAGGCACCAGCTCCTGGTCTAGGAAAGCAGAAAACCTTGCTCCCCAGTTCCCTACATTACCCCGAACACTTTTCTCAGGGAGGAGAAGCAGTCTTTCCTTTGAACAGGATATTGAGGAAGTCTGGGAGCCATCTGGGGATTTACAGTATCTCTGTACAAATCTGCTTGGAGGCTGAAGCCCAACTGTTTATGCTGAAGCCCAGCCCTTCTTTGTAGGGGCTCTTTCATGAGAGTTTTCATCCATCTGGGAGGGCAGGAAGAGGCATTTTCTCTGCAGCTGCTCCCCATGAATCCTCTGGCAGCAGCATTGCCCATATTCTTCCTCCATTACTTTTAGGACGTGGCGTTCACAACACTGCGAGTGTCTAATCATTCAGAGAAATCTGAAGCTTTGCTCTCAGTCAGCAGCCTGTCCCCTGGCAGAAAGAAGCCAGGTTTCTGCACTTTTGTTATATATTTACCATAGATCACTTCTTGTAATTTCTTAGACTCAGTGCTCAGGCTTTGATCTTTGAAAATGTCTCACTTTTATCACACTTTGCTGGCCTTCTGTGTTTCACATTAGGCAAGCAATAGGATGACAAATATGACAGCAGTATCCAGTTCAGCCTCCTGAGTGTTCTCAGCCAATATGCCAAAAATGTAATGGCTTTTCTTTTTGTGTTTTTAATAACATTATCTAGATGGTGTCTATTGGCATCTGTTCAGCTTGCCATATGCTCCACGTCTCCATATAGAAAGATGATGATACTAATAAAATAATTATTTGAATAGTACTTTATGATTTGAAAGGTGTGATTTGATGTGCATGTACTTAAGTCAAGACCTAGAGCAAATATACCCAATTAAAGCATCCTGCACTTGGGCATGCATTAGAGTTAGCACACAGGAGGAGCAGCTTTATTTGCATTTTCAGTCTGTTCATAAAACTGAATCACATACAACTTAACCACCTTACAACTGAGTGACTGGAGAAAAACTATAGGAGAATCTAATAGACTAAATTTCTTCTTTGAAGAGGCTGCACATGTCCCAGCTAAATTATACAGGGCAATTTTCTGTCTCTCATGTTTTTCAGCTTTGTAGTACAATGCATTGCTGAGTGTTTTGGGGAAATCGGAACATTGGTGCCTTTGTAGCTGCCCCATAAGACTACAGATGTAAACACCGGTCCCTACCTAAGGTCCTTGGGGCAAGGAGCATCTCTTTGACCCGCGTTATCACTATGACTAGCAAAAAAAAGCTTGACCCAAGATTCGCAAGCCATGTCTTGGTGTAAACTGGATACACCAATGTGGAAGAAATACATTCTTCTGTTTCTATGATTATAAAATCTACAATTCATAAAAACACTAATGTGTAGCTGCAACCATGCCTCTGTTTGGCAGGCTCTGACAAAGGACTGACTTTCCAGGTTGACCTTGAACCTACTCCATCACCACGATCTTGCAGGGTAATCAGAACACTTGGTTCAGCCTGCCTGTGATCTTGTGCCCTGCCCCACTCCCTAACTGAGGGGAGTGGGGTGGGCACTGGATGGTGAGACCTTGTGGGACCCTATGGAGATCCCTGTGGCTCTGTGCTCCCAAGGAGCTGCTGGCCCTTGTTGTGCATGACATCACAACTTTCTGAAGCAGAGCTCCTCAGTTAAAAAAAAAACACTGAATTTCTTTGGAGTTGCTTGAAGTTAAGCAGAAGCCACAAACTCAAAGTAAGAAGAGGAACGTTGCCAAGCATGGAGATAATCCACAGGCTTTACAAAGGATTGACTTCCACAGAAGATGACTTCACCTCCTTAACAACGAGTCTCCAAGTCAGATTTCTTCAGAATCATTAATCAAAACTCAAAACTATTTGTCGCTTGGTACTTGCACCCTTTCAGGGATCTCCCTGGCTCTGAAACTGGCCAGCATTTATATGCATAAGGCAGTGATACAAGAGAATTAGAGCTCCTTGGTGCATGTCTTAATCCCATTAGTCAGAACGATGAATCCATAGCTGAACTGTGGCAGGATTTTAGCCAGATACAGATTTAGTTTGTTTTGGTTTTCCCGAGTTACCACTGTGTAATCCCCTGTACTCTCCGCGGAATGATTTGCAGTCTGTTGTTTCCTCTCCAGCATTTGGGTCTGTGGCCAGGACTTACGTTAATGAAAAATGTGGCTCAGATTATCAGTCATAAAAATTCACTGCCACTTGATGCTTCCTATGATCTCTTTGAAATGAAGTGGTTAGGGCTGCATTTCAGCCACCCCTAGTGTCCATAGCAGGGGAAAAGTTAAATTTTAAGAGTAAACTCAGTTTTCACATCTTCAAAATGTAATTCTGGGAACCAGTAACAGGTTCCTTTTCCTTGAATACCTGGAGTCAGGAGGCTAAGTTTTCAGATCGTTTTGTTCCAATGCCCTACATAAAGCGTGTCATGCTAGGGTTGCATACAAGTGAGTTATTCATTGAACTTTCTGACCCAGCCCTGAGGTCAGGTCCATGCTGCACCATTCAGCAGTGGTGATTTGGAAGGGATCCTGCAGAAGGGGAAGGAAAAGCAAAGTATTTGTTTCACTGTCAACTCAACTTCTTGTGCCAACTCAACTCACACCAGAAATGTGCTGGTCTTGTACCAAAAATCAGGGTCAGAAGGTCACTAACTGACACATTCAATGACAAATGTAGAAGAAATGAATGTACAAATATACAGTTACTTCATTTCATAGAATCATAGAAACTTCCAGTTGGAAAAGACCTCTGAGAACATCGAGTCCAACCGCATACTTCATCCACTAAACTATGTCCTTTAAAAACTCGTCTATCCTTTTTTTAAACACCTCCAGGGATGATTACTCAACCACCACCCTGGGCAGATGTTCCTGTGCCTGACAGCCCTTTTGGTAAAGAAATTCTTCCTAATATCCAGTCTGAATCTCCCCTGTCGCAACTTATGGCCATTTCCCCTTGTCCTATCACCTGTCAAATGAGAGAAGAGATCAGCACTCACTCTGCCACAGCCCACTTTCAGGCAGCTGTAGACAGTGATGAGATCTCCCCTCAGCCTCCTCTTCTCCAAGCTAAGCAACCGCCGTTCCCTCAGCCACTCCTCATAGGACTTGTTCTCCAGCCCCTTCACCAGCCTCGTCGCCCTTCTCTGGATGACCTCCAACACCTCAGTGTCCTTCTTGTACTGAGGGGCCCAGAACTGAACACAGGACTCGAGGTGTGGCCTCACCAGTGCTAAGTACACAGGAAAAATCACCTCCCTGGTCCTGCTGGCCACACAGGTTTTGATACAGGCCAAGATGCCATTGGCCTTCTTGGCCACCTGGGCACACTGCTGGCTCCTATTAGCCGGTTGTCTACCAACACCCCCAGGTCCTTTTCTGCCAGGCAGCTCTCCAGCCATTCTTCCCCAAGCCTGTAACGCTGCATTGGGTTGTTGTGTCCCAAGTGCAGGATTCTCCATTTGGTCTAGTTAAACCTCATCCCTTTTGATGGCTTACCTTTTATCCACTTGGCTGACTGATGGTACTGCTCAGGGGGTTACCTTCTTGCTGTATTCTTACTGCTTTCCCAAAAGACAAAGGACAGACTATGTAGTCTTTGTTCATTAAAATCAATGGCAGAGCTCCTGACTCCTATGCACAAGATCTCAGAAGAAGGAAGAAATACGTGTAAATCACTAGGAGTATAATGTGGGGGCAAAAGAGGTATGTGGTGGTTACAGAGAAAGTGAAAATAGGACTTGTCAATATTGCAGTGGAAATGAACAACAGGTGTGTTCTACATGCAGGTGTCCTTGGGACCTGCTGAACATCCATCCAGCAAAGAAACAGCACGCTTTCTGCCTGCTTGTATGTCTGCTTTCCCAGCTGTGGAGAGGGAAGTATCTCCAAGGAGAAGGACCCATGTTCGTTTTGGGAAGCTGCAGTGATAAGATGTTGGTTTGGAGCCAGGGGAGCCACCGGAACAATGTACAGTGGTGCTCCCACCACCCCAGTTTAGAGGATACAGGACTACAGACAGCATGCAGGTGCTGGGAAAAGCTGAAATGCAGACATTGAACGAAGAAGTATTTGATGAAGCGTTGCCCTTTTAAACTGAGGAAGCTTTGCAAGATTATCAATCAGACATATTCTTATACAGCATGGAAAGGTCTATAGGGATATTTTGCTATTGACTGGTCAATTGTCACATTCACATGAGTAAAAAACTCATTCGCATGAGTTTGCTGCTAATAAGTTACATGGAGAAATACACCGACTTTGCGTTATTGAGTAATTTGGAGATTCACTGTCCATTCAATGCATTGATTTGGATGTAAATTGCTCGTAGTTTTGTTTCCTTACTAGAGGTACGGTGTTTAGGACAAAAATATCAATAATTTCAGTAAATACTGTAAGTTAAGTTACCATGCACTGCATTCACTTTTATCTTTTATTATTATGTTGCATTTAAAATTACTCAGTACTTGAGGTTATGAAGTGGTCATTTATATGTGGTTTTGAATCTGTATCAAGGCATGTCTCAGTTTTATAATGCTTAACTTCCTAAGATATCATGGTATCACAAATCCCTTTTTCAAACGCATTTATAAGTTCTTAGCACCCCTAAAGACTGAGTCCCTGGATGTCCATAACCACATTTTAATCAGCTATTTAGGCCTTTATGGTCAGTGCACACACAGCCTTCCCCAGATCCCAGAGGAACCACCAAGAGATGTCTCCTGACTCCCTGTTTCTGAGGCAAAGAGGGATTATAACAAGATTGCCTTTCTGCCTAATGTTTCAGTGTTTTACAGAAAAGGGAAAAGATCTCCAATGCCAAGTTTCCCTGAAGGCCTTGCTGCCAAAGAAGATGCAGTTTTTTCTCTGGTATAGAATGAGCTCGCCTCTCCGGTTCCTCACTTGTGCTTCCAGGCGTGCAGTAACCATCTGCCTGGATGCCTCCCTATAGTGGCAAAAACTGTAGAATGCAAATGTGAAATGCAGTAAAACCTCAAAGAGAAGGGATGTTGTGGGATGAGTGGTAACGTCAAAGCTCCTTGCAAGGGGGTTGCAGCTCTCAATTTCCCTGACATGGTCCTCAGTTCTCACACACCTTTCAGCTCCCAGGAGCCCTGGTTCCAACTACAGCATAGCTAACAAAGCAGCGTGTGGAAAACTTGATGCTTCACAGGTGGAGGAAACATAGTAAAAGACCATATCCCTCAGAACAAACTGCCATGGTAGCCAAAGCAATTTGTTCCCCCTGTATTACCATGAGTATAAAATCCCAGTCTCAGTCTCTCATTTATAAACATGGGTTCTGATTTCCACAAACTGGTCCATTCTTTGCTTCTTCAGGCAGAGTGCATATCCCAGTTGTCAATACCGAGCATAAAGTTTGAAAATCTCAGGAGTTGAAAACAACAGCTGACATTCCTATAATTCTGGCACATGTGCAATAGGCTCAGTTTTGGTTAGATATGGCAAAAGCTGATCTGAAAGACGACCAGACATTCCTCAGGGGAGATGTGAGACTGTTTAGGGGGTTTTAATGTTTTTGCTAATACATAGGTTCAATAATAGAATGGGAATATTTAAAGAATAGAAGTTTAGTGACAGCTGCCTTACAAAAAGGTATGGTCTGCTTCTGCACTAGGATCAGCTTTTTGAAAATGACTCCAGCTGCAGCTCTGGACTTTAGTACCTCAGTCAGCCGGAAAAGGCACTTTCCATCAAAAGGAGTGCACTTCTTGGGCTGCAGGTAGACAGTACACACAGGAGTCTCCTGGGCATGCAACTGTGAAGCTGCTAGACAAGATTGGTTTGAAAGGCTCACTTCATCCAGATTGACCTAGAAAATTAGGTAAATCATGTAAAGCAATTGTTTGCCCAGCTAAGCATCCTTTTGAATTCCCTGTTATCAGTTAGCTCTGTGCAAGGCATGTCTGCATTTGCATTCACTCAAGGAGGGAGAAAGCAGACATTCATTAAAAAATAACCTAGACTCATTTTAAATTCAACTTGTACTTCCAGAGTGAAGTCCTGAGTTGAATATACAGGATCAGAATTTGTGACACAGAATCAAGCAGATTTATTTACCATGAGGAGCAGAGATAATGCTATACTCTTGCTTCTTCCCTATGTCTATCAATCTTGAGTTGTCTGAGACTCCTCAGCCCAGTAACTGATCAAGCTCAGAACTAGTTCTTTTTTCTGTGGGCCTACAGCTATATATAGAGTAGCATTCTCGGTATCACATGAGGGTTTTTTTTAAGCAGCATTTGAAAAAATTCATGAGTCACCAGACGACTCCCTTTGAACAATGAGAGCTTTACTCACCAGTAACGTAAAAACGTGACCAAAACTCATAAAACACACTCCATAGAAACTATCTGAAAAGGCAAAACAGCTCTGCAATACATTTCCTTGATTGTCTTTGTCTTTACACGCTTTAAAACAAAGAAGTCATTTTTCATGCAGGTTATATTGTTTTGGTCTCCACATCTGATGAGTCTCTTAACTGACAGACCTTGGGCTTTGTGGATTTGGTTCAACCCTTTTTAGAGGGGAGCTGACATGATGGCTGATATGGACTTCGACTCCCAACTCCCACCATATTTCACGGCGTGATGGTCAAAGCTTTGATTCAAGTCCATCTCTAGTAAGCACTTATTAATGTTTATTAGCACTCTGCATTTTTTAGATGTTGTGTTTGTTTTCATACGATGCTCCTCTCCCCCCCAAAACTCTCAAACCTGTTCTGCTATTATATCTGCTAAAAAATTCAGCCAGTACATATAATGCTCTCTCAAGTCACAGAGACCACAAGTGGGAGTTGTGCTACACCCACTAAAGGGGTAATGGGGCACTGTTATTATTTATGCTTTCATTGTGGCAGGAAGGACAAACCGTGGTTTAGCGATTTCACAATCTTGCAATGTCAGGCAGACAGATTGCTATGTAAAATATTCCACAAAATCCTGAAAGGAACTTCAAGTCAGACTTGGTTCAAATTTTAGCTAGATGAGCCAGCTGGAAAAATCAAAGAGGATAAAAAAGGAAAGAGGAGTGAGGGAAAAAGCCAGCATTTTTTCTGCTAAATTGTGTGTTTGATTTCTGGCAGACACAAATTGAGTTTATTACTGCATTTTCTAATACTCCCAAGCTTTGGGACATTTCTCTTCGCTATTTCTCTGCATTTATCACCATACTATTAGCTGAGCTTCCCCAATAGCCTGTATCTAGAAGCCAACTGGCCCTGCTCCTGAGAGAAGCCCCTATCTCTCACATCTCCAGGCACTCCTGGGCAGTAGAAATCTTTCTTAACACTGCTTTTCTTTCCCACTAGGAACATACATACACCATATTTTTTGATTTGAGCAAACATCCTCTCTAGGAAGAAGAGGCTGGGAACAGAAGGATAAAAGGCAAGTCTTCTCCTGCTTTGAAGTCTGTGGGATTGCTGCCATTGATCTCAGTGGGGCCAGAATTTTAGCCAGAGCTTTTCTCCAAAACCAGCGTTTGTGTCACAGCTTTAACAAAAACATTACAGAGAAGGATCAAAAGGAGGGAGATGCTGTTCCCTCAGTGGTGTTGCCCCCTCAAGCACACATTTACTATGCCAAGACATAACTATGACAGGAGGGAATTTCCTATTTTTCCAAGGTTGTTATCAAGGAAGACCCTGACCCCACAGCTGACTGAAGCACAGCTCAGAAAAGCTGAATTAGTTGTGCAGGCTGGTGGTGGGGCCACCAAGAGCTATTTCAGAGGCTGGCACCAGCACAGCATTGCAGTCCTCCCCCATCCTGGCAGCCTCTCACCACCGTCACACACCACCCCTTTCCCATCCTTGCATGGCAGCCCTGACCCCGTGGCTGAGACTGTCACAGGAGGATGGAATATCTATAGGTTCCATGAACCACTGCAGCTAACCACTATCTTCTTGAAGTCCCTTACCATGAAGGCACAGACCTTTGCTGCACGTCAGTGGCTATTGTCTTAAACATAGCCACTGAACGGCACAAACCACTGCAAGGGATTTTACCTACTGAGTACCCACACAGCAACCAGAAAAGCAACTGTGATTTCACATCAGAGACTTCCTGTTACAACTAGGAGATTTTGGGTTAGCTTCAAAACTTGCAACCCATCTTCAGCTTCACTCTGATGCGCTCCTTTCATCAGTGAGATTTTGAATGTTTTCACAAAGCCATGAGCCAATGAACTAAACCAGTCACATGCGTTAACTGAGTAGCAGCAATTGCCATTAGAGAACGTGTAGGTGTTAAACAACAAACACCACTAAATCCACAAATAGCTTTATCCTATTTGTTGTATCTCGTACACAGAAAGAAGTGTCTACTTACTTGTTGCCTGGCTTAGCTTCTGCTTGATTTTGTCTTTATAAAGGATTAAAAACAAATTCTCAGCTTTGGCTCACTGAAAAAAATAGAGTCAGCATCTTCATTAATTACCATTCCCAGCCTGCTCCACCTTTGATGAAAGCCACAAGACTCAGAAGATTCACTGCAACACACCTTCTAATGATGTTACATTTCAGACTAACAACCTGGTACAAAGAAAAATGTACCTCAGATTAAACAGCACTCTGAAGTTGTGTAACATATTGGATCTTATATTTTCAGGTTTATGAGATATAAAACCCAAATATTTTCATATGTCATGTTTGATTGTTAAACTACTTTCTAATCAGTATGTTTTCAATCGTATTAATATACTACTCCACATCCTCCAAAGTCCCCTGGTCACCAAATAACACAGTCTCTGGCTATGGCACCTCTCCAGTGCTAGCATTACAGTTTGCCAGACATTTTCCCTAGAACATTTTTCCCATTAATTTTATGATGAAGAGTGACCTCCAAACAGAGTACTCAATTTGACTTGACTGCTCTTCTGCAAACATTTATTTTTGTGAATAGACAGGAAAGAGGAAGGGTAAAGGATGAGTGCCACTTTCTTTTCTAACACCGGAAAGGACAGGTAGCAGTTTTGTATAGAAAAGCAGAGCTGGCACTTCACAGAATTAAACTTCATAGCTCTTTGTTATGGGACATTGAAGGTTCCTAAAATTTACATGAGCTTTACAAAAGGATTAGCTATATTCATGGGAGGAAGGGGAGCACATGAAGAAATGTTAAGCTGTTCTCTTAATCAGGTGCACTGCTACCTTGAGTGTGCCAATTTAGAAGAGCAAAATAATAACTTGCTAATAGCAAGTTATCTTTCTTACAAATCTTAGTAGATATTAGAGAAAAAATAACCAATACGTATGCCTGATTTAACAGTATTTCATTTAGGCCTGTGCAAGAGGTAAGAAAAGAACGTCATCTGCATGATTAAATGTATTTACTGAAGGAATAGTTCAAGGGGATATTGCTAGCATAAGTTTCTTGCATTTTTATAACCTCTGACTCTGATAATTTTAATTGCCCTTTTATTATATTTGTTCAATAATTTTTACATTCAACTTTAATTACATTTTTATTGCACAATTCTGAGATTAAACTTAGATTAACTGCTTTAAATAGGAAGGATGATAAATTCTAGCATATGGCTGAAACATTAAAGTGAACACTCTTCCTTCAATACAGATAGCTTCTGCCTAGAAATTCTATAAAACACTGAGTAAGGCCCTTCTGAAGACAATCATTCTGTGAGTGCTCGTTGGAGTCAGCAGTAAAGAAAAAGAGCAGGAGCCAATGCCCAAGAGGCCACAGCACCACGTGTTTCAGGTGCTTCACCTCAACTGCCCAGACTTCTGGTGCATTGCCCTACACCTCTTAGGCCAAAGCAAATCCAAGATGACTTCCAGTGCTTTTAACTAGATAAATGGCAAAACTCCTTCAAATATGAGTTTTGATTTTGTGGTATGCTGATAAAGATGTGCTGCCTCTATGCGGTAAAATTTCCCTCCAGTCAGCAATGTTCCCCTTCAGAGTGGCAGGTCTAGGAGAGGAAAGCCCCACACCTCTCTGCCCATCATGCAGCCTCCCTTGGATCCAGAGCAGCGCTCGCATTGCAGTGGGGCACAAACCATCAGCCAAAATCTAAAGGTGCTTAGTAATTCATCTTAGAAGAGGTTGCTCACGCCTCAGTTTTAACACAAGTATTTCTTCACCTCTTTTTTTGGGCCAAACCAGTCCCCGTTGAACATGAGTCTTCCTCCATGAACAAGGTACATCAGGCTCCAGCCCTTTGTCTGCAAGCTGTAATCTCACCTCCTCAGGTGACAAAAGCCAGCCTCACCCCTCACTGCACAGCAATGTCTTTTCCTGCACACGGTTACTAACCCAACATCACAAATGGCCTGCAGAGATCTGATGTTTTGTAGCACACTGGCTGTGAACTACAACAGTTTCTCTGTACCAAGAGCTCTTAAAAGTTTCATGACCAGTTAGGAATCTTATTAATTAAACACGTTTCATGATATTACAGCTCTTGTATCAATTAAGAGCTGAATTTGTGCCCTCCTGTACAGAGTGACAATGCTGTTGTCCTTTGTATCTTACATGGTGTTTTGACTTATTAGTTTGGTTATTAAATCCAGATTTTCAAACATGTAATTAATAAAAACTGAAGGGTTCCGTTATGTAGCCATAGCACAAGCCATACTTATTAATTCAATCACTTCTCATGGGCTTGTACTAATTATATCACTTCGGGTTTATTTAAATGCCTTTGAAACCTTTTGACTCAGAAGGAAAAAAAAAGCCAAACAAAGGAAGAACTTTATATTTAACTCAGTAATGCATCAAGCTCTCAATTTGACCAGCACTCTCACTGCCTGCTTTGAAATTAGTAACTTTTCACTTTTAGCTTTACCCTAAATCCATCTGCAAAACATTTGAGTTTTCTTTCTCCCCAAGGGAAGCAATGGGTGGACTTAGGATATTTGATCTCATTGACACAACAATAGCATCAGTTTCACCTGAATAGAGAAATCTGAATTAAAAAGAAAAAATAATACACTTATTATTGCATGGGCATCTATGATTAAAATTCCAAAGCTGGCTCCTGGGCTTTAGGTATCCAGGGATCTGATAGTATTTCCTATCTGAAGTTATGACACCTTTTCTGGTTGGGAAGAAAAATAATTAATTTTCCAGTGAATTTCCTCTCAATATCTTTAATTGCCCCCACAGACAAGACACATGCTTTTTCTGTGTAAGATAAGCGGGGTGTGATTGGCAGTACTTGAGTGATGCTCATGGAAGCTGTGGTGATTTGAAGGACCCTTGAGAGTCATGCACTCACAAGGTTTTCTGACTGACCCTGAGAGCAGGGAAGAGTCAAAGCCAAACAGTTGAGGTTGAAGTTCTCCCTTGTCCGGCAGGTTGTGTGCTGCTAATGCAGCACAGCACACTGCATGGTGACAGCATTCATCCAGGGACAATAAAAGAATGTGAGAAAAAAAAGAGGAAAAATGCCCAAAAAGAGTTACTGGGGTGACTGTCACAGCCACCCACACCCTGTCTGGTGGTGTGTGGAGACATATTACAGGGACACTGTGCTTTCTGTCAGCCAGAAATAGAAGAGGTGGAGGACTGTACCCCAAAATATGATCTCTTTGGCATGGGCAAAGCATTTTTTGTCAGTGCCACTCCACATAGAGGAGAAGGCCTTCTACTTGGGAGGAGCAGTAAGGTGTTCTATAGCAGGGCATCTTGCTGTGCTAACAGGTGAGGATGGCAAACCACATACACCCAGACCAGAAGCACTGGGGTTTTCCCCTTCTTCTTCTCCAGACTTTGCTGCCTTGTATCATTTCTCTGCACCAGGCTCTGGGACAGTTTTCCTCCCACAAGGGACAGGAAGCAGCAAGAATATCCCTCTGCTTCTAAGAGCAGAAGGCAACCATGTGTTGCCCCTTTACCCATTGTTTTCTTCACAGCTGCTGAGATCAAGCTATACTTCCAGCTCCAAAATAACATGAGCCTTTGCTTATCAGTGGAAGACTTTTAAGGGTTTTGCAGGAACAGCTGAGGTGCCTGTTTCCACCATCTCCACAGCAGCACCAGATACCATCACTTGACAAGGGAGCCACAAGTGGCATCAGAACCAAATCTTTTTGTTCCAAAGGTACAAAACTCAGGATTAAAGACAGCTATCCTTGTTTAGACAGGAAACTGGCAGAGCAACTTCCAGCCTTGACCTGGCATTTGTAATGTCTGGGATAATTTCCCGTTCTCCGCTTGCCTCTGCCCATGATAAGTGATGTGTCCTAAATATGCCCCAGATTCTCCGCATGACAGTTACAGCAGTTCAAATATCAGAGGGACACAACAGACCCAGCAGCAGCAGGGAGGATCACATATTTCATTAGATTTCAATAAACACCAGACCTGAACACCAGGCAGGAGTAAAGACCTGCACAGCCTCGAAGGATGAACTCATCCAAGGCTTCTCTACCATTTCAAATCCAAGGATCCTCTTCTAAAAATAATTAGCAGGCCATATTATGCAGGGCTGTCACAGCATCTCATCAATTTATAATTAGTAAAGATCAGCTGAAATTTGGAACATTTATGAATTACTTTTCTGTGATGTGTTTGTTATGTGTGTGGAAATGTCCACGTATGTTTTTTCTTGGCCAGTCTGCTTATATTGCAGCCATCCCCACAGGACACAGGTCCAGCACGACTGCAAAGTGGAGTCAAGCTATACCTATGCAACCCCTGACAACTGTTTTTCTACAATACCAAAAAAATGCAGAGTAACAGAGTGAGCTCTCAGATTAGGAGGACTCTGTGGTCCTCTATTGAGGAGATGAGAAGTATTAATTGCTTTTCTGGGGAGGGATCTTATTGTCCAATACACTCCGAGTACAATAACCAGGAGATCTTAATTTAAAGAAATAAAAGGAGGAAGACTGTGTCTACAATACAGATATAAAAAAGACAATTTCACGTCTGGATGATTGACTCCAATTTACAACAATCTTGTAACAATAATCATTTCAATGATGTGGCTTGCCAAGGGTTTCAGGGCAGCTAACTGAATTATAGCAGATCTTTACAATTACAACGTTCATAATGAACACAGTTAGTGAAGCCTCAGCGGCCTTCCCTTATCATTTACCATCGACTGATTGCTCACTGGGGGAGGATCCCACCCTTCAGCAAAGAGCAGCAGAGCAGCACGCAAACCAGTCAAGCCTCCTGCAGCTTCAAGGAGATAGGTCTGCATGGAGAGCAGGATTTATTTATCCCTGCTCTGGCTTCTTTTCCTCCATCATCCCTAAGCATCTCTACACACCCAACAAAAGAAAAGTTAGTTGCACCTTAGAGCTTCCTCGGAAAGCAGGTCTACCACTGGTGGAGGGCAAGGGTTCTCATTTTGAGGCACATTTGGGGTTATTTTGGGGCATATAAACACTGCAACAAGGGGAAAGGGCAAGCCTACAGTTTCCTTCCACCCCGGGCTCATTGAAGGTCCTATTAAGGAAGTACTTAAACTACTATTTTCACTTTGGATGCAGGCATCCTCCTCAGGGCCAGGGCAGAGCAGGTCTTCTCCTTTCTGCTTCTCTGTATCTGCATTGCTACCAGCAAGCACACAGAGATGAGGCATCTCCTCAGCACGTCTCTACTCACAGGCTGGAGCAGTAGATAGTTCCTCTCCTGCCGCAGATGATGCCACTTCATGCAGCACTGACATTGTCTGAAAGAAAAAATAGCCCTGACTGGGATCCAGGTGGGCATCTGAATTGTGTTCTTTAGATGGGAAGTAATTTCTTCCATTTGTACAAATAAACATCCTCCAGCAAATCCAGTGTCCTTTCAAGTTCAGTCAATTGCAGCTTATGATTAGGAGGCAGAAGAGTAAAACTAAAAATACAGTTTTTCCATGCCAAAAGACATCACAGGAAACGCAGATGGCTCTTCCTTCTTGTCCTCCTACATTCTAATACGCTGGATGGTTGATGTCCCTGTCATGAGGCCTTATCTCCTCTGTCAGAGAGTCCATCACCCATGGGTGACCAGCCCCAGCCAGCCCTCCTCACTCAGGCTGCTCAGTGAGGCTTTCTGAGCACACAGGCAAGAATCTAATGCAGAAGTCATTAAACCAAATATGTGTGTCTACATTGTTGATTATCAACACCAGAGCTTGTCTGTTCAGGCAATGCACTGTAAGGTGTGTGCCTGGCACCTTGCAGCTGCACTGGGTAGCTCTTAAAAATATATGAATTAGCTTATTAGTGTATGAATATAATATTCATATTTTTATATGAGTTACAAATAGACAATTTCATTATTGCAGCAATAAATCCCACTCTGGGCTTATGTATGGAACACACTTGCTACTGTTGACTTCTTCAAGTGTGTAGTGGAAGAACAGGTTAGTAGATACCTAGATTCACATTACAAAGTTCAGCCATTTTTGGCTTGACACAACATTCAGCAGCAGCTGATAAGTACATACATGCTCTCAGCTGGTTTTCTTTGTTAGCCTAATACTAATAGGAAGTTTTTGTATAAATGATAGTGAAATGTGACTGTGTTTGAGACTTCTAAAACTGTCATTTGTCATCACATAAATAAACAAGCAGTAACAAAAGCAAGCTACAACCTACGTAGGCTTTAGGGAGCCCTCTAAAGTAGTATTGCACCAGGTCATCTCTGTGCACTTGTGCTTAAAGGCACAAGTTATTTCCTTTTGAAGTCATTGGGATTTTCTAACTTAGTATTGGAAAACTGATCTTTTTCATCACCAGCAATGAAAGTCAATGGTTCAAAAATTCCTGGTATGTTAAAACCACCATTTCTCCTACTCATAAATAGTCTTTCACTCTTTCTTTGTGTTGCTTTATCTCCTGACTGCCTCTGAGAGCTCTCATTCTGATACTGAGCATTTCCTGGGAAAGTAGGCATCTGTTTCTTCCAGGTTTTTGCAGCAACTGACATAGTAATAATGATTATAATAAGGATTCATGTATTGCCAAAGGACATACACAGGGACATAGCAGATTTTTAAAAAGTGAAGAAATCAGTGACCTCACGTAAGGAGCAGAGCTAAAAGACCTGAGTGCTTGTAGCTCTCAGCTTTAAGACTTGCTTCATCGCTTTATGATATTGATTGTTATAAGCCAGGGATATATCCTATGCTGTTCTGGTTTCTTTGCCAATGAGAGTTATAACTAATTCAGTCAAGCAAATGAAACCCCCACCTTAAAACTTTATTTTTCTGGATTCACAGCTTAACTTTTCTGAGTCTTGGCAGATCACACTCCTCGTTCTCAGTCTGCAGACAAAGCTTGGTTTCCTCAATGTCAGTACAAGAAGCCAAGGTAATTCTGCACTGCACAGATGTACAGCACCCTCAATAGAGAGAATAAAGAGCTCCCTCACATTCATGTGTGTTTTAAAACCATGGAAAGAAACAAAAATACATCCCCAATAAAAATTAGGAGGTCTTTTGTATTTAAATTATGTGTAAGTTTGCTTTTAAACCACAAGCTCTACGTAGGTTTCTTCCACAGCACGGCCTATATTCAGGATATTGAATGTATAACTATATATACAACTGAATATATAACTGTGCTGAACAAAGGGCAGAATTGGCAAAGACCTGCCACTGAATCTCCTGCCCCAATTACCTTTGCTCCTGGGTGGTGCTGTAATTGATTTCTACTCTTTATTAAATGCAAAAACAGCAAATCCATTGCTTCTGCTCCTAAGCTTAGCAAACTACCAGCTGAGTCTTTTCTTAACACCAGCACAGGAACAATAAGGAAGCAGTGTGAGCTTCAGTTGCAGCCCACGGCCCCCTCTCCCCATACTGCATACACATTTTGAAGAGAATGTAGAGCCTACGTGGAATGTACTCTGATAAGCAGAACCAATACTATGTGCTGCCCTGTCCTAGTCATAAATTTTGTTTTACTGGTTTGGGGTGGAGAATACCACAGTCACCAGAAGAGAAGCTGTGAGTTCCTGATGCTATTCAGGAAAACAAAACTTCAACCCCAAAAGCAAAAAAAAGTCTTGTTCCTTCCCCTTCTCCCTGTTAAAAACAGTTGCATTGTCTCAATAATTCCTGCTAAGAGAAATCAGACTTCATATTCAAATTGGCAGAAACTTCACCAGCTTTTTCTTGCTGGTGATAAAGAAAGCACATGGGGGCACGTGCTGTGAAGAAGGATGTGCTGTAGCTGCCAGTTGAACTGTTAAAGTCATTCCCTGCAGGAAAAAGAGCAGAAGGTAGGCAGTGAAATTGCTAGATTTTTTTTTTTCCCCCTGGTAGAACAAGGGTTTTATCTTCTCCAGGGGAAATGGGGGGAAATGGTAGCATCTTCCCTAGCCTGACCTCATACAGAAATAGGAGTGAGCTGAATCCTGCCCTTAGAATACCAAATCAAGACAGTACAAAGTTGCACAGGCTCTGATCTGTGTTTAGAAAACGGGAATTGAAAACAATTCAGCTACACAGAGGTTAACACAAGCCAGGAACCAGTGCCAAACAGTGCAGGAGAATCAAAACAGAGGCATGACAAGGACTTATTCCTCCAACGCCTTGGGTACTCTTTTTGGGTTAGAAACTTAAAGCTGAAGATTTTTTGTTGAACTGATTTTTCTTGTTTAATTAACCATGACTTTATGTCTGAGCTGTAAGACCCCACCCAGGAAAACAGAGGCGAATTTGTCCTGCCCTGTGGCTTTGGGTGCCAGCTCTTCTGACCAACCTACATGGATGTTCACCAAAGCAACTGCGGCGAGTTGTATTTTTAAGTTGATGATACTTAGATATCCGAAATTAAGACAGTTGTTTGCAAGTACCAGCTGTTGTATTCCAGCTCATCAACCCAGTAAAAGAATTTGGTACTTCTCCAGCTCTGAAATGTTTTAAAATGACCTGAAATATTTTGGGAAAGGATCACTTTCCTTCCTTGGGTGAATTTTTCTTTTTTTCCACAAGGAAATTGTGAGCTGTGATAATTGACAGTGAGGGTAGGAAAGGAATTCAAAGAGAATGAAAAGAAGCAAGTCTCATTTTTTAAGTCATATCATCAAACACTATAAACCTTCCCACTTTTTTCTTCTTTGGTGAATATTGGCTTCAGAGAGACAACTGCTGACACATCTGGCTAAGAAGTAGCTGTGGTGGCTGCACAAAATTAGTTTAAAGTGTGATCACCTCCCATCACTGACAAACTTAAGTATTTGTTCAACATGTTCAGAGGAAAGGTCTAAATATGCCCAAACTGCATGCAAAAGGATCTTCAGAAGTTCTGTACATTTCAGAAGGGGCTTTTTACTCAGCAGGCTGCATTTTTCGATACTGGGAGTATTTTAATACAAGAAATTCAATTCAGATCTCCTATATATAAAAAAAAAGTGCACTCAGAATGAAAGCTAATTAAACACCTCAAGTATCACATTTCTAATATTCTAGTTTTTCTATGCATGTTTTTCTCAGTCGCATACAGAAACAACTAGAAGAAAATATAAAAATATTATTCTTTTGTCAAAGAGAAATCCCTGATCTACAAAGAATTAAAAGATTTTTTTATATATACAATTCATCTTCTAACTTTTATATCTGTCAGATTTTGAAAACTTTTATTCCACCTGATAATATTCTTTTTTCTGTAAGAGACGCATTCAAGGAAAAACTTTCCAGTAGTCAAGTTCAAAATCTTCTTCTGCCCATTCTGTCAACATATTGATCTTCAACATTTGCTTATGATTAATGACACTGAAAACAGAGAAAGCAGAGGGCAACTCATCAGAGGGTCTTCTTTTTTTCTAGTGCAATAGAAGATGTTGAAGTATTTAGCTTTATCCCATGCTCCACTAGAAAAAAAAATCAGCAAAATGAGGCAGACTAGGTTTTCCTGAGACTTCCTAAGAAACCATATTCAAAGTTCTGCTGGAACATTTTGGCCATTTGTTGTACTGTTTCAGGTGACCCACAAGACTTCTGTCACTCCCAAGCTGTTTATCATGTGCTGCTTGTTTGTGTGCCCCTGCAGACACAGGCTCTGCTTTTTACCTACCGCTGTGACCCTCTCAAACCTTCAGCTCCTCAGCCTGTGCCTCTTTGGGGGTTAGAAGTGAATAATGTTTCTGCCCAATGCGAGATTAGGCAGACATAAATCATAAAACCAAGATAAAAAAATCTAATATACATTATGGACACCTACAGACAGCTATATGAGCATGAGTGATGGCTCTAGGGCTGAGAGAGCTTTTGTATTCAGTACCTGTAGCTCCCTCTTTGAAGTTGTTGTTAAGACTTTCAACACAGATGCCAATATGAGAGACAGCCAAAAAACTGAACTCTACAGCCCTTAATTTTGTAGCTGATCACAGAGCGGTCAAATGGATGATGACTCTTGGTCACATCAGCCTGGGCCGAATTTAAGGCCTTAAGGTTGACTTAAAAAGAGAAAGACTGCTTTCCATTACCAAAGCCATAAGGCTTGTTTGAAAATATATTGGCACTAAAAGGTAAGCTGGTGACAGATTTTAGCTTTGCATATTCATTTTTTAACATTTAGCCTGATCTGTAATGTCACGCCAGAGAAAGATATGCTTGTATCAAAAAAGTGAAATGAGGAGCGTTCCTCTTAACTCAGAATTTCTTATACAGATCTTACATTATAAATGTTTAGCCTAACGGTTCAGGTCTAAGTTTCATAGAGTAGATCTAGGAGTAATATTAAAGATATTCTTTAAAGTAGTTTCCTATAACACAAATAAATATTACATAATTAAATTTGTGCAATAAAAAAGCAAGAAATAGTTGAATAAACATTAAGAATCACCAGATGGTTTCCTCCCATATAGCTGACACCTTTGTCTAAGCCCTGGAAAGAGGAGGCATGGACTGGTATATACTTCTTGTGTAAACTACATTTATATTTATCCACAGAGGTAACTCTAACCCAAAAGCTACCACCAGAGGCTAAAGAGGATAGTGAAAAGAATCAAGTTTTTAGATACTAAGGCAATGGACACTCATTCAATTTCCAGAAAGGAAGACAAAAGAAGCAGAAGCTAAAAATAGTCATCTGTCAACATGCATCTTTAGGATATCATTTATCCTATTCACAACTACCAGCAGGAGTGAAAAGCTTGTTACTGTTCACTGCTAATGAAATGCAAAACAAAGGTACAGAATTAAATCCAACAGCTTTAAAGCCCCACATTTCTTAAAAATGTTCGTGAAGTTAATCCCTCTGTATGTTTTAAGCAAGGCAATGGTGATGTTTTTTGGGTACAGCATATCTGAAACATCTTCCTTAAATCCACCCATAGACATGCAGCGCCTTCGGTAGACAGGCATCTGTCTCGAGTTGAAGCATGAAGAGAGCACAACCTTAGAGAAATTCAGTCCTTAAGTAAATTGTTGCATATACATTTTTATCCCCAACTATAAGGATTACTGCTTCACATATACCCCATAACAGATTTTTTAATTTCTGTGATAACAGAAATAAAGGCCAAATTAAACCAGAAGAGTTTAAAGACATGTCAATATGATAGAATAATGACCTTATAAAAACTCCAAACTCAGATGAATCACATCCTTCCATACTTTTCCCTGTGTGGTACCGTGGCAGCAGAGTATTTCCTACTTCCTCTGAATAACTGCTCTTAACTGGAGGCTTCTTGCAAAAACACTTCGGGCTTCTAGTAGATGTCAGCAGGAACACTATGATCAACCTCCAAGAAGAGAAAAACCAACCAGGAACTGGCATCCTCGGGAATGCAACAGTGGAATGAAAGACAGACCAGATTCCTTCACTGATTGCATGAGAAACAGCCACTATCAGATAAACACGTAACATAACATTCATCACCTGAAGGGAGCTTGCAGTGCTGTGAAGTTCAGCAGACTGGCAGGAGAGTACAACCACGTTTCGATTTCAGAAACCGGTGTCTAACCCTGAAAGGCAGAAGAAGTTGCATAGTTTATCCCAAGAGCAGATGACATTTCAGAAACATTTTGATAGGAACTGTTTATACAAACTACTGTGAGGAACTTAGACTTTTTAAACACAAGAGAACTTTTTGACAGATGTTAACTTAAAGATTACAGATTCCTGAAAATTAAAGGTTCTTTTTTCCTCAGATGAAGAAAAGTTTGCTTAATAAATAAGCAGGGAAGAGAAGCTGATGGTATGTTTAAGAAAACCTATGTTATAAATTAGTATGTACGAAAAATAAAAGTAAAAGTCATCATCTTGCCAAAGCAACACACCCACTCTGCTACCTGAGAGCAGAAAGACAGTGGCTGTACAACAGCATTCAGCCCCCTGCTGCCAGCGATGGGACTAACTTCATTGTGTTGTTCTGCAGAGTCGGGAGATGGTTTTACTTGTCACTTTCCAAAAGAAAAAGAAAATAAATAAACACATAAATAATAAGAACACCTCACAGAAACAAGAAACCATTCGGGAGTTCTGCTAAGAATCACAACTCTGCCCCTGAGATGTGGAAAACTGTGGCAATGGTAGACATGAGAAATCACATATAGATGACACTGCTAAAGTAGATTGTTCTTTAATCGTCTGCTCTGGGCAAATATCACCACCTTTTGCCATTCTTCATTCTGCTTATCCCTCACAACCCTGACAGTAATGTAAATTTTCATTTTTCAACTATTAATAAACTGGTAATATTGTAAAAACCTAACATCTATTTAAGTAAACCATATGAACAGCCTAACAACTGACCATATTTATTTGTATGTAAAGGAAAAATTTCTGCTTTGATATCAGTGTCACTGTATTAGGTTATACTGGAGACCAGAATCACTCTCATGATTACTGTCTAGGACAAAGCTTTTTCCTTTCCTGTTCATTCATCTTCAGACTAAGGTCAGATTACATTTTGAGAATTATATTGTTTAAAGACTAGACTACAGGTGAATTTCCACCAATTTGATTGAAATGTGAATTTTAGCTGATGTAATCAAGCAAGAGTAAAATACAAGATGTTTTTGTAAACTGCTTTCCAAGAAGATGTTTAGATTGGATTAAGAATGTTTCACACTGATTTAACTTAAGAGACAGCTTGCATACCTGTTTACAAGGTTGTCCTCAACTAGAGGTTACAGTCTATCAGCAGAGAAGCAGGAATTAACTCAGCTGTCCACACTTAGTCGTTTAAGCACAAAGGGGCAGCAGCTTCACAAACAAGTCCAGCCTGAACATGAGCACCTGTCTGATCTTGGCTGGAGTCAATTCTTTTCTCATTTGACCTAATCTGAAACAATCTATTATCCCTGTGAAACACAAATATCTGCACAGGCTTTGAGGTTTATTGACCAAATCAAATACGAATTGATTCAAGTTGCATCAATACAATTTACTTAAGTTGCCCTCACTTTTAGCACAGTCCAGACCCTAAACCCTGGTATTTTGCCCATGATCTCAATGCAGATTTAAATACCCTCCTGTTAACTAAGATATATATATGATCTGCACATAGTCTCCCATAAATCCTTGCCTCTGCTTTGATGCCATCTGCTCCTGTAAAAGCTATAAATTTTTCTCTGCTCCCACAGCTGTGATGTCTGATAACAGTGGGAGCACTGGGCAGCTTGCAAGATCAGTATCCAAAGCCCTGATTATGATGGGTACTGAGAGAACCACACCCCTATCAACAGCACCGTGGTCCCGTGCTGCCCAGTACTTCTCCCAGCCTCAGAGGGAAGACACTTGGCTGGTTCATATTTTCAGTGTCTATCTACAACTCCTTCCCTACGGTTGTATTTTTCCCTTGCTCTATGCCTAAATTCAAGTCTTCACTTGCATGTTGAGTTCTAGCAGGCAGGAACGTCTTATTCTCCTTCCTGTATCCTTCCACTTGGTCCTCTGGCATTGTTCTTCAAACTCTTCTTTCAGCCTTTAGCTGTTTGAGATCAGCATTACTTAGCACCCTCTGGCCTCAAATTTTCTCATCACAACAACTTTATTTTCTGTGCAGCACACTCCAAGAACAGCTGCTACTATTCCACCAGGATCCTCCTTTCTCTCTCAGCCTGGCTGTCATGAGGCTGCAGGTGTGCTCCAGCTCCCTAGTTTCTACCTGTCTGCGATGACAGACTGCCCCAGATTTCCTGGGGATTCCTGGCATTCAGGTGTGCCTCTCACCTGGCAAAGAGGTGTACCAGACATGAAAGCACAGAATAAAAGGCTAGTTTCACAACAGGGTTTTAGAAAGCTTCCTTTTATTTAAATTTCAAGGAACTCAACTACGGCAATGCTGCAGAGTCACAGTACCCAAACTCTAAGTCTGCCTGGCTTTTACTACGTGTCCTTCTGTGTTCCTAGTTGTTACGTATTTGAGGACACCCTGTGCAAATGCCATTCAGTGCCCCGTCAGATCGCCAGGTATGCTGGCTAGGGCTTGTCTCCAGGAGGGAAGCCAGTCCTCATAAATCTCAAAAGGGAAGATCTCCTCAGCACCCTAGCCTTATGCCTGCTGCTGGGGTGCACCGGAGCAGGCAAGCATTTGGGATTAATATTTCCTTGTGGGTGGAATGGTTTACCAGTCGGCCTGAAACCCTTCTGAAAACTAGATCAGAATTCTGCAAAGAAAGAATAAGATTAATAAAAGAGTCTTGGAACAGTTTTATAAAAATGAAAAGGAAACTCTTGCTCTCTTTGCTAACTGCATCTTGGCTTGGCTCCAATTGCTGCTCTCTTTATTTCATCCAGCTGAAGCGCTATCAGGGTCTGTCCCAGCTCCAAGAGCCACGGTCAGAGCCTTAAGAGCCTGGAAAACCTGAGCTCTTCTGTTGAACTAAAACACCATCATTGTTTTCTGGCCCCTTAGGCAAGGAACAACACAGGATGCCACTCTGGGGATGCTCCTGTTCCTACAGACCTCTTTTCTCTTTGCAGGTTGCTCAGATGCAGACAGCACATGGAGTGTTACCTGCAGCTGATAAACTCAGACTTCAATCAAGAGATGCATTTTTATCATGCAACATGTGGGGGTGTTCTCTCTTGTAACCTGTCTTTAGAAATGTGAATATCCCCCGGGCACAGGATAGACACAGCCTGTTACCAAGTTCAGTAGTGAGGCCACTGAACTTCAGGCTTTCCTAAACATGAACACATAGAATAACGAATGGGTTAGTCCTTATTTCCCCTGTGAGTAGCCCGTGTACTCACTGCGGATGAGGTGCTCCCTGCACTCTATCAGGGAGACATTTAATCTTAAATATGCTGTGATGAAACACCTCTGCTGCCTGAAAGCATATGCCTACTCTTCCTCTCCCCACCAACTCTACCCCACTCTTTTCCCTATGGCCAGTATTGATATAACCAGATGAGCAGCCAACTCAAGCTAAACAGCTCTTTCGTGTGTGTTCTGCTTGCTGAACTCACTGAACCAGTACTTTGTGGAGTTCGACACACAGCAGTGCCAGCGCAAAAAAAAAGCAGCCAGAGTAAGAGTTTTGCTTGCTCTGGGGACAGGGGAAAGGGGAACAGGACCACTCCTTTCAGCAGCAGCCCTCAGTTTGGTGATGCCACGTCACCTTTCAAAAGGGATCGTCTGAAAGCCACATCAGGACTGCAGCTTCTGAGGCCCTGCTCCAAACACAGTCTTTCAGCCTGCAGGTTTGTAAACTCACATGTGGCAGTTGTTATGATAGGTCCTAAAACATTTTGTCCTGTGCCTGACTTCAGTAGGTTCATATTTGCTTTTTGGTGAGAACAGCAAGAGCTTTCTCAAGATGTTCTGTCACCTCTGTTACAGGATTTGATAAGAAGAAAAAGGTCAATGTCATTTACGTCTTCACTTACCAACCAGCTCAAACTTCGCTTAATACTTTTGGACTTCCGCTTTCAGGTACTTTTTGCTCAGCTATGTCTACAATTTAGATAAGCTGGAAAAAAGCAGCAAAGAAATACACTAACCTTCTGGTAAAAAATTCACTTCAAATTACTTGATGCTATACAGAGAGCAGCAGCTAAATCTAACACTTATGTTTAGAGCTACCACCGGTGATGAAGATCTGTACTCGTCACAGTATATCATGTTTAAAAGTAAGCCTGGAAAGTGCTGGGCAGCCAGTGAGTAAAATGTTGGCTAAAATACTTTAAGAATCGTGATTGGAGTGGAAGGTCTTGCCTTAATAAAATATGCTTTGTACCTACTCTTAGTAAATCACAGAAAAATTGACAGTCTATACAGGAGAGGAAGGCCAGAGCTCAGCTTGCAAGCAGTCTAAATTACCTCTCACTACAGATTTGAGGTTATTGGCAGACAGTCCATGTTACCATTTAGTCCTCATAGCAAGCATGTTTTAAAAAATATTTTCCATATAGGCAAACACACTGTAGCCATTGAGACTCCAGAGAGGTGCCGTATAGGCCTTCCTGCCCTTTGGAGGCTCTGGTTTGCTTTCCAGGTAATACAAATCAAAACAAAAATTGCTATTATATCAGTACTGAAAAATTGTTAGTTCTCCATGTGGCAAATAAAAAAGAGAAGGGTGAAATGTTCCCGAAGAAGAAGAGGCACACTGCTTTCTTTCGTCTCATGAGCTACAAACACATCTCCATTCTGGAAGAAGAGGAGCATTTCTGTCAAAGTTCTGCACCCTGATGCCTCTAGGGCCAGATAGTTTCATAACACACAGTAGCGACAGTCACAAACCACCATCACCATATCTGCATCCACATAGACAAAGCAAGAGTTCAAAATTACATAATCATGATTTAATTCTACCAGGTAATAACACGTTAAACCTTTGTAACAGCCAGTGACAAATTACATTTCCAGAATGGCATCTCTGTTCTTCACCACTGCTCTTGTGAGTACTGATCTATAACTGTGAATTCATAAGTTCAGAAGAAGTCAACAAACTGGAAAGATAAGTGTACATTCACCCACGATACGGCTGTAAGTAAAAAACATGTAAACTTGACTGTATGATATTTGTGAGAAACAAATAAACTCTAAAGAGCTCAAATAACAGTGATTGAACTCTGTCTACCCTCAGATTCATGACTACTTCAGCTATGCTGGCTGTTGTTTGAGGTTTTTTTAAGTAATATATAGAAATAGCATAACCATCAGTCCTCCCTTTGGTCAACTGGCACCAGGAAGTGGTAAGCATTTGCAGGACTGACTTGTCCATGGCACTCGATCTAGGGTCAACTCTGTTACCTCTCACAGTCCTGAAATTTTCTTTGGAGAGAAACTACCATGGTTTTATCAGAATAATGTCTTCAGCTGTAACTGGAGAAATGCTATGCAGAAAAAAATGATGATTGTAATGCTTTCTTATACTTGATTACTATATATCTTCTTTGTGTCCTTTTCCCTTTCTATTTCAGACAATAATAGCTTCATATTTAAATGCCTCTTAGGTTGCTACTAAAATAACCAATAAAACACTTACTGAAAACAAAACCCATACAGATCTACTCATTAAGATATCTTCTTTATCTATCTCCTCATGGAGCAAGAGTTCTCTATGACCTATACAGACCTATGAGGCATTTCTCACAATGTGTTATAGCTGCGTGTTAGTCACCTTTTAGAGAGACCCTTAGGCTATTGCTTTTTGTACAATGATTGCACCAACTTTCAGGTGACTAATTGATGCAAATTATACTGACATTGCTGGTGATTTTCCCTGTTTTAAATTAGCAACCATTTCAAAAAAGATCATTAAAAAGAGAAGAACTAACTAAATAAAAATGCTGTTTGTTGTGTTGTTGGTTAGGTTGAATACACTAATGCTTTTAAAGTACTTTTAATTTTTTTTCTTTTAATCATCTCTGCCAAAATTCAAAGGCCATTGTTTCAATATTAATGTGTCATTGTCTGATTTAGTCTAGTTTCAAACTGTCGCTGGACAAGGACTTGCACAGTTGCTAGAACTATGGTTGTATCACTACTCAGGGTAGAGGGAGAAAGGAAGATGGGAAGCAGAGAGGGACGCAGGAACAGAAAGAGACAAGGTTTTTTATTACAGAAGGATGACATATCCACATTCAATTCTCAGGAGCTAATTCAGGATTGGTAAGAATTCCTTCTATTCTGGCATTTTTTTCATGTCATTAAGAGACAGTTTTTCAGAAACCAAAAATTCAGGCGAGAAGATCTGGAAAAACGTATCTGTTTCAATAAACATTTTCTCCTGAATTTCCCAAAACATCCTCTTTTCAGTTTGCCAAGTAGACTTTTAGTAATAGCCAGTATCCATTTCCCACCCTTCCCCAAACCAACCTCATTATTTCAAAAGGTATTTTGGCAAAGCAGGTATTTGAATTTTTATAAAGGTTGTGAATGAAGACCTTTGACCTTCTCTGGCCGTCTTCACAACACAGGCATGAAGGCTGTAGTTTGCCACTGAGCAGTAACCGGAACTCACAGCACAAAAATGAGACACTGAGGAAACCTGTACAGGAAGCATTTAAAACGGCATCTAGCTCCTCGTCTGCAGTCTTGTGCAGTGAAAGCAGATCCAGCCCAGCACAAGAAGCTGTGTCACTACCACAGATACTCTGAACAGCTTTGGGTGAAAGACTCTGGCACCTACTTTCTCTCAACATAAGGGCTAATCATGTGCATGGACTCAGGATAGAAATTCAGGGAGGACTGCTGTCCCACAGCACGCACCTGTAGGAGCAGGGGAGGAGAAGGTGCCAGGCTGAGGAATGTTGCTGTCTGTCTCTCAGGACACTTCATGTCCCGGAGAAGTCAGAAAGTCCTCCAGTGTTACCTAAAACAGAAGGAACACATAGACAGCTACTTCCAAAACAATCCTAGGGTGCTCACGGGCACTTCTCCTGGAAAACTCTTTCCTTATCCAAAACACTTTCCCTTTGAAGTTCACACATTGCATGCCAATGCACAAGTGTCTTCTAATCTAACGCTAGCATGAGAAAAAAAATTATCCTAAATCTCATGATGCAACTGTGGTTCCTCTGGAAAAACAGCGTCTCGCAGTTGTAACCTTCCTCTTCACCAGACTGCTATTGTCCCATTTACTCTGTTACTTGTTTAATGCCAGTGTTAGACTGTGGTTACCTTAACATTTTAAGAACTTTGGAGCAGAGATCACAGCTTTTTTTCTGGAGCTAGGGTGTGAATCACAACATTCAATAACATGATACATTAATAAAAATTATTTAATCTGCTGCAAACACCAGGAATATCTTGAAGCATATTTGTTAATTCCCCTGGGATTATATGAACTGCTCATATCCTTAAGGTTGTCTTGTATTGGGCTACAGTTTATGCTACTCTGCAAGAGAGACTAGATCTGGTACCAACCTGCTTATCTATCTATGAATAGGTCAAGGACTAAGCATCATCAGTGTATTAATCGATGGACTCCCCTACAGATAGCAAGAGTAAATGTGTCATCAATAAAGGCAACCCTGCTAAAGATAAAAATTGTTGAGTTCCTAAAGTCTATTGCAAAGTATGTTGAGTACATTCGCTCTTATCATTGTACGTTTCTGAATAGAGGAAAACTGGAATTCTGCTGTGGGATATGAGCACAGGCCACCTGCAGCAAGCCCATTCTGCTGATGAGCCTGTGGACAGTTGGGCTGGAGTATTCTCTCTCCATGTGAGGGTAGCAGAGAGCGAGCCTGTGCCTAACAAGGGCAACAGAGAGCCCAAACTGGTGTGCAGCGTCTTTGCCTCTGGGACATTTCTGGGGTTTGGTGTCAAGTATTCAAACTGGGGATGCTCAGTGAAGGTTCTGCAAAGGGATTTCCACTAGAGTGTGTGGATATCAAGAACTATTTTACATTGTATTGTTCAGTCTTTCCTGCTTTGTTGTCTGAGAACGAAGGCCCCTCAAGATGTTCCTTAGCCTCTTGTGATCATGTTACAGAGCATGCACTGTGAACGTCTATAACCACTCACGTTTAGATTCCAGATCCCAGGGGGATGGTCATAACTAAATCTTCATTAGCTTTGTTTACCCCTTCTTTATATTGGACAACAGTGTCCCTGTGGTTTGTGCTTTTATAACTGTATTATAAACTGATTGATTGTTGCAATCAACTAAGCCTGGGGGCTGGGGGGCTGTTAATATACAAGCATACAGATCTGCCACACGGCTTTATACATATCTACACAAATTCTCATGCCTTGGTCACCAGGTACAAAAAGGCATTCAGAAGCAAATCTTTATTCCACACAGAAAAACGTTTATTTAAACCGAACAATGTCACTTAATGCTGACATTGGAAAGTCATAAACCTGCACATCAGCAGGTTTCTTTTATAATCTCTTGAGGTTCTACTTCAGCTATTCTCTGCCCAGCTTGTTTGTCTATTTGGCTCATCACAAATGATTGCCAATTTATTGTCAAGGGTAAAATTAGCTATTCTAAATCCCTACTAATTACCTCATGTGTAAAAAAAAATTATGAAGAAGAAAAACAGGTGGGATTTTTTTATTCCCCTAGGATTTTACTGGGCTAATGTCCCTCAACCCTAAATTGAGGCTAAGACAAATTTTATCACAAAAAAAAAAGCTCTGTTAGACTAACATTAGGAATTTGAATTGAAGTTGCAAAAATGAAGAATGCGTAGTCTAGATGTAGGACTGAGCTGCCCTTGTTTGGCTGTATGGGCAAGGACACCTGCTCCCTGTGAGCAAAAAATGAATGGGAGCAGGTAGTGCTATTCTGTGTCCCTCAGTGAGAAGGAGCTTCCTCCCACTTGTTTTACTTCCTAAAAGAGGCATAGCTATTTTTATAGTGGTAAGACCCAGGACAACATTTTATTTTTTGCATCAAGATTTCTTTTTTTTTTTCTGCCTTCTATCCTTTCTGCTTAGGATTGAGCTGTATCCTCAGTGCATTCTTCCACTCCCCTCAGCATGTCAAGCAACTTAACTGAGTCTGACTGCAGTCCGATCAAGTGCAGCTTCTCGAGGGAACTGCACAATCTAAATAAAATTAAATGTAGGGATTAAGATGAATAGTAGAGGATGTGATTAACACAATCAATTAATGCAAGTTCTCCTGTGTGGAATGAGACCCACCACATCCATGGTAAATTCTCATTAAGTTACTCATTTTATCACGGATGAACATACAGACAGCCCATCACAGTGCCTTTTTGTAATCAATATCTACAAGATAGACAGAAGTAAAAATGGATACAGCCAAATTCAGGTCCTCCCACTGACACAACTGTGGCCAAGTGCTCTGGCAGACTAGGTGGCTGATTTGCCCTGTGAAAGGGCCAGCAGCTGAGTTCAGGTACTCACATTTGCAGACTTGGAGAGGTCTGACTGTACAAGCTGAGTATCCTGCTTGTGCAAATCTGTGTGAAGAAAAAGGGGGATGGGGAGCAGAAAATATCTAATCTATTTTAAATGTACGTTAGTTTCGGTGCAGCGAGTTGGATCAACAAAGACTGGGTATAGAGCAACAGGAGCCATGGAGAGCACCAGGAGTCCTTGGTCCAGGCCTCTCCTTCCAGGAACTGAGGGCAACTGGTAGGCACATTATGTTGCTTTCTTCAACTTTTACCCATTTTAGAGAGGACTAGGACAAACATTTTGCTAAGGCATTCACAGACCTCTTCTGGAAGCAGGGAAAAATGGAAGCAGGGGAATTTAGGAACAACAAGAGGCAGACCCAGACACCTTCCTGGCTGTTGTTGGCCCCTGGTCCCTTGTGCTTCCCCATTGCCTTGTGCATTTGCTCCCTTCTTCCTTCTGGACTGTTCCGCCAAACCCCTGGCTTCCACGTAACTCTTGCTCTCAGCACCAGTTTTGCTCTCCTCTTCCCAACTCTGGCTGTCCTAGTCTCCTCAGCCAGCCACTTACAGAATCATAGAATCTTCCGGTTGGAAAAGACCTTGGAGATCAACAAGTCCAAACACACCCATCTTCTTCTAAAACGTGTCCTTCAAAAACTCATCTACCTGTTTTTTAAACACCTCCAGGGATGGTGACTCAACCACTTCCCTGGGCAACTGCTCCTGTGCCTGACAACCCTTTCAGTAAATAAATTCTTCCTAATATCCAGTCTGAGCCTCCACTGGCGCAACTTATGGCCATTTCCCCTTGTCCTATCACCTGTCAAATGAGAGAAGAGATCAACACTCACTCTGCCACAGCCCCCTTTCATCGTAGACAACGATGAGCTCTCCCCACAACCTCCTCTTCTCCAAGCTAAGCAACCGCCGTTCCCTCGGCCACTCCTCATAGGACTTGTTCTCCAGCCCCTTCACCAGCCTCGTTGCCCTTCTCTGGACGTGCTCCAACACCTCAATGTCCTTCTTGTACTGAGCGGCCCAGAACTGAACACAGCACTCGAGATATCACCTCACCAGTGCTGACTACACGGGAAAAATTGCCTCCCTGGTCCTGCTAGCCATGCTGTATCTGATACAGACCAAGTTGCCGTTGGCCTTCTTGGCCACCTGGGCACACTGCTGGTTCATATTCAGCTGGTTGTCAACCAACACACCCAGGTCCTCCTCTGCCAGGCAACTCTCCAGCCATTCTTCCCCAAGCCTGTAACGCTGCATGGGGTTGTTGCACCCCGAGTGCAGGACTCTGCATTTGGTCTTGTTAAACCTCATACTATTGGTCTCAGCCCATTGATCCAGCCTGTTCAGAGCCTCCCTTCCTTCAAGCAGATCAACACTGCCACCCAGCTTGGTGTCATCTGCAAATTTGCTAAAGGTGCATTCAATCTCTTTGTCCAGATCATTGATAAAGATATTGAACAGGACTGGACCCAGTATGGAACCCTGGGGAATACCACTTGTGACCGGCCTCCAGCTGGATTTATTATGCCCCTGAAGCTCACCTTTATGTTTCAGCAAACTACTCCAGTGCTGCCTGTAGTGCCTGGCAGTGTGTGCATGCATATGCGTACATGTGTGTGTGCAGATACCTGTACCAGCTGCATGCAGTTGTATCTGGTGGGCAGTTCAGAAGTCTGCATTAGACTCAACACTTCCACAATTGACAAAAAAAAAGCATTTTTCCTTTTTAATAAAAGCTAGAGAGAGAGAATTCTTTTCTTTCTTCATTTACACTTACAAAAATGTATAGTGGTATTGCTTTAGGGCTTTTAAAATGCTCTGACAGTTATCTACTTAAATAAGTAACACTTACTGTAATTGCAGGTTCCTGAAAAACCTCTTCACACTCACCACCTGGCAGACCCAAAACAAGCAAGGTCCTGCTTGCCTGAGCAAGGATTGCTCCAGAGGTTGCCATCATCACGCTGCAGTAACTGCATGAGCAAGACATGAGTTTTAGCCCCAGTTGACAAGAGCACCTTATAGGGGTCGTTTCTGAGGCATGACAGACCCTGCCCAGCCAGTTGCTTTCCATTTCACAGTTTTTCAGCTGCATAAATTACAGTGATAACACCTAAAATTAATGCCAGTTCCAGAGTTATTCACAGGTTTAGCCATATTTATCTATGTAAAGTGTGATCTTATTGAAACCTGAATTTGTTAGGAAATACCTGGAGCACACATTCTAATACATCAAGTCTCTTCAAAAGGATTAAAGGGAGGTAAAAAGCCAGGTAAATACTCTTTCACGAAAGCATGTAGAGATATCAAAGGGGAATAAGGTTGGTTTTATGCTCCTTCTGTTTGTACAAAAGCTTTTTGGCATCTATACTGTGTGTATTTTTTTTGTTTGGCGGTAGTCTGCCATGTGGTTTCTCTCTTTTTTTTCCAACTGCAGCTCTGTGTTTTCTAAGAAGCATAAATCAGAACAACAGGTAAAATAACAAGATTTCATCCAAAATATATGCACTTCTAGTGTTTTGATGTAGCATGTATATGTTGTGTTTTGGAGAGAGTATGGAGAAAGACAAATTCACTGCCATCCTTCCAAAGCATTGCTGCCCTCCTCACCCCAGCACAACAAATCCCCATTTCTGTATCCAGATGCAGGTTTCCTTCTGTCATTCACTTCCTTTCCTTCCAATGTGTCAGCCTTTTAGGTATGTGTCCAGAACACCGAACTTCTTCTCAGCTCAGAAAGACAGTTCAAAACTGATATCAAAACCAGACTCTCTCATTTTTTTGTTCTGTTTGTTTGTTTTGATTCGTGCAATTCCCTCAAAATAAGACAACTTTGCTCTCACAACCATTCTTCCTTATGAAAACAGCTTAAAATATTTACCTCAATGAAACCTGGACACCTGCCTTATTTCAATAATCTCTCAGTGCTTTAAGTGAAGCAGATGCTGTTGAGTCAGACCAACAGAAACCCTGCTGTTCTTAGCAATTTTTTGTTATCTAGATTTTCCCTTTTATAGAAACATGCCCTTAATCTGTATATCACCCAGTGTCCGAGAGGGTTACAAAATGCCACTGTAAAGGAAACAGTGCACAACAACTGGAGGCTGCAGAGTCTGTTCTGCCCAGCCTCCTCCCTGGCCTGGCATCAGCTGTGCATTCTGCTGACTCAGACCGGCCACACTTTCAGAGGAGTAAAATATGACTAAAAACTGCTAAAGTGTTCCTTCATAAATTAAAATTTGCCAGCTATGTCTAAATGAGTTCAAAATACCTTTTCCAGAAAACGCTATCCTTATAAAATCAGATTTTTTTTTTTCAGATCAAAAAATACTTTTAATAAATCGGGACAAAAATCCCAACATTTCTCGCAAAAGATAGAGATCAAATTGCTTGACTTTCTCACCTAAGCCTTCTGACTTCCGTGAAGCTGCTTCTGGTCAGTGCTGGCAGCACATGGGATCCTGCTGTGTGTGGGCTCCAGGGCCAGGTCCCATTAGTGCCACACAGCTGCACTAAGTGGGTAACCAAGTGCTGTGGTCCCTATTCTCGCCTAAGAAAGCAGCAGATAAAATGGGTGTCTGCCTCCTACCTGTCTGCCAGATTATTTATATTGAAAAGAAGTTCACACAGTCTTGGAAAACACTAAAATATAACATCCCTGCCCCTTTAGAACTCTCTCAGCCACTTCCCCTGCTTCTCTCCACGCAATGAAAGCTCTTCCCTGCAGCCACCATGCTCCTAGATCTGCCAGGGGAAGGTGGCACTGAAGCAAGATTGCTCCAGAGGCTGTATGCAGTGCCCACATGACAACCATCAAAGACCAGGCTTCAAGCTAAGAGATATTTCTGAGGACATTTCATAGAGGCTTCTGGCTGATAGGGAAGGTGACCAAGGTCTCTCTGGTGTGACTATTCCCGCTGGCTAGTTTTCCAGAAATATTTTGTAAAATTATTGAAATTTCTACTGACCTCCAGCAACACAAATAATTTTCCTCTATTTTATCACATTCACTGTGTGCTAGAGAACATCAAAAGTATGCAAATGATTATGGAAGGGACCTCTGTCCTGCTGTCACTTCGACACAGTCAGAAGAAAATCTCAATGTAAGTGTTTTCTCAGGTGTCTAAGAAGCTATACTAGGAATTTAGTCTTGGGGCAATAAAGAAATAATTCTGTTTCATTTAAGTATGACACACTTTTTTTATAGTTGTTCATGTTGCTTACTACTGACCCAAAACTCAGGCCAGATTAAAATATCAAGAGACGGGCCCATATGGCAGATATTCACGGCCATGCTAAGCATTAAATGAATGGATGAGCAGATGAAAAAAGAATAACTGCAAATCCTAACACTGGAAAGGGCATTAAGCATATTCTCTGGGTCAAGAGGAGGGAGGAAGACTACGAAAAGGGTGAATCGAGAATGGGAGGCAAGGGCTGTGTTGAGACATTCTCTTCTATCCTCTTTGTTGTTCCTTGAAAGCTGAAACCCTTGGCTTCTCCATCCAGCATTCCTCTCATGCCCACCACAGAATGGGTAGGAGCACTTCACCAGAGGAAGCTTCCCACTTTTCACAGCTGCAGCGCATCTGCCAGCACAGACATAATGGAGCAGCAGGCTCCTTAGAGCACGCATGGATTTGTTCACGTCTCAACGGTGAAAGCCTAAAAAGGATTTAAAATGGTTAAGCTACATTTTTTCACATGTTTGAATCATGCTCTATTTCTCCACGCTTTGTGATAATGATGAAGTACTTGGCCGGTAAGACAATCCCACTCAGGCAAACTCTTAAAAACCATGATCATATTTGCCTACGGCTTGGCTTGTAAAGATAAAATAATGGAATAATAAATCCTTCTCATCCGTCACTGAGAAGCTTTGTTTTTCCAAGGTTAAACAACTTGGTGTATTGTGGCAGTGCACAATTTACCCTTTCAGCATGTGAGTCACAATCTGCTTTAATTACTTAAGTAATTCAGTCCCTGAGCACCATTTACAGTGGGCACCAGTGCACAGTTTGGCATCCAGCCCGTGATTTGTAGATGCATCTGAATCTCCCACATGCGTGCAGTGCTCCCCTACATAAAACTTTATATATTCCTACACTACTTCCAAGAGTCATATATTATTTACATCATCTGTATTGCAAACATACCAGAAGCACACTACAGTTTTCTCTGGAGTTCATCTGGATTTTCATGTTTCCCATGCCAGAAAAGTAGATTAAACATCCTGTGTCTCCACTTTATTGACTATACAACCTCTTTTATGCAAAGCAGTACTCCCTCAGTAAGTAGTTGAAGGTTTTTTTAAACACACAACCTATGACAGCTCCCAAGCTAGTAGTTCTGAAAAAGCAGCTGTAAAGGCAGTAAGAAATAACAGAAGGAACCAGATAGCAATATTTCCTCCTCTGAACATTTGAATGGGCTTGGCTAGAAGAGAAAGAGAACTGAAACAAGGAGAAGATAGCTAGATGAGGTCACCAGGAAGGAAAGAAGCTAAGATTGGCTCTGCAGTTATGGTAACTGGAATGCATGCTTTGCTGCTTCAGATATCGATCAGCTTACAAGCTGTTCTGGGCACATAGAAGAGGAAAAATATCATTTGGGAGAAAAGTGGAATACTGCAGAAAGTAACATTTCTAGAGCACACATTAGAACCAGATGTTCCACTCAAAAATATTTGTGGTCAGGGACTACGCTGAGAAACTAACTGCTATAAAGGGAAAAAAACAGAACTAGAGCACACTGGATACAAGAAAAAATTACACCAAGAGAAAAAAAAGAAGATTGAAGAAGGATGTATTAGCTGTCTTGCACTAACGTAAATACAGATTACTATGCAACCAAGAAAAGGGTTGGATAGTTGGATCCACCTCCCACCTCTTCTACAGATGCGCTACTGGACTTTGACCAAACCACATAGGCTTCACTTCAGTGTTGACTAATGACTTGAGGACTTTGTAACACTGAGGAGTTTTATTTTCCTCTCTCACTGTACCTTAGTCATAAATGCTGGATGCAGCCCAGAGGTAGTCAGTTCTGGGAGGTTTGGCAAGGGAAGGGTGGGCGTGGCAAGGCACTGCATGGCCATTTCTTCAGAGTGGGAGGAGGAAGAAGGTAGCTTACAGTCCCTTAGGGCCCTTCCCATCCCAGAAGACTCTTCCCAGGGTGAGCATCCCCTTGTAAATGGGCATTGAGCTTTTTTCTGCCATTCTGAAGAGCTGTGAGGGACAAATTCACTGATTTTTTTAGGTCATGTACGTGATATGGCAATGGAAGGTGTGGAAAACATACAAATAAAAATGAATAAATAAATACTTCAGTTATAAACTTAAATGACAGAAAAGCATAACAGAAGAATAGACACATTGTAATCATCAAGAAAACCAAAGATTCACCTGGCTCTATACCCCAAGTGCAGTCAGAAAGAAACACTCAAGTGAAGCACATGAGAGTAATGCAGACACAGAGTAACCCTCCCTTGCCTCCCGGTTTCTTGTCATCAGTGACATAGTGTCTTCTGAGCTGGGGGTTTCATCCTGAACATTATTTTGAATAGAAACTGATGGCCTTATCTCCTGCAAATTTGCCCCATTAGCTTTTGAACCCATGTATCATTTTCGGTCTCTATAATACCCCATGGTCATTAGTTGCACAACTTCACCGCATGCTGGGTGATGAAGTGCTGCTTTTTTAAACACCCAGCTGATTATTTCATCAGCCCTTATTCTTACATTGTCAAGAATAATAATTCATCTCTTTCCAAAACTACCCATTACCATTCATGATGTTATCAGGCTTCATCTCTTCCCCAAGCTGAAAATACCCAGTATGTTTTGCCTTTCCTCATACAAAAGCCACTCTATTCACGGAGCCTCCTTCTTCCTCTTTCTGGTCCACTTTCAGCTCTCTGTTCTGAGCTGTGGTGATGAGCTCACTGCATAATGTCCAAGATGCAGATGTATCATGAATTTATGTGGTAGTAAAACCAGTATTTTTGTTTGCTCTCTATTCTTTTACTAATAATTCGTAACAATCTTTTTGACCACCGCTGAGCAATGAACTGATTTTCACAGAGAATTATCAGTAATGACTCTCAAATCTCTTTCCCGAATATTAGAAACTAATTTAGAAACTGTCATTCTGTATGTAGCTAGGATGATTTTTTTCCCCATATGCATCACTTTGCATCTATTGACATTGAATTTCTTCTGTCATTCTATTGCCCAATCACTAAGCATTGTGAGATCCTTCTCTAAAGATGAAAATGAGAAAATTGATAGTGAAATCTGGCCAATTTCATGTTAAACGTATTCGTAATTTCATAGGAAGCACAGTCAATACGTGAAGAATACATCTCAGCGAAAAAACCTCTTACTGCCAAAAAGTCATGAGAAGTTCATCTCATAGAGGATCTGATTTTTAGAGAATACAAATTCTTTTCTTCATCTGTATGTGTCTGAGAGAGTTATAGCTTTCCAATCTATACTTGAAGTCTGAAATATCCAGCCAAGGATGGCTGGATTTGGCAATCAGGTGGTCAGCATCTCTTCATTGTCTCAGGGGGCTAACTAATCCTATACAATTCAGAGAATATTGACCTCCCAGTCAGGATAGCTATATACTAACAAGACTATGTCAGGTCTGATAAGACATTCTTCAGTGTCCTGAAACCCTGGTGCAGGGTGCACCACATGCTTTGCTGTTTGCATCCCCCAGTGTACCGCAGGTGGCTGCTGCTCACATGCTGCATCCTCCTGAAAATACGCTTTGGAAATTATTTTCATTAACAGCTGTCCACACCTCCAAACAGTTATCTGTGTCTCCAAAGTAAGGGTATGTCCCACTTGCAGGAGAAGAAAATTGTTCTCTCTGTGCAGCAACAGAGCTAAAGAGGACTTGTTGCCACTGTGAAGAGCAAGTTTAAGTGTGCACCTAAGGTATAACAGACCATACGCTTGTACATGTGTGCCTGCATAAGCCAAGAGCTAAGTGTCTGACTACACATTTAGAAACAGATCCTGACCATGAAAAAGGTGTGGCAAGACCTGGGAAAGATACAATGCTGCCTCCTACTCTTCTTAGGCAAAATGAAGCAAGTTGCTGCAGGATGTGCCCCTTCCTCCATCCCCATCGCTTTGACTCTAGGAGCTTTAATTAAGCAAATGCACAGGTTTGTGCTTTAGCACACGCAGTCTCTCACCCACGCTAAATGTGAGTTTGCTGCATCCAATGTCATCACTATTCTGAAATTTTATGTGGAGCACTTTTCACTGGATTGCATTAAATTATTTGTTCAGGCTCTGATTCTGTCCCTACCATATGCAAGAGCACTGACTTCAATACAAGGAATAGCAGGCATACAACTGGAAAGAGAAAAAAATGTGAATTAAACTCTACTTATTCTCATTTAATCACATTACCTCTCCTCCTTGCCCAAAAGAATAAGATTTAGAATAGAATAGACCGTCTGAAAAGGAAAACTGTTAAGTTTCAAAGTCAAGATCATGCCAACGAATATTATCTATTCCAGGACTTCCTGACTTGCTTATCTCCTTTTAATTAACCTATTTCTCCTTGAACCATGTGTTTACCTGGCAGACATAGTCTTAATTTTGCAGTTGCTCTTGGTTAAATAAAGGAGTCTGCAACAGTGTTTGTGATGAACATTGCTGCTACGTATTTCCTGTAGCAAAGCTAAGAGCAACATTAGAGTGAGGCTGGGAAGCAGATGTGGAACAGGAGTAACATAGTGGGAAATTAGGGTTTTACTCAAAATGCTGCACATTGAAGTGGCTGGTAAAGCAAATGGCTCAATCTCCTTCTGTGTCTCTGTTTCTATAACTCAGATGTCTGAATGCAATCCTAGAGTGAAAAGGAGTGCAATCAGTAGAATTTCTATTCATTCTTATCTTCTAAAGTCAGATTTAAAATCCTCTTGTGCACACTGACAAGCAGGCCACTGTCAGCTGACAATGGACTTGCTTCCTAAATGGAGTCCACCCCCTTATTGAAAAAATAATGAAAACAAATCTGATGAAACTCTGAAACTCCAGATAACACCTAGAGGTCCCAAATGTGTTATGCAAAAGGCAACAGGCCAAAAAATATATAGTTTTAACTGCCGAAGATTCTATCTCTCATGATTTTAGTAGCAATATGATGCAGACCTGGACAGCAAAAAGAGAAACACTAACCCACTTACCCAACAAATCTTCCAAAACTAGAGAGGGTTGAGCTAGGGCAAAACCGAGCTTGAACAGTTTCTCGTCCAATGCAGTAAATTACAATAGGAACATTGCACAAGAGTTGAAGTGAGGAAGGAAAAGGAGATTCCAACTCAAGAAAATAAACAATGAGTGGGATAAAATACATTTATCTAGGAAAGTGAAAAACTTGTTGGTAAATACAGGAAGCTAATGCTATGAATAGATAATTTCACAGCTGATTCCTTTGCTCTCCTGCTGCTCTTTTCCTTATTGTCTTACAATAATTAATATAAAACGGTGGTTATTCAGTGCAGGAAAGCTGTATAAATACAAACTAAACACAGCCAACTATGAACAATTGCAACAGTGATTTCGGAAGAGAAAAGCAGATAAAAGGCCGTTTAGAATAATTTCTTTTTCCAAGGAACACAACTGATGGCAGGGTCAAACCTCTTGCTCTGGAAAAGAACACATCTGATTTGCCTTGAAGGTGATGCTCTTATGCTGTGGCACAGTCTGCATGTGACCTCACAGCAACACCACTCCCAAAAGTCCTTTGATAGATCCCAAAGCCTTCTAGTCTGGTCCAGCTACCGGCACCACAGTGTCTTGTATCACAGACAAACAGCAATGTGAAAACTGAAGATAAAAGATAAACGCAAGCTTTTCTCTTCTGTCATAAGCTCAACTGAAATACAACACGGTCTCAAGCAGAGAGGAGATAATCTTAGATGTTGTTGCCAACCTGTTTACTTACTTACTTTCAGATGACAAATGCTGGCAAGTCTTAATTTCCTCCTGTTTGACCGCTGAAAGTGTCGTTATCCAGAGCTTCTCCTGTCAAAGACACATTGAAGTAAACATTAACTAAGGTGGATACACAAAGCCAAGCTACACCCTTCCAGGGGTGGTGAAGCTGCTGCAGTGCCCTGCTCCCAAGTTGCAGTGAGGCCAAGCATGATTTTTCCACACTTAACTTGCTTTTCTTGTTCAGAGTAATTGTATTTACCAAGGATGGTTATACTCTGGCAAACAAGGTGTATCTTCAGTGTTGTAAACAGGCTAGACTTAAACAGAGACATCACGGCTTTTGCCTCTAAACAGAGCAGCCACAAATTAAATTGAAACTTTAGAACCCTTAAATGAGGAGTGCATATCTCTAGCAACAAATAACTGTATGCCAGCTTCCTATGCCAATTAGCAATACAGCTTTTTATACCTCTCCTCAGATCTGAAAGATATGAAATACGAGTTCCTAAGAGCAGAATATAGAAGAGCATTATTCAGCATCACTAAAGACCATTTAATCAACTGCTTCCCTCCAGCACTGGTCAAGGAAGAAGAATTTGCTACTCAGAATACTCTTTGGTCTGTAATTCTTTTAGGAAGGATTTTCTGCTTATTGTCTTTTCCTGATCCAGACCAGTCCCTGTCTCAACTGGGCAAAACATCTCTGGGAACTAAAGAATTCTACTGCAAAATAAGGTTTAAAAAGTACTGGGAATATTACATCGAAACATGATGTTTGGACATTGCTTAATAAATGTTTCATTTCAGAAATATACCTACATGTTTTTTCTGATGTCAAAACAAGAATTCCACTGAAATGACTATTTATCTAAATAAAACCTAACACAGAAAAAGGTTATAAGCACTAAACAGTCCCAAAACAAAGGAGAAAACCACCTCTTTTAGCATTTGAGTTTCACAAAACAATCCTTAAAAATACCCATTCGGGCTCAGCATCAGGTGAAAGTTTTCCCATTCTTTTGGTTCAATTGCCATTCTGGTAAATTCAATATTCACCTCTCTCACTTCTACAGCACAAATTCAAAGCAGGAGTACCCCCGTCTTCCCAGACAATGCTGCATTCTTCCCTAAGAAGAATTTCTTTTGAAGCCGAAATATCTTGAGCACAAAATCTATAAATAGGTACAGAGGAAGGTGACTTGGGACAGCTGTGAGCCGTATAAAGGGCAATTTCCCTACTCAATGAGTGCAGCAAAATGGGATTCCATTTATTTCTATGCCAAAGACTCATAATCATGTATCCAGATGTCTGTAATTTTCCAGAAAAGGAACTAGCAAGCCTCTCTCAGCAGGAAAGCAGGAATTTCTCTTGGAGAGATTAATCTGGGGAATGCTGGCCTGCAGATCAGGCTTGCAAGGTGATAGAGAAGGGCAAGGCCAGGAACATAGGTTCATTCTTTCAACTCAAAGGTGTGGTTTCATGTGTCCAATTTCTAAACATCAAGTGGGCTGCAAGGCTTGAGAAAATGTGTTGACAGGAGCCTCCCACAAGCTCATCCATGGGTTGACAGTGGCCAGGCATTGCTTCTGATGGGACCCTTCCACAAACTCGTGGTTGACAGAAAACCGCAGCACAAATCTGCTACCACAAACACTGCCAGAGTTAGACATATTAATAGATGTCAAAAGGTGAGATGTGCATGAACTGTAATTACCTTCGCACAACAAGCAGAAGAGGTCCTCTAAGTTAAGGCTTAGAGACATTCATAGAAAGCAGAAGGAAAAGGTTATTGCAATGTGATAGCTGTACCTTTACCACTGGATTATTTGTGATAAGTCCATCTGAACTTCCAGGTATCAGAAAAAATGATAGATCTGAAATAAGGCCTCTAGCTTATTACTAATGGCAAAACCAGCTTTAATTTACATATGTAAAGAACCTCCACTTAGACATTGTTTCTACATTGTAATTTAAAATAAACAATACTTAAAACTGCAACTAACAAGACTTAAAATTAAAAGCCTGATGACTAATCCATCACTTCACCTGTCCTCCCGCATTAGGCATGTTTAGCCAAATAAAGTATTAACATTCTACATTTTACATACAGCAGCATTGTTAAAATAATCCACTGTACCAAATGTTCCCAGGGTGGGGGGAAAGGCATTTAAACTGTTGAGAAAGCTGATGTAATGCTCTCAGAGATTTCATACGCAAAAGGTTGACCTTTCTGAACAACACCTTGCACATATTTTCTGAAAGCATTCATAACTGTACTGAAATACAGCATTGCATATTTGTGGTTGTTGTCGCTTGCAAGGAATCACTGTGTGGGCCACTGAGATGACTTCTGCACCTTTCCTCACTTCAAAGGGTTTCACACCACACTGCAAAAAGACATAGCTAGACATAGGAAAGGTGAAAATGAAAAATTAGAGAGAGCTGAAAACCACGCTCCATCAAGAAGCATGGTGTGAGGCTGACAAAAGCTGCCCAGCATAACTACGGTTTCTCATAAAAAGCAGCCTGAGAATATGCAGAACAACTGATTCAGAGCAGACCAGGAGAGAGCACATTAAAAAGCAATGCCAGCTTGTGAAATACAACCAGAATAGCACTGAGTACTCTGACACATAGTGAGGGAAACAGGCTGATTACCTCATGCATATGTTTGGAAACTGTTTCCGAGGGAGATTTTCTGATGATAGGTACAGTTTGTTCCTCTTTCTCATTCAGCTAGGTAACATTTTCACTAATTAAGGATAAACATAAACCTGTTAGAGCAAGACTATGACACATCCTGGCTCATGCCTAGGCTTGAGCTGGGAGGCTGAAACTATGCCGCCAGATCTGTGAGCCCTTTCTGGGGTGTTTTATGTGACAGAGTCAAGTTGACCACTGAGGTGGACCTAAAACCACAGACAACTCAAAATGTAATTTTCACAGGTTTGTACAGCATGTCTTGCACTTTTTTCACAATATGCTTATACATTAAAATCTTAAAACCTGTGAGGGATTAGTTAAAAGTGCATGACAGCAAGACACCATCGGAAAGATGGAGTTTGTTGATGGAAGGTTGTTCTTGGGCAGGCTGTGCTCTCGTAAGTCATTCCTTGGCCCTGTTTATGATTTTTTGCCTGGTGTCATGATGTAAGGAAGATGCTAAAGAAGAGCCCAAGTTATTATTGATTTTCCTCCAATGATATACCACCTATTAATGTTGTGTTAGCTCTATCACCACCATATTAAGGTGGTTTTAGGCAATGTCTGAGAATTGGGTGGAGTGTGCCATGCTTTGACTACTCTCCAGTATAGAACTTCATGTTGTGGTGGACTCTTAGCTGGTCACTAAGACATCAGAGGCAAATAGCCTGGTAAAAAGACAACCTATAAATGGCAGAGGTGCCAGTAATTCAGTTTTTTATTTTTTTCTGGCATTGGTCTTTTGAGTCTGTTATAAGGCTTAGTGATTTTTGGAGTCCAAGTTTTAGTCCCAACATCATGCAGAGTTTAAGCTGCAGAATGAGTCAGAGGTGCTGCCATTGTATTTCAATGCTCTTGATGGAACTTTTTTCTGTGTCTTGCGGTAAGTTCCACTGTTCATCTGATGTTGGTCAGAGGAATAGCTCCTGGGCTTTTCTATATCTGCCAACTGCCACTTTTCATTCATTGCCCCCCATTTTTTTTATTGGAGGAATGTTTTTTCTGAGCAGTCCCTGCTCACCTTCTCCATACAGCTCACAAATCCACACTGTATCATAACTCCCATTTGGACCTTTCTCTTCCAGGCTGAAATGTCCCCTCAGGCTCCAAAGCAGGATAGCCACCTCTCCACATCACTGAGCTGTGACAACAGGCACAGAGGAGCAGGATTTGTCAGCCTCGTCACAATGTGGTACTTTTAGTACACTCTGGAACTAAAGCAGTCACTGTTTTACATAATACCTCAGACACTCAGAAATCCCTGACCTGTTGTCTGAAGATTTCAGTGGGTCATTATCTGGCATTTCATTGCCCCCAGAGCCACAGGTTTCAATGGAAAGTGACAATGGCAGCAGCTTTCCAACCAGCCCCTTTCAAAATTTCAGCCTTTCTCAGGCATGTTTGTTTTGACTGCTCCAAAGTTTCCTCTCTCTTTAATAGATGGCAATTGCACTATCCAGCACAAACAGGGAGCGCATATGATCGGGTGGAGGGACAAAACAGATGGTACATGAGTCACTCCCGTTTGCGAAGTCGGTGATGAAAACACGCACTTGCTTTAGCATCCTGCTGGAGTCTTTTTTCAAAAGACAGTTGAAGAGCTGATCTTGGCACAGATTCCCTACAGTCTTCCAGGTAAGAAAGGGATTACCACTCAAGTCCTTTCTTCATGCATCAAAAGTTATCCGGGAAAGGACTTGGGGAACTGTGGCAAGCCCCTCCTAAAAGTACTGTTTAACAACAGTTAACTCCCCGGCAATGATGTACGGGGATGGAACGATGCCACCAAGACATCGATTGCTCTTCCCCAGGGCCACAGACGCTCAGTACTTCTTCAGTGTATTGAGCTTTCTTGACAGAATTTTCCACCTGCTTTGCTATTTGCTATTAATTCCCTGTGCCTCCCAGCAGTAGGCATGTTCCCTGTTTTCTTTTCTCCATTTTTTTTCCCCCTCCCACAATCTTTCTATGGGTAATGGATTTTATATGCTAACTCACATCACTGAAATATCATGAATGACACAAGTAGTAGTAGAAGACATTGGTTATGCTTTTGCCAGAAAAGCTCCTCAGCCTATTGGAAATAATGATTATTTGCACTGTATAAATTGGATTTCTGCCATGAACAACATTAGAAGGAAAAGGCAATGAGCAGTATTACTCTGCTGCTGAGTATTCATTGTGTTAAACCAAAAATAGACACAATATCAGATAGCTACCACCTGGAAACTGCATTATATATTTGGGTGAGAAGACATCCCAGTCTGCAAACACATTTGCACATGATTACTTTTACATATTGCAAGAAATTTCCTTGAAATTCAGTGAGTATAACATGAATAGTCTTTATTCAGGTCTGTACATGACAGTCTTGGCTTATGAGAACAGGGACAAGGCAGTTAATTACTAACAAACAAGTTTAGCTAATATTGTCTCATAATTCAGGGAGAGCAAATTTCTGGAATAAAAGATATACAATCAATTATCGTATTATTAGTTATTTCTAATTGGACTGTCCAAATTTACAATTCTTTAGATAGCAATAGACATTTCACTTCATATCTAGAAGGGTTTCCTTTTTCAAAAAAAATTCAAGACAACTTTATTCCCAGAACTATCTGAAAATTAAGACTTGAATTTCAAAGAAAAATTGTTATTTTTGCAAATCAGAATCTTTCACAGAAAAATTTAAATGTGAGACCTGCCAAAATCAAGATACGTATACAGAGAAACTAACTTGATTTTTCCTCTTGCTTTTTCACACTGACACACTAAAATTGATAATATCAAATTTGTTCTGGTTTTGCTTTTTGTTTTCAATTTTACTGCCTTCAATAGTTTTGAAATTTCCTCACTTTTGAAAAAGAAAAATGAAACAGTCTCTCCTTTGTGTCCTGCTTCTAGCACTAGAAAGGTTTTTCAAATTTCAATAAGAAACAGCAGCAGAATCACTTGAAAGTGCAAAAGAAATTTGCTTGTGTGGGCAGAGGTGCCTGTTCAGTTTTCATTTTACTGTGCCCAATTGCAAAGGAATATTTGACACTGTTAAAATTTCAGAGAAATCAGACTTCACTGTTTCAAAAGTTTACAAAAATTCCTTTTGAAAAACTATGTAGTGTCAGACAGAACAACACTCAGAAAAAATACTGACTGTGGCAAACACAGGTTATTTTCATTGGAGTAGTAAGTATCAGTAGAAACAGCACTTCCCGAATACTCAGAGCAGCAGTGCTCCAATAAAGAAAATAACTTACACAAATTAACTTGTCTTTTATAGTGTCTCCTCTTAATGCAGGAGATCTGGTAAGGAGATATATATTTTTCAAAGTGGTCACTGGTTCTGTGTGCCCTTATCTTTAGACATCTAGCATGTGGGACTTCAAAGGGATCTGGTTTTCACACATTGTGCAAACTCAGGCCCTTCAAATGTGTTTCATGTTCTAAGTCTTTCACAAGCATATTTTTGGCATATGCAACATCGTGTATAAAAACTACTCCATAAAAGAGTCACACATGCATGCAGATTTTACAGGCCAATAAACAGAATGAAAAGTACAAGAATTCACAAAGTTGAGAGAATAAATAGTATAAATGGAAAGTCATAGACACAAAAAACATCGTATGTAACAAAACAAAACACAGTTTTATTTATTGCTAATGATGCGATCTCACTTTGCACCAGTAAACAGGCTTTGATCTTTGTCTGTGTTACCCTCCTGTGCTCACAAATACAATAGCTGATTTCTGCTGTGATAGCAATGTTTTTCACTGTGAGTGCAAGGGATTCATGGCCTCTCAGGCTTGGGCTGGTGCCAGATCATGGATCTGTTACCAGACTCTTTGTAAATGCTGTGCTCTCCTACACTGACATAGTCCATCAATCCTCTGACCCTTTCTGCCTCTGGTCAGCCTGGGAGAGGGGGCCGCAGGAGTTCATGTACAGCCCCTGCCCAAGTAGGACTTTACTTACATAATTCAGGTAACTCAAGAAGAAGTGAATGCTTTTCACCTTCCACACCCCAATGACTTCCTGTAGAGAGTAAAGATATGACCTGAACCTCACAACTTGTGCTTAATAAGCAAAACAGCAGTATTTTGAAGTGGAAAACGTAAAAGAAAATTGTTCTTCAGGTCACATGTAAATGCTTGTGAGCAGGTGAAGATGCATCGTTCTAGTCAGCCTGTCACCCAAAACCTGTAGGACAGAAAAAGTACCAACAGACATTAAAAATATCTCAGATTTATGCTGCTCTGGCTAGTTTTATCTGAGAATAGCACTATAATTGCTGATTCTGAGCGAGGTTTTTCCAAAATTGGAAATGGGACCAACACATGAGACAGAAACGTAACCGTGTGACTTACACACAAGTAACTACCAACACAGATGTACCCTGAACCCACCATGCATTTCTGTATGCAGCACAACATAACACACGGAAATAACTTTATATACCCACTTCAATAGATGCAATCAAGGCATGAACATCTGATTAAGTCTTGAAGTATTGATACTAGCTATATGATCTCTTTGCCAGACCACAAAAACTACATGTGACCACATGATGAACGTCTGCACTCGCTCTTTGGATGACTTTCCTTTCTTGAGTCTACAATGGGAAAAAAATGTTATTTACGCCATCACTTACATTTCCTCTATCTGAGCTATTGTATTAAGGAATTACAAGTTGCCACGTTACTCATTTTTTCCCCTCAGGGAAGGTTTTTTTGGACAGTAAATCTTAATTTCCTTTTCATGTTATTCCATATGAAGAAAATTTTTTAAACAAAAATAATGTGACTTTGCTAATGAATTTGAAGAAATGAGGTGTCCACACAATCCCTTGAAATCTTAGCAGCTCAATTCGAATGTGGAGAAATGCAGTCCTGAGCTGCATATTCCGGAAAGTGGAGACCCCCATGTTAACGATAAGGTCCCAGTCTGAGTCTGCAGTGGTGGGAAATGAGAGGTTGCCTGTTTCACATATCAATTATAGGAGATTTTGAGTGGAGGATGCCAATTTCTTAACTTAATTCATTATGTTTTTAAGGAGGGAGGGTAAAAATAAGATGAAAAACTTCTAGACAAAAGATATGTGTAGGTCCCTCAAGCATGACTGCTGGTTCTGCTGACAACAGCTAGCAGAGAGGGGTTCGGGGCAGACTACAGGGTAGTCTTTGGGAACCCTCACACACTCAAGCCTCCCTGGGAAGGCTGCAGAGGTGCTGGCCCACCTGACACAGACCTGAACCAACCCTGGCCCTCTCTCCTCCCCTTCCTAGTCACCAACTGGTCACTTCTCGCAGGCGAGCGTGAGATCAGACCAGCTGGGGAAGGAGCCCACGGGCCCAGGAAGGACATGGTGTCAGATAAGAGCTCCATACTGCACAAGGATGAGGGGAGGGACATGGTCCACAGGAAATAATCTGAAGGAAAGCAAAGTGCCTTACATTTCTCTCACACACATACCCCTGTAACACCATGTGGCCAAGGACCCGTGCCTTTCACAGAGCTCCTGGAGCAGCCCATGCCTTTGTTTTGGTTATGAGGCTGTTTTGAGGTTCTTGGGAAGAAGCTGAAGGTCACAGACACCACTCTACTTTCCTGCTGACATCCCTCTTAGAACTGTTTCACATCTACCCATGGTAACAGCAAATTGACTAGGCTTGTCCATACACAAATCCCCTGGTCACTTGCAAAAGTGATGTCAGAGAGGGATGAAGTCCAAATAAATTTCAGATGGAAAAATTACATTTCTTATTCCAAAAAATGCCTCTCACTGATTGGTTAACGCAACATGCAATTTCAATATCCAATGTTTGTTTTACCTTTACAACTCACTTTCAGTATATGGTCAGAATCCATGTAAAAGATCTGAAGTTGTAAAATGTCTGTTATTATTAGGATTCACTTAGCTCTTTTCAGCTATACAACATGATGCAATAGGGAATAGACTGAAGGATCGCTGAACTCAGGACAAGTACTGATTTGAACCATCTGGTAAAAGAGACTTCCTTGAGTCCAGGGCACACATCACTATAAACTAATAAAAATACACAGCCTACAGGAATACAATGCACTATGATAACAAACTCAAGCTGTTGAATGAACAGTATAGCCAACAGCTCCCCGGGATGGTTCATTGATTAGCCAACACCAATGCAGAAAAGCTTCACATGGATAATTTATGGTTCACATAAAGATCACATTATTATAACATTTTCCTGTTCACTCGGAGATAATAAAATACATAGTCCAAATCAATATTTATTATTTTAGTTTTCCTTCCTCCCTATTGTTAAGTTTGACATCCTTCTCCTCCCCATTTATAGCCTACCATTGCTAACTGAGCCCCTTTGCAACCTCTGAGATAAGTATCTGTAAGAGATCCATACATAATGATAGCAATAAACCAGTCCCTCCAGACACATTTAACCACAATGGAATATTGTCAAGCTCTGAAGACAAGTTGTTCCCTGAGGAGCAGAACTACTGAACCTTGATTTCCTGCAGTTCAATGTCCCACATCTTTCCTCTTCCACCCCAAATAACCCCTCTGCTTCCAATACCATAAGTTCACCAGTCCCCTACATCTCTCTACAGTATTTCCATGTCCTTGTAACATTTTTCCTTTCAGTATCTCCAATTTTTTTTTGCATCTCCCAGTCTTTATCCTGATCCCGCTCATTTACCCTCCATGCACTTGCTGCCCTTTTCTACCTTGCTCCTGGAGCAGGAGACAATAGGTAATGGGACTAGGCTAGAGGTATAAATTGGAGAGCTAGTTTACCAGAAGATGCCTGCCACCTGGCTAGCTGAAGGACTGCCAAAGCTAACACAAAGTGCTAAGTTGTCCAGATAAGTAATGAAGAAAGCTTCTGTGTTCTTCCCAACTACCTGGATTTTTTCAAAACTTGATTGCTGGAAACTGCCCCTTCTCAGATTTGTTTTGAAGCACCTGAGAGCATCATGAGTTACTGAAGGGCTATCAGACAGAAAACATAAATCCCTCAACTTCTTCTCCAAACAACACAAAGCCAACCACTTGCCAACTTACCCCATATACCATTTAGAGCCAGTCAACTGACTTGGAAAACTCCACATGATTTTCGCTGCACTGACCACACTCTTCTTGAGGCACCAGTCATCACTTTTTTGATACCTAGTGCTAAATTTATATCAAAAGATCTGTTGCTTATTACTGTCAATGTCATCAACCCAAATCTATGACAATGTCAAATTGGGTTATGCCACCAAAGTTTTGCTCTCTTTGAGGTGGAATGTTTCATTATTGTAAGTGTTATTTATATAATTTCTTTGTTCAAAAAGAAGGAAAAGGACATTAAAAATTACCTGGAGTATAGGAAAAGCCTAGGAATTGGACAGTTAAAACAAACAAGGCTGCAATAAATACATTTCTTTGCATCTCTTATATACAAAGTTTAGTTGCCTGGATCCTAGTGGTTTGTAGTCTTTGGGCAAATATTGAGCTGATATCTTGATTCATGCCACTAGTCATACTCAAAAGCAGCACTATGTTCCCTCTACTGTGTTTTAGATATACACAACAGAATGTTGTTCTTCGATCCAAAACATGTTTTATGACTGGCTTCCTTTTTCTTTGGTGTATTAGCAGAGGTTTTGGCAAGCCTAACTCCTTTTCAAACATTATCAGAACAAAACAGCTGATTCTCATTTCATAGACTTGGAGAAATCTAAGCAGGTGGGAGAAACATGTATTATAGCCCTCTGTGAGCCAATAGTTGTCCTCCATGGGCAGTGTCTGTTCTTCCAAAACAGAAGTTTCACCTTTGAGTCTTGACTTTCACCAGCAAAAAAAAAGGAGAACATATCCTTAAAGCTACTTTGACATCAATCAATCATTTTGCTTAACTAAGACTACCATTTATATTCCAATGGCATGTTCAGGGCTGCCATTCAGCTACCAGCTAGTCCTGGGTCACCTCAGCACTTAGCAGGGACTCAAAACTGACAGATAAGTCAGGGCTTCTGTTCTGGTTGGGGCTTCTGGGAGCTCTAATGCACGCAGCTCCAGGAGGGCAGCCAAGCTTGGAGAATGACAAACATCAGTTTTCTGCCACTCCAGGAGGTTCACGGCCCTGCCTGAACCGTGTGCAAGGCATGTGCAGGGGACAAGAGAGCACAAGAGAGGTGAGAGGGATGTCGACCTGCCAGGACTGGATGTGTCTTACATGAGAAAATTATCTTGAGGAGACTGTTCACAACTGGATGTCTTCCACAGCAGAAGAGGAAGAACAAGAACCACATCACTTAGGTTCAGCCCTGGCCTGATGAGCCCAAGGTGAAGCATTAGACACAACACTCTTTACCAGCTTAGGTCAGTGCTACCTGGGAGATCACTGCATTGTATGACACACAGATGTGCTCTAGCTTACTTTGCACATCCATCTTGTCCAGATGTCTCACCTGTCATTGTGCTCATTGCGTGTCTTTTCTCCTCTCAGTTGGGGTTCTTTGTTCCACCACATGGCATAGAGAGAAGAGGCACTTGCCTGAAGGTGTAACATCAAGAAATGGTCACAGACTTGTTGACAGGGAAAGTAAAACCTTACTTAAACTGCATATGGGGCAAAACGTGCACAAGCAGACCTGAACCAGTGCAAAGTTTTCCAGCCCATAACCAGAGGTGAGCAGCCACCAGACCAGGAAACCACAAGGAGAAAAATTTCTCTGCCTGTGTTGTAGAAAAGTACAGCATTGATATTAATTGTGCTGCATAAAGCTCTCCACTTATGCCTCAATGGCCAAACCCTCTTCACAGTGTGCAAAACACTGGCAACAGTGCATGAGAGACTCTGGGCTGTTTCACATGGTAGCCCAGGAGTGGCAAATAGGGAGGGCCTGCTTCTGTGAGAGCTCATCAGGCTGCAGCTTCCTGACTCTGTTTGGACTCCGCGGATGTTGAAAGCTGCTCAAGAATGACAGGAGACATGGTGTCAGTAAATGATGACTTAACTGTTGCAGTGAGACTAAGGTGAACAACAGTAGAAATGACTGAGGCCATGGTCTCGCACGTGGTGGCAGATGTCCTTCACTCAGCTAAAACTATTGTCACTCCTACCCCCACGGCAGCACAGCTGTGTTTGGTCACACTGGGAGACATGTCAGGGAACAGATCCAGATGGAAAAAACTAGTTCAGATTATTTTTCAGATCATCAGACATTTTTGTTGGCAATGAGACAGAAAGCGACAGGAGAGAGAGGGAATGAAGGAGAGTCAGTGGGAAGGGGAGGGAGTGAAAGATGTTTAAGACAGCAGCTTACTCAGAAGATGATGCTCAGGCCAGGAAAGCATAAAACCTATCTTTAAGTCACTTGACATTCTTCAGATCTCACTAGAAAAGGGAACCTGGGTTTCGCAGGCATGCAGGATTATTTTTTTTAATGTTGTTCAGAGTCCTATCGCTTCGTTATTGTCATTTCATTTCAGCTTTTGGCCTAGGGAGACCTACTACGTACAAAATGAGAGATGAAGGAATAAAGAAAATACTGAGCCAGACTAAAGATTGCATCGTCTCTGGGTTTCTTCCATAAATATCTCTGTTTTCCTGGTATGGACAATCTTTAGTTGACTCTAGCTCATATCACAGTATTACCGTATGGCAGATGTTTGGCTATTTTTTGAGCAAGCTTAAAACTACATGTGTTTGTCTGTCACTTTTTCTTTGTTCAAAATTATCCCTACATTACCAAGAAGAAAGAGAGGAAGGAAGAATCCACACTTCCATTGACATTACACGGTGCATTTGAACTGTGAACCTCTCCCATGCCTTGTAAGGAGACTTTTAAAGAATTTCAGTTATTGAACATGGTATAAATTTCTTTATTTAATTTTAAATTTAAAAAAAAATCCAAGTCTCACTCTCTGCAAGAACAAAATGTGAGAGTACACATATTGTGCAGACACACATTGTACAGTACTGCCAGCATCTGCTGCCATAATTAAACAGAGCAGCATTCAAAGCAATAATAAAAATCTAGAATAAAATGCTGAAAATATGAATTTTCACTGTTTTCATTATGATAGGCAGCCTCATGTAACACACCTGAAGACTAAAAGGCTGTTGCTTATCTTTCAGTGATGAAGTTCTGGCATTCTGAGCTTCAGCAACTCTCATTATCTTCATCTTCAGACTTTCACTACACTTTATCTTCATGTGTTTTAGAAATAGATTAAATCACTATCACTGAAATATGCCTTCTTTTTCTGATAAAACAGCACTGCCTCCATCCTATATAATGTGTGATGCAGTCTAGTAAGCACTTATTCTTTTTTACCAGATTTTAGGAAAAAAATATTTTTTAGCTATTGTATTAACACATTGACTAGATTCCTCAGAATAAAACAATAGCACTTACATTAACGATGAAAGGTCTAGAAAGTCCTCAGAGGCATGTGGTTTGGACTGATTATGGATAGTTTCCTAGCATGGGATCACACTAAAACTTTTACTGCTATAATGTTAATCGCCATATAAAATCTTACACAACCATACTAAGAAAGTACAATTGTCGACTGAATTTCTTATTCAGCCTATAACCTGAAATTAAACAGCATTTAGTTGTTGTTTATGGACTTCTATGTTGCATTGGTCTCAGCAAAAAATTACAAATACAAATGTAAAAGTCGTTGCCCTGGGAAATTTACAGTCTACTGGATGAATTATCTTACAAACGGTGAAATAATGCAACCAGCAAGATTTTTATTTAAAATTCTGCTTTTTAGCAATAAAACATCACCACATCTCTTATAGGAATTTGCTAAATTGTCATGACTACCAGGCAAACATCTAACTAGAGCAGCTGAGAAATGATTACCATTAAAAAAAAGGTATCTGGTAATCGAAGGCCATGAGTAGCTCAGAAAGGTGATTTTGGCAGGGTCAGCCAGCTCTGTCTGGGTTAAAGATGACTCATTGCAGATACTATATTTTTCATATGTAATGTTCTCAGTTATCATGGGATAATAGATTCTTACTTGAAAACATACTCAAATTCTCCCACCTGGGAGTACTAAATGAATCTATACACAGTTTGTACCTCGTATATATCAGCCAATGTGCGTTATTCAACAAGAAGGAATGGCAATTTTCCAACGCCTGAGAGTTAAGGAGACTTAATATGTCATTGTTTTCTAACTCAATGTTTTACAATACAATCCCGTTGCTGTATAAATCACTGATAAATAATAACCTCCTTAATACTATCTTCACCTCCCATTAACCAAAATGTTCTTAACTTTAAATTGCAAAATCAAATAAAGGAACATTGCTCTATCACATATTATATGCACTGTTCATCATTTTACTAACATTTCAATAAAAAAGAATGTTACAACAGGATTTGACCTGTAGGTTCACTGTTAGAGAATTTTAATCAGCTCCTAAGCTGCACAATTTCAGCTGGAAACAGGGGTGGATTAAGGTCTACAGATAAAGTTTATATTTAAAATTATTTCTAGAAACAACCAGAATTTTATTTGGCTAATTATTTTGGGAATGCATTTACACTTTGGAAGTATAAATCAATAGTACCTATCTTTTTATGCTATTGTTATTTACATTTCTTTTACCGTTAGCAACTCTAGGTCTATTTCACATATGTCAATTACATATAATGTGGGCGTATTTGCAACAAATCATTAAAAATATGCCATGTACCAGGCTAGCAAAAATAAGGCAATGACACAGCTGCACCAACCAAAATATACATCAAAATCTTCAAATAGGCCCACCACAAATAATCAATGACTAAAGAGCATGTGTTTAGGCCTACCTCAAAGTCCAGCAAACTCACGTTCTTTGGTGACAGAAAGGACAGACTATTTAGTCATGAACTAAGGTAAGAAACTTCAGTTATTGTCGCTGTCTTACATGACAAATAATAATGATGTGGTTTGATGGCAACTTTTCAACTTTCTCTACAGACTTCATCTAGATATAACCTTTGCTAAGTGATGACTTATTAATGGTGATTATATACCTAATGGCAGCATCTTTTCACTTGGTAAATTTTTTTTTCTTAGGTTTCAAATGTATAGCTCAAGAGAAATTTTTAACAAATATAAGAAAGTAGGACATAAAATTCATTGCTTATGTGTACAACTCCTGCCATTTTTCCCACTCCCTATTTTTAACTTCTCCATCTTTGATGAAGTTATTCTGAGATCCATCTTGTTCTTCATACTCCATTTTTCAGTTGCATCCTTGGTTTTGCAACTTCTGTATTTTTTGCCTTTGAGTTCATAATTAAGGTACATAGAGTTTGTCCTTTGGCAGGAAAGGGTGCAGCAGTATTTCCTAAGAGTCGTGGTAGTTTTGCATACTGTAGTCCAGGTGTCCCCTGACTGCATTCTGTTTGGCATCAATTATCCAGCCACTCATTTTTAAGACAGGGGACAGCAGCAAAATTGTCGCAATCGTTGTTTCCAAACTCATGCTTGGATGAATATCATCACTGTAAGTTAGAGTAAATATTTTTCATAGAGCAGAAGTTAACCAGAACCTATGCCACTCCATTTGTCACAGCAGGGTTGCTAACAACAGTCAATTCTATCATCACCTGTTGTAATTTCAGGGGTACACAGATGATTCAAGAACTACAACAAATTTTGGAAGGTGGGATGAAAGCTCCCATGTTTGCCCAAGCTCAGCAAAATTCTAAGTGCACTTTCTTTGCAGAGGTTTTAAGTTCCCAGAACCCCATTCTCCAGAAACATCAGCCTTGTACCACTAAAAGGCACATGGGGAATCACTGCCTTGTACATGCAAGTTTCAAGACAATATATAATTCTTTATTCTGCATGAATCTCTCCCAGGTCTATGCTCCAATTTTCCAGAGCACTGGTAATATACGTACTTTCTGAACTTAAAAGATCACTGTTTTCAGCAATGATCATGACTGTTTTTATCCACCATTTGGGGCCTGGAGGACAAGCTCCAACACTAATCCTTGCATCTGCCTCCTCACTGTAAAGTTTGAGAAGTTCTCACAATGGTTGCTGGTTAGCTTGAATAGAGGTAGATGTCCATGTTCTAGAGAATAATATCATAGAATTTATGTTCATAACACATGCTCTCAGTCTTAGACCAAGAGTTGGAGGACAAGTTATTCATTCGAATTTTCTCCACTGCTAAGTCTTGCAACCACTATTTCTGACCACAGATTTTATGATCGCACTGGATTCACCAAGGCATTTCTCACCAACTTCTGTACTTCTGGTAAGTACCAGTCATTTTTAAGATGGCTTTGGCAGCTGGTTGGCTAACGGTCTTGCAGAGTAGTTTATTATACAAAAAAAAGTCCCGACAGTCATGGTACTGAAGAAATTTGAACATCACATCTGGTCTGCTTCTCTTGAAAATTGCATTCATTGCAACATAAAGTTTCTGACATGAATGTAAGAAATACAAAATGCTACTAGGTTTTCATTTCCAACACCTTTTAGATGTCCACATTATGTTTTAAACTGATGTATGATTTATAAAAATGAGTGATTGTAAAGTATTGAGTCAAAATGCTCTTGAAAGATATTATCAAAAACATTGTTAATCAATTTAAGTATCTTTTCCAAGTGAGCAACATCAAATATGACTGTTTTGTAGCCAAGAAAGAAATTAATTACATGTCAACATAAAAAAAAATGCTTCATCTCTAACTATATCAATCCTGGTAACACAGGTATTATGCCATTCCTTCATCAGTCGCTGGATAGAGCCTCAAGCTATGATGTCAAATTCTACACATATTCCTCGTAATCTTGTCTGTTGGAAATATTTGCCAGCATTAAACAGACGATTGCAAATGGTTTTCAAGTCACTATCCTAGGAATGTTTCTATATAGCCTGTGTGTTAATGCACATGGACTTTGCATAAAGAGTATAATCAGAAACATTTACATTGGCAGCTCCAATATACCCAGAGTCATTGGTACCTAATGTTCCTGCCTGTTGCAGGGGAGACGGCAGACGCAGTCTGTACAACAGTGGTTTCCCAGAACATCTTTCCAGACCAAAGCATTGAACTTTGTACTACTGAATTGCTTTTGATATGACAACAAAAGTGTCTTTACAAGGTGCTCTCCTGCATGTACTACATCCCTGGTGTGCTCTGTCCATCCATAATGTGGGAGGGCCTGTCCCACCCCTAACCCTACAGGGTGTCTCCAGTATGGACTGTTCACTGTTCATATCTCACAGCAATAAATCACAGGCTTTCTGGATATAGTCTTACAAATGGCAACAAAACAACTCCATTTATGCTATATCAGCTGTCCTTCCCTCCTGCCTGCTGAAGGCTATCAGCATTCTGTGCACAGAAGGAAGAATATTTAGTAGCAGCTCAACGTCTTACCCAGAAGTTGATGACAGGTTTTCTACCAACACTAAAGTGTCCCAGGTTACTGAATGACACACGTGATGTCCCAGCCTGCTTAGTATTTAAATGCTGTTCACATTCCTTGTTTGCCTCAGAACATGACTTCCTAAAAAATAGCAGTACAATGTGCTTTGGGAGATGATTTCTTCCACATGTGACTGTATAACTGTATTGACTGAAGAAGCCCATCAAAGGAGCGCAGAAGAGGCAGAAGTCAAGGAACTCCTGAACCTCAAATTGTGAGTCTGCTGACAGTTAATGGTGTAAATTCAGGAACTGGTCTTCTGAGAGACACCGAGATTTTAAGATCTGTTAGTTTACATGATGAAGGGCTAATCACCATAAAAACAAAGGCCAGGAGATGGAGAGAGGACTCTGCCAGGTAGAGGAAGTCCAGTAGCACCTGGACCTGGTTGTTCCCAAGGATTTTGGCAGAGGACAGCCCAGCCACAGCCTGGGTATTGGAGGAGTCTATGTGAGGTATTTTCACCAGACAGCTTTGCAGACTGAGCAGAGTTACTGACTGCAGGTGTAGGGAACCCATTATGAGATGAGCATTTTGGGGAATGGCATAAAACTTAGTGCAGAATCTTTTGAAGGGGTTAGTGACAATATGTGAAATTTGAGGGAAATTAAGAGTAAAGGCAAAAAGCAATAATGGGAGGGTGAAGGTGGCTTGGAAAAATACAAAGATAAGTGGATAAAAGGAGCTAGTTGCAAGTAAATGGGCTGCTAGTCGGTGTGTTTTTCACTCATGCCCTATACCTGATCACCACAGCCTTCCAGTTAAACCATTTTTCTACTTTACTGGGACAGGGATTCTCCGTTCTGTATGCACGTGTGCATATGTGTGTGTGTGTATGGAGGCATGAGTGCAGCAGCTGGAGTCAGGCCATGGGTCAGAGGGCCCATGAGTCTGGGGTGCCAGCAACTGGACACATCTCTGTGTCTCTGTGTGTGTGTTTGTTTCCCTAGGAAACATCAGTCCTGTGTGAGTGCATGTATAACAGGGAATCTGGAAGCCAGTTATCAGGGACAACATAGGTCAGAGGCTGGATACCAGAGAGACCTGTAGTCTGAAAGTCAGATACTGGAGTGACCATAGGTCTGCACAAGCTCCCAGAGAGACCAGTATATGTATGTGTTTATGTGTAGCAGAGCACCTGACCGCCAGCAGCTGGACTGGAATCGCAGACTGATCATTGCAACCACATGAGCATCCTTGTGTCCAAGATAGCAGTCAAGAAGAAAGCAATGGCAGGAAGGAAGAGGCTGAGCAGAGCATCGCACTGTGAAATGTGTAACCTGAGAACTTACATCCACCTGTTCCCAACCATCAGGCTGAAGCTCCTCATCCAGCTGAATCAGGCAGAGGAGGCTGCAGGCAGGTGACTTGGCAGACCTCCATGCAAGAAGTTGTCAGGTTCCCAGGTAGCAAGAAGTACATTCTTAGCCTATGCAAGTCTTATTCTCCCAAGATAGGAGAAGGAGGAAGAACCTGAACCTCACAAAGGCAGTTCTGACATAGAAGACACAAGCAAGTGCCAAAGTGTTTTGCAGTAGTGCATACATCCTAGAGGCACCCCATGCCCACAGCGTTCCCCCAATGCAGTCACATTGTCAAACAGTGTGAAGGAAAGTCTAGAAATGTCACAATCAACTTCTCAGGTGGACCATGTTGTGTTTCAAAAGTGTAGGGTGCAGTGGTGAATTGGCTCCTGCATCGTGGGATAGTGAACAAGTACAGTCCCAGAGCCATCCCTCCCTCTCCAGCTGCAAATGGCATACTTGTCTCTTGATTCAGGGAAACAAACAGGGCCAGCCCTCCTCACCCTACTGGTTGTTGCTGCAGAACAGGGCAGTGGGGACTCAGCCCCTTGGGCTGCATCCCTGCAACTGCTCCTGTGCAATTATGCCTAAGTAAGTGATGTATTTGCATTCACTTGTAGCCTAGGCACCAGTTCTGAAATTCTTGATAAAACAGACTTTCATAGTTCAGAGAAAAGATGGAAAGGGATGGTGTAAGCCTTCAAGCGCAACTGATGTGAAGAGCTGTCAGAAGGAACAGGGAAGTGCTTTCCCTTTACAGTGTGGTAGGACTGGGTGGCTCCAGGCTGTGTCATGCAGCCTTGCCGATGGCATCACTCTTTCCCACCAATGCTGCAGACTGCAGGGCAGGGATCCCAGAGAGCTTTGCTAGAAGCCAAGTGAAAGGAGGGTGAAGGGAAAAGATCACTTTCTTCAGCAACTGACACTCCAAAACTGCAATCTGACCGCAGGACTCAAGTGTAGAGGATGATTATAACTGCCCTGAGTTTTCTAATAGAAAATCCTACATGCATTTAAGAAACTGCAAGTCTAGGCATTAAAAAATATGCCTCTTTAAACTTCATAGAAGTAACAAAGGATGTTCAACTTTGAACTCCTAATTACAAGCATTCAGGGAAAAATAGAGCTGTGCAAGCCACATGCAATTTGTAATTATTTGATTTACTAGGGTTTTTTTCTGCTCTCTGAATATCTACAAACGTTTCAATTGTTACATGCATTTGTTTATTCAAATGCATCTGTTTATTCAAATGCATTTGTTTAACACTACTTAGAATTTTTGACAAGGTGGATTGATCATAAATAATCAAAATTTGAGTAATGAGTAATGTTACTTAGCTGTAATTTGTTAGGGAGTAAGAAATGGCTGAAACCAGCAAAGAATGGAAGCACTTTTGGATATAAGTTGATTTCCATATTTATTCATCTGTGCAGCCTCCAAATTGACTCTCGCCCTATATTCACACCAGGATAACTATTGTTCACATAGGCACAGTATGCAAATATTAAAGTTTGTAAGCATGTGCATTCAAACTGAATTAATTTAAAAAGTCAGCCACTGTTTGCATGCTTTTAATTACATACTAAGAACAGGCAGTACAAGCAAGAAAAAAAAAACGAAAGAGAGAAGTCAGACATGCCTTAAAAATTAAGGTCGTTGTTCAAGCTCCAGCAGACAGTATCAGAGTTGGCCCTGAAGAACAAAGAGCAGAAAAAAGAAAACCAGAAAACAGTTCTCATTTTTCCAGCTTCCCAAGTTCTACCCAGTGAATTTACTTTGCTTCAATCTCTCTTTGTGCAGACCTCCACTGTGTTAACAAAGCCATTTTCTTTCCCTGGAAAATGGGAATATTCCCTCTGAGGAGCATTTAAGGTTTGGTGGGGGAAATACAGCGGTATAGAGAGGCTTCTCTGAAACTAACCATAATGGATTCCTTTTTATTCCTGTTAAAGGACTTGAGTCAGAGCATAAGAGTAGCCAGGTTTCTTCAGAGATAATCATTTCTCCATTTCCTTCCACCCTGTATCAAACGGGGAATGAAAGAGGAAATATTTTCCTCGGCCCTGGTGTACCCGCCTCTAGTCCTCAGAGGCTGTGCATAATGTAGGGTTGGAGTGTGTAGGGGATTTGTGTCTAAGATTTAAAGCAGGCAGAAAGAGAGATAGAACCCCTGGATTACCATCTTTGCTCTGAGATAGAGGTAAATAGTCCCTTACATTCAAATAAAAAACTTCCTCTTTGAATTATTTTTCCATTCCCTACCAATTCCAACTTATCTCTCCAAAATGGTCTTCACTTCTAAAATCAATTTATAACCAATCAGACAGCTAAAATAGCTTCTTACAGTAGGTGTCTCTAGTCAATGACTGATTTGCATTAAGAAAGATATGACAGCCAAGTATGAAGAGAAAAGAATGGTAGTTTAATTTTAGAAAAATTCCACGTTCATCTGAGAAATGATTACTAAGCACTGTGTTTGTCCCTACATAAATTATTTCTAAAAAGGTGAAAAGATATTAAAATTGCGTTCACAGTATCACAGTATCACAAGGCTGGAAAAGACCTCTGAGATCATCGAGTCCAACCTATGACCCAACACCAACACCTACTCGTCATTTAAACCATGGCACTAAGCGCCTCATCCAATCTGTTTTTAAACACCTCCAGGGACGATGACTCCACCACTTCCCTGGGCAGTGCATTCCATTGGCAAATCATCCTTTTTTCCTAATATCAAGCCTAAACCTCCCCTGACGAAGCCTGAGACCACATCCTCTTGTTCTGTCTTTGGTCGCCTTAGAGAAGAAACCAACCCCTGCCTGCCTACAACCTCCTTTTAGGTAGTTGTAGAGAGCAATGAGGTCTCCCCTGAGCCTCCTCTTCTCCAGGCTAAACAACCCAGCTCCCTCAGTCGCTTCCCATAGGGCTTGTGCTCCAGCCCCTTCACCATCTTCGTTGATCTCCTCTGGACACACTCCAGCATCTCGACATCTCTCTTAAAGTGAGGGGCCCAGAACTGGACACAGTACTCAAGTTGTGGCCTGACCAGTGCTGAGTATAAGAGGATGATAACTTCTCTAGTCCTGCTGGCCACACCATTCCTGGTGCAGGCCAGAATACCATTGGCCCTCTTGGCCACTTGGGCACACTGCTGGCTCATGTTGAGTTTCCTGTCCACGATCGATCCCAAGTCTCTTTCCTCTTGCAGTGGGAGCAGGAAAGCTCTAGAGCAGATGCCAAGACCTTTCACAGGAAGGGATGAATCAGACTCTTACCCCGGGGAGGCACTCAGTTGTCCCATGCCACTGACCATGACACCAAGAAAGGATGAAAGCAAATAACTTTGGAAAAGGGGTAGAGGACATGGGAGTAGAAGGCTAAAGCAGAAGTAAAAGTACCTTCCAGCCCCTCTGGGGATGTGTAAGAAACCTCCTGCTCATGCCCCACATATGAGTGGTGGGAGACCCATTCTGCTGGGTTGGACAGACCAAGGAGAAGCAGCGCATGGCCATGTAATCATGGAAATAAATAGCAAGGCTCCTAAGCAGGTGGGCTGGGGAACACCAGAAAGCCCACTCGGGCTGTAATCTCTGCAGTGCCAAAAGTAGCTCCAATGAGCATGACACAGACATCAGGGGGACGTGCCAGGGAGCCAGGTGCCAGCTCCTGAAATAAGTCCTACAGCTTGTCAACAGAGCTCTGTCATCTCTATCCAGAAAAAGACTAATAGTGGGCTGATGCCTGGCACTGACAGATTACCAGGTTACTGAAACTGGGATTTGAATCCATTGCTGAGTTTTGTTTCAATTTTTAAAAGATACCTTTATTTTACCAGGACAAGCTCTTTCTTTCTCCCCTTATGGTCCAAGCTGGCAAAAAGCAGACTGAGATCTCCCACAGAGCAAGCCCAGGCCCTGCCAGGGGCCTGTGCACAAGTGCAGGACATGTTCAGAGGCAGCAGGGAACTAATTACAAGATTAATTGTAGGCTGAAAAGAGAGAGAAGAAAGCAGAAGAGTCAAGAGGTGACAAAGGTGTGTGAGGATGGAGAAGGACAATGAGAAGGTCGTTGCAAGACAATTAGAGCATAAATTGTGGGTTTTACTAGATGTGTCTCACTTTTCAGAGTCAAGAAGAGGACGTGTATGCAGTGTTTGTCCCACGCTAACACACCCTGGGAGAACAGATATCAGTCACTGGCTGTGTCACGTTTTTATTAGCTCAGTTTCACAGGAGCATCTTTCCAAGCAGGGAACAACTCCATACACCACAGCTCAGGTTTGACAGGAACATTAAAGAGAATATATATTTTGATCTATCAATCCAAATTTGTAGGCAGCAGAGGTAAGACATGATGTACATAATTGTTACAATTATCTTTACAATTATCTTTATGAAAAAGTTGTTTGTGGGTTTCCAATGAAGATCTTACTATCTTACATAAAGATCTGCTTCAGAAAATCTAAACTTGTGTTATCTGACATTTTAATTAGCTTCATTTCATTGCCTTGGAAACATCCTGTCTTCTTATTTTATAAGTCCTAGAGAATTTGACACTAATGCACAAGATCATTTCAGAAAGACAGCAAAATTTTTTAGTGCTGACTTCATTTCTATACACTAGAACACCATTATTTGACATATTCACTCTGCATATCATCTAACTTACTTGAAATATAACAGGAAACTCTTTCCTGTCTTCATTCAGAAGAAGATAATTGTTGTATAAGCAAATCATGTCATTTGAAGAGCCAGATGTTTTTAGGGATTTTTATTCTTAAGAGACAACATATATAATATCTCTTTCCAGAAAAATACGCCCATCAGTACCAGTGGAATGACTCCAAGTTTCCTCACATAGAATGCTCAATGGAATGGACTTCATTAGAAGTAGGAATAAAGTATTTCTTTCATATATGGACTGGTCCAGAGGCAGGAAGACAATGGGAATCTTCTCTGCAGACTTGAGAGCAGATTTAGAAGACAGCAGGTTCCTCAAGCTCCGTAAACACTTAGCAATCTTCACTTTTAGTTTAAGTCCCCTCTCCCAATACCAGTGAGAGTTTGGAAAAAGCAGAACATTTCCAAAAATGCTGCCTTTTTTACGGCTTCAATTTTGAGACCTTCAACAACTACCTATTGTCACAACAGAGATCTCAACCCTTGTTGTGTGTCACTGAAGTGTTATCAAAACATCAGTCATTACTGTGTATTGGCCTAGACCAAACTCAGCTCTTTCTGAGCAGCAAGCTTTCGTGATCTCAGCATAATGCAAGAACGTTGCTTGTTACTTTGCAAATATCACACTCTCACTGTAAGAGAATACTTTGTCTCCTGAAAATAATTTGACCAGCCTATAAAAAATTACACCATGGTAGTATGACACTGCAGCATTTCACTTCCTCCAAAAGTGCTTTGAAACTATGCAGAACTCAAGTGTTTTCCACGTTGGGCAATTAAGAGTAAGTGGATTTATTTCACATAATTTTCTTTTAGAATTTTTTTTTACAGAATTATCCTGAAATGAGCAAATATCAATTTTAAGCAATATATTTTAGACAGCAATTTCACACACACAGAGTGGTCAAAATACTACATAACAGAATGCTTCGGTGGTAAAAGGATTATGCTGGTTTACATCAAAAGCTGCATGTCAAATTTAGCAGTTATGCATTCTGAGAAATAAATGAAAAGAAATGAAAAGAAATGGTGGGAAATTAAATTTTTTCATCAGCTGGGCAAAACCTTCATCAGAGTCTGAGTCAATTATCTGAAACTGGGGTAGAAAAGCACCACCCACCATCTAGTAATGGCTACAATTTTCTATCATTCAAGGCAGAGCCAGATTCCAGGACTTCAATTCTGAAGGCTTGCGTTTATTTGTTAAATCTGGGGTTTTTTTGACATCTTAACCACAATGGATGGGTTTTCATCCAGGACTTCTGTACAACAGAATACATTTGCTGTCTCCATTTCTGTTGACCGATTATTGCTTAAACTACACTCCAGTGCTTTTGAAAACAGTTCGGCTAGAAGAAGTCTAACAGGAGTCACATGCCAGAGAAAACCGCAAAGATCTTCTTTTTCTATGGAAGAAGCTAACAAAAAGAACACTTTACTTTTCTTCCCCAGGTAGAAACTTCCTCATTCACTGGGTGAAAAGGAAGTTTAATGACGTCTTTTCTTTTCAGATAGTTTGCTCTTTCTCAGGACTGCAGCAGGACTAGTTTGCTCTGGATCTCTGGCCCCATTTCTTGCAGTAAGCCTACGGTAAAAATTTGATGGGCTATGCCCATGTGGGAAACAAATGGTCCTGTCAGAAGCATCTGTAGGATGGATTCTCCCACCAGGGGTACTGGAGAAGGGCACCAAAGCAGAAAAACCAAGCCACTTGCCTTTATGTACATGCTCTGGGATGTATAAAACTTTTACTGTTCAATATTTTGCTTCTGGTCAGAGGGGCCTGTGTAATACAGTATCTGCCTTAAAGATTCAGATAGTTCATTGTTGTTCCTCATCTGAGCACACAGAAGCAAGACAAGACTAGCTCAGGCCTGAACCCCACCACAGAGTCCCTAGAGGTCCCCCCAGGACATTCACATTTCAGAGAAGGGAAGTAAATCACAACGAAATCTGGACAGCCATGGTCTCCCATCCTGAGTAAACCTCAGCTGTCAACAGAGGTGGGCTCAGATGTGCTCAGATAGCGACTTCGCCACCCCTCTCAGCTGCTGCAGGACTGCCTGCAGACTCAGGGAGAACATCTCCATCTTCCTTAAAGGGTAGTCCTGCAAGTATATAGAAATACGACACATTCCTAGCTCTGCATCATGTGTTTGTATCTGGGCACAAATAAGCCAGATATCTCACATTGCACTACAGAGTCTCTGCTTGGTGGACACCCCACTGCTCTGGAAGCCCCCTCCTCTCCTCCCTGGGCAGCACTTACATAGTGTATAGGCTGCAAATCTGGTCCCAAATACTGTCTGTGGTCATCGCCTTATACGATTGTCTGGCACAGTCAAAGAGACTTTTCCCTTCTAGGCATATCTGAACAAAGCTATACATTTTCACAATGCAAGGTGACACTCTGCTATTGATATGTGACTCCAGGAGACAAAGACCTGCAGAAGCCCCACTGAGAGCACAAATGGCACCCAACCTCGTTGCAGCTGGGAAGAGTAGTGCTGCTCTCACTTTGACCCAGATAAAAAACAAATATTTACTCCCAAATTGGGCTAACTGCAACTACTCTGTGTCAGCTGGTTATCCCATTGAGCAAAAAAAAAAAAAAAAAACAGGAGTAAAATGGGTTTCTTCCAGTTTTCTTTACTGGTCAAAAGATTAAAAGTAATATAGTGGTGTTGGTCCCTGGGTGTTGTCTGACTAATATCCTGTTAGTCAGATGGCAAATTGCCAAATTCACTTCTCCTTAATGAGAAAGAGACTGTTCCATGTGCTCAAATGGACTTCATTTGCGTAACACTAACAGTTCAGTGTTTATAACCCAGAGAAAAGATCATAAGTAAATATAGGCATGCATTACCTCTCAATGTTCCTTTCGCTTTCATTCTGAGTAAGCAAAGAGTTACAATGCATGAGATACTTCACAAACATAGTCAGTTAAGAATGGTCTAACTATTATAGGCAAGGTATTATGAAAAGCAAAGGCCAGAAACCCTGGGAAATCCTTTCTCCCAGTAGCATCTAGAAACCTGACCCTGCTAGTTTTCAATGGTGTTGATCAGGTGAGATGTAAGACAGAGGAGTTTTCTTCCCTATCTGCAGGTTTCTTGTCTAGCTAGTAAGCTGGGACTTTTCCAGCTGAATATTATCTACTGGCCCATGAATCATAATTCTCACTTTTGCCTGACTCTTTTAGCGCATTTCATATTAATAACTATTCTGAGTCCTCCAGCATGCCTTTTCCTTTGGTCTTCTTCATAGCAGAGGTTTACAGCCAAGTTCTATTCAGAAACCACCAGTATGAGGATGAAGTCAGCAGCCCATAAGATACCTGAGATCGCTTCATTCATTCAACGTTATTCAGATGTTTGGGAGTGCAGTTACGACATGCGCATCCTTTGCTTACTGTCTGCATCAGCAACTCGTGTCAACAGGGACTTTGGAGGAGATAACTCCTCTCTGTCACCTCAAGCAGTGACTGCTTCCTAAACAGTGCTCCCTGAGGAACTGGCATACCATAGAAGAAGATAAATGTTCTGAGGACACTCACTAAAAACACCATGTGTTAATTCTCCAATTAAAAACCTCAGGAGGAGAATAAAGAGTGATCTGTTAGCAATCCTGTAGGTTTGCAGTTGCCTGATATCCCACAACTGGGAGCTACTGCCCTTAGGTAGCAGTTAATTGGCCCCAGATACCATAGTGCCTCACAGTCTTTAATAAATATATCCTCACTACTGCTCAGTAAAGCAAATAACGACTGATTTAAGTTCGACAGACTATGTCTCAGATAAAGCAGGAAACTGACTTCAAAGGATTATATTCCAAGTATAAAACACAGTGAGGCAAAATCCAGGTCCTGACCATCACTTGCTGTCCAGGGGAGAAACTCGCCATGTATCTTTGGGTCAAACCCACCTATTTATAAGGACTGCAAAAGTGCAGCTTCCCTGTCAAAAATCAAACAACCAGCAGCTTCTTTGTCTAGTCCCTCTTAGCCAGCTCTGTAACCAAAGAAAAGCTACAACAAGGTCTATTCTTGAGAGAAGATGCAGTGATTGTTCTGTCTCCTCGGTTTTGTGCTACTTTGTTCCCCTGTCTCTGCAGAAGTCCTGTTCCTTCTCCCATACAGGCAGGCATGCAGAGCTCATTACCTCTTTCTCCAAAGCTTTCTCTTTTATTCTCACAGGCCAGTGTAATTCAGCTTTTGCAGGAGCTTAAAAACTTGCTCCTGTGGTTTGGCCTTGGCACAATCAGAGAGCTCTGTCACTTGTAAGGCTTATCTTGAACAAAACATTGCTTTAAGCCTACTCACCCTCTGCACATGCACCCAGGCTGTAATGGCACTGAGATATCTCAAGATTATTTCTTTTTTTTAATGCTCCATCAACATGGATTTCAATAAGAGCTGGATGCCTAATCTACTTATGCACTTCTGAAAATCCTGTTAAGTGCCTCTTTACTTCTCTAGGTGCCTAAATATACTTTTCTTAATTTGGGTATAAGTGATTTGCATCTATCATGAAAATTTTTGAGGGGATGGCTTGAATGGAGATGCCTCCCTGCCACAGCCCTTCCATGCAGTCTGTCACTTGTTCAGATACCTAATCCAGGAACTGAGCTCTCACGAAGATGCTGTGACAGTGTGAAATATGTCTATTAAACCGTGAACACTCTTCGTGCTGTTACCTCCCTATCTCATTACCCCTTCCATCCAGAGATGAGCACACGTGTCCTCTTCCTCAAGGGGCCCTCACCACGGGTTTATCACAATGTGAATGGCTTTATCCCCCTTCCTAATGCCATCCCAGACCTGTATAATTTTCTGCAGCAAATCCCAGTTGTGGTTGGAGCTGTGGCTCTTCAGCAAGAGCAAGGAGATATATTCTGGGAGAGGAGTAAGGGACGGTTTGGGTGCTTGGGTGCAGCAGTCAGGACAGCAGCAGTGCCTCACCTTGGCCCATACGCTAACAAATACCGGGCTTACAGAGAAGTGCGACCAAAACAGGCAGCACAGATAAATATTTACTTCAAAAGACGTTCTAGTGAATTAGATGCCTGTGGCTCAGAAATGTCTTTGCTCAGCTTTTCTTATCTTCCTGGCTTCTTGTTACTAAAGGCAGTCATAGGCAAGAAAAACCATGAGGGGACATACATCTGAGAGGCTCAAAAGAGCTGAGGCTCAGCTCCAGGATTTGTGCTATCAAGACAGCCAAACATTCCTCAATCCAGAGAAAGGGCGCTATAAAAGCATCTGTGTCTTTAGACCCAGTACTGGATGCAGTAACTGCTTCCTGCAGCAAATGGACATAAAACTGGGGCCAAGAAGAAATTGCACAGGCCATGACCAGGTTGGTATCTGTCTAAAGACAACTTCTTGGGAAAGATGGGCCCCACTGGGGTCCTCAGCAGCTCTGTCCCTGTCCCACTGCAAGTCTCAGTCAGAAAGGAGACAAGGAATTTAGCACCTCTGGGAATTAGTTTAAACAGTTCCCATAGAACCTTTAGCTGTTCTAAAAATGAAAAGAAACTTTCATGAAGGATTAAAGTTGGGACAATCTGGGTTTTGTACAGAACAGTTATTTAAAAGGACCAATAAGAAATGAGAACCTATTAGGACATCTAAGTATACTTTAAGAGAAATCTAAAAAGTGCAAGACTGGAAACGCTCTGAATCTGGTCAGCTATTTCTACTTTCACAGACCTTGTGCTGCAGCCCAGGAAGCTTTAATAAACAGAGCTTAAAAGTCCACTTGGCCTTTGCCACTGATTTCTGTCTGTATTAACTCTGTTTGCTAATAATCACACTGCAGCAGTTCAAGCACACCAGCACCCACAGCAGCCCTGTAAAGGACCCAGCAGCACAGGGTCCGGCCCGTGAGCTTCAGTCAGCAACTTCTGCACTCCTAGGTCTTTCCTTGCAAAGCATCAGCTTGAGCAAGCCATCCAACACATCTGTGCTTCAGCTCCCTGGCTGTAGTACAGCAGTAACAACAGCGGCCCTATGCAATCCTTATGGATTAATTAGTTACCATTTGCAGTGGCTGCTGAGAGTAATACTGCAGGTAAGCTACCCTTATGCAAAGACATGAATGAACTCCCATATAAAAAAACCCAGCAAGTTACAATTTTCTGATACACGATGAACGGGAAAACAGTCCAAATCCAAAAAGAAAGAAAAAAAAAAGAAGAAGAGAGAAGAGAAAAAGCAATTTTGCTCATCCTCCCATTGCATCTTTCACAATAAGCAGAGCAAGGAAGAAAGGGTTACTTTTGCTCCCACGGGGAAGCGATGAAAATATTCTCGCCTTGGATCTGTCAAGCTTAAAAGGAAAATCCCCAAGCTGGATTTTGTCAGGGAGCGAACATTAACTAACAAACACAGAGTATGACAGGTTCTCTTTCTTTGGACAGGAGCAGGGCTTCCCTCAGTACTGCTTTGGAGAAAATAGTTTGCATGAGGCCTAGAGCCAGAGGCCAGAATATAACCCAATTAGGCCGGAAAGGGTAATTAGCTGTTTGTTTTGAAGATGTTCAAACCATGCACTCACATTATTATACACCTCCCTGGGAGAAAAGGGATGCTGTTTATATTCCCAGATCTAAGGCATCAGCAGAGTTTATTTTCCCCTACAAATGAATGCCCATTCAACTTACATTCTTTCAGCTGAGATTGGATCTGTTTATTTTCACTCATCTGCAGGAAATGGGAATATTTCAGTCTATTATTCTAAGCTCAGGAAAGAAATTTGTGTTGCTTAACCATGGGCAAAGGCAAATTAGTCACAGCCTTCCACATCACCTCAAACCATTTAACAGGAGTACCATTAGTGACAAGAGGATTTATAAATACCTAGAGTGCAAATTCTGCTTCTTGAACCTTTTCCAGAAGGCATGAGGAACTTTGTTAAAGCTCCCAGATGACTCGTACTCTGCCATGAGAGATGGAGTTGATGAAGTTCTCCCTCTTCCCAGAGGCACCTTCATGTATTGATATTGAACTAAGGCGTCCAACGCAATATTTTCAAGCTCACTGCTTCTTTACTCTATTGAATTAGCTGCTGATTTGCGAAGGTATCTGTAAGCAAGGCACTAAAAAAAGGAAAATGTTGGTGGGAGGAAAGAAAGGTGCAATGGGGCTCCCCACACATGGTTTCTGTTCAGACCAGTGTCAACAGGACGAAAGACATCTTCACAATATGTATAGCAGACTCCGCGAAAAGCTACAGTGGGATGTCACTTCAATGTTTCCAAATATCTGTTTGAGCTGACTTCATATTTAATTATAAAACGATCCCCTTTTGCTATAGTTTGTTAACAGGATTTCTTTGCTTGCTTTGATCTTTTATTTTTAGTCATCTGTCGTGTTCATGAAGCCTTTGGTAAGATTCTCTGCTGATAAAAGTGCTTAAATTACAGCAAATGTATTATGAAGTGCCAATATATTTTAGAGAGGGGTTTAATTCCTTTGAAGTTAAGTTTTTGATGGTCAATTAAATTATTTTGATTGTATATTACTTATTTCAAACTTAAATCATGACTGTTTTCCAACTACTGGAACTAAAAAATTCTGCAGCACCCAGGCAACTTCAAGCGCTGTGAATATGTATTCTTATCTGTTGACTGCATTCAGTAGAAGAAGCAATCAAGAATGCACCAAACATCAAAAACAGTGATGAAGACAGAAATTACCAACAAACGATTATAAAGATATGGAGCAGCAGAAGGTACATTGTGTTACATACGTTATGGGGCTGCCAGATTAGGCTACTTAGGGTGGTACAATAATAATTTATATTGTTGATCACGTTAATCTCATGCTGGTCACAACTGTCTGGCTGTTATTTTATGCTTCCCCAGCCTGTTTGCTGAATCTATTTGCTGGGTTTTGTACTGGTTTATGATTTGCAAATTCTTCAAGGCAAATTGGTTTGTACAGTACCGGGTCTGAAGAACAGGATGGGAACTTCTATGATCTCCTTCACTAAAAATAATTAAAAAAAAATCCCTAATGAGCACAGTAAAAATTCTTCTCTAGGAAAAACAAACTCAGCTGAACTCTGGCTAAATTAACTGGCATCCCTCATGATCCACCAATTTTCACGACGGATTACGGGGAAGCTCTATGAAGCTCAAAAATAGTACCCCCCTCCTCCTCCCCTTCACAGGGTCCTGCTGGCTATCAGAAGATTGATTTGCCACAAGCAGATCCCCCTCACTACAGTGAAAATACTTCTCCAGTTCACTGCATTAACTGAGTCTTGAAGGATTCCTTTTCAGAGAAATAACGGTTAAATGCTTCCCAAGATAGCTGGACAGCCTTCATGGGTTTTTAAGATGATCCAGTACTTGAGAAGTTACAAAGTATCATAGCCTTTACTTAGGTATTTTTGCATTTTCTTGCAAAAAGTCCAGGTGCTCTGAGATATCCACCTTCCTGGAAGCATATTTCTCGTGCAGATTCCAGACAAAATAGTTCTTGAAGTGCAGATATTTATTTTGTTTGCTTGAGTCTTTTTTTAAACAGCTCCGTTTTGTCTCTTATAAAATATAAAAATATAACATTATTTTATAAAAATATAAAAACATTTTCTGTTCCATTTTCAAGCATTTCTTGTGATTGCCAGGGTAACAAAACACACTAAGATAAGTTCACTTCATCTGCAGGGTTTTCTTGCAGTGAAGAAGTGACAGCCCACAAACTCACACACATGGTATAATCGTGAACCTCAGTGGCCTGGCACACTGTTGACATCCTTTGGTGTGTGAACAGTAAGAGCTCTCTGTCTCTAGCAGGCATCAGGAGATTTTCCAGAGGAGTCCAAAATCCCATGCAATTAAGTCCTACCTAGTTTTCTTGCTTTCATGGACTCCTTGGCCAGTCACTGCCTCCTGTGTCATACATCTTGGTGAAATGGCTCATGAATCATGGAAATACAAAAGTAATTGCCCAAATGCTCAATAACCATATTTTCCAACACAGAAATGCCCAAATGCCCCTGTAATGCAAGTAGCAGTTACTACTCCTGGAGAAGTTGAGGACAAGCAGCCACAAAAAGCAGCTCCCCAATCCCCACCTACAGTCCCCCAGCAGAAAATCTCCTGAAGGGAAGGTAGAAATTCACAGCCGAACAGCAGTATAATCCTACTCCCCTCTTTGGGCAACAATCTCTTTGCCTAAAGAAAATACGCATTGGTTAAATAAACCAGCACCTTTCTTGTAGAGTGCCTGCTGCTTCTGGCACCCCCTCTTGCATATGACCAAAAAATCCAACACAGATAGTATTTTAACCAAAGGATTGATGTGAGCCATTCTGGGGTTTGAATACTTCTGTATTTCAGATTTTTCTATTGTTCATAGGAAAGAAGTGGTTAATAGCTGATTAGCTGGTTACTTCTCCTCCAAGACCTGACCCACAGGGACAAGCCTTCCTAATACCTATCTCAGATTATTAAGTAATTTATAGCATCACTAAAAGTTGGACAAATTCTGTGGAATTTACTCGTAGGTTTTTTGAGATATTTTGAGAAAATCCATGGGAGTAGACCTGATTTCTCCCAACACACACAGGAATCTATGTTAAATTGGCTAACAAAGCTGCTTGGATTAGAAAACAAATTAATATATCCATTCATTTATACAACACCCACAAGAAACAGAAAAATAAAAGCTTTTCTACATTTTGCTTCTATGAAGAGAGAATGAAACATTCTTGTCTCCAGAGGTCTTCTAGTCCCTGCTCACATCCTTTGAGTTTATCTTCCTTACCCAGATGCAGATTTGAGAAGCAAAATTAGCTGTTCGTACGAGAAGAGGTGATAATGGCAGGAGAGGATACTGTCAATCAAGTCCCTGGCCACATGAACTTCTAGGACAAAATGCTCACTACAACTAGATAGTCTGTCCAGAGGCTTCTGGGGAACAGCACCCTGCATGAGGTTCCCCTGTAGCATTAATGTTTCCCTGCGGAGGAAATCTAGAGGTCTGATAATCGATGGCAATCTAATCAATACAACGATGGGGGGGGTCTATATTGTCTCAAGCAAAAATAGAAGCTTAAAAGCAGAGGTTTCTCTCCAGTGATTTGAACGTCTTACCTGAAAGTATCCGCATTCAGCAAAAATGAATATAACCCTTTCTTAAGGCTGCTTGCATTTCCTGGGTTGCTCAGGAGGGAACACTCTTTCCTTTCTCTTGCACCACAGCTGCCCAAGAGCTGGGTGGGTGCTCAAACTTTGGTTTGCAAGAGCACCAACCCTTATGATGAGCACTGGGGCAGTGCTTGCAGGGATGAAAGGAGGAGGAAACTGCCCGTGCTCAAGTTGAGAGGTTCTGGCAAAGTCCAACAGAGACACAGAGACTTCAGAAGTTCACCTCAGGGGAAATGCTAGGCTGCATTTTGTCTGCAAAAAATACTTCATCTGTACATCGTGAATGTGCCCAGCAATGGAATCTGACCAGCAAAGTTCATCAACATCTACTGTCTTTTAAGAAAGAGGCAAAAGTATATTTGATGTTGTGTTCAGCTATTTGCACTTCAGAAATCCAGCTCCCAGGGATTTATTCTCTCATTCCATTTTATTAGTTTTCACTGTCTCCCAAGATTTCTGCAGTTCAGCTCCATGGTAACTCAGGAACTTGGTTAGTCGCCTTACATATTGATGTATACAAGGAAAGCACAGTGCTAATACTCTTTTTGAGCATCTGTAAGATATATTTTAAATATCTAAGATGTATGGCAGAGTAGGACTTATAAAGGATACAGCATAATGCTGCCTTGCCTTAAGGTTGTAGTTATTGTTTCTTGGCAAGTTCTACCAAGGCTTTGCAACAACTAAAGTCATGCTTTTGTCCACACTAGTTAAGCAACATTTGTTCTCCCTGTCTTCCAGAGATTAAAATAAAAAAACTCAAGATGATTAAAAAGGTGAAATAAAACAAAGGAAAAATGACTAGCCCTACAGTAAATGGCTGTACCTAGACTTACTAGCTGGATGCTACTGACATAGACCACAATGTGAGCCCTACAATCCTCATTCTTTTCTTTTCTACAACACGCCATGACTCTGCGCCACCTGTCAGCCTGGGCTTTTTACAAATGACAGAAATGCATGAGGAGTTGGTGCACGTTCATGATTTTCTCTGACCTATGGATGCATACACAGCAGCACTTCAGGCAATAGGAAACAGAAAAGCCATAACAACTCATATCACAGGCCTAAAATCAAATCCCTGGATCCCACACTTTCATACTGGCTGAGCCTGTACACGACATAAAGTGTTCTGTTACTTTGAATATCTATGTGTTGATTTTTTTGTGATATATGATGGGGTCTAGACAACAAAATATTTAGTGAAAGCTGTAGTTCTGAAAGCACTATGAAGATTAATTAGTTAATGCCACAAGGACCTAGTGTGGAACATCTAAAGCCTTAATGGCATTCTGCTCCTTCTCACTGTTTTAGGTTCAAATATCCTTGGATTTATTTTTTTTAAGTACATCGGAGAACATGACTAGAAAAGTAGAAAAGACTACCAGGGGAAAAAAAAATTGTTTTCCCACATATTTTGGGAGATGAATAAAACTGCATGTTACCCTTTTAATATTGCCATTGAGCATGCAAATTTTCAGAGCAGGAAAGGTATTTCTGCTGCATGGTGCTAGGGGAAGATGAGATACTTACCCAAACACAATGGCAAGAAGGTAAAAAGTCACAATAACATGTTCAGAGATTCTCTGGCCTGGTTAATTCCAGCATCCGTCGCTGGTTTCAAATCTGAAGATGAAGGTCTTCACTTGGTGGTTTCCTGGAGTTCCTGTCTTCTATCCATGTTTTAAAGTGTGTATGGACCTCTAAGATGAAGCTCCTTATTGTTATCGCTATCACTATTACTATATTTGTCATTTCAAAGCATCAAAAGGTAAGAAAATAATCAGGAGTTCAAAATTAATTTGATTAAAAGAAGGGAAAGTCACCCAAGTATGTATGATATATAATTATACAACATGTATAGCTATATCACAGAAATTAAATTTACATGGTCAGGATTCAGATCCAGCCAATGTAGATAAAACTGATTAAAGAAAAATTACTTTACTTCTGGAGACATCTGTTGTCTCCTACTAAGTAGGGAACTAATTTCTAATTAGACAGATCTTGCATAAAATATTTGGCATTATTTGAAGCATCCTGCATTCTGCATCTTGTTTAGCTACCTGACTCATCTATATTTTGCTTTTGTAGCTGAGGAGAGCCACACTATGCTAAAGCAAAAATAAACAGTCATCTGATGTGTAAGTAAATAATAATACAGTAACAGTAGTAGGCCATTATTTAAGGTTCCAGAACAATTTTGCTTTCAATTTTTTTCATTAGAATGCTTCAGCATGTTTTTCTCTGTACTGCTCCATAGTTAGTTCCCAAAGAGAGGAAAATGTTTTGTAGCTGCAGGTTTTAGGAGAAGCTGCTTTTACAGAACACAAAATCAGCAATTTGTGATCTTTTGTACTGAAAGTTTTGCCCATTCATAGTCCAAATATACAGAAATGAACATATTTTCTCACTGGCCATGCTGACCATGAAAACACGGAATATTTTTTGCCAAGATCCATGGGAAGGATTTGTCAAATAAAGTGATCTCTGCGCTCTATATAACTCCATGAGAAGTTTAGAGAAAGGCTACAAATACATCACCTGTCTTATTTCTAATCCTGTCCTACTTTAATAGCTGGAGATACATTATATGTGTCTGGGGAATGGAAAAATTAACATAAAATTCCCTGTTTATACCCTTGTATCTAACTAATGAAAGCAAAGTCCTCAGCCTCCAAAGATCACTCTGAAATCCACCTCGAGCCTATCTCCTTTTATGAATATTCTTGGCAGAATTTGGCAATGAATACACTCAAGCAGCCATTTGAATTCTGCTGATTTCCCAGGAAAGGTATTTGTTATAATTTTTTTTGGTAGCCTCCACTAATCCTTTCATTCTCCTTCAAATGCCAGCTATAGCCTGACCCCATATATGTGTTCATGCAAAAAGCTTTCCCTTTAAGCATTAAGACTCCAAGACTCAGTAGTGAAAATACTTGAACTGTTTAGTTTATTTTCTAAAATAAAAAAAATATGTTGAAAACAGCACATTTCCATGCAATGTTTCCACCTTGATTAAATTATACCCTTTCCACTGGGAAAAAAATCCATTTTCATCTCTCTATTTATGGAAGCATCAGGCCATCTTCCTGAGGTTTCTCTGCAGTTCAGATGAGAGCAGCTTGTAATTGGCACCAATCAGCTGTTTACTGTCTTAAAAAATTGGGCTTCTATATAATGAGTCACAGATTTAAAGAGCAGTTCCTGGGTCCCAACTACAGGACCACTTAAAATGCTTTGCTTAATTGTTTAATTGTTAAACTTACATGCTTCTCTGGGTTGGAGTTGTTATTAATTTAGGCCACAACTTAACATTCAATGGAAAGTAAGTTTCAGTGCAAATGCCATCATACAGAAAACAAATGCACATATTCTGGAGTGATATTTCATCTGGCTGCTAGTTAGGAACTTCAGCTGATGGATAGTGAGCATGTATGGGCACAGAGGTGAAACTAAAGATGCTGTAGACTTTGCACTGCCTGCTTGCAGGATTTTTAGCAGTCATTTCACCTTTACTAAGCAGCCTCATTGTCTTGAAGAACAATAAATTCTTGCAATTAAACCTGCTTTACAGTTGTCTTGTTCGGGATGTTCTTTATGGATCACAGTTTTTTCTGAAATTATACTGTGTAAATATACACTGCACCCTCTCCTGGGTAAAAAAACTGACTGAGTCTGATGAGTTGTGGTAAATGGAATCAAATCCAACTGGAAACCAGTCACGATGGTGTTCCCCAGGGTTCAGTGCCGGGTCCAGCACTGTTCACAGTATCACAGTATCACGGTATCATAAGCTTGGAAAGGACCTCTGAGATCATCAAGTCCAACCTATAACCCAACACTAACACCAACACCAACACTAACACCAACCATCATCTAAACCATGGCACTCAGTGCCTCATCCAGTCTCCCCTTAAACACCTCCAGGGTCGGCGACTCCACCACCTCCCTGGGCAGCGCATTCCAATGACCAATCACCCTTTCAGTGAAGAACTTTTTCCTAACATCAACAAACTTTCCCTGATGAAGCTTGAGTCCATGCCCTCTAGTTCTGTCACTGGTCACCTGAGAGAAGAGACCAACCCCTGCCCGACTACAACCTCCTTTTTGGTAGTTGTAGAGAGCAATGAGGTCTCCCCTGAGCCTCCTCTTCTCCAGACTAAACAGCCCCAACTCCCTCAGTCGCTCCTCATAGGGCTTGTGCTCCAGCCCCTTCACCATCTTCGTTGATCTCCTCTGAACACATTCCAGTATCCTAACATCTTTCCCAAACTGGGGGGCCCAGAACTGTACACAATATTCAAGACGAGGCCTGACCAGTGCTGAGTACAGGGGGACGATAACTTCTCTGGTCCTCTCGCTACACTATTCCTGATGCAGGCCAGAATGCCATTGGCCTTCTTGGCCACCTGGGCACACTGCTGGCTCATGTTGAGCTTCTGTCAACCAGCACTCCCAGGTCCTTTTCTGCCTGACAACTCTCCAGCCACTCTGTCCCCAGTCTATAGTTCTGTATGGGATTGTTGTGTCCAAAATGAAGTACCCGACATTTGGACTTATTAAACATCATCCCATTAGAATCAGCCCAGCTCTCCAATCTGTCCAGGTCCCTCTGTAGGGTCATTCTACCCTCTAGCAGATCAACCCTTCCTCCCAGCTTGGTATCATCTGCAAACTTGCTGATGATGGACTCAATCCCCTCATCCAAATCGTCAATAAAGATATTAAACAGGACGGGACCCAACACCGATCCCTGGGGGACACCACTGGTGACCGGCCGCCAACTGGATGAGACACCATTCACCACCACTCTCTGGGCTCGGCCATCCAGCCAATTCCTAACCCAGCACAGAGTGCTCCCATCTAAGCCACGGGCTGCCAGCTTCCCTAGGACTCTACTGTTGGAGACAGTGTCAAAGGCCTTGCTAAAGTCCAGGTATACCACATCCACAGCCTTCCTCTCATCCACCAGGCGAGTCACATGGTCATAAAAGGAGATCAGGTTGGTCAGGCAGGACCTACCCCTCCTAAACCAATGTTGACTGGGCCTGATCTCCTGGCCGTTCTGCAGGTGCCGCATGATTGCACCCAGGATTATCTGCTCCATGATTTTACCTGTTCCATATCTTTATTGATGATCTGTATGAAGGGATCGAGTGAAACCTTAGCAAGTTTGCAGATGACACCAAGCTGGGTGGAAGAGTTGATCTACTTGAAGGAAAGGAGGTGCTGCAGAGGGATCTGGACAGGCTGGATCGGTGGGCTGAGACCAATGGGACGAGTTTTAGCAAGACCAAATGCCGAGTCCTGCACTTGGGACACAACAACCCCATGCAGCGTTACAGGCTTGGGGAAGACTGGCTGAAAAGCTACCTGGGAGAGAAGGACCTGGGGGTGTTTGTTGACAAGAAGCTGAATGTGAGCCAGCAGTGTGCCCAGGTGGCCAAGAGGGCCAATGGCATCTTGACCTGTATCAGAAACAGTGTGGCCAGCAGGACCAGGGAGGTGATTGTGCCTCTGTACTCGGCACTGGTGAGGTCACACCTCGAGTCCTGTGTTCAGTTCTGGGCCCCTCACTACATGAAGGACATTGAGGTGTTGGAGCGTGTCCAGAGAAGGGCGACAAGGCTGATGAGGGGCTGGAGAACCAGTCCTACGAGGAGTGGCTGAGGGAACTGAAGTTGTTTAGTTTGGAGAAAAAGAGGCTGAGGGGAGACCTCATCACTGTCTACGGCTGCCTGAAAGGGTACAGTGGCAGAGTGAGTGTTGATCTCTTCTCTCAAGTGATAGGTGATAGGACCAGAAGAAACGGCCATAAGTTGCACCAGAAGAGGTTCAGACTAGACATCAGGAAAAATTCCTGCACTGAAAGGGTGGTCAGGCACTGGCATAGCTGCCTAGGGAAGTGGTTGAGTCGCCCTCCCTTGGAGGTGTTTAAAAGGTTTCTTGGGCACATGGTTTAGTAAGGGGACAGGTACGGCTGGACTTGATGATCTCAGAGGTCTTTTCTAACCAGATGATTCTATATCCGTTAATTTCTCCTTCTAGTGGCACTGAACTGTAATTCACCACCTCAATAACACAGTGAAGAGCAAACAAGAACATAGGTCCTGGGCTTTAGTGCAGATTGTACAGAGCAGCACTTAACTACAAGGCCACAGCATCAGATTATGGAAGGGCCTGTTCCTTGAAAGTAATGATTGCTAACACTGCGATTTGCTTTATGATTATTTTTGTCACAGTTCATTTCTCCTCTTTCAAGTGGAATATTAAGGATATACTGTCTGCACCAATATTGACTCAAAAGATTATGAACATTTCCTTCAACATTCTACCTCTGTATTTTATCCTGTACCCATTCCACCTATCCTGAGGTACCTAAATGAGATGTCTACTTCAGAAATGTCACTGCCGAAGATACAACATCCACCATACAAAACTCTTTGTAGTCACCATCTGTCCTCAATGGTGGCAGTGATGTGTATTTCAGTGTGGGGTTTTGAAAGATAACTAGCAAAACCAATTCTGAGGTCTGCAGGATGAAAATCGCTGTAGAAGGGCCCCACCTTAGACTGGCAAGTTGAAAGGAACTGTAAATTAAAAAAAGGCCGAGGAAGATTTTGTCCGCTCAGCCACTTTGGTGACCTAAGCACTTAGTCCTCCTGGCTTTGCTGTGTAATTAGCCAATTCTGGAAAATCTGAGGAGCAAAAGACTTCAGCAATCCTTAGGCATATTTGTAAAGCTGTCAACATTTTTAAGAAGAACATGAAACATCTTCTAAGCAAACTTCTCGTCACAGTTAATTGCATCCAATTGTTCAGAAACATCCACATGGTTCTCATTTCATAAGCACAGAATAAAAGGTAGTAAAACTCATGAAAACTTAAATTTTACCTCTGCTGTATTCCTAAAATTACCTAATTGCAAAGCTAGTTATGAAATGAAGAGGGATAAAGTTGAGGAAAATCACATTAAAGTCTAAAGTCAACAAGAACAGAAACAAGGTGGCAGGTGTCAGATTAGATGAAGTAACTTGTGATTGCATACCACAATGTGGCTTCATTAAAATACAAACAAATTTAAGGCTGAGGTTATGAAATTGATCTTCATTTATCTTTATAATAACATCTAAACATTCCAGAAATGTGGGCACAAGAAGAAACTAAAGGCAATACTGCAAAGAGGTTCTGGATGTTTTTATAATATAATCAAAATTGAAATAAGATTTAGGTTGAAAATCAGAAATATGATCTGAGTTATAATTAATTGGGTAAAATTAGTTAATTAGGTAAAAATTAATTCATGGTGCCTTGAGCTTGAAAGAAAAAAATATATAACTAAGTAGAGAAACGTGCTGTGCTCAGCTGAATTCACATTGCTTATATGTTCAAGAGTACCTATGTTTTTTACATGAACCATGCAATTGAAAGGAAATCTTTACTTATAAGTAGAGATAACTAAGGATTCAGTGCCATCACTGACCTTCTGATCAGCTAACTCTTAAGTCATTGCCTTGCAAGCTTTGTTTTAGACTCTTTCAATCAGATGTTTCCAACACAGATCTGCTACTAACAGCCTAGCTCTAAGCAGTATAAATTCAGGCTGTTCCACATAACTCAGCTGCAATGCCCCCTTAGCTTTCTTTTACTGAAACGTTCAGATGTAGCCTGGGTAACTTGCTTTTACAACCTCAATTTTGCTTCCCTGCCCTCAGTTTTCTAGTATAGCACTCACATACATTTCACCTCTGCTATAATTATTTTTTAAGGACAAATCAAAGAGTTTTCTTTAAAAAATGATCAGCATGAAGGCTTTGCTAATACAACCACACCAGTAAAGATAATACACCATGGGAATGCTGTTACATTTTTTAGTGTGGCCATGAATTTTGAAGCTATGGTTAATTTTGCTTGGGAAAGTAGAGTCACAGGAAAGCTTGAAGTGGTTTGGTTTTGTTTTCTTTTGCTTTATTTTAATCAAGTTAAGCTACATTAGCGAAATTCAAGTTTTGCCACACAAAGGGAGGGGTTTCTTTAGCTCATTTCCATTGGTTGCACCGTACCACCCTTGTTAATATGGGTTTAAGAGTTAATATCTTCTCTCTGACGCCTAGAAAGCTGGTTTCTGTCCTAGGCAAACCCCACACATCTGAATACAAAGATCATCCTAGTATAGTTTTAGATATGAAACTTCATTATTAAACATTAGCAAACTGCTTTATCTCTCTGTCTGAAAAAGAATATTAGGAAAGATAAACGGAACTGCAGAAGGTCCTGAAAGGTTCATTAAATAAAAAATAACGGTTATTTAATTCCTAACACCAAAAGATAATAACAAATTGCTTGTGTTGGCATTTGACCTGGACTTTTTTCCAGATTTCTCTACAGATTAAGAAAAAAGGACTTGGTAACAGTGACTTCTGAAACAAACTGAACAGAGATTTATGTCTATTGTCAGAAATATTATTTCTCAGTGGGTATGTCTGCATTTATTTTTTTCTCTATTATTAACATGGTTTCACTGTTGCCAGAGTCTGTTCAGCTACTCTAAATATTTTTTTGCTTATGAATATATTTTATTTCTGGTGATGGGAAAATCTGAGCCTTATAACTTTCTGGACTACTAATTCATTAGTGACAGTCAGACATGAACAGAATTTCTCATTCTTTTCAGCATGCTTGATAAACAGAAACATGGAAATGATATAATAAGTGTAAGCAGGGAATACTGATGTTAAAGATTTGTTTCAAAAACTGCCAAGAAGAAACAATGGAATTCATAGGTATTCAAAAAACAAAAAACTGAGGAGGAAAAAAAAAGTAATTAATCTATTTTCAGCCAGTAAACGTGACACACATTAAAAGGCCAGCAAAACCAAGCTCTTTAAAAAGGGTTCCTCTAGATGGAACTCTTGAATTTGAAAGATGACAGTCATGTAACAAAAGCATCGAAACTTAGGAAATTATTCTCTTCCTCCAATGATTATTTCTCCTACTGAAACACCTCCTTAGAGGAAAATGGGCTTATCTCACCTACTCAGTCCATGGCATGATGAGACACACATCTCCTATGCAGAAGTCTTGAATTTCAAGGACTTGAATAATGTGGTAAAATAAAGAAAATTATGACTATGATAGAGGGTTTGACAGGTGCAGAGAGTATCTATCTGTGTAGTTCCACTTAGAGTAGGATTAAAGCTGCTAATCAAGGATTTTAGATTTGACTCACCTCTTGCCATTGAACTTCCGACTAACACTTACAAGCCTGCCTGGGCTAGAAACGGGAATTTTTTTTTAAATAATCTTTTAGTTATTCTGTAAGTGAAACAATTACATAGAAATACTTAATGAGCAACAGAAAATCAAATTCATTAAAATAGAACAAAATCTCTGCAAAACATTATGATGTACTGACACAGCCATAGAAGAACATTACATAGGAATTTTATCAACAGTATCAGACCAATTCCACAATAATCTTTAAGGCAAGGCATATTTTTTTAAATCTAATCATTAAAAATATATTGGAGACAAAGAAAAAACTGTATCTGTATAGATCTAAGTGAAATCCTTCAGCTTCAGAAAAACACAAAGATGCCAGCAGTAGCACTTAGACACTACAAATATATTCAATGAGAACACAAAGGCAGATGAGGCAGAAATGCTAAAATGAAAAAGAGCTTTGCAGGGTAATACATCCCAACAGAAGCACTTCCAAGATAAAATGTAATAATACGGGGCAGCTGCTCCTAAAGCCTCTGCTCTTGCACTGAGGAACAAGGTATCAGTGGAGTGTCAGGCCCGTCAACCCTCCATCAGGACTGCAGCAAAAGTAGCTGCCACAACCAAGATCTCTGCACATAGCACAGCACACGGTGCAGAAATAACAGAGACACATTAGCAAGCACAATGTGATAACAGGTAGTGAATGTTGACTTCTGCCAGTGATCGCAGTTTTTATTCTTTGCATTTTTAGCTTTGCATCTTGACTGCTGAAAACAATTTTCTTGGAGCTATCTTTGAAATATATAGAGAAATCTTGTCTGGCAGAAAACAGAATGTGCACAGCCTGCTGTGGTACCCGTAAGTATGCGCTGTACTCTCTCATGTGCTCTTTGCTTCTGGCTGTTATAGAGGTACCAGATACCCTCCTAAATTTATACTGCATATGCTACACATTTATCTTCAAAAGACCGCTTTTCTCATTGAATTTCTCACAGCAGTAGAAATGCTTTGCTTCCCTATTTCTGTGAAGTCTCAGGACTACACCTGGAGATGCCTGTAGCCAGACAGACTGCACGCACAGGGCACACTCCCAGAGTTGCATTCCTCCTGGCAGGGCTCCAAAGAGGATCCCAACTCCTGCAGTCAATGAAACATACAGCTCAGATGTAACTTGCAGCAAAAAAAAAAAATATACTAACTACAAAATTTCATGCATAATATCATTTAAAAATACCCCTACAAAACACATGCAGTGATACCACCCCAGCTCAGAGATAGCCCAAAACACAGGCCCTGAGAGGAACAAATTGTCACACGTAGGATTATTGCTCCAATGTATAACAAAAAACTGCACACAGAGGAAAGTATGCAACAGACTCAGAATACATTAGCTGATTTACTTCTATTTCTGACATGAAGAGTAGGGAAAATCAAAGCCACTGATGTCTCTCTGAGGTGCAACAGAAACTAGAAACTTCTGTTACTGATGCTGGAGGAAAGAGTCCCTGCCCATGGGTCCTGCCTTGCACCCTGGCATAGCAACTGGTCCCAGCTCTGGTACAAGATGAGATAAGGGTGTGGGGCGGGTTCTAGATGGCAGTGGTCTGGCCATGGTGCTCAGTGGGGGCTTCTGAGCCCACAAATGCCAAGAAAATGGGTGCCATGCAAAGTCAGTAATTGCCTGCTACCCTGACGCACAGCAGCAGGAGACAGGGGCGGTGATAGTTTTTCAGAAGACATTTTGTAATTGCAACTGTGTGCTTCATATACAGCAGCCAGATGCTGGGGGGGAGGGAGGAGGAAGAGCTATAAATCTATAAATAAGTAATGGAGTGTTGGGCTATGAAATTCATAGATTAACATAGGAGAAATTCTCTCAGTGGTTGCATTAACACCAGCACAGTATTGGGCTGTTTATCACTTTGAAATTGCTCCTGCCTCTCGCCACAAAGGCCGTGCAGGGCTTGCCTGGCTGCCTGTGTGCTTTTCTCATGTTCACGTCCAGCCATAAAGAATTAATTCATCACTGATATCGTACAACGTTAAAATTTTACGACTCTGCCCCATGTAACTCCAGATTCTGTGGTCTTGGAGTTCGGCTTGGTCCTCACTGCCTGTCTGAGAAGCTTTGGGGGAACAAGAGGCACAAGGGGGCACCTCAGACTTATTTCTGCTCTCACAGTGTGAGCCCACACTTAATGTCAGAGACCCCAAGGCCACAGAAATATCCCCCATGCTTGAGACAGGTCTGTGAGAGGATTAATTATTCCTGGAGAACACAAGGAGACACTCCTTGTTGTCAAGCAAGGACCAATTCAAACCTGCAGAAGCCCTTCCACATAGCGCTTTTTCAGGGAGGAATTAAAAACTCCTTAAACACAGAGGCATCCAGCTACACACTGTGCAGGCTCAGCAGGTATTGCTGGTACTGCATCTGGCAGAGAGCTGCTGCCACAATCTGCAGGTGCCCAGCAAAGCCCCATCTGAAGTGGTGATCATCTTCCCGAAACTGCCTCCTCTAAAGTCCCCTCTGCCCTCCCACCACCAGAGCACCACTGAGATTGCTGGCGTCCTCAGGGCCAAGCATGGCGGGTAGCTCCAAGCCTCTTTCTAACCCCTTTCTTGCAGGAACAATGCGAACTTCACTTCGCCCAGCTGCCCAGCTCAACACAAGACCTTCCCCCACGTTTCCTTGCTGAGGGTAGACACTAAGTGCAGTGGGGGGTAAAGGCTTTTGAGCAGCTTACAGAGGTACTCAGTGCCTGGTAAGATTATGGAGAAGATTATTCTGGGAGCTACTGAAAAACACCTGAAAGACAACACAGTCATTTGTCCCAGCCAGCAAGGGTTTATAAAGGGAAAGTCCTGCCTGACAAACTTAATTTCCTTTTATGACATGGTTACCCATCTAGCTGACCAAGGAAAACCAGCTGATGTGATCTTTCCGGGTTTCAGCAAGGCCTTTGATACTGTCTCTCACAGTATCCTCCTAAACAAAATGTCCACCACACAGCTGGATAAACACATAATGCCGTGGATGAGCAGTTGGTTGATGGGTCAGGCTCAAACGGTCATAGTGAATGGGGTTACTTCAGGCTGGCAGCCAGTCACCAGCGGGGTTCTGCAGGGATCCATCTTAGAGACAATAGCCTTTAAATCTTCATAAAAGACCTGGAGACAGAACTCGAAGGTTTATTAATAAAGTTAGCTGATGACACGGAACTGGGGGGAGCTGTTGATACTCTTGAGGGCAGAGAGGCCCTGCAGAGGGATCCAGGCAGATTGGAGAGCTGGGCAATTGCCAAACGAATGAAGTTTAACAACGGCAAGTGCCAGGTTTTGCACGTGGGAAATGGCAACCCTGGATATACACACAGACTGGGGAGTGAGAGGCTGGAGAGCAGCCCTGCAAAAAGGGACCTGGGAGTTCTGGTCAATGGCAAGTTGAACGTGAGACAACAGTGTGTCCTGGAAGCCAGGAGGGCCAACTGTGTCCTGGGGTGCATCAAGCACAGCACTGCCAGCCAGTCAAGAGAAGTGATTGTCCTGCTCCACTCTGCACTGGTGCGGCCCCACCTCAAAGATTGTGTTCAGTTTTGGGCACCACAACAAAAAAAAGGATCTCAAGCTACTGGAGACTGTCAAGAGGAGGCTACATAGCTGGTGAAGGTTCTGGAGAGGAAGCCATGTGAGGAGCAGCTGCAGTCACTTGGTCTGTTCAGCCTGGAGCAGAGGAGACTGAGGTGGGACCTCATAGCAGTTCACTGCTTCCTCATAAGGGAAGGAGGAGGAGAAGGCACTGATCTCTTCTCTCTGGTGATGAAAGACAGAACTCGAAGGAATGGCAGAAAAATGTGCCAGGGGAGGTTTTGGTTGGATATCAGAAAAAGGTTCTTCTCCCAGAGGGTTGTGGAGCGCTGGAGCAGCTCCCCAGGGAAGTAGTCATGGCACCAAGCCTGACAATATTCCAGAAGCATTTGGACAATGCCCTCAGACACACGCTGCGAATGTTGGGGTTGAACTCTATGATCCTTACGGGTCCCTTCTAACTCAGGTCATCCTGTGATTCTGGAATCCTGTGATTCTGTACCTCGCTGCCCAGCACCTTAAACTTAGGGCTCCTCTCCATCTACATTTATCCTGTCCCTTATTCATTTTATAGTGCATCTCTTACTGATTATCATATTCCCTCGTGGAAATGTCATATCCTTTGTAGTTAGTCACTTGTTTCCTCTGCCAAGGATGCTCTTAAGCTCCCACCACTAGAAGAACCCCATGTTCTCTTCATGCCATAGATCTTTCAGTGGTTATACATTACTTTAGCAGCACATATTTCTTCCTGAAATAACACAGGAGTCTCTATGGACCTTCACTAGGCCTTTGATGCACTCCAGGCATCTTGCTTTTCAGTCTATTATTCAGAAGCACAACTAAAATAATTGGGCCTCAGTAATATCTCCGCAATTTTTTTTGGCTCCTAACGGGGTATGTGGTTAGGTGTGATACAGAGCTCAGAGGAAGCTGGAAGAAAAGAGAGTACATGAGTATGCTAGGAATTAAGCTAGTTCTTGTTGTTTGCCTCTGTAGAGGAATCTAAGGCCAACAGAAGAGAAAATCAGAGATAGTACCATTCTGAAAAGAAGTGAAGAAGGTGAATGAATGGAAAAAAATTAAGTCAAACCCACAAAAAGTGTGAAACTACTGAAGCAGCATTTAATCCCCCTCAAAATAACAGGCAAAATCCCTGGAGATTCCCCCATCTCAAGCAGACCAGCAGGGAAGTCCACAGCTATGGTGTGTGTGAGACAACTCTCATTCCAACTGCTTTGCTGGGTGGTGCCTGTTCTCAGGCAGGAGCATCCTGTAAGGGTGTATAAGCGCCTAGACATGAGTCACTGAGACATCTATGCTGTCCAGGTGGAGCACTCCCCATTTGCAGGCATGGTCCTGAAATCCCAGTTGCCTAGGGTGCATACATGTTGTAATTTGCATCTAGACTTTGCTATGGAGCAACTTAGTTTTCTAGACAGGGAAATCTGAATATAGATGAGAGGCTGGAGTTGTTGGGGCCTGGCACCCTCAGCATACATGCATGCTAAATGTAATGCCTTCAGCCTGCTACAGTTCTGCAAGGCTACCCAGCAAGGTCCTCATCTTGTCACAGCCTCCCACACCCACACTCTGTGTCACCAAGTACTGTGGCTTAGTACAAAACTGTGGTAACAGCAGACTGCACACTAACCTTCACATTTGCTTCTAGGTTTTCTGCCTACACATGGTATGTGCAAAGTGTTCAAGATCAAGACCTGGAAAAGACAGGGACCTGCTTCTGGTCCTGTGGGTACCACATTTATGGGCAGTGATTTGTAGGTGGGAAAAACTGTTCTGAAACAATGCAGATACCAAGACATGTGGTATGTCCTTTGCTACAGGCCAAAACTATCCTCCACCTGGGCAACAGGACCCTGGCGTATTAAGGAAGAATATGTCTAGTGATGTGTGTTATCATCATTTTGAAGGAGCTTTCTACTGCTAACATAGCTCTGGTGTCTTGGGGTTAAATGTTTATTAATCAAATAGAATAAAATCATCACATATCTTTTTAGTACAGTCAACATTTGAAGTACTACAACCTAAAGAAACAATTAAGAACACTGAAGAGAAAAAACACAGAACATCTTTTTAAAAAGACCCAGTGTTTGAAATAAGATGTACCAGTTGTAAACATATTCCATGATTTAGCTGCACCACTGTCTCCAAGGAAGCAGCCATGGGATACGTTCCTTATGTAGCAAGCTCCAGGAAAACACTTCTGCGCTATCAAGGTGTGCAGGCTTGCAGTAAGGCCAGCTGGCTAGACTTGCCCTGGAATCACCTCTTGTGTGATCCTACTGAAATTAGTAGAGTTAAAACAGGCTTACAAATCAGGATAGCAGGATGCCCACTTCTAATTGTCAAAGTTGCAAACCAAATCGCATGATCATAGCCAGAAATGTATAAGAGTTTGGTTAAAACATTACAGAGAAGACTAGAGATGGTGTGGCATATATTCAGTAAACCCAGAGCACTTCTGTTTAGGTAGATCACTTTTCCACAGGTTTAGGACATTGGGTCTGCGAGCAGAGTTTGGAACAAGGGATTCAGTTTTGTCTGTCACTAGTAGATAACTGAAGTCAGGAATTTTTTTGCTGAAGTCAAATTACTTGGTTAAGGGGATATGCATGGGACCATAGGGTGGCTCCTTGAGCAAAGTGTGACGTAACACTGGGTAACATCTGAAGCAGAAAATGCACCATTACCCCCAAAAATAAGAGGAAATGACTCTGGAGGCAGACAATTGTTTTATTAGGTGTAAATCAGATGTGATATTAAATCCATATGGTAAAGGTTAACATGTAAGGAGTACTGCATATTGATCACAGCACTTTAGAACTGGCCCACTTTCATTAGCATTTTATTGGTTTCACAATAGGCAGCTCACTGATAGAGAATGCCTTTTAGCTGCTCTACTAAATGATAAGGCAAGTTTTAAAAATAATAATGACTTCATTTCACTTGTGATGATAACATACAGCAGAGATCTCTAAAAGTAGCATGAATTCCATCTCACAAACATGAAAAAATAATAGCAAAGAAAGAAACTATGCAAATCTACCAAAAAGATCATAAAGATAAAGTAAAATGGTCCAGCAGCAGAGGAAAAAGCAAAATCAATAGCGAAAATGTATTAATTAGTACCTTCTCTGTTCTGCTGCATATATGTCAGGCTCCGGGGCTTGCAAAAGCAGGAAAGCTTGTGGCATCAAGGCTCCAGTCTCTGAAACTCATCTTTCTATGACTGAGAAATTGTCCCTGAAGGCCACTAAATTAAACAAAGGGAGACAGAGACAGTAACACTTTTCTTTTTTCCCAAGAAGATAGTAAGATTAGACATCTCCCTGGGACTGCTCCCAATGGAACTGTAAAACCTCGTTTCTCTCTTATCTCCTCATATTAATATCCCAAACTCTGCAAAATACCTCCCCAATGGGCAAACTGGACCAAGCAGTGACCCTGCACACTGACTGGAATGAGCTTCAAGCCCCTCTCAGCCTCCTTGAGGTCACTGCCTCTTATGGCAGGGAGCAGAGGTCCCCAGCTCTAGGAATTACTGCACTGCTCAATCCTCAAGGTTTACACAGGAACATCTGTGCTGATTTGCATCTGATTTGCATTTCACGGGTATGCTTGTTTAAATGCAAGTGATTGGGACTGTGAGCACACAAAGAACAGACAGTAAGCAAGGTATTGGTGAGTGAAATCACAGCCCACAGATCCGCATGGACATGGCTATATGCACAACCCTGTCAGCTGAGGAGAGTCCATACACACAACCTGCATTGGTCTGGCTGCCAACACGTGTCCCACAGCAGCCCAGAGGCTGTGGGCCTCCGAGTCCCATTAAGTAGACAGGGAGCAGAGGCACTTTCAGAGCCAGAAGATCACAGCAATTGTTGACATAAAATAGACAACCAAGCTGAGGATTTACACCACTACACAATGAGAAACTCTATTTTATTCTTTGCACCTCTGCCAGCAATTCCAAGCTGACTCCTTTCTTTTTACTTCTTGCCTGCTGCTGAACACTAGTATTTTCATAAAACTGCCTGTTACAGCCCAAGCTTTTTCCAGAGCAGTAATAATTGGGTCAGGCCCCATTGCTGTGCATGTAAAGCTAGGAGAAAATCTCCATCTGCACTGCTTTCTACCCATCAGCACTCAATTTCTCCTGCTGTTTGACTACATGGTCATTCAGTGTCACAAAATCCTCCTGCAACTCTACAGACAGCTTTCATTTTCACCGCCCGTGGTAACTTAGTGCCATCAGCCAGAGATGAAGTTATTTTGGCAAGTTCTCTGAAATGTCGTCTTCTCCCCACAAAAAAAAAAAAAATCATTCTGTCAAACAAACAACCCCTCTTCTGTGAGCACTCCACTCCAATTAATGGAGGTTAATTGTGTATAACAAACAACTATTCAATGCATTCATTACACTAATGAGATTTCCTTTTTGGAGGATTTACTAGTTGAAAAATACAGTTTTGTTCACTCAGCTTTTTACTGCAGCAAGGAAATGTGCTTGAATTTGGGAAAATCTTTCTCTCCAGGAGAAAATGACAAGCTGCTCTTAAAAGAAAATGAAAATTTGTCCATGAGATCCATTGGATCTCCCTGAGCAAAAGATCAATTGCTTTAATTTACTACATGGTTTGCAATATACACATGTGATACTGCAGTATCATCCACATGTTACATTGATTATAAAGATATTTTAAAGCATAACTGACCCTAAGAAAGCAATCTCCCTTCCCATGTCACCACAAGGTTGTCATCCTAGTTTTAATAAAAATGTGCTGCAAAGCCAGAGGTAACTAACAGTTAAAATACACTTTCAATTCTCTTATTTTAAAGTTTTCATGGATAAAATAATTTGGCTGATTAAATATTTTCCATTAAAATTAAAAGGTGTGTATCACCAGAGACAATTACTCTGGGCTGTGTTTGGCACTGCATGCGTGGTGCATGAATGTCTGTAAGACCACCCACTTAAAAGTAAAACCTCACTTTCATTGTCAGTGCAGGTTCATTTCTCACTTTAACTGCGTGTGAAGAAAAGATAATTAAGAGCCCAGACATGAGTTATGTATATATTTGATCACAACTGATAAGATGCTAAACTGAATGAGATATGATGGAAAACCCACTTCTTGGCATAGATTCCACTACTGCTCCGTTTGGACTAAAGAAAGAAAATGCCAGCTTCAACTCAGTTGTTTTACTCCAGCAAAATCCACTGTGGCCTTATTCATGCTATTGAATTTGCCTTCTCTTCATATTTCACACAGAGCTCCTCCACCATGAATGGAGAGAAGAGCCAGATGCCCCCACCAGCCAAGGGACACCATGGTATTTTTACCAAAGATAAATTCCAATTATCTATTCCTGATTGTTTTGATGCAGAACTAGCTCTAAATACAATCCACTTCTCTCAGTCCCCTTCCCCAAAGTCTCCCAACCAGTCCCATATGCAGCCAGTAGAACAAATAGGAAACATCACTGCATCAGCATTCACATAAACAGATTACATCCTGAGGGACTGCTGCCACTCTGGGTAGTTTCCCAAATCTAGCACTTCAAAACTAAACCTTTATCTTGTGCATTGGACATGTGCTACCTTCTGGTTGAATGGGGTTATGAACATTATATTAATGCTAATTAAACAGCAAGAGTAGAAAAGGCGTAATACGCTCAAAAAAAGAGAAACATTTAGTAAGAGTAAATAAAAAGGAAAAAGTGTAAAAAAAAATAGAATCCTCAATCTCACTTGATTAGGTGATACTTCTTTAATCAGGAAATTGCAATCTTGTTTCAGACTGAAGATTGCTGCTACAAAGAGCATAAGAACAAATTAAATCATCTAGCTCTTATCTAAAATGCTGCAACACCAGCAGGCTTATTGGAATATAATAGAGTAGTAGCACAATCGCACTCTGAGATTAATATTTATAGAACATAATCAGGTTTTCCTTATTTAAAATATTATTCAATAAATTGTGCTCCTTAAATGTATCCTCAGAGTTGATGTAGGGTTTGAAATAAGTCTTGATGGAAAGGTATCAGCACTCTGGCAGGAACCTGGAATGATGTTCACTGTGCCTCAGAGATCACATGTGGTGTGGTCCCTAAAAGTCTTACACTTCAGCAGCAAGGATCTCCCTTTCTGATCTTAAGGAATACACAGGAGAGAGATTAAGGGATGGGTTATAAAATAGCATGAAGGAAGTGCTGTGAAAGTGGTTGCTCAGGACAACAGGCATTCCGTAGCAAGAAACACAAGAAACCAACAGAGGTCAGACACAGAACCTCACCATGAGGAGGGAGGGGAGAAGTATCCATTTTTTCCTTATACTCCCAGCACAGGGGATCGATGTGTGCTTTCCCTCAATAGGAACTGACAGCATTTTAAGGTGCTGTTAGTACTGCCAATGTTTTCTGATGCAATGAGCCTTACTTCGAATTCCAAAATGCACACACATTTTATAACAAGATGTGGGAGTGTTGCTAATTGCTCAGCTGCACTATTCAGGAAAGTATTTCTCATATGTCAGTATATGTAATTCTTGATAATTGTATTCTTTCCCTTGTAATTCCCACCCCTTTCTACCATATAGTAAATATGCTTTATAACCTTTGCACCGAATGTTACTAACCAAGATACAACTTTGTTGTATAAGCACGTAGGAAAGTCCTTCAGTTTGCTGTCTTCAAGGTATGTCTTGCTTATAGACATGAAGAAACTGTCACCTGCTTCTGGAGTGCTCAGCATCCAGTTTCTCCATTTTTTAGATTCCCAGACCCTGCTCCTGGGACATGTCAGTCTCACTCAGTGCTCACATGTGCTTAGCACTGCCCAGTGGAACTCAGGTTCAATCCAATACTCCCCTCAGATTAGCCTGGGTGAAAAAATCTCACGCCTTTCCCCACTGGGAATGGCCTGTGACAGAAGTGGAACAGAAGACAGCCCAACAAAGCATCTTCAGAGGGAAAAATGAGTTATAGCAGACACACAAAAAGAGAAAACAGAATACTTGAGATTAAACAATTACATTCATTTCTGGCTTCAGCAAACTTGGAGTTTTACACCTCACCAAACACACAGCTCTGTGGCCTCCCTTCTTTGTCTTCAAATTGTAAGAGGACCAAATTTCTTGTTTGTTCATACCATCTGATCAGCTTCCTGTCAATGGCTCTCGGTAGCGGACTTCTCTTGATATCATCCCACTAAAGGGGACAATTTGCAAAGTATCAGTGCAATGTGGAGCAGAAGGTGTTTCATATTTCGTTTTGGAAAGAACTAAACACAACATAGCGTCCACCATGCAGTTCTCCTGTGTAGTTTCTGTTAACTACTCAGAGATGCTCAGTACTTGGGCAATACTTGAAATAAAAGGGCTTTTCCCTCTTGTGACTCGATCCAGACAAGCCCATGCTGACTGGAGTTGTTGGTGGAACTGAAAACATTTTTGCCCTCTATCTTTTTTTAAAATAGCATCCAACCATGTCAATCCAGCTTTGTTTGTGACAGGAGTAGAAGCTACAACCTGGCCACTTTCATTATTTTTTTTATTTCTCTCCATCCAACAGTACTTTATTTCCTTTCACCTCCATATCTTGCTTGGCAATCCAGTGATTCACAAACATATCTTTTTCACACCTTTAGCAAAGATATTTTAACAAAAATATTAGCTTGACTTAAGTGAACAACACCAAAGTGCATTCCAAGCTTCTAAGTGGCTATTCTAGCATCAGAAATAATGAAGTACAAATGGACAACAATATATTACCACATGCAGGGGAACAGGAGTGTGACTTGCACTCACCGCTGCAAATATATTAATACATATCTTTCACGCATTATACTATCGTTTTGGTTATTTACATAAATCATTTGAAATTTGCATACATAATTTGAAAATATAAGATTCTTATTCCTGCATTACATGGGTGAAACGAGAGAGGAAATGGTAGTTTGCAGAAAAGGGACCTATCCATGCTGGATCACTGATAATTTATTCCCATATATTTCTTTTTGTTTTCTTTTTAACTTTTTAGTTTATTTTTTATATCTTTTATTTATTTATTTAATTATCATGTCTGGAATAATTAGTTGTGTTTTGCATGTCATCCTGGAGGGTGCATTAGCTGGAGCATATTAATTTAGCAGTTCAACTGGAAAAGTGCATTCTTGGAAGTAAAACCAGAAAGTCAGTTCCTTGTGCCTTGTAGAAGGTAGGGAAAACACTTCAAGGTTTGCAACTTCTGTCTTGAAGAGGGAGCGCCAACAGTGCCCAACACTATTCTGCATCCCTAAGAAAGATGTATCGGGTTTCAGACCTGGGAGGGGCTTAAAATATGTTTCTTCACCTGAAGTGGATGAAGTGGGCAAGAAAACAACACACTGTATGGAACTGGTGTACAGCACAGGGCTGTGTCCGCTGACAGTGGCCTTCTCTTTCTTCCCCCCTGTTGCCACGGCTCAGGGAGGAGATGGCTATTTAAACAGTGTGGAATATGAAACTGATTCGTGAAATCCTTTTTGCTATGTATGAAATGCTTTGTGTGCAGTCTTTTTGACAGGTAGAAGCTCCTATGCACTCCGAGGCTTCGTTTTTCTCCTGTATTTAAGAATTCTTGATTTTAACAGGTAAAATGTTGACTTTTTCAACCATGAGAAAGGTTACATGGTGTCAGTCTTGGACATGACATAGAAGTAACTTGTACAGAAAAGACTGCAGGCAAATTAATGCACACTGTCAATCTAAACTCACAGTTGCCAGGCATTTATAGCCCATATCTAAATTATATTAATTTTTGACTGTCCATACTGCCAGTCTGACAGATGACTGGTTCATGTAATAGTTGTATTTTCTTCTCATTAAAAGATACTTGCAAAAGCATCTTTAAGCCAATACACAAGTCGCATGACAAGGAAGCAGTGATTTTCTGGGAATCTTCCCTCTGCAGGTTTCTGGTAGCGTTTTTCACCACACTACACATCAATAATGCAACAGTAACCAAAAGGCCATGTAGGCATTTAATCTATGAGTACCAAGGGCACACAGCTACCGGCCAAATGCTCTGCAAACATTCTCGATCATGTGCTTCCACTTCAGGGAGTTGCCATTGGAGACTCCTCAAAGTCTAAGTTAGATTAATTTTAAAATAAACCACTTTTTGACACTAAATAAAACAAAATCCTAGCTTTATTGAATTATATGAAGTGCTGCAGGAAGAAAAATAAAGAAGAAAAATTATGCCTTTAAACCATATTCTTGTCTCATCTGAAAACAGCTACCAGGAGCAGACTAAAATTTACAAGTGATGGCATGTAAAACTACCCTTTGTCCAATTGATAATTTGCAAATATCTACATAAATGTGTACATCATCTTTCTTACTGCACCCAACAGAGCTACATAACAGCAATGCCAGCAGAAGCAAAGGAGCAACGAGAGACAATAGGAAGAAAGAAGGAGCAGAGCTACAAAATTAAGAGAGTAAAGGACAGAAAGATTCTGTATCTACTTTCATCCAAGCAGAATGGAGCAATACAAACTGTTTTCTCCAGTGTTGTCTTCCAGACATAGTGAAGGTGCTTTGTTTGACTTTGCTCTATGCCTTGAGGTCATTGACTTAGTTAGACCAACACACAAATACAGCAAGCAATTATTTTTGTGAAACGTGCTACAAATGGTGAAATATTATTGGCTATAATTTGTACCCTATTATATATATATTGGTAAAGTGCAATTAATCATATGCAAACACAATAAACATTATAGATGGAAAGATTTAAAATCTATATAAATGCTTCTGCAGGTAATTAATACACGGAAAACTTTCCCTCAGTTAAGGAAAGGATCTCTAAGGAATAGTATTGTATCTTACCTTCTCTCAAAGGCAAAATTGTAAAGATTTTAGCTGTGACAGTCTCTGTAATAAATGTAGGCTGCTGAGCTAAACACGTAAAAATATATATAGCACGAACTTTTAAAAAAAAGTTAGCTTGTTGTCTACAAAAAATAAGATTTTTTTTTTCTCTCTTTTCTTCCTTCTTCGGGTAATTTATGACTCCTGAATAGTAGGAGAAAAGTAGGAAAATCAATTAATATTAAAAATTACTGTCATTACATAGGAAAAAAAAAAAATAATGCCCTTGACACCAAATCTTAGATAAGAATTCAGTCCACAAAAGGATCCTGTGTAAAATGCTATTGCACAACTGCAAAGAGAGACACAATCCTTAGTTGTGCTTCTCATTCCCAGGGGCAGAAATAAAACCAGAAGCTCCAGAAGCAGTAGGGATAGGAAAGCTTGGAGGGTAAGGAACTAAGCTGCCTTCACTATTTCCCTCTTGCGACGTTGCAGAAATCTGCTCTCAAGGATGTGTTTATTTCCATTGGAAGGTCCTTGGCACAGCACAGTTTGAAAAAAACACCACAGTTTACCAGAGGCAAAAGTTACCAAGAGTGATGAAGTGAAAGGACAGTCCTGGCTACCCATGTACCTATATCCTTCTACTTTACCTGTAGCATTTCTAGAGTACCCAAGAACTTGTTTTTTTCATGCTGCTTGAAAAAAAAGAAGTGTACACAAACATACAGGAAACTTATTCCCAGAATGAAAGATAGTTGCTAATGAATGGGCTCAGAATTAGGTGACAAACCTGCTATAGGGGTAAGGACTGGAAAGATCAAGATGTGCACCCTGCCATCTGTGATAGTACTGTGATTGCTACAGTAAATGCATCAGTGCAGATCTGGCTTTGTGCTAACTGCTTCTTGGATGGGTTTGGCAGCCTGCGCTGTACTCAGAGCTGCTTCCACTGAGCTGCACGCAGCAGCTGTGAGAGTTAATTTAAGACTGGTTTGAACATCCTTCCAGTACAGTGCTGCAACAGCACTGACTTTGGTGTCCTGTTTAGGCAGCATTATGAAAGTATAGTAGTATTATATATAAAATAATTATTAATGTACAATAGGTAGATGGGTGATCCTTATTTACTCTTTCATGTAAAATGGCTCTAGGACAGCTTCAGCAAAATAGAAAGAGAACATATCTAGGACAGACTTGCACACAGGTGCTGGAGTTCCTCTCTAACACAAATTACTACACCTAACAAATCAGTAGAATTTAAAAAAGTATAGATTTGTGTAAACTGTGAGAAGAGAGTAAAAGGAACAATTCACAAATTAGTGTTCAAAAACACTAATGTTAAAGGCAATAGCAAAAACTCTCTTTCACTGTTAGGGTTTAGGAAGACTACAGGCAATATATTTCACATTTCTTACACCTTTTTCCACATTGTTTGGCGTGGGCTGGTCTGTAAAACTGTCAGTATACTGGAATAGAGTAGTTCCCTGTATGAGGTTTAATACAGGAAATGCTAGTGATGCTGGAAATGATCATCACCGTTGCTCAGCAAGCACTCCCCAGATGCAAAGCAAGTCTACAGATGCTGTTTGTGAATGCCGCTCTCCATTCACCCTGAGATGTTGAGCGGTGACACACTCAACACCTCACTCTTTCACTATATGTTTTTTACGGTGTTTAAAGATCTGAATATGTCTTTCCATCTTTCCAGCACTGTTTTTGCTTTATTGCTTGCATGAGTTGTTCTATTTCATTATCCACTGGCATAGTAAATCTTCCTTGTTTTTTGACAAGGACTGTTCTGTTACAATTACCTGCTGTCGTTGTGGTTCAAGTAAAGGTGCTGCCAGCTGGACAGAGCTGTAAAGCAGTACTAGTGAATTCCTCAATGTTAAGGTTTTTTGAAAATACAGGAAGCAATTAGCTATGTCTATATTTAGAAGGGTGCTTGTTTTGCAATGAGACGCTGCCAGCCTGAGTTTGGGGGTTGATGTTTTCTGAAATTCCCTAACTTCTCATCTCATCTGGAAAATTTGTAACACGTGACATTTATTTATGTAATGTGATATTTAGCCACAAAGTAACACAGGGATGAACCGTAGCATTCCACATCATTGTTACAAGGGGAAACAAAAAGTTCAGAGACACATCGTAGGCAGCAGAACTTACAGGAAGTGTGTGTTTTCTGGTGAGCTGGGCACCTCTTGTCTCAGCGAACCTGAGCAGGGATCAGAATGGAACAAAAACTAAAGCTTACTAGCATTACAGGTCTGCATCCAAAAACATGGAAAGGAAAGGAAGAGGATACAGGAGACGGCACCATGGGCTCATGCAGGTCACCTGCTCCACTACCAATGGATGGACAGGGAATCCCTCATTCTTGTATACACTCTGCTGGAGGGGCAATCTATGACCAGCAGTGATCACTAGACCCGGAGTGCTGGAGGAAAGGTTAGGACATACAAGACATCTACCATCTCCTTAACTATTTGTTCACACACTAATTATGACACAAATTAATCCAGACTTATTTTAAGAACAAACAAAACACATCACTATATTTCAAAGTTACTTTTCAAAAAGACAACTAGAACGCATTTGGAAGTCATCATAACCCCAAACTACCATTAAACCAGGCTCTGCAACCAAATGTGCAACTTTGTAAACAGATGAGTACAGACCAGAAGGCTGAAGCCATACATGCTCCTAAGTAGGACAGAAGACTTGAAAAAAAAAAAAGAACTTCAACTACAACACGATAACTGAAGATAATAAAAAGTTAGTAGATTTAGCACAGCTAGTAGTTTTTGTCAAATTACTCTTAGTTATATAAATTATCTTTATATGTCTTAATAAGGCATAGGATTTTTTTGACAGTTTTTGCAACTGGTTTCTACTGTGCTAATCCTTAGTGTCTAAAAAATGAAAATTAACCTCTTACTAGCTTGCTCCCTCTAAAAGTTTATCTGGTAATCATAATTACAATACACTTTCCCTTTTGCAAAACATACAGTACAAACAAATATTATATTTTCCTCCTCCAAAGCAGCTTTGGTTTCACAGAATCCTAGAGAGATTCCTGTAATTTTCCAACTATTATAGTCCCCAAACATTTTACCCTTTAATATGACTATTAGATCCACCAGTTTTGTCTTTCATCTATGTGTTCCTAACAGATGAGCTGTTTTTTTAGTCTCTCATAAATTATTAAACTCCTACATGCTCTCCTGCTTCAAAATTTGGTGCGTTGGGACAGAGCTGCCATTAGTTCACTTAACAACAAAACCATTATTCAGATGAGTTACAACTGCCTTTTCTTTAAACAGCACTGCAACTTGTAAATCAAATTTGTGTTACACTCAATATTTAGCTTGAACATTCAGTAACACACAATACAATCTCAAGCACTTTAATTTAACAATATATGGATGAAACTCTTTCCAGAAAAAGAAAGTGACATTTCCTTCAGAAGTTTGGCACATTCTTGTGTTAATGGGCATATTTTTAATGAGTCTTTTAGAGTCCGGTTCATCACCAACTGCCACTTGCAGCACTGACAAGTGAATACGGGTAACTATTCTCAGGAGCAGCATATAATTGTCACTTTATACAGTAAAAATAATTGCTTAGGTATCAAAAAAATAGTTCCCCAGACTTTAAACTGAACCACTACTTTTTTCAACATAGATGTATTGTAGCCTCTCACTGGAGTGCATGATCCAATAATGAGCCATAGGTATAACAAGGCAAGTTAATCCATAACTCCTAAAGGCAATTAGGTTGCCTAAAAGTACTAAATACCAGGATGCTTCCAGTGATGCTCTAATGATGCTCAGTAGATACCAAATCCAGGGATAGCAAGTGCCATGCCTTTGAAATATACAGTCTATGCTCCAGGCCCAAAGTGACCAGCCAGCTTAGGGGAAAATACGGAGATATTGGTGTCTTTATTTACATGGCAACGAGAAAGGCTAAACCTTGCTCTTCTCCCTAACTCTGGACACTTGAAAATAGCAACCCCCCATAAAACAGGCTGCTATTTCAAATGTACACAAGAAATAACTATCAATACTGCAGCAGCTGTTGCCCTTCCAGAGGGACTGATGTGCCACGGGGAGGGAAGAAGTCCTTGAAAAGAAAGTTTGGTCCTTCAGTTTCTTCCCAGAGGTAAGAGATACACGTGGAACAGGCCGGCACAGGTCTGCTGATTTGGAGACATGAATAAATTCAGTCTCGTGGTGGCAAGGATGAGAGATAAAGCTAAGGAGCCACATAGCTAGAGCAGTCACAATGTGAACAAGTCCTTACCTGAATAAAACCTCCAATAATTTAAATAAAAGTCCTTACGGAGACCTTTCTGATGGATTGGCAAATCTGTCTTGAGCCCTAGCAAGGATGACATCTGGACAGCCCCGGGTACACAAAGGGCAGAACATCACTAGGCTGCTGAAAGGAGTACGGTAGTGAAAGCAAAAAAAAAGAAAAAGCTTGGCACTTGTTATATACTCCAGAGGTAAAAAGTGGAACTTTGATTACAGCAGAAGTGCTCTCATTAAAATCTTTCTGTTTCAAATGCTTATTAGTTGGAATACAGGAAACTACATGAAGGTTTTTATAAATGAAACAGCAGTACATTTATGAAGGCTTACGATGCAGTGTTACCATTTTAATAATGATAATCATGATTATTGTTTTACTTTTGAAAAAATTGTATTTGAGTATGACTTGTAACTCACCAAATAACTCTCTTGTCTAGATCGCAATTTAATTTTTCAAAAGAAATTACCAACTGTTTTAGAATTTGATTCAGTTGCTGTTGAAATATTTGCAGTGCTTTAAGTAAAACATTTTACACAGAATTTAATTTCATATGGGTATATATCCTAGGGAAACAACACTTATTTTTTCTCTTTGGACTGCACTAGTAGGTGACAGGTATGGCTCCCTGCATCTCCACTCGGGTGAAATCAGGTAATCAAATCACCATCCCAGAAGGGGTCTAGGAACACAACTAAGCTAACAAACTCTTCCTAAACTGATGCCATGAAACTCAGCACTGTTAACTCATTCTCCTGAAAGGTACAAGATATTTGGGAAAGTGCACTCACACAATCACTGATATCCATAGATACACATCTCCTTGCCCTGGCCTTATCTCTACCATCCTTAGTTCCAGGAGCACCATTTGCACCCACCTCTGAATTAACAAGCTGTTACATTTGCTGTGTCTGCCTTCCTACCTAACTCTCCCTTAGTGTGGATAGCAGCTTCTATTAGCTGATATCCACACTTCATATTCCTGGGATGAGAATCTGCAAGGTTCAAGCATTCTCTTTCACTCCAAGCCTTGGGAAGAGTAAACATTCCTAGTCTGGGTGAAGTCAGGCCTGTGGGTTGGCTTTTTTCCTTTCCTTTGCTATTTTCCTTAGGCAACAATCTTTTCCCCATTGTTTCATCTCCTGTGTATTTTTCCTTTACTGGTCTCTTCTAATTTAACTCTTGGATATTGGATAGGTTAACAGTGAATAGATAAACTGCAAATCATCCAATATTGTAAAGATATTTAAAATATTACTGGTACTTTCCTGACTCTGCCTATTAGAGGTATTCATCATAATGTCTTCAGTGACAGCATACATATAAAACACTAGTAAGAACAATAGACAAGAGAGCCTCCAAGTTTAGTGGATAAATCAGAAAAATTAAAACAATATAAATGTAAAATTCCATACTTTTTACAAACTTCCATTATTGCCTGCAATAGATTTTGAGATGATGTCATAACACATACATCACAAATATCCAGATAAGCAAGGCTTGTAGCAATCTTCCTATCAAACAGCCAGAGAGCATACGTATATGAATATTTTTTTGACAGTACTTCGGCCAGAGGAAAAAATAACATTTTTCTCAGACTCATCAAAAAGCAGTTGGCTTTTGAAGCACAGGGTTTCATCCATGGGAGCTTATTTAAGGGACTTAATTGGTTTCAGTATTGCACACTGATACAAACAACTTATTCTGTGTATATTTCAAATTTTGTCTTTGCTTATTGTGAAATTAAATAGCCTGATATGAAATTTGAAATGACATGCTTTTATTTCTGTGTAAACAGGATCTTCAAGTAAAGTAACCTGTAATGTAGTTATGGAAGGAAAGTGTTTAGAAATGGCAATTCTCTGTTGAATTTGTTTACTCCCTTCATAGATTGAGTCACTGAAGCTTTATAGACAAATATTAGTCTTTACTACTTTTTGCTTTTGCAACTACTGCATACACCTCTGGGAGCCTAAACTGAGGTGTCTTTATGAATCATTAGACTTCATGAATTGCAGTGAGTCCCATTTCCTGCATCCCAAATTCAGAAATCCTGTCGTTGGTCATTCCGAAGTTATAGAGAAACATAATCTCAATCTGCAGGACACATTTGCTAAACTGGCATCTAACAAAGCAATACATCTGATATAGAAACAGCAGAAGCTGTCTGTCTGGAGCCCTCTAGTCACCAGTTTTACAGCGTTGTTTCAATCACGAACTGCAGTGTCCTAACAGCACTTCTAGCTATGGTTTCTTGAACACATAGCTAGTTGATAACATCCATGGATCTCAATCACAAAAGCCAGCCTAACCAATTGCTAACCTCCCAGAAGCAATGGACTTGGGACCTGAATCTCCTGAATCCCTATTAAATCAGCTGGTTTTTTTGGGAGGGGAACATCTGGAGTCAGCACAGCCAGATAAAAGAAGATCCTTCCTCCAGTCTGCCAGATAATGGTTAAAGCAGCTTCTTTAACCTTGCTGGACCTGATTTAATCAGAGCAGGTGAGCCTCATCTTCTAATCACCCCAACATAAAAAAAGGTTTTGTGGCACCATCTTAGAATCTCTCCTGTAAGAGGGAAGGACAGGTAAAGGGAGAGGCAAGGGGGCACGGAACAGCATGTGAACTACAACCTGAAAGAGGCTGGAAGGTCCTTACTCTATCCTTATGTCAGGTCACCACCTAACCATCATAGCCTGTGATCTCTTGCTCGTGGCACTTATCTCTGGCACTGCTAGCTAGCTGAACTGGACCACAACCGTCATCCAAGCTGAACTGTTGGTAGAGATGTAATTGCACACACCCTGCTGCCATTCTGAAAGAGCTCAAACGCTGTAGGCTGGAGTGTTTCCAGGGTCCTAGGTAGTGTCTCACTGACAATACTTCTTATGTTTAGAAACCACTCTCCTTTAATAAGCAATGTAAGATTTTGTATATTACTCTTCCAGCTTTCACTCTGTGACTTTTTAATGACTCGGCTTTTTAAATCTGTAGAGTTTAAATGCAACGAAGATGAAGCTTAAAAAAAAAGAGAATTTCCAAAGCTCTACTATTAGTAGATAGTAATGGCTGAATTGAAAGAGGTGATATTTCTTAGAAAGGATTGCTAAAAGGAAAATTTGGGAACTCTGGAAACTGAACTGTTCATTAAAGAGAAGGTTTCAGTAGTGGGAGTCAAGTATGACAAGACAGACACTGACACAAACTGCGGTTCATGCAGACTGCAAGGTAGGCTGAACAGAGAGAGAAGGGATCAGAAGTATGAGAAGAATGTAAGAAATGAGTTAAAGATCCGAATGAGGCACACAGAATAATATGGGAATATTCTATAGAAAAGATTTTAAAGTTAAAAGGTGTGGTTTTGATCGGGACTGATACAGACATAGAGACATAGACTCAAGATTAAGAGAAAAGTATTTTTATTTATAGGTCCAAGTAAAGAATAAATCTACACATTTTTGGACCAAATAAAGCTTAGGAGTACTAAAAACCCGAAATTAAACTCTGGAAGTCTGTAAGTATTGGTTTTAAAATATAGAACCAAGAAAAGACTTGGTATAAACAGGATTTGTTTCTGTAATGGAAGACAAAGTTCCCAGATTGGAATCCCTCCACATTTAAGAAGCTAGGCTGTGAACATCCTGTAATGACTATCACCCAGTTCCAATCAGCTTCAGTTCTCGAGAGCACAGGCTATAACAGGTGATAGAAGATGAAGATGTTTCTAAATAAGCTACAATGCTTGAGGAGGTCTGGAATGACAATTTTACCCCCTGCCCTCCAGGGATGCTAAGGATATAGCTAACTGGGATTTTGGCAGAGGTACACTTGTCCAGTGCAGCTCCATAGTATAGAGCAGCAAACAGGTAAGAGGAAAAATACTCATGTCTTCTGCCTAACATCTCTTACTTTCTTCACCCTGGTGGAGTGTGAGCAAACTCCATCCACTATCTACGGAGCACAGAGATGAAGCATGATAAGCTCTGGCAGGAACAAAGGGGTCCCAGTTCAGCTACCATGGTGCAGCTGTTAGGTACACCTGAGTGCTCCTGTCTGAGAAGCTGAAATGCTGACATAGTCTCAGTAAAGTGGGGACTCAGCTTCTACTTCTACTACCTACTGAATACTACAGTGGAAGACAGGAACCAGTAGATATTTTTCAGGGGAAAAGAAAATCGTGGGTATAAGTGTTTACTGAAGAGTTTCAACAAGCTACTTAAATGATAGGCCTTTAAACGGTAGCTGATCTAGGTTTTAAACACAAAACTCAATACTAGTCTTCATTATGAGAAAACTGTGAACTCTTCAGCATGCAGTAAGATGTCTACAAACTCTGCTCTTCATAGGTCCATGTGTGACTCTGTTCTGCCAAAACCTAACCCTTTCACAGGGGCAAGCTGAATGCTTTTAATGACATGTTAAAATAATACAGTGTGGGGAGAGGATTCCTGTAACAACCAGATTAGGAAATTCATGGTCATTTATACCCAGTTACACTGAGCTAGAGGCAGCTCCAGATGAATGCGGGTTCATAGCTTGTAGCCACTTCTGTGTGATGGTGTAACCTGAAGTGCTGCCCCATGAGATGTGACAAAGAGAACTCAGGTCACCACACACAGGTGTGGTTATTCTATTATTATTCTACCACCCCAAAACCCACAACACATGAATCTCTTTCCAAAGGAAGTGTGTGATAAAAAAATGTTTTCAAACTGAGCCATGCAATTGACATTCTTTCACGATCTGTACTGCTTAACTTTGGCCTCCGCTCCAATTACATCAAAAAGCGAAAGCTGTCTTCCAGGAGATTTATGTCCTTCATAACACATTGCATGAAGCCCATCAAAATTTAAGATCATTTGACAAGACACAGCACATGAGACTTCTTATTCTGTGGCCACCCATACTACTAGGAAAATGGAAAAGACATAAACTCATCAGTACAAAAGGACAAGGCTGTGAGGTTGGACACATTTTAGGCTTGTTTTCTTGTCCAGGATGGGAAACCTAGTCATTAAAACAGATGTGACAAAACAATTAAAAATGGAGACAGGAGTCTCTGTGGTTCCATGGGATAACCTGTCATTTTGCAAACGATTGTCTAATTTTAATGGAAATATTTCTGCCCTTTGGTTTGTTCGGATAGATACAGTCATGGTGAAACAGCAGAATTACTTTGTTCTGATCCTTGTTCTGATGTTTTTAAGACAGCTGAGGATTTCTAGTTACTACTAATAAATTTGCCATAGCTATATTTCCTTTCTTTTATTAAGTACTGAGGCATGTTTACCTTCAGGTAAAAGCCAGGCAGATGGCAGGGATACATAGGTCATGTGCTCTTCAACACTGATAAAGAACCCCTCCATGCCTATCAATTGTCTGTCTCCTGCTGATTAAGGCTGAGAACAACTATAAAATTGCTCATTATAAACTGCAATATAAGGATGAACATACTGCCTAAACTAATCATTATGCTCAATTTTATATACCTCCTGCAAAAAGTAAATTTCCTGATTAGACCAAAAGAAGTATTTAATCATCCAAAATATGGAAGTGACACAATCTGTCGGGTTTTTCTGTTGTTCATATGCCCAATATCTTGACTCGTCTATTTAGCACCTTTAACTTCCAAATGGGTAGACTTGATGATACTATCTAATCTAGGATCACGTCAGCAGCTGTTAACAGTCCCAGATGCTTCAGATGGAGAAGACAAAATCCTCTTCTTTGTGTAGAGGGTAAATAGCCAGTCCATTTCCTTATTTTAAGGTTTGTTTTAAAGTCCCTGAATGATGAAAATCATTACTACCCTTCCTTTTCAGTCCTGTGCACACTGTAGTATGTTCTAATTGAGGATATACATACCTCATAACTTCCTCCATTGGGTTATAGTCCTGGCCTCAGGGTTATAGTCTAATATTGCATCTTTTGCTACCATTATCAATTCTGTCTTTATTTAAAGATGCTAAGTTTTATCTCTTTTTTTTTTTTTTGACATTTGGATTGATCGTATATCTTCTTGGTCTTGTATTATAATTAAAAATATAAGAACATTAAATATCTTCCCTTAACTAGTTTTAATGTGCACTTCTACAGTTACCCATTCACTTCTTACCTACTTATCCCAGTTTCAAGTTTATATGGAATTTTTTCTCTGTCATTCTTCCTAGTTGCTTCTAAATTTTTATTTTCTCCTGCTCCGTCTTTTTATATAATAATCAGAATTGAAATGTTCCAGATAAACACACCACAGATTTACCCAGCATATATAAATCCATACCTTCTTCCTAGCCACTCCTAGATTTTCACTGAAGTTTTAACTTAAAACCTTCTTTCTTATTGGCTGCCATTAACTTTAAGCTCTGACATCTGTATAAGCAGGCAATTCTTCCAAAATGCAATACCCACATTAAATTTCATCTCATGCTCAGTGGCCTAGCTTACCTAGCTCAGTAGTGCTCTTCGTCTTTTCTTGTTTTAATTATCCCAAACAATTTTGTCATATTGCAAACATTGCCACCTCACTGATCATTCTTTCATAGGCTGTGAATTATGTTAATCACTAAGTACTGGTACTCAGCCTCAGGTCATTTCAACGCTTCTTTAGACATTTATCTGTCACACCATGTTTCTGTAACAACCTTCTCTGCCCCCACAACAATTGGTTTGTTTCTCAAACCTTTTCAGAATGAAAATATTTTTTACTAATTTCTGTAGAAAATCTTGCACTTTGATGGAAAAATGTTCGCCTCTACCATGTTACATCCACTTAGATGTCTCGTACCTATTCATAATTGTTTAATCCAATTTACCCAGCAGTGAAGCAAAGCTCACAAGGGCTGTAATCATAAGATTGTCCAGAGCACTTACAATCTGTTCAGCTGTCTAATACCTTTGAAGCAGCTTCTTTCCCATTTGTGCTGTACCTCCCTGGAATAAAAGCCAGCCTGGTGATACAGGCAGAAGATTTGGAGTCAACATTGGAATCTTGCTACGGTTCTAGCTACTAGCAGTATAACCTTAAGTAAGTTTTCTAAACTTAAGTAAATTTTCTAACTTTCCTGCATCTCCCTCCTTTATCCAGTGCAGATGATACTTAACAACCTAACAGGAATAGACTTGACAGCTTGCTGTGTTTGTCTTGGTGTTGATTTCAGGGAGATTATTAGATGTTTCCATCAGAGCATTAGGAGTCGGGGTACATGAGGGCAGAGCAAGCAGGGTGCCTTCCTCCTCTATACATTTCTCTATACCCCTCAAGCTTTCCAAGCATTTCCTTTCTGGTTGGGATAGGGAACACCTTGTGGGCACTGAGCAGAGGTTGGCTCTGCAGAGCAAGACAGGGCTTCAAACTGCCTGCCTACAGGAGCCAACACATCTGGAAAGACACACATGAATGTTTTATGAAGTTTGATTATTAACGTTTTGTAAAATTCTTGGAGATCCTTGGAAGGAAAATTTCACCACCTGCTAAGTATTAGCATTCTATAAATATTTCCAAGCTGGGCATAGTTGCCAAATGTTTCAGCTCGAGTTTAACCATTCTAGTGCTGGGCCTGGGGGAATTTTCATGACAATCCAAATCTTCTTGCTAAACAAATGTTTAATACTGCCTGTTTTTCTGGTTTCTGATTCAATAGTCTCCATTGTTTCCTGTCCTAATTTTAAATGGTCATTGTAATCATGGATATAAACATATTTTGTCAAATGTTTATCCTCTTTCTCAAAGCCGGAACTATACAGTCTTAGTATTAATGCACTGGTATACTGCAGATATTAGTTTCAAGGTCTTAACACACATAATGTCATTAGAGAATCTGAATACTTTGTTCCGAGGTTGTAATTTTAACACTGTATTGTTTTTTAACTTCATGAATTATTGCACAGGACCCTAACTGCAGAAAGTCTGAGATAAATTACACCACTTGTATTTTCAATTTATTTATTGAGTCAGTAGCTTGTAGCAAAGTTCGTAGCAGTAATTCTATTGGGTAAATTATGGTTGTAACTTTTTGGCAGCTTCATTTAAAATATTAGTAGCTGACATCAAAATTAGTGAAGCAATTTACTGCTGCTCAATTTGATGCAAGACCAGTATGCAAATGCAAGGGAAAGAAAAGCGCTTTAGAAATGTAGAACTATTACTATTTGAATACATATGTATTTAAATCTGTATTTAAATAAATACATCACAGAGACACCAGCCAATGCCAGTTGGTCCTCTTGCAGTGTAGGCAGGCTTTGATCTCCATGTTCCACATATTTCTTTCCTTATTTCAGCAGAACTCTTGACTTTCTCTCTGCCAAAGCACCACCTAAATGTCTGACTTCAGAGCAAATCTTTCTTCATCTTCTTCTTTTCCACATTCTGGTGCTTGAATCAGAAAATATTGTTCTGATTTGGTGCTATTCCTATTTCTGTAGGAAACTATTTTTCCTTATCTCAGTATGCTGTGTTGGAGTCCGAAGAGTAAAACTTCCATTTTTTCATATTAAACTGCTGGCAACAACCTGTCATGCTGTAAAGAAGATCCTGCTTGGGTCATTTTTTGCTTAATATCTCTCTCATAAGTGTACTAAGATGATGGATAAAAATACACAGAATTGAGTTATGGAGGAGTGGTTTTTTCACGTTGTATGTCCAGCGTACATGACCCAAAGATCTACTCTAAAGGATTGGTATTCTGCAATAAGAAGCAGCAGTAAAGAGATAAGTATCCAGGGCAGGCTGCGTGTTGAATTTCATGGAGGATTCGTTGGTTAGTATCTCTCCCGCACTACCTTCCCTTTGGAGGAAGGTTTTTTTACTGCAGTGGCTGAAAATAAGCCAGGTATGCTTTGAGTGTACTTGAGTTTGATATCACTGTACAGAAGGCTGATTCAGTTAAACAGACAAATCAAAGTTTTCAGATACTAAAATACAGACTTAATCTTACATATGAGAGATCTCAAGTTTAAGGAACAGATTATGGACATGATCTTTCAATGCGTTGCAGGATTGAACCCCAGGAGTTTAAGATTGTGTGGGAACAAGGTTTTTTTCTATGCTATTTCTCATTCTCAAAATATTTTCCAAAACAACTTGCCGAATTTTCCAAAACAAATCTGTTGAAAAATTACAAGGGTGCTTAAAATTGACCTTGAGTCAAACAAAGAGAAAAAAAAAAAATTAATTTTTAGTCAAGAACCAAGTTTAATCAATTCTTTTCATAAGATTAATTTAAGAAAGTCTCATGAGCAATCCTGCTATATTTAGGGCTACTGTGTCATTTGTGTGACATGAAAAATCAAAGTATAAAGAGGAAAAGGTAAAATGAAAAATCAGGCAAATGCATAACATAGTATCTAAGAAACCAAGCAAATGATGTTCCCAGCCTCCTCTTATTTGAAGCGAGAGATTAAACCTAAAAAAGCAGCATTTCTTTTGAAAATCTTAACTTTTGATTTCAAATATAATTCCAGTAAAACAAGAGTATGTTGAGTAACAGCACACAGGTCTGCTGAGGGTAACAGGACCACTGGGACCTTCGACATTTTCACCTTGAAGATGGAATCCCTGGAGTGTTGAAAATAAAATTTCAAACTTACAATTAGATTGCCAGCATTTTTTTGCCTGCCCATAGCAAATTATTTCTAGAAATACATTGAGCTTTGTGGAGAATGTTTCAGTGATCAGTGATAGCTACAAGTGCCATCCATAGACTACAAAGTACAAGACCTGAGAACATTTTATGCATCATAGCCTCTGTTAGCTGACAGCATCAGTTGTAAGGCTGATCACTGCAGGGAACTGCAGCTTTCCGGAGCTCTGGAAGAAGCCAGGAGCTGGTACAGAGAGCCAGGTTAAGCCATGGCAGTCAGTGAGGTATCAGACAGGTAATGAATCAGATTTCATTCAAACATCTTGGCTCTATATGCTTCCAGAACAAAGCCTGGGACCAAAAATAAAGTGAAATAAGGGTATAACTTCACTGAAGACTGCAACAGACAGCACAGATATATGAGACAAATTTAAATTAGTGAGATTTAACTAGAGCAAATTAACCTATGCAGAGCTTCGTGCAGCCACATACAGCAAGCTTAGCATATGAGCACTCCCTCAGACATTTAGTCATAGCACCTTTAGTTTATAAAGTTTAGACTAAGGCAAATAATCTTGTAACTGGGACGTGCTGGATGCTTAGGGACTAATAGACATCCATTCCAGTTGTAGCAGTCGTGGTAGAAGCTCATATGTTCAGTCAAAATGAGCTGGGTAGCTTCAGCAATTTAAATAATAAGTCTTCATTAATCCAGCTCATTTTCCTGAATGGTTTAGGAAATGATCACACGAGGGAGGTTGATGGTATCATTAGCACACCCAGCCTGACAGACAAGAAAGGGTTTAAAGATTCCTTGGAGAGATGAATGTTGTAGGCAAATTTGTGCCTGAGAGAGCTGCCAGAACCAGCTTTCTAAGCCTGCCACTTGACAAAACAGAGGCCACGGCAAAGAAGTGCTTGAGAAATAAGCGCCACCACTAGTGATAAAGCTTCTGAGACACTGAAGGAGTTACAGAGGCCTGTAAAAGTAATCACAACATGATGTTTTCTGACACTTACTCTTGAGAAGAGCAGTGCCATGAGTCCTCTTTGAGCTGCATGGCAGTGGTGTGCATGTTGCAAGTGTCAGCAAAATGCCAGTACCCTCAAAGGAGAGGAACACAATGGTTCACAGCCTTGCATCCAGAAAGGTTTTGACTTTATCTCCCAGAGTTCAGTTTTGGTTGATATTCACTTCCAGCCAGGAACCTGGGAAATAGTACTTTAAAGAAGCTTATTCAGCTACAGATAAGGGATTTGCAAGTTAAATATAAACATAGAAAAGATCTGGCGGTTGGAAGCACACTCTTCTATTTAACAATTGGGTTGTGGTTCAAAGTCTAGAGTCACATTTTACATGAATCATGCAGACAAAAAGCAACAGTAAAAACATAATATGGATTTTGACTGTCAAAATTGCTCTTACAAATAAGTTTCTTACAAAAGATAATTAAAAGTATTTACATACTGTAACCAGTATGTTATACCATCTTTACTGATAATCTTTATCCCTTTAGAATCGGAGAAAGCTGTTAGCACTAGACGGATGCTAAAAAAGACAGGAATGGTCATTTTTAAGAGGTTATTGAAAAATGATAAAATGGACAAAGTAAACTGATGTAGGGATTGGAAGATCTAAGAGAAAAACTAGACATTTGTCCTGATCCTAAATGAACAATGCCATTAAGGAAGTGGTAAGACTTGTCACATGGCACAGCAAGTACTTGTTCCCAGTGTAAAGCTTGTATGTCCTGGCTTGAAAAGGAAAATATAAAGTCAGCAGTACCTTACTACGTACGTATTTCAAGTATTCTCATTTTCCTGAGATAGTGTTGCTAGTAAACATAACAGCTTAGAAAAACGACATCCCAAATTTGATTTGATATGCTGGGCCTGGTATACCTGATACAGTAATGTCTGACATTTATCACATTCGTGTTTAACCAATGCACTCTAAAATGTAAGTTTAGTCATAAAACCATAACCTCCATTATCTCCAGCCACTGAAGGCTAGCAGAAAATATGTTAAAAGAATATAAAGGAATGGATGCCAATTCTGGTCCATATTTGGCACTGTTAAATCACAGAGTAGTACCAACATAACATGATTTGTTACCTACAGAGATTTTATTCAGATTTATTTTATTTTCAAGAAAATTGAAAACAAAAGTGTTTGGTCTTGAGCACCTATTAGGAACTCAAGTCAAAGTCACGACAATGGCAGATATAGGGGAAAAAAAGATGAGATTAAGGAGAAGGTAAAAAACATTACCTGGGGTGCTCTGAGCTGTCACCATTTAGTAAAAAGCAGCTCTGAGAATATCCGTAATGAAAAACAATGACTGTAAACAGCAATAATGTCAAAAGAAATATCCTGTGGTCAGAGACAAACTTGATGCACCAGGTGGACATATGCAGAGGAATAAGTGACACTTTGTCCAAAGGAGAAGTATTGACACAGCTTTTTACCTAAGAAATTCTGACAGACAACAGCCACAGCAGGCTGAGATGAATTAGTTTCAGGACAAGGCACAACTGGAACTAACAGATTTGCTGTCATCTGACAGCAAGAGTATTGAAACTCTGGGAGAGATTTCCAATTCCATGAATCAGTGTCGAGTATCTCGGAGACGAATCGAATGTGCACTTGTTCATTAAGGTAGATTAAGTTAGTTTTTGAACTTCCTTATTACGTTAATATTTAATTTCAAGATGCAGAGGCAAGTTGCTGAGAACCATGTCTTTAAGAGGTTCTGGCTTCAAACAGTGGTTAAATACAAGCTTGCCAAGTGCAATGCTCTTGTTAAGAGCTCACACTCCATGTAAGGCAGATGCCTATCTAAATCCATGGCGTCTGCTTGGTCGCAGGTATAAGGAGGAGATATCTTTTTTCCCTTCTGTGGAAGGTGAAAGCCAGACCAGGAACAAATAATATATTTCTCATTACTTTTTAAAAAACTAGTAAATTTCTCCTTTTCTTTTAGGGCACCCATTACTATATTAATGGAATTGTTCAAAGCATCCCTCTGAAAGATTAAAGACAAAATATCCCTATTTTCAATGTGGGAAAACTAGGAACATTGCTCGAGCTGCTCACTGCCTCCCCAGCATACACAGAGCAGGCACATAAACCTCCTGCTGTAGCCTTACTGACCATCCAATCTTGGTGCCAGAAGTGCTAAACACCCATATCCAGCCTGGGTCAGCCAAGCACTTGGGACAAGATTCACGCTACTGACCTTCAAACATAGACAATATAGATGTCTACTTAGTAGTCCTCAGCTCATTTTTTAAGCAATGGATTGAAACTGACGCTTGAAAAGGTACAATTCCTCTTCTCCTGTTTTACATGTCCATGTGGGAATTAAATTAATTATGTCCCAGAAATGCCTGTTTCTGTTGATTGGCTGTAAAGGCAGCCCAAGATAACTATCTTATATGTATACCGCTGTACCATTGGTGTCTAAAGGTACACGATATCCTTCATATTAGAAGCTCACAAGATGAGAAAACAGAATTAACCATCACTTGCCAAAATCTTGGTTTACCTGCACCGCTGGGCACTGGCTGTAGCTATAGAGCAGAGGCAGTAACAATGTGTTTCCCTATATATATATTCCATTTCTGGTGTGCGTGCCCTTCATATGCTTGAGTTGACATGCTTCTGGACAGGTATAACTACTGTGTGTCACATCTGCTCTGTGATTACATTCATACTTCCAAACAAAGGCACCAAAGGAGGGACAACACAACCACCACTAGGACTAGGAGTCACAGCTTTTTCACTGATGGTTTGCTTTACCCATTGTTCAGACAATTACTGTGAGTAAGTACTCAGCAGTCAATTATTAGATGACAATGTTAAGTAAGAAGGTTTTTAGATAGGATCTCCTTTTTTCTGAAACAAGAAATACGCTTGATCATTTTTGCTCTTATTTGAAAGAATCACATCTTATGACTGAACTCCAGACTCCCAAGAACCATCCTTTATCCAAACCTGTAATGACTGAGCACAGGTACTCCCAAAGCCTGTGGGTGTGGAGCACATAATGGACACCACGGTACTTGTAAATCTTTCTCAAAGGGAACCGGAACAGCAAGGGAGTCGGAGAGATTTGAACGACACAAAGTAACAGCATGGTGTGGACACCAGTGTGTATTCCTGCTCTGGGCTGGCCTCAGAGGTACCTGTGCCTGTTACAGCAGAGAGGTTTGGGTGGGCTGTCAGCAACAGGGATGGCTTTAATTAGACCAAAACATTGCACTGTAAGCGGGTAGGTAGTTCAGAGTCTGAGTGATAGGCAACACAGCTATCCATTCCATAGGCTGGGAAGACAAAAGATGTTAAAACAGATCCCACGTTCTTCACCATCAGAACCCTAATTTTCTTAAGTTCCTTCTAAAGAAGCAAATATATTCATCCAGGGTATTCATCCAGGGTCCAGCACTACAGTAAATAAAGCAGAAATTATTTAGTATTAGTCAAAACTTGTTACTTCTGGCTCTTTTCCTCACAGAAAACATAACTACTCCTAAAACTTTGTTGTCCTTAATTTACAGTTAAAATATAATCTTCAGATTTTAGTTCTGCTAGATACTTTTGTGTTAGTAGTGCTGACATCACCAGCATGAGACAGAGCTTCTTATTAGAAGTCTGTATCCATAAAATACATACTAAATTATAGTAGGTATTTGCAGTTCTTTAAAAGGTGTTTATATATTTCCATCATCCTTGGTTTTCTTCTGCTCCTATGATAACATATGGATTTTACATTGATGAAGGAGTAGAGAGATGTGTTTGATGTTGCTGTACCCCTGGAGCAGCGAGAAAGCTGAGGGCAAAGTTTTGTCTCCAGATGAGTACCGACAGCTAAAAAACCCTGAAGTTGATCATATTGGCCTCATGTCAAAACAATGAGAAAAGCATCACTGGGGACCTCACTCTACTACAAAGTAAACAAAAATTTGTTCACCTGTGTGTGAATCTCCTGTCCTAACATCAGGATTCTCTTCCTACAGCTTCCCACCTTCTGTTACATTCTCCACTGACATTCCAATAGTGAGAGCCCATAGCACATAAATACTTTTTCTCAAATTAAAAACATTTTGCCCCTGTGGAAGTATTTTTTTCCTCCTAAATGTAAAGGCCCCAACCTACTCATAAAAATCTTCACTGAGATTCGGACCCCGTGCAGCACATAGGTAATCATCAGGATAGCACAGCTCGAATTTCTCTAAAAATAAGGGTGCTCTTGAGCCTGTGAAGGAAGAGATCAAAGAGGTGCTATGTACTGTGTTTAGGGAGTGCTATTACAAAGCATAGTTTTGGGTTCTCTCTCGCTATCATCTCCAAACTTCACTTTCATGACAGCATTTTAGCTACAGCAAGAGTGTGTCAGGCTCCCAGCACAATGCTGCATGCAGTGGATGCTGCCTGGGACAAAAATGCCTATAGCCGGTCCCCTTGGGTGGCTGCCAGAGTGCTGCTGCCAAGGTAAGCCACAGGAAAAAAAGATATTTCTGTAACAGTTTCTTCTGTCAGACCTGAATAGAATTTCACGGGACACAGAAAACCACACATCTTTGCCCTGCAGGGCTTTTTCCTTGCTAAATTTCAAAGATCCCTTGCAAACAACCTATGGATTAGATTTCTGCAGAGAAAAGATTTACAAGGAGCTTTCTCAATGATAACTTGGCCAGTCTAAATAAGGAAGTCAATACTAACTCCTTCCATTGCAGGTGGTTTTATTCTAGAAGGATACAAGAGCCTTGAAGTTTGGGTGTGAATAATCATGCAGTGTCAGCATAACACTCAGGAAAGGGAAAGGATAAGAAAAACAGAGAAGGAAGTGGGAATTAATTAAATGGTCAGGCAGAGCCATGTTTGCTTTCTTCTGTGAAGCTGTGCCCCATCTGAAAAAAAAAATAGTCTGAAAAAAACAGGAGGAAAAGGAAAAAAGCCGGATGACAAGGAGGAATACATTTGGCAAATAATTATTTACAGAAATAGTATTCTATTCTGAAGTTATAAACTGTGGTAAGCTTGGCTTACCCTGAGGCTATAGAATAAGTGGTAAGCCCATAGCTGTGTCTTAGAAGTCTTCAACTGTAAGCCTTTAGATTGTATTACTGCACATTAATAGAAATAGTGATGTGGGAAATGCAGTAAGAAAAAATAGGTTTCTCAAATCTTATAAATGGGGTTTGGCAAATAAATTGGTGGCAGAAAGAGGACAAAATAAAAGACAAAGTTGGGAATGAAAAATGAACCATAGGATGAGACTAAAAGGCTAAAAATATAAGAAATGCCGTAATGGGCCCACCTAGGTCTACTTACCTGCCTGAAAGGGGATAGACTGAGATCAATAACATGGTCCTCCTATGTAAGGATATTCCTTGCTCTCCAGGTATGCTGACTTTTGTGATTTCCCTAAATGTAGAGAAGCTGACTGCATGATTTGTACTGAAAAATTATATTTACACCTTTAAAAATGAAAACAGAGCAGTGGCAGTAGGGGATAGTTTAAAAAGTGCATGAAAGCCTAGTCACTATCTGCAGTTGGTTGCCCTCCCACTTCTTCAGTATCAACATCTGTTATACCAGGGATGCTCCATGCACACCCCTGCCTATTCCTTCCAGTATTTGTTTATGAAGATGTGCCATCCCTAAAACGTTCTAATTCCTTTTGATCCTCTTGACACTTTTGTTGTCCACAGCCTCCTGTGGCAGCACATTCTCAAAGTTCACTTCTCAGTGTGTGCATATATATCAAAAAAAAAAGTATTTTCATGTATCTGTCTTAAACTACCTTCCTACTTGTTTCACTGAGCACCCTTTAGTTTTAGTATTGCGGGACGGCAACAGTTCTGCCTTCACTTCATCTACCACCTTCATGATTTTGCAAACCTTGACCATATCCTACTCCAGGTGTTTCCTTTTCACATTGAAAAGTTCCAGACTTCTGCCCTCTCCTGGCAAGGCAGACGGTTTACCCTTGTTTTCAGGTCATGGCCCTTCTCTCTCCGTTCCTTTACAAATTCCTTTGGGTCCTTCTGGAGATGGGGAGGCCTGAAATGTTTAAGCCCTCAGGCTGTGGATGCACCAGAGTTTTATATGGAGGCAAAATGACACCTTATGCATTATTTTCATGCCTGTCCTGATATGCCCAATATTTTATTGTATGGGGAGAGTTGATTGCCACTGCACCCTGTGCTAATGCTTTCAGAGAACTGCCAGGGTAAGTCTGAGTGCTCTTTTCAGAGCTGCAACTGCTAAATCCAAGTTCAGCATCATGCAGGGATGGTGTAGATAAGGATTTCCTGTAGATGCAGTATTCCTTAGCATTCACCCACACCACAGTTCCTCTAGGCATTTACTCTGCCCTGCAGGGCCCTTCTGGAATTTCTAACTATTAAGGTGGCACCCACCTACTCCAAAGAGCTTGATATACTTCTACAAAAGATAGTAGGAGGGTGAGAAAATATAAGAGAGAAGAAAAGAAAGATATGAAAGGAAAATGTGTTGGTTTGTTTTGGTTTATTTTAGTGCTAGTACTCACCATTTTGATACTGTCTTTATTATGTGGTTTTTAATTATTTTTCTGTGTATCGGTGCATGACTGTAGCATACACTTGGAAATTTCTGCTTAGAATAATGATTAAAAGAGAACCAGAATTTTGAGTTGGCTTTATTACCTGGTTTTATCCCCTATACATCTTGTAAGATCTTTTTAATTTAAAAAAAAAGTTTCAATAAAAGGATCATGGGGAGATTTCCTCCACAATTCATATTATTTTATCCATATCCGTCAATGAGGAAAACCTGCAACTGGGGAGAGAAGAAATAAGCATCTCCAGTAATCCAATCAAGATTATTCACAGGTACATGGTACACAGGGAAAGTAAAGAAAGAAAATAGAATGGCAAGAAATAGCTAAAAAAAGAAACTCCCTTAAGCAGCAGTTTGTGTAATTTTTAATTTTTTCTTTCTCTTTTGACATGGCCAGCTTTTCCTACATGGGGCTATTTCACATCTGGAAATTGACTTTGAAGGGTGACCACAAGCTTCTTTGGTAGTATTAGATGTGCTAAGCTTTAGTCTAGTTTACTACGTATTTTCAGTTGCATTATTGTAATTTATGACTATGACTACGGTCTAATTAGAAATGATGAAATTGACTGCTTCCTCTACCATCCCTGACCAAGACCTGGCTGATTACTTGACCCAGCATCTCTCCCAGCTGGGTGGCTGGGTCAGTATGAGTCAAGTGTCTGGCGAAGGGGATGTGGTCACTGTGTCTGAAGGGCAATGAAAAAGAATTCCTCATTCAAAAGTGGCAGCTCATAGCCAGTTGCCTGAAGAAATGACATTTATGCTTTGCCATGTTCACATACACCTACAGGTCTGTATCTTTCCCAAGAACTTTTGAACCTGGGAGTCAATTTCAACAGAACTAGGTGTGGGCAAGGTACGGATTCCAAAGATAAGCTCCTTTGAAGATAGGAGGTTGCAGAAAAGAGAGAGAAACCTGATAGTGACTTCAGTGAAGAAGGGTGGCAGTGAAAGTCCACTTCTCATTGAACAATGGAGAACCGACACTGTAGAAGAACTTAAAAACTAAGTAAATATCTTTATCAATGATCTGGATGAAGGGATTGAGTGCACCCTTAGTAAGTTTGCAGATGACACCAAGCTGGGTGGCAGTGTTGATCTGCTTGAAGGAAGGGAGGCTCTGCAAAGAGATCTGGACAGGCTGGATCGACAGGCTGAAAACAACAGGATGAGGTTCAACAAGACCAAATGCAGAGTCCTGCACCTGGGACACAACAACCCCATGCAGCGTTACAGGCTTGGGGAAGAATGGCTGGAGAGCTGCCTGGGAGAGAGGGACCTGGGGGTGTTCGTTGACAACTGGCTGAATATGAGCCAGCAGTGTGCCCAGGTGAAGAAAGCCAGGTCAAGAAGCCATGAGCCTTCTTGGCCTGTATCAGAAACAGTGTGGCCAGCAGGACTGTGTTCGGCACTGGTGAGGCCACACCTTGAGTACTGTGTTCAGTTCTGGGCCCCTCACTACAAGAAGGACATTGAGGTGTTGGAGCGCATCCAGAGAAGGGCAACAAGGCTGGTGAGGGGGCTGGAGAACAAGTCCAAACGAGGAGCGGCTGAGGGAACTGGGGTTGTTTAGCTTGGAGAAGAGGAAGCTGAGGGGAGACCTCATCACTGTCTACAACTACCTGAAAGGAGGTTGTGGCGAGGTGGGTGCTGGTCTCTTTTTGCAAGTGACAGGTGATAGTACGAAAGGAAATGGATGTAAGTTGCACCAGGGGAGGTTTAGACTGATCATCAGGAAAAAGTTTTTCACTGAAAGGGTGGTCAGGTACTGGCACAGTTGCCCAGGGAGGGGGCTGAGTCGCCATCCCTGGAGGTGTTTAAAAGGTGGGTAGATGAGTTTCTTAGGATATGGTTTAGTAAGGGGACAGGTACGGTTGGACTCAGAGGTCTTTTCTAACCTTACGATTCTATGATTCTATGAAAAAATGCAGCTGGAGATTTACCTTCCTAGACAAACATCATTCACCTGTTAAGACATGTACTGGTGGGAAACCCTGGTGTGGCACAACTTGTCCACTGTGATACACCTGAGCTCGGCAGCTGCACAAAGTAGATTTCAAAGATGATTTAATTATATAATTTTGTAAGAAGTTAGTCAGACTGATTCAGGGTTGGGTGAAGGCTTTTTAGGATTCTTTTGATAGACATTTTTTACAAGGATTGCAAATGTCTATGTCTTTCGTGATCAAAACAGTCTCCTTTCACTGCAGCCAAAATACATTTCTATTGCCCAAAATAGGAATGTTCTTCAGTTTGTAGAATTTGCACTCCTAAACAATATGGTGGGGTTTGTCAGAAATCTGGTAGGCCTCTGATATTCTCTTTTACAAAGTAATTACAGTTCATACTCATCTTCAGTGTTAGTACCATCCTCAAATTTTTTAAGAGGGAGCAGACGAATAGCTTGGTTACAGACCAAAGTACTTGCAGCCCTGTTATATTTGGAATCTGAGACACAGAATTTGATGCTCCATACACCTTTTGGATTACAAAACACAAACACTTAAAATGTCATATTCATCATCACATACCTTTTACATCACACTTCTAAAGGAAAACACCACTAAGGTTGCCGGGATGTAACTGGTAACCATGGTTCCATAAACAATCTTTGAACAACTCACCTGCCCTGTGGCTCACCAACAGTGTGCAGACCGTATGTACACAGCATGTAAAGCCAAAGAAAACTTGAAAACTCCATAAAATTTTAAGAAATGGGTTTTCTAGTGCTCAAGCCCACACTGAACTATTTCTTAGGACTTTAAAATAAACTTTTGAACTAAACAACAATATTGATTTGCTTAAAACACCATCACCTTAACCTGGCAGTTCAGAATCTGACAGACAGGCAGCTGAAACACGTGCAGTGGTTTGGGGAGGGTTACTAGGGGATTGTAAAGCATTTCCTTCATTTGAATTCTCAGTGTCCTTTTTTTCCTGTTTCCCTATGAAGTCCCTCTCTCAGGCCTCAAATGACTGATGTCCTGAACTGTTTACAAATCAACCATTATCCTTGCAAGTGAATCATTCCAGGTGTCAAGTGTAAAGATTCTTTAGCTTGTATTTCAAACACTAATGTTATGTACTTTTAAATGAGATATTAGATGTGCATATTTCATAACTTATTCTTAAACTTTTAAATTAAACCCAGAATCTACAAGGAGATGTATTGCATACGTGGGTAAGAACCAGTAATGCCTGCCTGTGAAAGGGAAGGGGAATGACTACTTTCAAACTTGTAGGTGAAATTCATGATCACAAACATATCTGTATATGCATGCTTGGATGGTCATACCATCAGGTATTGGTTGCTGACAAACCTGGCGAACTAATGTTCATGTTTTCTTGAGCCTATTCAATCTGAAACTAAGATTAGCTACAGCATAATTTTCATTCGTTCTAGTAATTGCTGGTATAATGGTATCCTTGCTGCATTTGCTGGTTCAATATGCAACTTTTTATGATACAGATCTGTACACAAACCCTAGTTCAGATTCTTCTCATGCAACTTAAATGATAGGTGTTTTTACTCATTTTTGCTCTAGCTCTGCACTGAGTGTGGACAACTGACGTATTTGTAGCCTTTCATAGATTTGCCTTGCTTCTTGCCAGCCTAAGTAATGGATGCTACAGCTGCTCTAACTAGCATGTCTTATTTGCTCCAGAATGAGAAGAAATTAAAAAAAAAAGGGAGGGGGGGTAACTCAGCCCATCAGATTAAAAAGCAGCCACAACCTTCCTTACTGGAAGGCAGCAGGACCCTTCAAAGAGGCTAGATGCCAGGGCACAAACCGCCTCTCTTAGGGAAAGCCCAATTTCATTCATGGTCTTCCAAGAAACTACCTTCCTGCAACAACAACTCTAACTCTCTCTTCAACCCGTGCTCTGAGACCACAACCATTATCAGAAAAGAATGTTTATGTGCTGTGCCATCCCAAATCAGAGTAAACTGCCCTCCAAAGTTCTTACAGGGCTTTGGCTGAAGGTGTCCCATGCTTGGTATTCCTTGCTTTCAGTTTAACTTGTCGCATCTGGGTGATATGGCCTGGTGTGACTCTTAGCACTTGGCATCATGAGGCAGATGAGATCTCTATGAAGTGATGCTGCTAGACCGGCAAAAGCCTTTGCCCCAGCTCAGGAAGGGATCTGTTGTAAGCATTTTTCTTTCTGGTGCATTTTTGTATTTTTTTTCTCATTAAGGTCAAAAAACCCAGGTTCTGAAACTTACTACTGTGAGGCCTATGTGGTACTCAGCTTGACGGCCTTGCAAAAGGAAATGCTTAGATGTGTGAGGGAACAATCTAAATATAATGGCTTTTTTGTTTGCATTTCAAATAGCAGATGGTGTTTAAGTATTTTTAAAGGTGTGTATAGCATAGAGCACAGGCTCCTGGGAATGCCTCTCACCTGATATGCTACCATTGTGCAGGAGACAGATGTAATTATTTTCACTGCTTTTCTTGACTTATCTTTTTCTTTTGAATTTGACTGGAGATGGGAACCAAGGTGTTCTTGGTGAAGTGTTGCCAGTTCTGCATTTTAAAGCTAACCTTTAAACCATTTCATCAGATAATTCTGCTTTTACAGTTTTTTTTTTCTGTGTGGAGAACAAAAGCATAATTTACCTTTGTTAATGAATTTTAAGAAGTTCCATGTGTGCTAAAGTACTATAATAAAAATAAATACTTTGTAAATTGCAACAGTTCCTGATTAATTTACTTAAAAAAGCTTTGCTTTCTTATACAAATCCCAATTCAAAACTTGGGAAAGCACACACATGTAACTTATGTCTTCCGTATAGTTTCCTGTGCAACACGTTAAAAATCATGGAACACAATATACTGAGTAAGTGCTCAGTCTTAAAATTCAGGGGATGTTTCAGACATTGTCTTTAAGCAGTTATGAAGAGAAACGACAGCCACTAGTTACTTGCCCAACTGGAAGAGTGCTTTTAAGAGCACTCCCAAAGGTTCTTCTCACTCACTACTTTTAGGGCTAATAAATAAGAAGATGGCAGTTTTCCTAATAACAAATTGTGATCCAGAAAATACTAATAACCTGTGTTAAAAAAAAAATCACTTCACCCGCCCTTGGACAAAGGTCTACGTGCCCAGTTTTGCAAAAGGGTTTTTTAAATACGACAGTCGAGCCCGTGAAAACGAGAAGGGACTCCCGTCACCGCAGCCCACGCGGACAGCGGCCACCGCCGCGCACCGGGATGGCGGGGAACAGCCTCCCCTCCGCCCTCCCTGCACCTGCCCCCGCCCCCGGGCTCAGCGCGGCGGGGACACCGGTCCCTCTGCCGCCCGCCCAGCGACAGCCGCTGGCGCTCAGCGGGCGACGAGACGGGTCGGGACCCACGATACGGTAATACCGAAAATAAGTTCTCCAAGACTCAGTTTGGAGCTTTTATCCTTTATTTCAGCCCTGGGCGCGTGAGGGACGGATTTCCATCAGTCACGTGTAACGAGACAAGAGCTGGGGATAGAATGTATTACCCTCTCGCATCTATAAAATATCCCATGAATCTTATGCATATTCCATTACTTTCCAAGGGCTGTCTTCAATGAACTTCGCAAGAGCCAAATCTCTGCTAATTACACCCAATTCTCACCCCCAGTCATCCCCGTCCCCCACGCACCACCTCCTCCACTTCACCCTCCCTCCCGTGCCATGACGTCATCTAATCCGGCGCCTGCGCACACCACCGGCTCCGCCCCACTCCCCCAAACGGGCTGGTGGGCGTGGCTTCGCGCGCGCGCGCGATTCTGGCGTCGGGGCGCGGGGAGGAGGGAGTAGAAAGCGGCGGAAGCGAACGCAGCCCGCCGCGTGCGTGCGTGCGTGCCGCGCCTGCTCCGCCTGCCTGCTGGCGCGCCCGCGCGCGCCGCCCGGCTCCCGCCCCCGCGCGCGCCCGCCGTGACGGCTTTGCGTGACGGCGGCTGGGCGCGCGCCTTTCCTCCCGTGCAGCCAGCGCCTATCGCCGCTGCTGCTGTCTCTTCACCTCCTCCTCCTCGCGCCTGGGAGCGTAATCAACGGCTGCGCCTGCACCTCCTCCCCTCCTCCCAGTATTATCCTCCCGCTCGGCGCGCGCACCAGCCCCCCCCCTCCCCCCCCCCTCCATTCATCCACCTCCCCCCCCCCCCGCTCGGCCGGGAGCGCGCGGCCGCCCGCTCGGCGAGCAGGAGACGAGAGGAGGGAGAGCGAGACGGCGCCGCCGCGCGCTGCCGGCCCCTCTCTCGCCGCCGCCTCCATGGACCTCGCGCCGCCCCGCTGAACCCGAGGAGTAGAAGAGGGAGGGAGCGGAGCGGGGGGCGCGCGTGGGGAGCGGCAGCCGCGGGAGGAGGAGGAGCAGGGAGTCCCGGCGCGGCCGCGGGAGCCCCCGGGCGGGCGGTGGCGGCTCCCCAGGAAGGTGGCGGCGGCGGGAGTTGCTGTAGTGGCTGGGATTTACCGTGGTGGTGGTGGTGGCGTTGGGCGCTGAGCGGCGGGGGAGCGCGCCGCGCGGCGGGGACCGTGCCCGCGGGGACCCCTCCCCCATCCCGCGCCCGTCCCCCCCGCTGCTCGGGCTGAGCCCCCCCGCGCGGACCATGGCCGACGACGACGTGCTGTTCGAGGACGTGTACGAGCTCTGCGAGGTGATCGGCAAGTGAGTCCCGGGGGGAGAGATGCGGGGAGGGGGGGGGCGGCGGGGACCTCTGTCGGTCCCGCGGGTCTGTGCGGGATGCGGCTCTCTGTGAGTGTGTCTGTGTGTCCCTGCCCGGCCCAGCCCCTCCCTGCCCCCGCCGGGGGAGTGGGACAGGGATGCTCTGCTCGGCACCCACCTGAGTCGCCGCCGGCAGCGGGTCCGCGCGGGATGCGGCTCGCTGTGTGTATGTGCCTGTCTGTCTGTCCCCTTCCCTGCTTTGGGTGCCCACCTTCGGGAGGGCGGCGGCGGGAGAAGTGACCCGATGCTTCCTCAGCCACCATGATTAACCACCTAACCATCGCCCAGGCTGGCTGCAGCAACCACTTCCCACCCCTTTTCTTCTCCTCCCTCCCCACCCCCCGCCGATATCCCATTCCTGGCACACCCATCAAGGATTGCCTATCGGGGAAGGGAAAGGGAAGATGTCTCTCTCTGTAGATCCACCTATTCGCTGGGTGTCTGCATATTTGTGCGCCAGGTGTTGGGGTTTCCTCCTCTGTGCTGCATAATAGCAAAGCTTGTTAGTGGCAGTGCTAGTGATGCTTGGGTAGTGCTTGTTTTTCCTCCAGATCTTTCCCTCAGCTCTCATTCGCGTGGAAATAGAGATGTGTAAGGCAGCAGGAGTGTTTGGCGTTTTGAGTCTTCTTATGCAACTGCTATTAAACCGATGTTCGAGCTTGGTATTAAAGCTAGGAGTTGAGGTAGTAGTGTTCCCCAGCTGCCTGTTTCGGGTTACCACTGTTGTTGGGTGGATGGAAATGACGGTTCAGGTCACGGTTGGTGTCATGGCACCAAGAAAATGCAGAGAATCCCCCAGATCAGATGGTGACGAATAATTGAAGCTGAACTCCCCCTCCACCCCCGTATTTTTGTGACTGCCCCATTTCAAAATAAATTTTTTATTTATTCTTCTTCTTTTACACATTTTCTGTAGTTGGGTCTGTGTTGCAATATGGGCACGAAACATGAAATAATATCGTGACTTCTTAATTTTCTGTATGTTTCTGATTCAAAAGCTGAGATTGCTATGGAAGCCTTAGAAGTGTTTGGTGTGTTTGCACGTTTTTCTTCCTGACAATGAGTTTTATAAGAATAAATATGCACTGTGTTTTGATTATAAGCAAAGAAATTTTTTTTGCATGTATTCTCTTAACCGCTCTCCATCAGTATGCTTTTCAGTTGATATCAAGTGCTGTGTACTTTCAAAGCTGTAGCTAAAAATATTATAGAATTAATCTTTCCTCAGGATTATACTAAAATGCTGGTCTTGGACTTAGCAGGTGACTTTGTTGTCAGTGGAAGTTTCAGCACTCAGTTCTGTCACTTTGCAAGGTATTACCACCTTTCTCTTAACACAGACAACTTTTAACAATATTAAGCTTCAAGGGCCTTGTTTGCTGTCACAAACAGTAAGCGATCACTCTAGCTTAATGCTGGTTATTGGTGAGGAGCTTCTGTAGTTGAAAAAAAGAACTGTGTTGTTAAACACATTTGGAGACAATTTTCGGTGCACTCTTTTCACATGCTGACCATTGCAGTTCACACACTATTTTATTCATACGTGCATACTGTTACAAAGAAGATGCAGTGGTTGTGCATGACCGCACACCTTTTTAGAGAATGGATGATTCGGAGACATCCAGATGTTTGCACATCTCAAATGAATTTTTGTTTAGTGAGTGAGCTCAAAAACTGTGGATTAGGTATTAGCTGCAGAAGTTCCACATGAGATTTAGATAGTATAGATAGTGTTGTGATGTAACTAGATCTGACAGATAAATATTGAATCACAGTAGCATAATGATGCCAGGAGCACTGTAGCAAGAACAAGGTGGATCACTGAAAAAAGCAGCAGTGATGGTGTGAAGGGTTTATGGCTCATCTTGATTGCTTAGGCTTTTCTGCACAGATTTTATGTCAATGCTCTAAAAAGAAAAAAAAAATTAAAAACACAGTTTTGTGTGTGCTTGTGTAAGTACCATTCCTGTTTTTGCAGTACTACACAGGTGACTTCCAGTGAGCCGGTGATGCAGCGTCTTTATTTATCTTGCAAATTTTGGGTACCACCTTGCCCATCTTTAAGCCACTTGAGCAAAGCTGCTGTAAATCTGCTTTGAATTGCTACATATGCATCTTCCTAAACATCTTTCAGTGAAACATCCACTAAATGTCTGCAGGTTCCTGTGATTTATTATTGATTGATACAGTAATTTAATTATTGCAAGTAGCACATCTGGCCCTGATTTGCATTTCAGACACATGAAATATTAAAGTGTGTAATTTATCTTTCCTAAATAGGTAGTTACCACTGTCATTTAAGGTAGTAAAATATATTTTTGCAAAAGGTGTGGGAAAGAGATCTTTGCCTGTAAAACGTCTGAATATTTGGTCTAAAAGAAGTCCCAAAGTTCCCATACAATTTACTAGAGAAATCTGGAGATAGCTTCTTAGCTGACAGTATGCGGCTCAATTTCTTGAGGTGTATTCTGATCTTAGGATAAACTTTAAACACTTTTAAATACAATAAACTGATAATACTTACTTTGTGTATACACAGTGATAATAGCTTTTGCTGTACTCGGGTGTTTGCAGTACTATATGAATGAAATGATTAGAATAATAGCGATAAACTTTATTATTTGGCATTTAATACGTTTAAGTTCTACAAGCATGCTTTCTTCATTTTATATGGGTGCAGGAAAATGAAAGACCAGGAGGATAGAGAGAAATTCTAGTTCGTTTCCTTTAGAAAAAAAAAATAAGAGAAATCGTCATTTGCATGTATTTCCAGTATATCTTTCCATCACTGAAAACTTTATCAAGATAAAAATTGGAATAATAATCCCAGTTTCTTGTTAAACTTTTTTAAGCATCATTTATGACACTAACAACAGTCATGTAGTTTTACTTTACCAGATGTGTTATGCTTTGGATTACTATCCTGTCTTTAGACTTGTCTGATGCAAACACACTTCAAGGAAGACATAAGTTGGGGATTTCTACATTAGACTTCAAAACTATGTTAATGTATCTCAGTATAACTGGCTATGGTGAAAAACACAGATGTGCCATTGTTTTTTCAAACTTCTTCCTGGATAACTTTGCAGAGATTCTCCCTGTATATTGGTTTAGAAGTATATAAGCTAAAATATTTAAGCGTTGTGTTATGTTGATCAGACCATGCATTTGATTGACAAGTTACAGATAATAGTGCTAAGTGTACTTATTTCTTTTTTTTTATTAACATTTTCATTCGGAATAGATTGAGTAGCTTATAAAATATAGTAGGTGTAGAGTTGAAACATCTTGGGTATTCATCTAATGTGAAGGGTGTTCTGAACTTACCACAGGACCTCCAGATACACATAGTGGTAGTTTTCTTTGTGCCAAAGAGAGAACGCCTGCCTGTAAGTGAGAATAGTCAAAGTTGGTGTTGAATCTAGAAGACTGAAGCATGGATTTCATGATACAGAGTTCTTGTTCTGCAAGGACTTTATTTTACAGTTATCTGTGCTTGAGTTTCTGTACCTCTTAACATGTAGCATTTTATGTTAGCATTGGAGGAGTACCATAAAGATTTTTTGATTTAGGATTGCAAGTTGCTTAAAAATTTCACCAAATTTTTAAGTTATAAATACTATGTGATAAAATTGATAGAAGTTTATTTCTGTTAGAAGGGGTATTGGTCACAACTGAAATCATTAGTCTTCATGTTATTAGTCACTTAAATTGTAAAGTTTCGTAATTTTGTCTTCCATTTGTGGACCATATATATGTGTAATCATTCAGCTTCGTTGTAGGGCACTCATTCGTATTTTTGCTATTGAAGTACAATGTGATGATCAGTGCTAATACTGTCATAGCTTTAATGTGACTGGGTTCTGTCTGGTGCTTTTCTGCACTGCATGCTGAAGATTTTAGCTTATTTGCACTCCTCCTTCCCCTGGGATGATTCTCTCTGATTGGGCTCTTACACCTAGCAAAGAGGAGTTCAAGTGCCTGGAGCCTGCCAGCGATCTTCTCTTCCTCAGCATATAAATACTGCTGGAGATGTGAGGGGAGCATGCAAGGTATTGGGGCAGAAAGTGGGACAGGGGATACTTTTGCATTGAATTATGAAGGCTTGTACCCCGTTGAAGTCGGAGAAGAGGATGGTGGTTGCAGTTCCATCCTAAGCTATTACCTTCAGATGGATATGCTTCAGATTTATGTCCGGGTCTGGGAGTGTTTAGGAAAGGGAGAAAAGAGCTTATTAATTCCTTTTCCAAGAAATAGTGCTATTTTAATAATTTTAATTATTGTGATAACAAAACTATCTAGAAGTATTTTGATGGTTTCAGTGATGCTATTTTTCATTATTGCCTCTATTTTCTATGCACAAGAGTGAGAATGCTGTTGACTCTCAAATGTACTTTTTCTCTAGTACATCATCAAAAGTTTGCATCTCTTGTAAAACTGATTCAGGTCTCTGATGGGTATAATTTTGACAAACCAATTGAAAATATGAAATGACTGTATTATGCACTCAGTGTTTGGGAAGAGGGAAGTGATTTATCTCATGTAGCTTTTGAGTTTCTTAGTACTGTTTGCAGTACTAGTGTACCAATAAAACATTCATGGCTCTTTTCTGTATTACAGTGTTTAAAATGAACAAATTATGATGGAATAATATCCATTAAATAGGATTTAAGCATGAGGTCACAATGTGCATTGCTTCAGGAAAAGAACAGATTATTTGAAGTGTACAGTTGCTAGAATAACTCCTTAGTGAAGTTATTCTGCTGTGGATTTTAACATAATAGTTACCGTTTTCCATTTCAGAGGTTCTGTCTACTTAAGAGGTTCAACTGTAGCTAAACACAGAATAGAATTAATATACCTAGTTACAGAGTGCATTTTAATGAGTACTCTCCATTTTTGTGGCTTTTTCTGGTGTTGTTTTGATAAGCAGCTGCGTTCTTGCAGATGTTATGATGTGAACAAGGCAGCTGTAATAATTGGGAAGTAGAGGCTTACTTAAGAGGGGAGTTAGAAGGAACTTGATCTAGGAAAGCGCAAATTGAGAAAGATTGCACAAAGGCTTTGCAAATATGATTTTGTGCTTAAACACCCAAGAGAAGGAAGCCCTTGAAGGTAAGAGCAGATGAGCAAATGCATGCAGACTAGTCCCAAGTAATTTGAGGCTGAAAACTAGAAGATTTTTGACAAATTTACTATTGACATTCTGGAGCAGCTGTGGGACAAAAAAAGCTACCTTGTCTTGAATATTTGCTAAGTTAAGAGCTTGATATTTTTTTAAAATAGCGTGAAACTTTCTTGCCTTCAAGAATAGTGTCTAGGCTTTAGGACCCTAGTGATCCCTGATAATAATTTCAATTCAAACACACTGCTTGAGATAAAATGCTTCAGATTAAAGAAATATTAGGGAAGGAGGACATCTGTATTTTATGTTGACACTCACCTGCTTAGCCCTCTCTGATACACTAACATTTTTGTATTGTTATACAGATGTCATGATAACGGAAGGTAATCAAGCAATATTAACCCTAATATGATGTTTCCAAAGATCAGTTTTCAGAAACCTGTAGTCAGATGAAATGTGCTGTCTAAAAAATGGTGACTTCACAATTGGAAGAGGTGGTTGTTAAAAGTAGGAATTTTATGCCAAACTGTGTAGTTAATAAAGTAATTCTTGTGCGTTCTTCTTTTTCTAGGAATGATTACTTTTTTTAATATACAGCATGAAAATGTGCATGCAGGGTATCTTACACGGATGGTCAGAATTATCACCCCTAGGTGTTTAAAAAGTTAGACTGAACTTTTAAGATAGTATACTGATTAGCTAATATGACCACCGAAAGGACCCTAAGAAACCCTTTCCTTTTTTCCTTGCATATATCAGATAAACATGTAAGAGGATACATAGGTAAGGCCTCCAAAGCATGGGAAGAGAGGGCTGTCACTTCAATGTGACTGTAAACTGAACTTTTTTTTATAGCATGGGTTTAGTAACTTCTGTTAATGAACTTTTGTTGAATTCAAAGTGAGTTACAATGTTTCATGGGAGATGTCTTTATTGGAAACAGAAGCCCGCAACAAGCTTTTGCTTCAGTTACAATATTGTTACTAGTGGTTAAGCTCCGTTCTTACCAATTTTGTTTTTCTCAAATGAAAACAGCTAAGTAGGTTTGGAATTATTTTTGGAGTTTGACCGTAAAAGACCTTTGCATTATAATAAGGGCTTAATTTTTGGCTTTGGTTTGTATGAGAAGCAAAGGTTTCAGAAAGAAGCCTTTTTTTTTTCTTTTCCTCCCAGAGAAACAACTAGAAATTCTTATGGTATAAATTTAGGACTAAAAGGGATCAAGGACTATTTCCTAAGATATTCTCAAATGACAGAAGTGACCTTCCCTTGGTTAACAAGTGCCTTACACTTTTACTTTAATATCTTTTTGCTGCAGCAGGGTGAGAAGGAGGTAGACAGAAAATTACTGCATACTTTGTCTTTTATTGCAGTGTTCAAGGTGCAGTGGGGCTATACATTCCTTCCAGGCTTAGGATTTGTCAGAATGTTTGTATTGTCAATATTTTGTTAATTTCTGTATCAACTTCAGAAATCAGTAATTAAAACATCTTCACCAGGTGAAGACAATTATAATTGATGCAGAGTTCTTACACACGAAGTTCATTGTGTGCCCCTTGAGTTCTGTAGAACTTTCTTCTACCAGAGATTTCTAAATAGCGTTTGGTTAAATAGATTTGTCACTTGGCTCCTTCATGTGTTTCTTTGGCTATGCAATGACATGTGTAACTGTTACAGGTACTCAGATTTAATTTTTCCTAACATCCCTGTTTTCTTTTCTGGATAGCGTGTACATAAGCAGTTGCCTCTAGCTTTTGTTATTGAACAGATTTCCTAGAATGCGTGACTTAACAAAGCTGTGAAGAACTTGCCTCTGAACAAAATTTTTAGGAGTAAATGCTGGAGTATAAATCCTGTACGAGCATTTAAACTGGTATAAAAACTGTTCTGTTTCAGTTCAGTTGTTTAGGAACCACTTTCAGCTAAACTGAAGACCTATCTCCTCAATGTTTCAGTTCTATTGTAGTTGAAATTAAGAAACCCTTGCAATTTTAAAGTATACCTTTTCTGGGGAAAGCGTGATTCTTAAATTTGTGGCTTCTTTAGTATCTATCAACGATCTGGGTGAGGTGGTCGAGTGCTCACTCAGTAAGTTTGCAGATGACACCAAATTGGATAGGAGTGTCAAGCTGCTTGAGGGCAGGAAAGCTCTGCAGAGGAACATGGACAGGCTGGATTGATGGGCCAAGGCCAGTCGTATGAGATTCAACAAGTCTAAGGGCCTGGTCTTGCACTTCAGTCACGACAGCCCCAAGGAACGCTGCAGGCTTGGGGAAGTGTGACTGGAAATCTGCTTGACTGGTTGACAGCCAGCTGAACATGAGCTGGGAGTGTGTCCAGGTGGCCCAGAAGGCCAACAGCATCCTGGCTTGTACCAGAAATAGTGTGGCTAGCAGGGCTAGAGAAATGATTGTCCCCCTATACTTGGCATTGGTGAGACTGCATCTCAAATCCTGTGTTCAGTTTTTGGGACCCTCCCTACATTACAGAGGCTGAGTTGCTAGAGTGTATCCAGAGAAGAGCAATGAAGCTGGTGAAGGGTCTGGAGAACAAGTCTTATGAGGAGCAGCCAAGGGAACTGGAGAAGGCTCTGGCTTAGTCTGGACAAAAGAAGGCCAACGGGAGACCTTATCACTCTCTACAACTACCTGAAAGGAGGTGTAGTGAGGTGGGTGTCAGTCTCTTCTCCCGAGTAACAAGAAATAGGACGAAAGGAAACAGTCTCAAGTTGTGCCAGGGAAGGTTTAGATTGGATGTTAGGAAAAGTTTCTTTACTGAGTGATGAGGCATTGGAAAAGGCTGCCTGGGGAAGTGGTGGAGTCACCATCCCTGGAGGTGTTAAAAAAACATGTGGATGTTTTGGTCAAAGTTTAGTAGGCATGGTGGTGTTGGGATGATGGTTGGACTTGATGATCTTACAGGTCTTTTCCAAGCTTAATGATTCTTTATTTCTATGATTCATTTAAACTGAATGTTACCAGGGTTTGGAAGGTAGTACGCATTTGGAAATTTTTGATCCAAAGAGTTCTAGGGGTAAGGAAAAAAGTCTTAGCTTTAATGAGGTGGAGGCTTCTCGGGTACAGTGGCCTTTAAGATATTCAGAACTTCATGAGATATGTCTCTAGATGTCTTCTTGCAAGAGTATGTTAAGTATCCCTGTAAGTATCCCGCTTTCAGGATTTGTTATAGACTTTCCTAGTGTTGGGGATGTTGTTTCTCGTTTTTTTTTTTTTTAAAAAAAAAAAGACCATTTACTAAGGTGGTTCCCCAGATCATTGGGGTTTTTTTGGTCACACTGAAGCCTATTCTCAACTCCTATGTGGTTTTGATAGCATACTGTATTGCTCTTTCCAAAGGGGGGGGGGGGGGGGGGGGAAATCCCTCAAAACAAAACGCAATAACCAAACCAAAAGCACAATCAAAAAAAGCTCACAAACCAAAACAGAGAAATTCTTAGTGTTTCTCCTAAAGGGAAGTTTAACTTTTCTTGACAAGATCTTCAGACACAGTCCTCCATCTTCTTTACTCTTCCGATTTTGTTTTGGGGAGAGGGTCTATGAGTATAACCTTTGGCTGTGTTCCCGTGTTCCTGATGTTCTGGCTTAGAGAAGCCAGCCAAAAGGGTCGTCTTCTACTTCAGGCCTGCTCCAGGGAAATCCTGCAGCTGTTCCTGCAAATAAAGTTGTCCACTGCCTTATTTTTTTTTACTCCAGATGTTGTTCCTGATACTGAGCAGAGGGGAACAGTTCTCAACAGTGGGAAAGCCCTAATTTCCACTCAGAGGGATCTATACACCTGTAAATGGAAGGGACAGCAAGTGAAGCAGTCTTATCTCCCTTCTCCAAACTAACTTCCTCTTACTGGTTAGGAAAAGGTGATAGAGGAAGTGGGGGTAAGGGTAGCCTGGGAAGATTACAAAAATATTAGGGAATTATGTATTTCAGTGATAGGATATTTCCTGCATCAATAGTGATCTGAACTAGTAAGTTTTCCTGACACATAGATCTTGGTGAAACTCTTCAGCCTTGCCAGGATTGAACTTGAATCCAGCAGGATCAGATAGGTTGGGTTCAGATGGGTGTAGAGAAAACATCTGTCTAGTCAGCACTGGTCTAGCTATACAGAGCAGCTAACCAGGGCAGGAACTGATGTGAAATCCTGCATATCCGTAATCCTGCAGCCTCTAAGTATATCATGATTCCTGAAGAACTATATCAAGTTGTAACTGGTCTGTAGATTCTGTAAATGTGGTAGTAGTAGCCTTTATTCTTTTTGCCCCCCGTGTGAGGCACTGGGGGAGTACATGAAAGCAATTCTGTGATCTGAGCTAAATTAAGTTTGCTGCTGATGGAAGAGGGAGGTCTTGCTGTCTTAATGTGCTTCCGTGTCGTGGGTGATCCACCCTTCCTCTATGCCAGCTTTAGCATTCATCTGATCTATATAAACCAAACGCATTACAAAATATTCACTTGTTGGATGGATTATTCTTTTGCTGGTTTTGTGGGATTAACTAGACCTACAGTGCGGTCAGGGTTAGCTTGAGTTAGAAGATTTGAGGATGGAGAAAGTTAAGGTATGCAGGACGCCTTCCTTTGACAGCAATGAACTACTAAGGCTATATCATAAAACACTTTATTGTTGGGGATTTTTTTAAAACATGGTTGGATTTTTTTGCATACTAAGCAGGAAGATAGCCTCGAAACTCTTCCTTGCAATAAAAATGGTAATGAAAGGGGAGGAAAAAAGGAAAATTCAAGACTTCTTTTTGTTTTAAGGAAAAAAGTTGCGAACTAACAATTAACACACACAAAAAAATTACACTTAGTTGCTTTTATGTTCTTAATTTGCTTTTTCATTCTTTGTAAACACATAGACATTCCATATAACTAAAACCAAGCACTGATTTTGTGGCAGGACCTCACCTCATTCAGGGTTTAAATTTGGTACACAGAGTCAAATTGAAGTTTGAAAGGCAACTGTAAATCTATGTTTTTTATTTTTTGAGTAATTACCTCTTTGAAGTATATTAGCTTATGACACTGTTATATGCTCTTGAAGTGTGCATGTATTTTGTTGGGTCCTTCAGGACTTTAATATTAGCAGTTGGATGTACGCTAAACCTCAAGTATACTTAATATTTATAAGTGTTTCTGATTTTTATAGAAACAAAATCTAAGTCTTCTGGTTCTGATATGATTATGTGCAAAAGTACTGATACTTATTTAGAAAAATTGAAGAAATTCAAACCCAAAATTTTCCTGAGCTATCTTTTTCCAGATTCTGTATGTCGAACCTAAGTTTAAAGTGTATTGCATTTGATCATGATCTTATTTCTACTAAAATATTTGCTAGGACTCTTTTGATTTTGGGTTTGTTTCCTGGTGTGTGTTGTGTTTTTTTTTTTTTTTTTTGGAAAAGTTCCGTGTTAGTGTATCCAGATCAAGTTTAGATTTCCAGTTACCAACCAACTTCTGCTTACAGAAACCACTGATTTCCTTTCTACAGACCTCAAACTAAGGTTACCTCCTTAGTATGTTTCTGCAAGCATCTTATTTCCAGAGCTTGGACCCTATAAAGATGAAAGCAACAAAAGGGACTTTCAGAACTGAAGGTCAAACAGAACTGTATTGGTCAGTTACAACTATTAGATTAAGATTTTTTTAAATTATTTTTTCCTCTGTGGAAAAAATGGTTACCTGTTGGCTGGATTTCTCAGATGTTCAACCCTTAAGGTTCAATTGTCTTTAAAAGCATAAAGAAACAGGGTACTTAAAATATCAGGAGCTCTTTCTGTAATCTTAAATCTCAACTGTGTCAATTTTTATCAGCTGCAAGCATCTCCAATTGGAAAACATTCATTAATTCATAGTTGCCATTGAGACATGATATTTTCTCAGCTCTTGCAGATTAGTCTTTCCCAGATTCTTAATTTTTTGAATTGTTTGAAGTTTTTAAAAATCTGAATTGTCTGTTTGCTCTGCTGGTTAGGGATGTTTTCAGGTAGATGGCTGGCTGTAGAGTTGGTTTGCATGTGTTTTGTGTAAGAAATACAATTCCTATCAGACTAGGGACTGGATTTCTTCTTTTTTTTTGCTTAGTGACTATTATTATCGTGGATGCTTCTATTCCTATCAGTGATCTGGTAAATATTAAATGAATCCATAAAACATCAGCTGAGATGTTAAGAATACCTTTGTTTCCCATATCTTCTAGGCTGGTGAGTGCTTTTTCAGGTGCTATGTGTTAGGGGAGGAATTGAATATGTACCTTCTAAATTCAGAGTGACTTTTCCAAGTGCTGATGAATGAGCAGCAGCTGCACTGGGCGTGGACTGCCAGGTTGGGTCTGATAAAGTCCCAGGTAGTAGCTAGGTAAAATACATAGCACAAATGTTGGTTTGGGTATTCTACTTAGTTGTAAGATACTGAGCCATTCATTGCTGTTGGACAATGCTTTTCCATATGTGAGGATACATTTGTTTTAGAATTAAACAGAGAACTTGGACATGTAGAATTGTCAAGTATTCTCAGGGATGCAGTTTAGGAGAAAGGTGAGATCACTTTCAGAAACTTTTGCGATTCTTTCCCTAAATTTTTGTTGGTTTATAGAATAGAGCTTACTTTTCTACCTTGCTATGTATTTTTGAAAAATTCTAAAAGTTGCAGAAAAATTGAGTTGAAAATTTTCTTCCTGAAACTGAGCCTATACCAAACTCTTCAGCATTTCTTACAGTTACAAAGCCAAGGAAAAGCATAAGAACAATGCCTTCCTGAAATATGATTTTGGATACGTGTCTGGAATGTTCAGAAATCAGTAGTGATCTTAGAGAATATTTATACATGGTGGATTAAAACATTCAGATTTGATTGAAAGCTGTTTTGAAATGCTTTTTCTTATGTGTGCTAAAAATTGATCTGTGAAGTCATTGCATTTAAAAATAAGGCCTTAATGTGGTTTAAAGCTGTTCTTTTTCTTGTGTTTCCATTTTTTTGTCACTGTTTAAAGAAAAAAAGGAAAACAGAAAAAAACCCTTTATGTTTACTGTTTGAGCAAAGCTGCAAGAATTATTTAGAACTTTCCTGTTCATTTAACTTCTTCTCTTAGTCTCAACTGATAGCTTGAGACTTTGCTGCCATCTCTAGTTTCTTCATGAAATTTATCCTGAACTGCTATTTGGTCCTACATTTTCATCTGTACTCTTAAAAAGACAAATTTTGGCCAGATTTCATAACTGACTACTGTTAGTGTTTTTGTAAAGCCTGTACTAGTGAAGAAGATAGCGGTGTCCTGTGTTTGTTTCCTTTGGAAAATATTAGGGAGTTTCTCCAGAGAGAAGCGCTTTGTATTCTTTCCTGCTTTATCTTCAGATACCAGTGTAGTTAATAAGCAAACTTCCAGCACTGTCATTTTGGATATTAAAAATTTGCAAGTCACATTCCTATTACTGTTCTTACTCTGATGCAATACCTTAAGTTTCTAATCTTAATTTATTTTCTATTACTTTGAGAGGTGTTTCAGAAAAATTAGGGTTTGCGTTTAGAGATGAATGTCTTATACCACTTCTATGCATATTTGTAACTTTTGTAAAAAGTAATTTTATTCATCTTCCTCCTTCCAACACCTTTGAGTGCTTTCAGAATATCTCGAAGAAAAGATTATACTGGATCTGACTCTGCCTTCTCTGTTGATTGGTTAAGGAATACAGAACAGTTTTACTTCTTGCTACTCTCTTCAGTACCAACGTTTTACTTCCAGTTTGAGTGTCAACATACCTTAATGTTTTTTGAGGGTTTCTCTGCCAGTTTTCGTTCTTTCAACATTTCTTTTATAATATGAAGTTCTTTAGTACATCTGCCAAAGCTTCTTTATGGCTTTTTTTCTCCACTTTGCCTTCCATTTCGTTTTGATATCAATACTTTTATTCCTTGTTTCACACAGTGTGTGCTGGCATACACTGAGATCTCGGTTAGTGTTCTTCAGACCCACTGGCCTCCCAGCAGACTGTAGGATGTCAGTTGTAATTTTGCTCCCACAGAAACTGCCTTGCTGCAGAATTGAACTACAATTTCAGTTTCTGACATAAAAAATAACAAAAAGTTTCTCTGGTCTTCATAGTTGGAAGAACCAGAACCCTTGTAAAAGTGTCATTGTTACAGCTTTATCTTTGAATCTGCAACAAACTGCAGACAGTAGTGTTGCAACCTGGGTTGTTTTCCTTAGAGGGAGTGGTACACACTAACCTGTTCTGTTACTATCTGATGAGAAAGTCCTGATGACAGTGCAGGTATTTAATGTGATGCTTTTTTTTTCTCTTTTTCATAATCTTTTCCCTAGAGTTTTTAAAAATAGGTTTTCTTTTAGCAGATTGACTTTGCTTCTGCAGCATGGAAAAAGTAAAGTTTTGGGGCTTTATTGCTTCTGCCTAGAATTCAAAGCAGAGAGGTAGTGCTCTGCACTCTTAATTGTGTCCCTGTAAGCATGTGTGGAAGAAGGAAGTTTACCTAATCTTTTCACACCAGGGGACGATAAGATCTTGGCTTTCTGGTTTGAATAACCATATTTCCCTACCTAATCAGTCTGGGGGGAAGAGAAGGGTTTTTCACCACGTAAGAATGTTTTATACCTAATGTGTACAAACCTGCTCCAATCTTTCATGTAAAATGTAACTAGCTGAAAGTTTTTTTTGTATTTTTGTACTTTATCTAATCTCTGTGGATTTTAAGGGTTTGGGGGTAGTAGGGGATGGTACTGGAAGAGTGATTAATATTGCTGCTTGTTTAGTTCCTGCTACTTTTGTTAAGCTGCTGCTGTTTTGCAGGATAACTCTCAGTAAATGGAAGCTTGCATGCCTACTGCCAATGTTCAAGGTCCTATTACTTCCAGAAATGTAAGCCTCCAAGGGAAAGGAGAAAGTTCCATCTTCCAGTTATGAAAATCTAAAATGTCTTCTGCAGGACGGTATATGTTCTGTGGAAAGGTTACACCAGTAAGCTCCTTTGAAGGGGTGTGTTCTTGCCCTTTCAGTAAATGAGAGATGCTATCAACACTGTACTTTTTTTATTTGGTTGGGTTTTTTATAACTTCATCCACGTGTAAATGGGCTGGTGGTAAAATTCTTCATTTTTTTTTCTTCCACTCTCCTTGACTTCTAGTAAACATAATTGTGAGCTTTCATCTTATCAGCTTAAATGCTATTTGGAAATTTGTTTTTTTTCCGTAACCTTTCAGAAAAGATGCTGTTCTTTGACATGCAAAAAACTTTTGATTAGCATTCTTTGGAGTCACTCAAATGCACAGAGGTGTGCCAAGTCCAAATTCACACCTGACCCAAGTGCTAATTAACTGTTTATCTTGAATGGAGTTGAGACTCTGTGCAACATGCAAAATCCTTGTATTCTTGTCTGCTTTAATGGATGTGCCCTGAGATGAGGTCAGTATCTTGCTCAGGAGCAAATTTTGATGTTGGCATATTTAAAGTATACAGAAGGAGTGAGAAAGTAGACAGTATTGATGTAATGTGAAAGTATCCTTTTTTTTTTGTGGGTTTGGCAGGGGTTTTAATTGTTTCAGTTCTCCCTAATCCTTTTTTTTTTCAGTAAAGCATATGTAATCTGTTGACTCTTCTTTTCTAGTAGGTCGGTTGGGAAGGGCTATTGTTCAGTATTAGCAACCTAGTAATCAACAATGTAAATATGATCCAGTATCCAAAACTGTCAGTGTATTTATCAATGTTTGGTGCCGTTCATAACGGACTGAACAAATCACGTTCAACTTCTCAGTATTATGTTTGAGGTATCTGGCTGCATTCGGATTACACTCGAAATAATAAAGTAATGGTTTTAAAGCTTGTTCAGGGCACATTCTTGTGAAAAGGACAAGGCTGTAAACATATAATTTTCTAGCCTTATGAAGGGACTCCTTTCTTCATAAGGTAGGAGATGAGCAGTCAACTGGAAATAGATAATCAATTTTGAAAGTGCCTCAGCCATTAAAAAAATGCACTTACCCTAGACATACAGTTGAACTAGGACGTCTGCAAATTACATCAAATAATCTCTAGATAACTTAGAGATCTCTCTTTCTGGTTTATATATATTCTGGTTTTTTTTCCGTAGTAGGATCTGGGTTTGGCTGTAGCAAAGTAATATTTCTGTAAAAATGGGGGGGGTTCACCACTTTTGTATTCAGAGGGAAAATACCCTAAGTCTAGGGCCCATGGTGTTTATTCTGCATTTGAAGTCTGCACCCAGAAGGGAGAGAAGCAAGGTTTGAATCTTGAGATGTTGTAAAGAGTTGCTTTAGTTCCTTCAGTTGAACTTTAACCTAAAAATGATGAAGAGAGTTTTGGTGCAATTTGTAGCATGTGTTTGTATTGAGAATCAGGAATGTGATCTTCATTAGTCAGGGCTAGTTGAGGTCACAGCTCTAGACCTGTTCAGCTACTTCTCAGTTGAATGTGGAGAGAAAAGGCAGGTAAAAGCAGATACCATTGTCCTTTCTGGTTCCTACTGACGTATCACTGGGTCTTCACATAGAAGTAAATGAGGCTTGTTTTTTTACAAGTTAGGATAGATTTCAAATTAATGCTTGGACAGACTCATTAAACAAAACTTTACTTAGCTGCTGCAAGTCCTTATTTTAATTAGTATGTTATCTTCTGAAATACAGCCTAAGCTTACCCAGGAGAGTTTTATAAAAAGCTAATAACTGTCTGTGGAAGAAAAAAAGGTTTGTTCATTTGTTTATTTTTAAAGGATATGCATAACATAATTTTAGTATATTGGGGGGAAAAAGAGTTTTATACAAATTGCTTGGCAGTAAATCTTTACTTTCAGCATTCAGCCTTACTCCAGCTGTGACGATTCATGCAGTGCAGCCTTGGAACCTTTTTCTACTTGTTATAGCTGTACTGAAGTTGCATCTCTGCAGTAGGCTGTGTCAGATTTATCATCTGTTACCACATCTATAGAAGGTTTTCACTACCAGTCAGTATGTATGCTTCAGTTCTCTTTTACCAGTTACTCATTGCCAAGACTGATCTTTATCTGCACCCAAGTTTGAGTCAGGTGCAGTTACTATAGTATCTGAAAACACCCTTTTTTTGTTACAGATGTAACTGGATATTAAGTTTTGTGGGAATTTTATTTAAGTCCTTTTCTGGGACTTCCCCACCCTACTTAGTCTTCAGTCTTTGTTGAGACCTTCAAATGTCAGATACCTTACATCATAGAAAGTAATCTATATCCAGAGAAATCCGCTGAAATAGTTCCATGCTTTTCTGTCTGGTCACAAGATGTAATTTTTGCTTTTTCCTTACTTATCACTCATATTGATCTGCTGAGTTTTATCTTAATTGGTATTTTGCCACTGCTGCTTTAAGGTGAATGAAACAGTTATGTTTTTTCCAAATATCCCCAGTGCAGATGTTTTTGTAACATATTCACATCTCTTATGCATTATAAGGTATAAAAGCAAATCAAAAGTTTGTTCATTTATATTGTGACAAACTAAAGGTATTATTTGTGATTCAGTGGCACTGAGTTAATGATTGGGCTTTTTGTCCTGATAACAGTAACTGTGCGGTTTCTAGGGATGATGTTCTGCATTAATAAAAAATGCTTAATGTTAATGAAGTGTGATGTAACTTTTTCTCCTGCAGAATTAGGGTTAGTTGTATAATGTGCTTTGTAAAGTTATTGGGGAGTTCCATTCAGTGCTTGAATAGAACTGTCCAGAAAAAATCTGCCTCCGTATGATAAATGGAATTGATTCAAGGCTACATTTAGACCAAGGATTTTGCCCAAATTCTTTCAGAAGCCTGGCAGAGCATTAGTTGTAGACTGTGAATCACTTACTATTGTCGTTATTATCATCATGTTCTTTTTATGTTATTATTGTTTTATTTAAAGCCTCATATGTACCTTAATTTCACATGGTGTTGAAAATAATGGATACCTACATTTTTGAGCAAGAAATTAGCACTGTGCTTCAGCAATGTCTATGAAGTCATGCTCAGATCCCATCTGCTGGGGGAGTTGCTTATGATTGGTTTGAGATCTGTTATGTTGCAGCAGTGAAGACAACAGTGCCAAACTTCTCAACCCTTGAATATATTGGCACAAGCTTTCTCAGGTCAAGTTTGACCATTTTTGAGTATCTTGAACTCGATGCAGAGCTCAAGTGTGGTTACTTCTGATCACAACTGAGGGGGGTGGGACGGGGAAGGAGAGTGGGAAGCAAGATCCTATTTTCCATTGCATGGTTACTGCACCATCCAGGGCTGTTGGAGACCTGAGTTGGACTGAATGCCCAGAGTACTGTCTTAGAAGTCAGACTTACAAGTGGAGCTCTGTAATCCTGCTGTTCTGACTGGGTGACTCTGCACTCAAGAATACCCTATTACAGGGCTACAGGCAGTGAGGAATTTAGATTGTGTTCTTATTGTGGAAGGAACTGCACTGTACAGGTTGGGAGTTTAAAAACTAAATCCTAGTTTAAAATAAATGCATAACTTTTCAGTATTATGCCTTTTTTGTTTTTGTTGTTCCTGAAGAGGAGGGCGCAGGAATCATTGAAACTTGGCTAGGGGGATTTTGGAAGCTTTATTTTTAAGTGGAGCATGTTACCGCTCAGGAGTGCATTTACAGTTGCTGCAGGATGAGGAAGGGGGGAACAGAAATTGAGATTGGAAGCTGCTGAGGGAAAAATTCCTGCTGGAGGTGAATGTGAGAGAAAGAGGGAGGGAAAAGGATGAATAGAGCAGGTTGTTATGAAGGAAGAAATAGGGAACTATTTTAAAAATGAAATCGAATAACCAACCAGAAGAGGAGTATTTATGATTGCCAACTTGCAAGCACAAATAAAATGGGTTAAGGGGGTGAAAAGCAGCGGAAATGAAATGTTACTTTACAGGTGAATAACTGAATGTTTGTAAAGGTGAGAGTAAAAACATCCCAGCAGAGTCTAAGGTTGTGGAAAAGAAGCAGCTGGTGCCTGAGAAGATCTGAGGGAAGAGGAGTGGAAGTGAGATGAGAATCGTGAAAGGTAAGATTAGGATTAGTGAGGTGATAATCGGACATTAGAGAGACCATTTTAGCAAAGCAAAGTAGACAGAAGGGTATAAAGATTGGTTTGTGAGTTGGGATGATATGTTTGACAAGGTTATTTCCACCAATTCTTCCTCTAGTATTCAGTGACTTTTAAGTAGAATAGTTTTTGATTTATTTCTTTATTTGTGTGTTGTTTAGCCACATGTGCAGAGTAGATGTTATTAGTATGTTAAAGTAAGCTATGAACAAAAAATGTTGACTTCAGAAACTATACCGAACTGGATTACAGGCAACAATAATGTGGTAACAGTTGACTTTTGTCAGCTATATTGAGTTATATTTTCCCTGTTTCTTAATCCTACATTTTAACAGATTTAAATTATCCCTGACTCTTCATTCTTGCTCTTCATTCCCCCTTATCCCCAGTGCTTATAGCACAGCTCCTTTCATTTTAAATGAAGCAGTTTAATTTAAATATTTCAAATATTATGTCTTGCTAACCTAGCTCATTCAGACTAAAGCAGTTTAGGGAACAATTGCACAAACAGCCAAGGTGAGGGATGAAAACACGCTTCAACACTGACAGAGGAAATGACAGTTGATTATAGTTAGGTTTGACAACTTTGTACCAGCTTGGATTCTCTGATCCCATATACATCTTACTGCAGCTGTCTTGTGAATGCATATAAATTCACAATTTATTAAAATTTATTTAGTTTTTTAATGCAAATTACATAACAGTTTACGTAGGTTATTAATATATTAATCTGAGCTGGTTTGAGCTAGTTTCTCCAAGCTCACCAATGCTCAGTTTAAGCCCCTTCCCCAACTTCCCCCCTTTTTCAAAGGAAAACTGTAAAAACTTAGAAGGAACCAAAATCACGCTTAATATATATGTATTTTCTATACACAACTACATACAGCAAGGATATCATGCAAAACTCCCAAGAAAGGGAAGAGAGGAAGGGGCTTAAACTGAGCATTGGAGAGCTTGGGGAAGCTAGCTCATGGTGCAGCCTGGCTTGGAGACGTTTTCTGGACAAAATCTCGCGACTCACTGACAGTTGACAGATTATTTTCAGACAGCCCAGACTCTTTACCTTTTGTTAGATTTTCAGACTCTTTACCTTTTGTTAGATTTTCAGACTCTTTACCTTTTGTTAGTTTTTTTTTTAAAAAAGAAATTTTGAGGTCACAGCAGATGTCTTGTTTTGGGGTTGTTTTTTTTTTGGTTGGTTGTTTTGGGATTTTTGATGTAGTTTAATTTTTTTGTGGTATAGTGTTAGTATTACAATTCTGAGCCCTGTGGATTTCTTCTAGCTGCATACTGATATTTCTCTTGTCTGTCTTCTAAAAGCAGTATGTTTCTCCACTTCTTCAGATTTTGTTCTTCTTTAACATTTCCATATGATGTATATAAGTCATTGGTTTAAGAAAAAAACCAAACAAACAAAAAAACAAACCAGAAAGAAAGAATGTGGTCCCATTAGTATTGCAAACTTAACTCAGCTAGGACTTACTAGTAGGTGTGACGCTTTCCACCTTTCCTCTGATGTGCAGTGTGAATACTATAATGAGAGTGGCTTTTCCAATGTACTATCTAGATGTGAATGAGTTGCACAGAAGTAGACATAAACTTGCAACGATTTCCTATATCATATCCTTCAAGTCTCCTTGAGTAAGTGTGCGACTGTGCAAGGTTACAGACACATAAAATTCAGCTTGCAGTGCTGCTGCTGTTGATGTCGCATTACAAAGGAAGGCTGCTTGATAAAACACTGTTTTAAGGATGTTGCCATATAGAAATGCCCATTTTACCAATATAAACCTGTAAAGTACATCTACTTAAGTGCTGCTTTTCTGTAAAAGAACTTTCTATACAGATACAATAAAATTAGTCATTGCTCATATGTTATTTTTAGTGTACTGACTTAGCAGAAATCAAGCATTGTAATTTTTATATTTCCTTCTTAAAAAAAATGCAAGATACTATGATGCCGCTCAGCTTTCCATGTCTTTATAGAATTGTGTGATGGGCTTATCTGTCACTGAAAAAGAAGATGCCGTTGTATGGATGTAGTCAGAGGCTGGGGTTTTGTGTCAATCAGACAGTTATTTATATTAAGTCAACAATAGGAAATGGTGCTCTGTCCCTCCGCCTCATGGATTTTTTTTTTTCTGGTTTTTATGCTTCTGGAAATAAGCAGGTGATTGTCACCTCTCTGCCTCAGACTGAGACTGGAGGTGCTTAATGTGTTATATAGCATGAATGCAGTACAAACTCTTGTTGCTGGCCTGTTTAAATGTCAGAAGATTTATGTATGAGAAAAATGAAGAATATTCCTTTAATCCTTTACTGCTGTGGCAGTTTTCTTTCCTGTGTGGTGACCCATCAGTCCAGAGGCTGCAGGATGGATGAATCTCTGTTGCATTGTTCCTTTGGTAAAATAAACAAAAAACCCTGAAGGCTTGGATAGGTGAATAAGATTTTGGGAATGAATAAGTTATGCTGTGTGTGCTCACTACATGTGTACTGTTAGTTCACTGCAAACATAAAGTAAAATTGATATCATATAATCATTCAGATTAAAGGGACCTTGAGAGGTTTTCAGCCCAACCTGCTCAAGGCTTTGATCCAGTTGGATCTCGAAAAGGATGGAGAGCTGTAATTTCCCTGGGCAACGTGCTCCAGTGTTTAATTATTTTCCTAGGGAGAAATGTTTTTCTTATATCCAGATGGAACCTTCGCTGTTTCTCTTTGACTGTTGTGGCACATTCTTCCGCTGTATACCTCAGCAAAGAGGTTGGCTGTATCTTCTTGATAACCTTCTAGGTGTTGAAAGACTACTGCTAGGTACCCTATTAAGCTCATTCTTCTCTAGGCTATACAAGCTAACTTCCCTCAGCTTGTTCTTATGGGTCAAAGGTTTGAAATTTAATGGATTCTAGATTTGTCACATTTTTTTTTTTCAAGGACCTTTGGTCACTACTTACAGTGGGCACATCTCCATTTTTTTTGTTTAAATAAGAAAAATCATGATAGGTGAGGGAAAGCAGTGAGTGTTGTCTGTCTAGACTTCAGGAAGGATTTTGACACTGTCGTCCATAAGATCCTCACAGAGAAGCCAAAGGAATGTGGGATGGATGAGCGAGCAGACAGTGGGATGTATTGAATGGATGGACCCAGAGAATGCTCATTGGTGGCACAAAGTCTGGTTGAAGGCCAGTAACAACCATTGTAACTCAGGGATCAATACTGGGTCCAGTCCCCTTCCACATCTTCAGTAATGATTTGGGTGATCTGGGACCGTGCGTGCCCTCAGCAAAATTGTAGAAGACACCAAACTGGGAGTAGCAGCTGATATAGAAGAGGGCTGTACTGCCGTATAGAGTCCCTGACAGGCTGGAGAAATGGACTGATGGGAGCCTCATAAAGTTCAGTAAGGGAAATTTGCAGAGCCCTGCAAGTGGGGAGAAAAAAAACCCATGCATCAGTATGTGCTGGGGACTGGCTAAGTGGAAAGCATTTTTGTAGAAAAATCCCTGTGGTGGTTCTGCTGGAGACCAAGTGCAACCTGAGCCAGCAATGTGCCCTTGATGCAAAGAAGGGCTGATGGTATCCTGGGCTGCCTTAGGAGTGTCACCAGGAGGTTGAGGGAGGTGAGAGAGGCAATGAACGTAAACTGAAACAAAGAAGGCTCTGTCTGAATGTCAAGAAACAGGGTTTGTTTGTTTTGGGTTTTTTTTGTGATGATGACTGAGAACTGGCAGATGTTCCTTAGAGAGGTTGTAGAGTCCCCATACTTGGAAATATTTAAAAGCTGGTAGTCCTCAGCAGCTTGTTATAGGCGGTTATGCTTGAGCAGGTGGAGTGGACTAGATGACTTTCCAAGGTCACTTCCAACTTCAACCATTCTCTGACTCTGTATGCATGATTTGGAGAAATAGATGGTATATCTCATATTTTTTTTATAAGCTCTGTGGCAAGTTTCCTCAACAGTAACCTGAAGGCTTAAGTTTGAAATTGGATCCAACTCAGATTTGCACGTGGCAGCTGCTTTTGATGTTTCTGAGCATAGAATGGCCTGTGATACTATATTCTGTATGTTACAGTTTATAAAAATAGTGGGAAGGGGATGCACGGTTCTACATGCTCAGGTTTGCTGTGGTCAGAAATATGTTGAAAATCTGACTGTAATATACTGTTAAGTTTGTCATCTTAAGTTGGGTCTTTCATTTAGTACTGAAAGTTATCAAGACAGCATTCCAGACTTCATAGCCTTCTAAACTTGGGGGAGCACACACAGCTTCCAAAACTTTTGTAAACATCTTATGATGCCTCAATTCTTCTTGCTGCCTCATTCACTATGTGCGTATGACAATGCTTTCTCCCACAGTGTGGTGCTATTGTGTTTAACTCTGTAAAGCTAGTTAACTGAACCAAAATAAATGGTTCTTTAAAAGGGTATAAGAAAATAATACTACAGCTAAGGAGGATCCTAATATTTTTTTCCTCTTCTGAACACCACATTCCAGTTAACATTTATTATAATAGATGCTGTGAGCATGGACAAAGCTTGCATGGAGTTATGTGCTAGTAAACCTGATTATTGTTTTAATAAGTTTTAGTGACTTCACAGCTTCCTCTCATTTTGCATTGTAAACAGAAGCAAGAACTGAAATACTTTCAAAGGTAGTTTTTTGCTGCATCTGTCACAGAAACATGAGTAAACATGAATGTTCCTCATAGTTTTCCCATCTGGATGCCTATAGAAAAGGGAGATAACAGCAGTAGGTGAAACACCTGGATACAAGGTAGTTCTTTTTTTCTGCTTCACTCCTTGCTAAATTAATGTAGACATTTGACAAAGTCATTGGACCACATTTACTAAACGAGAAGTGAATATCCTTCTCTGCACAGGAGTGGAAAAAAATGAGCTTAACTTAAACCCATAATTTATTTTTTTTTAATTATGAAGTTCATTACCTCTTCTTTCCTCTTCAAAAGATAGTGGAATTTAGACAGAAATATTAAATCAGTGGGATGTTCTACTAAGATACACCTCACATTGAAAATGAGACGTAGTAAACTCAGTTCATCATCAGTTGTCTTATTTCCTGTAACAAAAAGTGCCCAGCTGCTTGCAGTTCATAAATAGCCTCTCTCTTTTTTTCTTAATTGTGAATCCAGAATTTGCGATTCCTGAGAGGAAGTTGTTGCTTAAGCAATAATCGAATCCAATAGAGCTTTTCTTTGCTTTTTCAGCATGCTCGACAAGTATTTTCCTTTTCACTCCATTGCATACACTGAGTTAATTTTTTTAGTTTCTTTATTTTTTGAAAAAGAAATCTTTTCATCACATTCTTTTTTTTCAGAGTTGCATCTTTCTGCCTGCAATGACATCTGTGCAGCAGTAACATTTGCTCTTCTCTTAGTCACCTCGGTCTGTGATTTCAAGCCTCCTTCCTGGTATTGAGGCCCAGTGCCAAAGACCAAAATTAGCTTATTTAAATCCAGCTATAAAAAGGTATTAGTTCTTGAATTTGTCTTTCTTGCTGATTTAATATGCATATACAGGCTTTTACTTGAAAGTGATATAGTGAGTGGCTTGTTTTCTGTGACTGTTCAGATTGTTTGAATTCATGTCATCCTTTAATGTAACATACTGTGTAGTTATTAAATATATGAAAGACTTTCAAGAGTAGTGTTGGTAACGATCTTAATAGGGTGTTGCCTAAGAAACTAAGGCTTATGCAATTATTTTTAAGTTATTGAATCTTAAATAAACAAATCTTCAAATAACTGTTAAATAGGCTAATGAGACTTAATCTGGCCTTCACCATGTTTATGCTATAAATAGATGTAAAGCCAGTCCTTGGCAGCAGGCCGCTTAACAAGCTTCTGTGTGGTTTTACGGCTAGAGCTGTGTATGTCTGGGAAACCCACCTGGTGAGTAAGCTCACTTTTTAAATGGAACTTTTTTTCAGTGGTGAAAGTAAATAAGAAGAGAAGTAAAATTTATAGTTATGGGAAAAGAGGGAGGAGGTTGAGTCCATCTAGTGATATTTTTTCTGCTTTTCTGAAACTTTCCAAGAATTAACAGCATGCCTGTGCTACCTCAGTAATTAGTTGAATTAGTTGATCATCAAGTATCCAAGGAGTATTCTGTTTTTCTAAGTGTACCACACTTAAAGCATCACAATTAATATAATCTATACCTTCCTCAGTGGTTGAAAAAGGCATAAGTAAAAATCTTATGTAAAAGAGCATAAAGGATCTCCTGCTCCAAAGTTGCTACTCAGGAAAAGTAAACATAAAATACCCTTCCCATGGTTAAATTATACATTAGGATGTGTCCCAATTTAGAGCACAAATAAGGTAATTGGAAACAATGGCCTCAAAATTTGCCAAACTAGAATGGTAAACCAGAGATCATCTGGACTGGTTTAGATTTATATAATTCAAAGTTTTAGATAAATGGTAAAGAGGGGTCAGATGGAAATTATTTTCCTTCTGAGAGGTAAAATAAAAAAATTTTTTCAGGAGAGCATGGTGCTTTTTCTCTCATTTAAATGATCTTGCAGGCATTTGAGAAATAATTAGGGCTTTAAAGAATGTATGTTTAGATTAATTTCTGAATCTGCCTAAAACGAGTACATATACATATATAGAAATGGCTGAAGTGGATCAAATTTTTCTATTATGCGTTAGCTGTAAAAACAAAACCTCAAGATATGTCTTTGAGATATTATGCTCTACTGCAGTTGTTTTATGCAAAGTACCATGTCTTGTTTCCGGCACAGTACAGTGACAAATGGAGGGAGGAATTTCTTGAGACACGATAACAGCTTCTTGATTAACAGTGCCAAGATTTCTGTTTAACGGCCAGTAGTATTGAAGCCTGTCAGTTAGACACTGTCTGTAAGATGATTTTGCTTTTGTACCTGATACTGGAGTTAAGTCATAGTAGCCACTTACATTGAAGTGTTGACCACTTACGACATCAGGCTTGTTTCTGATTTCCAACCCAGTCACAGAACTTTAGTTTTAGAACAAAATTACTGAAAGTAACAGCTGGGAAGCTAATGGTATGTCATGATGTTTGTGAGCTGAAAAAGTGTGGCAGAAAATAACAATTTGGGGCAAGTGTTGAGGTTTTTTTATCTGTATTCCTTTGCGCAAGGAGTGTTACTAATGCATGCATTCATTTCCTCTGAGCATTTGTTTGGGGTTTAAGGAGATGGCTATAACTTTAATGCCAGCCATGAGACAGAAAACTCGGTTATCCTATAACAACTGTTTTGTAATACATTTTTAGTATCAATACATAAACACAATTAATTCCATGAGCACAATCCTCCTTCCAGACCTGAAAAGTACTGATTTTGCAGATACAGAGTGAAATAAATAAATTAGTTTCACTAATAATTGGAGAATGTCTTATTTAGGCATTTTACTTAGAACTTTAATTTTCTTTTAGTGTAAGATAAGTGAGAAATGAAAAAGGTACAAATTTCTCAGGCTTGGCTCTACATTGATGTCACCATGCACAATATTCTGGAGTTGTATTTTATAGTATGTGCTCTGTATGCATTTTAACATAATTTATAGGGTATCTAATAGTGTCTCTTTGAAAACTGTCAAATATAAATTTGTCAGAAGGTTCATCCTAGGGCATTACTGAGAAAAAATGTTTGTTATTGGTTTATTGCATCTTCTTGGAAGCTATGTGTACTTAAAATTGAACTGTATTAGATATTTGGTAGGGTGTGAACTTTTCCAAGAAATGTAGGACTGTGTGGTATTTGCTTTATATGCTTCCCCAAACTGATGTATTTTACTATATTTGATATTTCATCTGTGTATGAAATACACATGTATGAGATATTCATGACAGGAACATCACTAGCAGAGGCAAATGAGTAATATAATTAATCGGTCTCTGTTGTTTTGGAAATGGTGTAACTTACTAATATGGGCAATATTTAAGTGAGTTTATCCTGCACACTTTATAGCACAGTGTTGGAACAGTAATTTTAGTGATTTTGTTTCTTTTGTTTAAGGTCCTCTAAACCCAAGGTTATGACCTGAGCACGGCTACTTATGAATGACCAGAACATATTCAAGTGAAAACAGAAATGAAATAGTTTCCGATTCAGCTATCAGTGAGCAGTGATTCTTTAATAAAAAATAGTGCTACTGTTTTTATTCCAAGCACAGTGGTGTAAGTTAGACACAATCATGACTTTTTTGACATCTTTAAGCCTGCATTTTTCTTCTTTATAACTTTACCTGTAATTGCTTTATTTATATTCATTATGGATCTGTTCAAATCCAAAGAATGATTTTACATAAAAGACAATGCAAGTCCACACCAAAAAGTTAATAATCATTAAACTGCTTCTGGAATTCCTGTACACTTCTCAAGTAACTTTTTTCTTGCATTCTGTAAAAATTGCTGTACTACTGCTGTATATTATAGTAAACTGATCTTCATACATCTTCTCTGACAGCTAAAATGCATCTGCTTTTCTACAAGCATGATTAGAATTGCTTTTTATAGTACTCCTGTGCACTGTGACCTATATGTTAATCTGTTTAAAAATAATCAACCAAAACTAACAAAAAACCTACAACAAAACAAACCCAAAACAAATGAAAACCCCACAACAAACTGAAATAAACAAATAAACCCCACAACAAAACAAAACCCCACAAAAACCCAAGAAGCACAGTTCACTCCCAACTACTACACATTTTCTGTTGAAGAGCCGCGTTCAGTATGTATGGAAGTTCTACAGTGGTTCAAGTGACGAAATAATATTAAGTGAATATGGTGACCACAAGGAATATATGCAGAACTTATTTAAAACTAAATACATAGAGCTATGTCTCAGATTAAACTGCTTTGGTCTGCAAGGGGCTTTATTTTCTTGTGGCTATTTTCTGTGTTAACTGTAGTCTGCATATCTATCTAAACTCCTCTTTTGTAACTGTGTGTAGCTTTTCTAGTATGTCCGTGTCGCTGACAGGTGGTTAAAACTGGACCAGAAGATGGAGTGCCTTGCTTTATGTCATTTGATGTAGTCATTCCTGTCTATGAAGTTTTGGGAGTTAATGAGAGCTCCTTAATGATGTTTGAGGGGAAATTATTGGTTGCCTAGAATTTTTACTAGTTGGAACAAGCGTTTTGGCTTAACACTTTGTGTGTGCTTTGGAAATTTAATACTGTTAGAATAACTGCTTGTTCGTGCTAAAATATTCTGACAAAATTGGAATGCAATCAGCAAAATTCATGTTGTTATGGTATTAGAGTTACATTGAACACTGCTGTCAGAACTCATTAGAGGAAATATTGTCTGAAAGCTGTTTGAAACCTGAGTGAATAGAACTTCATAACTTCTTCCTACAAGTGCTATTCTTTCATAGCTGTTACGGTCTGGTCTAAGCACGTAACATTAGCTAGAAGTATTTGCTTAATTTCTTTAATACTGATGACAGTAAGGCTGTCATTCAGACAAGCAGTAAGTATATAATTCAGATATACAGACGTTTAATAGATTTCACCATTTCTGGATTATGGTTTATTTACTCCTACAGTTAAAATACTTTGGGTAGACTGAGTTACCCATTGTTGAAAAAGAATTCTGTACTGTCTTTTCTAAATACATAGAAGGAAATTATAATGTATCTTAAGGTTGTTTGAAGATAACTTAGGGTTGCTATTTGCACTACAAAAAAAAATCTTTCAATGAGTTATGCCCTCTAGATGGTCCAACTCTATACATTATGGTTTAGGGCATATCATATAACGGTTTGGGTTGGAAGCGACCTTAAAGACCACTCCAGTTCCAACAGCCATGCCATGGGCAGGGACACCTCCCACCAGACCAGGCTGCTCAAGGCCCCATGCAGCCTGGCCTGGAATGCTTACATTGAGGGGGCATTCACAACTTCCTTGGGCAACCTGTGCCAGTGCCTCACCACCCTCATTGTGAAGAATTTCTTCCTAATGTCTAATCTAAATCGTCTCCCTTCCAATTTAAAGCCATTCCCCTCATGATAGCGCTACCCCCCAGCTTTCCTGTAGCCCCTTCAGGTACTGGAAGGCCACTATAAGATCTACCTGGAGCCTTCTCTTTTCCAGGCTGAACAAACCAAATTCTTTCAGCCTGTCCTCATGGCAGAGGTGCTCCTGCCCTCTGATAATCTTCATACCCCTCCTCTGGACCAGTTCCAACAGTTCTGTAGCCTTATTATATTGAGGATTCCAGAGCTGGTCACAGTACTCCAGGTGGGGGTCTCACGACAGCAGAGTAGAGGGGCAGAATCACCTCTCTTGACCTGCTGGCCACGCTTCTTTTGATGCAGCCTAGGATGTGGTTGACACATGTTGCTGTTGAGCTTCTCTTCAGTCAACATCCCCAAGTCCTTCTCAGCAGGGCTACTCTCAATCACATCGTCCCCCATCCTGTTTTGAAATCACAGATTGCTCTGACCCAGGTGTAGGAGCTTGCGCTTGGCCTTGTTGAACCTTGTGAGGTTCGCTCAGGTCCGCTTATCCAGCTCCCTCTGCATGGCATCCCGTCTTTCTGGTGTGAAAATTATCTCATTCATGTACCTGTGATCCTAAAAAACAGCCAGTAAAAAGTGTTGAAATGTTTAAATTCCATAGTTAACTCCCTCCATGTCTTAGTTTTTGATTGATCCCACTACTTCTCTCCAAAATAAACTTCTACAGGCTGAAGTTTAACTACTGCTTGGAGTTACAAATGTAGTGTTCCAGACTGTATAGCAGATTATCTGGAGCAAGTATAGTATGGGCAAGTATTTTAAATAGTTTTCCCAAATGATCTAAAGTGCAAGTTGGTGTGATTACAGGGGGAGGGGTTGGAGAGCCAGCCAGAATTAATTTAAGAGAAAGGGCATAAAATAGCAAAGATTAACTACATGTACAAAAGTTAGAGTGCAGAAAACTAGATAAGATCTTTTGAGGTCTAATAACAGTGGAGATGTGAAAGAGTGTAACTGTATTTCTACTCATAGATTACATGGTGTGTTTCTTGATAGAGTATCTTTAGAAGATTGCTGCAAAAGTACTTATGTTAAAGTTAATTTAGTGTTCCCATTGTGAATTCTGTGGAAAAAAGGGTAAATCAAGAGATGAACTAAGCAATGTAAATACATTTGCGATAGAGCATACTGAACTCTCCAGTCACTTATATTAATTCTTCAAAGGAAAGCAATTAATTTTTTATTATTTGTTAAAAATCTGCTTGTCTGAGATTTTTTCAGGGGTTTTTTGTTGTTCTTTTTTTCCCCTCAAATGTCTGCTTTGCAATAGTATGACTTAGTGTTTCCAAGTCATGTCAAGATATATCATAATTTAACTCTTAATGGTTTTGGAGAGAAGAGGATGGCTCTTAACATGAGGCTTTATCAGAACCATGTAAACCATACTACTTCTCTGGACTCTGTCAAAACATTTTTAAACACTTAGGAATTTACCGTTCTAATACATGAAAATTACATTTTCCCCAGGAACAGATGTACAAGAAAGATAAAGCACTGTAAATCCCTTTCTGCTTGTAGTATTGTTTTAAAGTACATAATGTATATTCCCATGTTTCTAATGCGAGGTTTAGATTTCTTTGTAATAGAAAACAATCTTAAATCAGTGGACCTGCAATACGGATGTTTCTCCATCAGTGTTTTATTTCAGGTCATGGGTGCTTTTTAAATTAAGTCTCTCGATCATCCAGCCTTAATGTGCTTCGCTGTGTTTCACATGGTAGAGTCATTTCAGAACATGCAAAGTGAATTCTTTTTGACTTAAACTAAACTGAATAATGTGCTCTGAAGGTGAACATAATGGGCATTTAGTCTGTGAAACCAGACTAGAGCTACTTCAGAGCAAAACATCTGAAAACATTTTCGGTGTTAGTGTTTGTATTCTCAGTGCTCTTTCACTCTATGAATCTATTCCTATTGCATTGCACCTCTTGCTAATGTAGACTTGTGCTCTGGTACGTAATTAGAGATGTTTTTTTTGATAGGAGATGTGTTCCAGAGCATTCATCTTCAGCCGTCTTAGTGTATTTGGCAAGTGCTTTTATCTCTTAGGTTAACTTTGATACCACATATATATGAAAAGAAAGTTTTGATAACGATTTACTGAAATATTTTAGAGTGTGTGATTGCAGTGGTAATAAATTATGAGGGATGTCAGGTTGGTTAGTTGTTGTATTACTTTAGTTATAGACTGCTACCATATAAAAGAAGGGAACTGTTGCTGTGCTGAAGGAGGTGGGAAAGGGCAGGGATAACCAACGTCTTCCAGTATTACCTTCATCGTATAGATTTGACTTGGTTAGCTTGGACTGCTTTAATCCTCGTCACTTTTGAGTCGTATCTCAAATCAGAAGAACAAATGGGAAAGTTTTGTTATTAATGCTTTATTTGTACAGAGTCTGCCTTTCACTTAAAGATAAACTTGTGCACTGTCCTGCATTACCAGAGTGTGGTGTCTTATAAGTGAAACTGTTGTGTGTGGAGTGTATTTGCTTTGTGGGGGCTTGCTTAGCAAGTACATCTGTGTTCCAGGTCCTCTGTGTGGGAGCCAGGAGGTTGAAGACCTGTGCTACTCAGTGGGTTAGCTGTGTCTAACCTCTGAAATGTAGTGTGAGAAAAGTGAGGTACGAAACTGACAGCTTTTAAGCCAAAATAAACTAGGGTAGCCAACTGATGTGCTGAAGGCCAGATATGACTGTTTATTTGGCCCTGGGGAAACACTGACAAAAGACAGTCCATTCTAGAGTCAGAGGTACTGCTGGTGGGTTATGGGTGGATCTAGTGGTAGTTATTGGCACAGCTGCAGTGTCTTCTACTTTTGGTTTATCAGTCACAATCTGGGACGGGTTTATCATACCCTACTGGGGATGAAAGTGACACCTGAGAATGTAGAAATTTGTTACCTCTTACATGAATACCCTTGAACTACTTTACTCTGCTTTTATAGTTTTAAGGAAGAAATTTCAAACTGAATTTCCTTTTCCTGAGGTTTTGGACTTTACATAGCTTGGTGAACACTCCTGTGCTAGCCAGGCTAGACATTGAAAAGAGAGTACAGAATTTTTTTCTGTTTACCTTGAAGTTTTATCTTGGGAGACAAAAATATGGTAACTTTTACCTGGGGACATATCATCCGCAAAAATTGTCAGGGATGGTAGCTTATCCTGATTTCTCCAGGGAAACTGTTTTGCATTCTTTGTGTGTGCTTGTGACCAAACTGTGTGAGGATGAGAAATGGGTTTTGACAAACAGCTTTTAATTTGTGGCATTCCAGGTGTTGGCTGTGTTGTGCGTCAAGACTTGCACAGACCTGGTCATGAGTGACATCAACACAAATGTGAAGAGAAGATTTAATGTGTAGATGGGTTGTCCTGTAATAGCAGAACAAAACACGATAGTTTAACGTACAGTGCATTGTATAGTATAAGCATTGTAGTGTTATTGCTCTTTTTGTCAGTTTGCATTCGTTTTTTGAGAAGGTAATGTGATGGATTATGTAAATGATGTAATCTGAAGAATGCTACAGGAGTAGTCAGAATGGATTCACCAAGGAGAAGTCATGCTTGACCAACTTGAGAAACTTCCAAGATTAAATGACTGGTCTAGTTGATGAAGGAAAGCATTGCATATTATCTCTCTAGATTTCAGGAAGGTCTCTGACGCTGTCTCCCATAAGACCCTCATAGATAAACTGAAGGAGTATGGGCTGGATGAGCAAACAGTGAGGACTGAAAACAGGCTAAACAGCTGGGCCTAGAGGGTGCTTGTCAGTGACACAAAGTCTAGTTGAAGGACAGTAACTATCAATGTACCCCAGAGGTCAATACGGGGTCCAATGGGTTGACAGGAGCCTCATGAAGTTCACCAAGGGAAAGTGTGCAAAGCCCTGCAGGTGGGGAGAAAGAACTCCTTGCATGTATGTATGTGCTGCAGGCCACCCAGATGGAAAGTATCTTTGAAAAGTCCCTGTGGGGGTCCTGGTGGAGACCATGTTCAACGTGAACCAGCAATGTGGCCTTGCCACCAAAAAAGGCTAACCGTATCCTGCACTGCCTTAGGAAGAGTGTTACCAGCAGATGGAAGAAGGTGATCCTTCCATTCTGTTTAGTACTGGTGAGGCCACACGCAGATTACTGTGTTCCATTCTGGCCTTCCCAGAGAGAGACCTGGTTATACTGGAAAAAGGCCAGCAAAGGGCCATATCCAAAATGATTAAATAACTGGAGCATCTGTCCTATGAGGAAAGGCTGAGAGAGCTGAAATGGTTCTTCCTGGCTCAAGGTGGATCTGTTGAATGAGTGCAAATAGCTGAAGTGAAGATGTGAAGAAGACGGAGCCAGTCCCTTTTCAGTGGTGTCCAGTGACAGGACCAGAGACAGCAGGCACAAACTGAAAAACAGCAAGCTCTATCTGAACACCAGGATACATTTTTTTCACTGTGAGGGTTATGGAGCACTGACGCAAGTGGCCCAAGGAACCTGTGGAGTCTCCATCCTTGGAGATACTTATAAGCAACCTAGACCATAAGCTAGACATGTTCCTGGACAACTCTCTCTAGGTGGCCCTGCTTCACCTCCAAAGGTCCCTTCCAACCGCATTTTACAGTTTAAAAGCAAATGTGGAAACAAATGTAAGTGGTTTGAAATTTGTGGCAAACACTGTTTTAAATATTAGTTGTTTCTGTATTAAAATTAGATTTTTACAGAGATCATTTAGGAAGCTTATGTAAGTGGTGTATATTGGAAGATTTACCAAGTACTGCTCCCTTAAAATTATTTTCCTTTTGTCTCATTTGGTATGTAACTTGCAAGATTATTTCAAGTAGGTGTTATGCCTAAAATAACCTCTGAACCTGCATAATTACAGAAGTGCAGTGTGGGTGATCTAATTGAGAATGAAACACATGTTTTGGAGAGCTGTTTTTATGATCATCTGATTGCATACCAAAGCATATTGAGTCCGTGACTATTTTGGTAGCTGTTTGTAGGAACAGCAAATAGGTTTTGCTTCAGGATTTTATATTGTGTGATTCTCAACTATTTTAAAAATAATTTTGAATGATAGGTTAATTCTTTGCACATGAACTCTATGCAAAAGTGACTTTTGTCAGAAAAGAGGTCATGGAATGTCAGTGTCTTGCTTTCATATGAGCAAGATCTTTGCTTTGCTTTTATAATTAAGCTTCTGACTGGAATAATCTTAATGATAGCTATGGCTGTAATTTTAATTTATCTTAGAAGAGCATCAGTATAAAAGAGAAGTCAAACCCATTTTGTAAATAGGATTCTTCGAGTCTTTTGAGACCTTTGGTTCTGCTAACAATCTTTTGTCCTTTAGCATTCACAAATGCTCCAGTTACACTTTTGGTTTTCTTGTTTCAAACTGATTGCAGTTAACATCTGTTTCTGAAAGAGGTGATCCTCCCAGTGACTAGAAGGGAACTGAAAACCACCTTATCTAAGCACAGTTCTTTGTGATGGGATGTTTTTCACTAGGTAGGTTTCTGACCTGTCTCACTGCTGTGGCCACACAACTGCCCATGCCAATACAAAGAACCGGGCAGAAGTCCATGCCTGAAAGGACAGGATTTCCTCGTTTGATGACTACCTGTATAATGGTTCATCTTAAAGCAATCATCAGGGTGTACTCCAGGTGGCAACTGGAGTCACTTTTGCTGTCTCCTCAACTTTTCTGCGCTTGAAAAATGTCCACAAGTGCTGTAAAGCACAGGAAAGAATTGTTTAAAATCTGGCCAAAATAACCTGCTTGTGTGTGAGGTGCATAATTGTCTAGCATGGAAAGCTGTCTGCTTGTGCTGCATATTCATGCTAAGTAATACGGGTTTTTTTAATTGGTGCTATTTGATTTTTTACTCAGTGTGGTATCTAAATTACATTTAATTTACAATATGGCAGATATTAAAACATTTATACATTTTTTAGTAAGTCTGTATTCTAGTTCTGATGTGGTGCATTGAGAGCAGGAAATATACTTTCAAATAAAATGAAAGCGCTTTATGATCTGTGCTTCAGGTACATAGAAGCAGTCTGAAATCTAACATATACAAACTTGTTAAATAATACAACATAGAATGTACTTGTTAGTCTTAGAATGTACTTGTTAGTCTTGGTAAATATCATACTGCCAAGTCATGCATAAGCATTGCATTTCCAGCTTTGCTAATTGCATATCAAGGAATAACCTTTGTGTTGTATTTTCTGGATAGCTAATTGGCTAAATATGCTTTGGCTATAAATTATTTTATTAATATTTAAGTTATATTTGCTAAAATTCTGAACATGGCTTGAAAAAGCCATTTGTCAGTGGCAGAAAAGAAAGAAATTGTAGAGGCAAAGTAGTGATAAATCCTGCAGATACATTCAGAACCTGAAACTTGTATTTCAAAAACTCTTTAAAAAATTACTTTATGTGCGAAAATAAATTTCTTCTAGGTAATCTAGTTTCAATTCTTGTGTCTTAAAGAACCAGAAGCAACACAGAACTGATTGATGTCCTCCAGAGAGGAACTGGAGGTGTTCATCTTGGATGAACTTCTTGATGGCTGTTTGAACTCTGAAGATTTGCAACTTAATTGTTTTGGGGTGGTTTTTGTTAATACTTGTTGCTTGGCAGAGCTATGCCTGCAAATGTAGCAGAGACAGCAGCTGAAGAACAGTTATGGGCTAAAGAGTTTGACTTCCACAGCCAGCTTGAATATTTCAACTTATTCCTGCCTTAAGGAAACGTCCTTGTCCTATTGTAGTAAGTATTTATCAGAGTAGGGTGAAGGGCCATCAAATCTACTGTATAGGCAGAGGTTCACTATGCCTAGCATTTTATTATCAATACCTAATTCTATGTTTAGCAGAACGGTTATAGAATGGGATTTGAGGCCCCTGGCAGATATTAGCAAACTGCTGTCTTTGCAGTCTGTCCAATGCATAAGCTGCTGTCAGGTTGCTCTCGGGAAGGAATGTTGCTGGAAAGGCAGCCAGTTTTGAAAACCTACTGTTCAGGTACACTGCAAATGTTTTTGCACCTTGTATTGAATTGTAAAGACTCATTTTGTCATTCAGTCACAGTTGTAGTGTTCAACCACTTTAGTGTGGGCTACAATGATCTTAAGGTGCAAAGAAGGATACTTTGCGTCAGGCAAGAAGTCAGCTTAAAATTGAAAATAATGCATTTCCAGGAACTGTAGTTGATAAGTTGTGACTAATTTTTTCTAATTTTCACTTTAAGTGTTTAGCTTTTATGGAGAACTTGTTTATTATGTTACAAATATGTAGAATATAGTGGGGAGATCATATACTCAAACTGTAGCTCTTGCTAATAGCAAGTGCCCTCATTAATAAGGCAATATTACTTGATTACTAAAGGAGCTTTTTCTAAAGATTTCTAGAGAATATGGTAGTGTTGAGTGCTTCAAGATTCAATAGAAGAACTGTCATGGTTCTGTCAAACTTCACGACCATGTGGAGGAAGAGAATTTTAAGAACTCGCTGTGAAGCTTTCCTTATATGAGGGAGGTCTAAGTGGATTCTAATGTGATGCTGTATAGGCAGCTCTATTAGTTTTCATAGTTTTCAACATCACTTTTGCAAATAGTGGAAGAGAATACTGAGAAAAGGAGCATCATCCACTTGTATTTTCTCATTATTGGTAAACTTGTGATATCTATATTTCTTTCCCAGTGTACAGGAACTAGCTTTTTCTCTGTTGGTATCCCAGGACTGCTTAAATTTCAAAGAGAAAACTGCATTAACTTCTGTTTTCTTGCCCTAAACTGGTCTTATTTGCTCTCAGTAGAACAATTGGAAACTTAATTTAGTCAGATTATGATGTGACTTTTTAAATGTTTAGGGGTTTTCAGAGAATTCTTTTAAAAAATATGGTAATTCTTCTATATAGTATTGTAGATGGCAAACTTTTATAGCTCTACGTTCACTCATGCCTCCTGAAGAACTGAGAGGTGAAGAATTAGTGTCCCCTCTGACTTTCTTCTGTAATTGATATCAAGAGTTTACCTGGGGAGAGGGAACATGAATACCAGATATTATTGCATACCTGTGGTGCAGTGTACTCTTGTGAATATATATGTGTATTGGCATAGAAACATAACTGATTTTCAAAGCCCTTGGCATGCCTTTTCTGTAGGACCTTCAGAAATGAGACTTCCGTGGCACTCAGGTGATTTCATATATTTTTTTTTTGGATCTTGACTATAGATGTAAATAATTATCAACTGTTGAAAAAATGTCTATATTTTAAATGTGTTCTGTTGTTTCATTTCTGCTTCTGTAGAGGACTTTTTTTTAAACTTAAATTCAGTGCCTGGTGTTCATAGATAAAGATCTTCTGCACGACATAAAAATATTGATTAAAATATTTGTGTAGGATTGTCTTTCGTGAGATTGTGATCTGAAGCTACACATTTTTCAATAAATCATAAAGATGGTTAGGGGGACAGAGGAGAAAGGACATAGCTGTGCATTCTAACCAAAAATCCAAGTCTTCACTTAAAATACAATAAAGTAAATCTTTGTTTTAAGTTATGATTATAGACTTTGCAGAACTCAAATGAGCTCTTTAGCTTAGAATTTGTAGAAGTGCAGTTTTCCATGTGCTGAAGACAGTTGTTCTTTAGAATTACACAGCAGTAATTGCCGGGAGGAATGGTAAATTTCAGTAATGATCTGAGTTTACAGTTTTATTGGGATTTAATTTTTTTTAACTTTCCTGAAGAAACAAGAAATTTTTATCCTTGTTTTTCTATTTATACTAATGCACAGATTTTAGCTAACAGGTGGAAAGAGTAAAGAACATAGAACAGCAGATAAAAGAGGTTTTAGCAGTTGACAAGCTGACAAGAGGTATCAAAGTCAATTCTGCTGATTTTTATTTTTGCTGTTCTGTGAAGCTCAATCTTGAGGTGCTTCATAGACCTGAGCACTTTTCTGTTGTGCTCCAACTAAGATCTGTGACCAAATAATTTTGTGCAGCTATAACTTTTACAGGATGAATTGAATTGTTTTCTAATCAGGAACTGGATTGTTCATAAATGTTTTTGAACACTATCAAATTTAATATGAAGTCTTAAATTATTGGGATTTACTTCAGTGTTAACCCATTACAGGGGATGTTTTGTGCTGGTGTGCTACAATAATTAAAACGTGTAACTTCAGGGTAGTGAATATTTATGCCTCAGACATCTGTATTTTATGCAAAAGTGAATGGAACTCAAAATTTAAAACTTTAAATGATGCTTTTTATTTGTCAGAATGAAATGACTTTATCTGATAAATTTCTGTTCTGACCATGAGCTAGCTTGCATACTTGGGCTTTGCAGAAGAATGGTAGAATTAAATATACAAGAATGATCTGAGCTATTTAATGATGGCTCAGTAATACAGGTTCAGATGTACTTAATTTTCACAGAAGGAAACTAGATTTCAAACGTGCTTGCAAAGATTTGATTTGAACATATATTGGAATTGCTTTGACATACTACGTTTTAACTCTGTGTGGGTGTACATACCCATGTGGGTGGAGAGATTTGTGTGCATGTGTATTTGCAACATGTGTATCTATAATGTTCTGAACCTCTGACTGAACTGAAACTCTATGGAAAGGCTAGATCCAGTTTGGATATCTCCTTGAAATTACTGTTACTTTGAGTGAGTTTTTAATATTATAGCAGTTTTGCCAGGGACTTCGGTATAGGAATCTCTCATGGCATACAGGAATCACTGTTCTGTATTGCCATACATTCATTTTAATTTGGAACTTAATTTAGTATTATCCATCAATAAAATTTCTGCAAGGGTATTGCTGAGCTTGTCATGAAGTCATGATTAGTTATAAGAGTATCTGGAGATGCCACAGACATTAAAGTAAGCTGGAAACTGAAATATATAATGGAGTTACAAGCAAAATTGACATTGACAGTTATCTGAACAAGCAGATTTTGTATGTAAATGGGTAAATACAAAACAGACTGTTTAAAATTCCCTTCTCTTTCTGGTATTGCAAGGTGTCAGAGCTACTTTCTGACATGTGTTTTTCCTGTTGTTGCTTTTTTATGCCATCATTCTTTGATTTTTATGGCTTGCCAGGTGTGCTAGTAAGCTACAAAAAGTATCTCTCTTGCTCTCGTTTCTGTTCTAAAGTCTAGGGCTATGTGATAACCACTTTTTGCCTTGCTCCCTCCTTTGGGACTCTGAATTGCACCATCTTCCTGCAGCAAAGGCTGCCTCCAGTCTTTGAGTTCTTCCTTGTTTTTTTGTGTGAGGTTTCAACAGGCCATCTTCTCTCGTTTATTCCTCTGTCACATGTGTCAGCAAATTACAGGGACTTCAGAAACCTCCTGGATTGCATGCACCCTGCTGCTCTGTTCCTCCAGCTGATATCAGGGTGTTGAAAGTCCCTCATGAGGACAAGGGCCTGCAAATATGAGGTTTCTTCTAGTGGTATGAAAAAGGCCTTACCTACCATGGAAAGAGCAGTGCTCTGTTCTCTGCAATCTTTAGTCTTTTTCTCTCTCTATAAACTTCTGGTTGGAGAATCATAATGAAGAAAAAATAGTATGATGATTTGATTTCTTCCCGTTTCCCTCTCGCTCATCCTCAACTGCTAGCGTTTTTCTCTAAATGTTGCCTTTCTTAGCAGTTCACTCTGGTTCTGTTTTGTATAGACCTAAAAATACGGTTATACTTAATTTACAATGACATTTTTAGTATAAAGCAGGAGGGTGCTGTGGTAGGGTTCTGTAGCACGCGTTCATCTGTTTAGTCCTAAACCAATGGCAGTTTTAAGTCCTAGTTCTGTTCAAATTTGTGAGTTCACTATTTGAGTACTTGAGATTCTTTATAGCTTTGAGAATGTGCCATCATTCAAACCATGGTACTAGCTAAATTCTCTGGTTTTGTCTTTCTTTTTAAAAGACAGGGAAGTTGCTGTGGATATCTGCTTACTCCTTTGTGTATATATAGCATAGAACAACGATGGAAGGTGGATTTCTACTGCTGGGTTCCTTCCTGGTGTCAGCAGCAGCAGCTGCCACCAGTTACCTGTGGCAACCAAGCAAGTTAAGCTTGGGAGTGCCTCAGACAGGCAGCAGCGTTTCTTACTGAACAGTCTCCTAATTTTTTAGGACTTCCACCAAGGTCACTGAATTTTTTTTCTTCTATTGTTTGTTTTCTTGCTTGATTGTTTTGGGTTTTTTTAAGGACACAAGTGCACAGATAGTTTGGTGAACAGCCCTGTTTAGTTTTAAGGGGTTTTCTTGTAGCTGCATTAGCCTTTTTCAAGACGTGGTTAATTTTTGAAGTTAGAGTGATGAGGTTTCTAAACAAACTACTAAAGTAACTTGTTTAAAGTTTAGAAAAAGGCTGGACTAGTACAAATGGTATAGACCGCTTTTTTCATAAAGATATCTAGGCTGTTGAATACAATCTGTGCTTTAAAAAGAATAAAGAAAAATTAAAACAAAGCAACACACTCTGGCTTTCAACAGTAGTTTATGTGCATTTGCTATGTAAAAATATAAGGAACTGCCGTGTAGAATCCTAACAGATTCAGATGCAAGAGAGAAACCAAACTTTCTTTTGTTTTCTGTGACTTTTTTTTTTCCATTCCATTGTTGAAAACTTCAGATTTCTAGATGTCAGAATTCATTCATTTCTCCCCTGGAGAGACAATTCAACAACATTAGGTGAATATCGTAACCAGGATTTTCTTTCTCGGTATTTTGCTGACTGTTCTTAATAGATCCCATAATCCTTCCATAACTTAATGTTATGAATCACCCTAAAGGTTGATGATTTGGGTCATAAATTTGATCTCTGAAGTCTTCCAACATCTTTAAAAGAAAACCTTCAGTATTTGTTTTCCTTCACTTCATACATGATCTTGATGACAGCTTGTGAAATTTAATACTACTATGCATGCTTTTGAGAAGCACAGGACAGACTTTCTTTTCAGGATACATGAAAGTGTTTGGCAATTCAGAGGCCAAACTTCTGTAAGAAATACAGGAAGCTGTATGTCTGGATCAAGATTCTTTGGATAATTTAGCTTTACCTATCAGTGCCATACCAGAGAACTTTCTCACTTAGAAACTTGATCTCTCTCAGTAATTTATGTTTATTGGTTCCAAAGGGTCTTTGTGGATTGGCATGCACACAGAAATATCCTTGAGGCTGTGATTTTAAGTTACAGCTAAACTGAACTGAGATTTAAAAAAAAAATCCAAACAAACAGAATGTGGACTGATTACCAGACTAAATTCTGTTTAGAATCAGGTATTAGTTTTGTGGGAGACGCCGGATTCCAGTATATGAGTGTGTTTTAAAAACATTGTTTTGTTTGACCTTTGCCATCTTTCAAGTTTGAGGCTTATCTATTGTGTAGTGGTAGTAAATTAAGTGGGAGTTCTCTCACTTCCCTTTTGTAGCTTGTAATGCTGGTTTCTTTAAGATAAGCAATGATTACAGTATGGTAAATGTGAATTGATCCGTATTATGGATTAAAGAAGAAATTAAATCAGTGCATTCAAAGGGGAAATATTGACAAAAGTGAAGATTTATCATTGGTCCCTTTTGGATAAGTTGTCTGTTGGTATTTTAAAAGGAAAACCATTAAGTTGAATTGTAGTGGTTGAACTATGCTTTATTCGTGCAATATTTGAAGACAGTTGCTGCCAAGGTGGATTTGGACATCATCTAGAAAGGAAAAATATCCAAAGATTTTAGTAGTGGAAATTATGAACTTCTAAATACAGGATCCACCACTGAAAATGGAAAAACTACTAACAAACTTTTGAGTACACTAAGGCTGGTTGGTTGGAAACAACAGAGGAGAAGAATGCATCAATATTAGGTGACTGTTCGATGTGCATGTTGAGAAGACAAGTTCAGGATTGTACCATGCACAGTATTTCCAACAGAGAAGAAAACAGTGCTAACATTGTGCAAATTTTTGCGAAGACCTCAACTAGAGGGCTACAGGTTCTGGTTGCTTCTGTGAAGACAAAAATAAAATTGGAACAGATGCAGGGAAGAGAATTCTGAAATGCAGAAGCCCATCATTTAAAAAAGATGCCTTTTGTTAGGCTTGGCAATATCTGTGAGAAGTGGAAATAGTATATAAGCTTAGTTTAGCAGGACTAATAGATGTAAAGTGGCCATTTTAAAATAAAACCACAATGCAGGAGGAATAGATGGTGTACGAAGCAGTTAATGCATGTAAGTTCACCTGAGGGTGTAATCCTGTGAAGGAATTTTTGGCAACAGTGGTGGTTGACATGTTCCCATTCCAATTTCTCATCTTGCTCTGGAAAGCACTTGTAGGACAAACTACAGGCAGTGGAGCCAACTGTATGTGGCTTTACCTAAGACTTTTTCGGATGCATTCCTTTACTTCATTGCATTTTTGCACATGCACTATGTTAGTGCAGGGTCCTACAGGTGACTGTGGGACTGTATGAAGAAGCACAGTGGTCTGAGACTAGATTCACTTTTAGCAGCAGCACTGCTTAAGCAGTCCCTGTGTCCTAGCAATTTGTTCCTGGTTTTGTGTTGACACAGCTTTTTGGTAGCCATGCTTTAAGCCAAATAAAGCCAACTGCCCTGCAGGAAAAATAACACAGTAAAAAAAGAAATGGTTTGCGTGGGGTATTTTGGGTTGTTCGGGGTTTTTTCTTTGATTTGGGTTGGCATAACTGTGTCAGAGCTGCTTTAGGACAACACAATAGCTGGAAGGGTTACTGGTTTGGTCAGTACTGCTGCTGAAGAAATGTGGGGAAGGCACAGCCTGAGATGGAACAGGACTGTGATAGTACATGAATGGAATAAAAAGGTTCTCTGTATAGGGAAAGAGGAAAAGTGATCATCATTGTCTCTAAGCTGATGAGACTGAAGGTACTCTACAACCTTTTCTATTCTTTTGGAAGCAAAGCTATTATTTTTAATATATTCTCTTTTGTTCCTGTGATTGAAGTGCTTTTTAACACGTTTGTTCATTCTTGCTGCTTTTCTTACTGCTGAATGATTTTATACCTCATGTAGTTTTATGAGGTTTTTTTTCCAAATGTCCTTCACTTCTTCCTAGTTTTGTGCACCAGGTGTTTTTTCACAAAGAAGAGAAAGGGGCGAAGGACTTGGTCGAGTATTAAGGGAGTCTGTTAGGAGAACAGCATCAGATTTTCGGAACTATTTTGAACTGATGCTCTTGATTCAGCTGCTGTTTTACTGTGAAGTGTTACAGAATGTTAGAGTGTAAAAATAAAATTTTGGGAATTGCGAATCCATGCTTTTATTTCCAGTGGAAATTTATCAGTGAACAAAACTCTCCTTATTCCCATCCTCTTCTCTTCAAGAAGTAGGCTTTGTGCTTTGATTGCTAGTCTTCACCTGCCCTAAATCACTTATTGTGCGAGATGTAGATTTTCATCCACCTTAAGGTGAACCAGAGTAAGAGGAGAGTGGTATTTGTTGTCAGTTTCTTGAGTTTTTTATTGATGAGGGGACAGGATGTTTCATCTCAGCTTAACAAACCAGTTTTCATGCTTCTTTCTTAATAACAGTTAAAGAAAAGCACCATTTTTCTGAGACCTTTATTATTATTTGTATCTCAGTTAACAGAATGTCTCATAATCTACCTATGTATGCTTAGTATATACAAGCCTTAGAAATAATTTTTTGTTGCTTCTTTCATCCATCTGGAAACAGAGCAAGTAATCAGTCACTTTCTTAAAGACTGGGGCTGCTAGCATAGCATTTTAGAGCTATGTATGAACTTAGGAAAGTGGAAACTGTCCAATGTCTAATCTTGTAGTAAAAGCAAATTTTTAGTGCATCACTGGAAACAGATTATCAAGGAAATAATGAACTAAAAATTGAATCCATAGAACCAAGAGGCTGAACTTTTCAAGAAGTCTATTTCAGGAGTTATTTGAATTTGGGGTCTTGATGCTTCTCTTGCAAATGACCTTTAATGCGTTGAAAAATAGTATGTAAGGTAAGGTCTGAGGTCAGTCTCTTCAAAGAGCTGTTCTATGTCAATAGATGTTGATTGTGTCATCACACTTTGGTATCATTGAAATTGTGTACTGTAATCTTGCTATAAAATAACCCTTCAATCTTCTGTATATATCATGTGGCCCTTTGTGGAAGCATGCCCCTTGAAAAGCCACCCAGCAGGTAATGTCTGATCTTGTTCCAAAAAGCTTATAGGTCTGAACAAAGTACACCTACTATTACTATTCCTGCTGTGGCTATAGCTTTCATACAAACTTGTTTAAGACCCTGAAACCTCTTACTATACTGGTTATTGAAAGCAGAATTTCCATGTCTGTGTACTGGGCTGAGCAAATGGTTGTTTTCAGAGAGTGAGGTAGTTCCTTCTGTTGTCTTTAAGAAAAAAAATAGTAACATCGTAGTATAATTTGTGATAGCAACAAGTAGATGTTCTGCCAAATCTGATAAGCCTGTCCCTCCGTTCAGCTTAAGTTCTTCTATGAGTGTATGAATAAAATGAGAGAATTCACAGGATAAGGACAGTGTTAACTGGTAATTATGCAGTTCTGAATAAAGAGGCCTGTAGTATATGTGAACATAAAAATAGTTTGAGTAGCTTATATGTGACTAGTGTTGTTCACAACTGGTGCTGAAATTCTGATTTCATGGTGACAGAATAGAGAAGCTAATGAGCATCTTATCTCAATGTTCCTTCTGCTCCCATCCCCTCAATATCCCAGCCAGTCAATGTAAAATAAGAGCTGTTTACAAACTATAGATGCTTTAAAGATACTGTTACGTATCAGCATCTGTTTATACTGTGTGTATGCCTAAGAGATATGGTAGATAGATAGCCTATATATTAAAATGTAGAAAGACTGATTAATTCTTAGGGTTTTTGCTTGATAAGAAAATCAGACCACAAACTTAGCATTTCTGTTGATAGAGGTTACAGATCAGTTAAGGATACCTTATCTCCCTGGTAGATTGGAGACAGGAAGGACAGGATGACAGGAGTGGTTTGCTTTTATGGTGACAAAAACATGTAAACAAGCTTCTGAATTATGCTAGAAATTTGTAAAATCAAAAGTGAATGTTTTTTCAGTATGTTGTGTAAATTCTAAGGTTTTCTTGGGGAGCATTTCCCTTTCAGAAGCACTGGAGTGGCTATTCCTTCTGTAGTTTCCTGTGGAACGTTTAGCTCTGCCAGTGTTTTAGCACTGAACTTAATTGTGTGGTGGTCTTTTCAATTTTACTTTTCATTTCTGCCCTTTCTGTATCAGATGAGGCTTTGAGGAGGGCTGGAAAAGTGGGTTCTAATATCACTGCAATGAGGGGAACACTGCGGGAAGTGCAGTAGATTGGAAGGGGGCCCATGACTGGGTTTCTGGTCCATACTAGTAACCGCTGCTTCTGACTGCAGCTGCTTCTGACTGTAGAAAGACAGAGTGATAAGGTCATTCTTGGTGTCTAAATAGCTCTTACTGTGTACTGCTTTGCTATGACTGTGCTTTTTCCCCACCTATGCATGTTTCCTCACCCTCACTCCATACCAGGTATTTCTATGTTGAATGATCAAAGTTAAAATTACTCCACTTGTATTTTCCCTGACACTTTTGTTCCTATGTATAAAAGCTTGCTTAAATCTTTAAAATAGGCAGTAGTTGAATATATTTAAGCTCTAACAATGATTTCCTATAAATCATGTTATATTACTTAGCTAATATTTTAAAAATTCTTTGCATGCTATTATTTTAAAATGTCTACCATTTCCAAGTCTTTTCTTGACTTTAGTTTCACTGCTTTTAAATTACCTGTTTCAAACCCTACTACTTTACTTAGTAGCTTTTCTCCAGTTATTTATTTACAAAATTATTAGAAAAGAAAATCCATGTTGTACTCAAATACTATGCAAGCACTATGATTGAGTACTTTCAAAGGTGTTTAAGTATCATGTCTCACAAAAATAGTCATGACAGTGAAGGAGGGCTTTTGAGTTGTAGGATTTGTGGGTTTTTTACTTTTTCCCTACCTTAGGACCACAGCTTTGGTACTCTGTATATTCTTTTTTTTTGTTGAATTAGTGTTAGGAAGCATGTATTCATAGTGGACTGAAATCTAGTGAACTGCTGTCTTTTGCTGATTTCTTTGTGTTTTATCCTAAAGCTGAGTTAAAACAGATTTGGTTTTGAAAACTTGAACTGCTGAAGCATACCTGTGTTAGAAGTGTTGCTGCTTGGAAACTCAGTTTTGTGACTTGTACTGGGATACATAATTTTCTAAAATACATGATCTTCAACCCAAATGTCTTTCTATGCCACAGTCATAATAATGCAATATTTTAATTTTTCCTTTGAGAATAAAACAAAAAGTCTCCTCAACATTGCCAATGATTTTTTAAATGTGGATGCCCTCTAATCCAGTATGCTAATTCAGAGAGGTTCAATCTCTTTAAGTTTCAGTTCCGTGTGCAAATGAGCTTGATAGAGTGACTAGCTGCAGGTTTAATAATGTTAGAAATATTTGATTTTCAAAATAGATTAACTTCAGTTAAATGGAAAATTAAAGAAAATATATATATATTGTAAATGGCATGGATGAGTCTCCATCTCATGTCTTTAAAATGTGGTTGTAATTTTCTTGCTTCCCAACAATTTTTATCAATTTGAGTACAGTTTGAAAATATTGACCACATCACTACAAAGCATTGTTATCTGCTGCTTAGGTAAGCGAACACATAGCCTTTAAATGAAAAAAAAATAAAAATCTGTGTATATGTGACTTTATCTGTACATGTTTATATTATAGTATCTTTATGCAACAAATAATCCCTTTTACAAAACATTGATTTTCCATTTAAAATGTTTAATAAAGGTAACTTTAGTACCTGTATTGCATATTTCAAGTTCTTAATAGTTAAACCCTGTTACATAAGGGAAAGGAGTGTAAGGCCTTTTACTTTTAAATGGAAGTTTATTTTTAAGGACTACTGTGTTCATTGGAAGAGATATTGTTTGCTATTGTTGGTTTTACTGAAAAAAATGAGTACCTTGTGTTTCTTACTCTTTTTTTGAACATTAATTAATTTTTTGAACCTTAAGTGATTTTTTTGAACATAATTAATTTGACAGCCAAAATGCATTGGTTTAGGTTCCTCAAAAAATTGACTTGCTTGAGGAGAGATGTTGAACAACCTCTTGATGGTCTGATATGTACATGACTGTAAACCTCAGGGTCTGGAGTTCTGAAGCATAGGATTCAGAAATTATTTGTATAGCACTTGTCAGTAGGAAGTCCATTCCCACAGCTTTGCTCAGTTCGTTCAAGGCGTAGGAAGGGAACAGAGTTTGGGTACTGTTTGCAAGTATTGGTTCTTTCTAGGAATTAACAAGGCATATTTTAATCCTTAATAATTGTAATACTTTGATTTCTACCTGCAGTAGGAAGCAAAAATCAACATGCATCTCTGCTTCAGCTTAACAAAATATATACTGCTTTTTGGTATACATAGCAGGTGGGACTCGGAGTATTGCAGATGTTAGAATGTGCTGCTGCCATTGTTGCCAAAACATCCCTGAAAAATCATCTGTCCTTACTATTTGTGTATTTTCATGATTCTCATGCTTTGAACTACTGGTCATCTATTGTGTCCATGCTAACTGCAGTGAAAGAATTTGAAGGTTTGTGGGGAGGTAGGAGGATGGGTCTGAAATCAAAGATTTGCTTATACAAGATATGTCTGCTAAGGTTGGCACGGGGAGAAATTAAATATAAAACACATTACATTATAATTTGAGTTTGTATGACTGTTAAAAGATGAAGTCATGCAACTTAACTCAATTCCTCTTCTTTAATAAATAAACAAATAAGTAGTCTGATCTATCGGTAATTGTTCTGATAATCTGTATCTAGAGTTACAGTTGTTCCTCCCCTATCTGCATCAGCTTTTTATTTAAGAAGTGTATAATTTGAGCTGCAGGGTGAGTACAATGAGCTATGGAAGCTTTCATTTAGTGAGGATGTGATATATGCTTTCCCAGTGGCAGACACAACTGTTGGATAGCTCCTTGTCTCGTTTGAGAGATGAAATATTTTAGTCCTTTTGTGACTGACAAGAGTGTGGTTTTAGTGCTGAGACTGAGGCTGGCCTGAAAGACTTTCGTTACATTACTTCCAACTAAGGTTTAAAACTACTGTGTTAGGAATCATGGATTTTTGTTTTCGTACTGAGATTAGGCCATTTCACTTAGGGTATTACTGGCTTCATTTGTAAAATTGCTGTGTTTCATTGCAGCTATGAGGAAAAAGTCAAAAAGCTAACTGCAACCATTATTTGGAAGTTCCTTTCTATTATTTGGTGCATGGAAGCAATGGTGTCTGCTTAATTGATCAGGGCATCTCTAATGGGTGTTTTAAAGTTACCTAAAATTGCAAAATCCAAGCTTTTATTGTGCTATTATTGTGATGGAATGTATTCATCTAATGCAGTGTCATAAAATATACCATTTTGAGGCTCTGTCTGTAGTTGAATGAGAGTGCTAGTTTTGAAAAAGTTGGAAATCTGAGGCTTGTAAATAGCTGAATGAGCCAGTTGTCTCTTAAAATCTTTTGATTTCTATATAAAACAGTAAATTGGTGTATTTTTTTAATAGAATGAGTTCATTGTGGGCATCACTGAATTCTTGTCTTCTGTGCTTTACAGCACCATTGATTTACTTCAGTGTATTCAACGTTCCTCATTCTAAGTAGAGAAGGCTCTGTTAACACCTTAGCTATGTTTCAATATGGCCATAAAGGTTGAGAGTGCATGAATGTTTCTTGTACCCCCTCTGTTACAGAACTGAATAAAATGCTTATTTTTTTTTGTCCCAGACTTAATATGCAGGAAGCAAATCACTCAAGTCAGTGTTTCAATATTAATGTAAGGAAAAAATAGTTTATGATTACAAGAGAGAAAGGTAGCAGTGGCGACAAGTCTGATGCCTCTTAGAGCTGCAGTTTGTGTGCTCCTTTTTGATTTGTGATTTATCCAACTATCTCTTCTTGACTGCTTGAAGTATGTACACGTATTCAGGTGGATGGGCAAGGTCTCCAGCCCAGACTTGAGGAAGCCAGGAAATCTAGAAGCAGCTTGGTCAAAAGAAAGAAATATTTGTATTCATAAAGTTTATATGAATGAGCAGAAGTCAGGGGTCTAACTAATAAGTACGGATATAGTCTTGTCAAGCATCTTTACACTATAGTGATTTACCATTCTGCATCAGGCTCTGCTAGAAGTGTTATGTCTTCATTAGGACGTTAAGGCTTTATATGGGGCAGGGGAAACAATGCAAATGAAAAGGGATCATTTTAATGAAATGCATTCACTTTCTAGTAATTTATGACAAGCATGAGTGAAAACGAGTATTGCCAATGTTATTCCAAAGCTGTCGTTTAGGTTCTGAAATGTTTTAAAATTACCATAGTTTAAATATGTTTATACTATTTCAAAGCAGTTTTACTTTGACAGACGCTAAAAGAATTGGGATAAGAAGATGCTGATAGATATAGCATGGGAATTCTTAATAAAATATTACTTCTTGTAATGTGGGGAGAATTCCATCCTTCAGATGCCAAATGAGGTCAGTTGAGCCTTGCATTTACAGACGTAGGTGGATTTCTATGTATTAGAGTCTTAATTGATCATCTTTTTGAGTATCTCTGGTAAATGTTGGTAAAAGACCAGGTACTGAATAATAGTGGGTTTAGGTTCAGAGGAGAAAATAGCCATCAGTATGGGATATTTCGTTGTATGGTAGAAACACAGAAAAGCTCCTACTGAAAAAGTGTTCTTTACACTAATCTGTGGTTAAAATTATGAATTTTACATTGAATGGGCAGTAAGGATGAGAGGTATAGGCTTCTGTGTAAATACTGCACTCGAATATTGGAATCTAAACTTTGTTTAGAAATACCAGAATTGCAGCTCAATGCATAAAGGAGAATAGGTTATTAATTGCTGTCTTCTCTGTGTGTGTGTCTTTCAGGGGGCCGTTCAGTGTTGTGCGGCGATGTATCAACAGGGAAACAGGGCAACAGTTTGCTGTAAAGATTGTCGATGTAGCAAAATTCACTTCAAGTCCTGGATTAAGCACAGAAGGTAAGAACAGGCAATTATGCAGATTCAAAGCTGACAGGTCTTTTGATTTGTCAGCCCTTTCTATGTTTGCTTGCTTGGTAAAATCCTTTGTTTTATATTTTGTAGAAGCTTAAAAGCAAGGTCTTACATCTCTAATTTGATTTAACTTAGTGCATACATTTCTAATACTTAATAGTTCCTGCAGCTGTTCAGTTATGATAATAAAGATTAGAAAGAATAGTAGGTCTATACTAACTCTAAGCTGTATTTGTAAACAATGTTAAAATCAAGTTAGAATAGATTAGTAAGTAAGATTAATCCTTAGGAACATTCCTTACCTCGAAAGTTTTGCCCTCTGCAAGACCATTTTGGTCTTAAAGGCTATCTTTCTACAACTGTCCACCTCCAGTCTTTCTTTGAGGCACAGGAGTGGGAGAACAGGACATGAGGCACATGAGGGAACTGATGACAATTGCTTCTATTAATTTCACATACAAGTAGAGTGCTGAGAAGTAAAGGACCCAATATGCCTCCACTCTTATGATTAAAATCTAATATATACCTGTTCTTGAGTGCTTTTGCATAAGTACTCATGGGATGAAATGTGTTTATGAGTAAGAACATCTTTATATTTGTCAGCAGTGTACTCTTGTGGCAAAGGCAGCCAACGGCATGGCAGACTGTTGCCCAATGTAGCCAACAAGTCAAAGGAAGTGATTATTCTCTCTATTCATTCCTTGTGAGACCCTATCTGGAGCACTGTATGACAGCTTGGTTTCCCCAGTACAAGAAAAACAATGATGTGCTGATGCGAATCCAACAGAGAAGGATTGAGAGAACTGGGTTTGTCTAGCCTTAAGAAGAGAAGCTAAGACGACATTTAGTGCTACCTTCAACTACTTGATATAAGGGTATGGAGCAGGTGGACAGCTCTTGATGTAAGTGCACAGTGAAAGACAAGAGGACCAAGTGGACAAGTTCAAAATGCAAAATTCCAAATGGAGATAAGGAAAAAAAATCAGCCAGTGAGTGGTAGAACTCTGCTACAGGTTGCACAGAGAGACTTTGGAGAACATCCTTGGAGATGCTTAGGAGTAGACTACACAAGGTCCAGTTGCCTGATCTACTTTAACTTGCTTTGAGCAAGAGTTTGGATGCAGTGACCTGCTGGGTTCTTTCCAACCTACATGATCTCTGGTATTAGTGTTGACCTGTGGATCAATGCAACTTTAATGCAATTTAGGGAGAAAATTTAGTGTTAACAGTACTGTGTTTTAAAAAAAGAGTCAATTTAAACCTGGTTTTGATACAATGTTTCAATATGCTTAATTTGAGAGGAAATTGAACATAAATACTTTTTAAAAGAAAGAATGTTTGCTAGTGTAAGCAATTCATTTACAAAGTCTTACCTGAATGGTATCTGCCTTACGACAGTAGCAAATGCAATCAAGCTTTGAAAAATTGTTGCTTATCTAGGTTAATATGCATTTATCAATTGGTATTATCATGAGCGTTTGTGATACGTGACAGACAAGCCACTAGTTTGCAAGGCAAACTTTTACCGAGTATTATAGCATTTTTTCCATGACACAGACATCTCAATTTTTTTCTGTCTGCATCTCTGCACTGGTTTAGTAATAGAAAAACAATTAATACTATATAGTGATGCCTGACAGCTAACAAATCTAATTTAGGCTAAATTCTATTGGATTTAAGTGTTAGTATTCATGTCTTGCATACCGTGTGTCAGGAGTCTCTGTAGTGTTATAATTCAACGGTATTAATAAAGGATATTGACACCTTGTCACTGCGCAATCTTCTGTATTAATGCTGACTATTTTACATGATTACAGATCCTTTTGTTGTCCATTTCTGCTGCTGCTCTCTTCATAGCCCTTGCACTTCTGTTTTTGACTTGCATGCCTTGTTTTTTGTTAGCTTTCCTATTGTCAGATATCTGTAAGTACAAGCAGTGTTTCTTAGTAAGAGAATGGTGATCAGTTCCTTACTATTATGCTTAGTAAAAGCTACTGTATGTTATTTGTCTGCTTTTTCTTAATTTTAATTTGTTCTCTTGTAGCATGCTCAGTGTTTTTTAAAGCAATTTAAAGGGCAGTGCCCTGTGCCTACAGTGCCTGGCTTTTTAAAGTTATTTTTCAAGAATAAATTAATTGTATATTAGATTGTTATCTGTAATTGATTTTGATGGAAATGTCCTCACAAAGAAAGTTATTTCCATTACTTCACAGCCTTGCAATAGGCTAGACTTTATTAGGCTGATACGTGCATCTGTACAGGTTTGTCTGCATACAAGACCGTGTGAAGCTGAAGAGACGAGCTGATAAAGATGCGGGTTTGCTTTAGATCCCCAAGTCTCTGCTAAATGTTTTGACTATGACAAAGGGCCAAATTGTAACCAGGAAAGAGATGTTTTGAATGTGGTGCTTGGACTGCTTCTAGCACTGAGAGGGGCAAGATAATTGAATCAGAACTAGTATTGCTATGGATCATCCATCTTAGGATAAGAATTCCAAAATTATTTCATTGTGAAAAAAATGTGAAAGTTGGCATCATGGGTTTTTTGGTTTTTTTTCTACAAAAGGCCCACAAATTTTTTTCCTGACACATTTTCAGGTTGTGAGTGATTTCTTACAGTTGACACCCTACTTTTGTTCTGCTTATTTCTTTAAATAGTTCATCCTTGTTGATTCTTTTTATTTTTTTTATTTAGACCTGTGTTATTTTAAATCTCTGTCAGTGCAGTTTACTTCAAAGGCTTTGTTTAATTCTCAGTAATGATATACAACAGAGTATCTTTTTATATTGGGAGGCTATGGTGAATCAGAAGTTACACAGAGATAAATTTTCAAAAAGTAAGATTCTGCACCTTTCTCCCTATTTTATTTCAAGGGTTTAAGTAAACATGCAGTGTCAATATGGAGTTCAAGTCTTCAAGTGAAAAACATTACAAGTCTATATGTCATCAATTTTTATGATACTATGCCATGCGTAGACTGGGTTTAAAGAAGGAGTGAGTGACTGCCTTTGATTTTTAAAACAGCAGCTTATCTGGAATTTCTGTTAGTTGTCAGTTCTGTGTTGTACCATATTTCACAGATCAAAAGAAGTTACTTCCATCTGCGTGGCGTTGTTTGGCCTGCACTTGAGCTATTGTGACCAGTTTAAGGCTTCACAATCTGAGGGTTCTAAGGAACTGGAAAAATCCTGGCAGAAGACTGTCAAGATAGTCAGGAGCCTACAGCACATGATGGGCTAAAACAGTTTGAGGGAGCTGGGTTTGTTTAATCTGCTGAAGAGGAGTCTAAGAGAGTGATACAACAGTAGTCTAGAACTCTTTGAAGAATTACTAAAACGGCAGAGCCAAGCTATTTTAACAGTGACAGTTACTACAACTAAGAGTAATGGCCAGAAATTGTTGCTTGGAAGGTTGAATATGAGGAAAAACTTGTCCACTGGGAGGGTAGTGCAGCAGATACAGTTAGGCCAGAGAGGTTATAGGACGTCTGTCCCTGGAGATTTTCAAGACTTTGCTAGATGAAGGCACAGCTGCCCTCATGTAATGTTAGTAGTAAGCTCACTTCGAGTCAGGTTTGGATCAGATGATGACCAGAGGTCATCTCCCAGCATTTTTGTGATTTAGTGAGAATGTGAGGAAGGCACCATTATAAGTTTTCTTTCATTGAAGGTGAAATATGAGGATAATTCAGAGAATGACAAGCTGTGTCATCTTGACTTTGCTTTTTCTTTTGTTATTGTTTGAAACCTATGAGAAATTTTAAAGTATTTAGTGGTAGTAGTGTTGCAGATAAAACTTGCTTGAAAATTCATTGAGTGTGTATGTCTCTACTAAAGAGACTGAGGCATCTGTTGATAAGAAAATACACCTTCACTTCGAAAATCCATATACGTGTTTAAAATTTTGCTAGCTGCCTGTCACAGAGTTGGTGTTGCTGGTCTCTTAAATGCCACTATAGTTTATGTTGTACAAATAATAAAGCAGGTTGGCTTAAAAAGGCAGGAAGCATTTGAGTTCACCACTTAGCAAAATCAAGTATAAAAAGAATGCTTTTTAGGAAAACAAAATAAAGGGTGCCAAGGTTGTGCTGAGAGGGACCTGTACTAGAGTTTGTGCCTGTCAACTAAACTTGAAGACTGATGCTTAAAACCACATTTGATTTTTGCCATTTCAAGAATCTACTGTTCTTGGGAATGTGTATTTCCTAGCTTAGTTCTTCTACTTCTTTTACATATGAGTAGAACTGTTACTGTTTTGGTGCAGGAAATGTTACCCAAGCCTTTCTGAGGTGTCTGTTTTCACTTAATGAAGTGCTTGAGTTTTCTTTTTCTGGAGAAGCCATAGCCTGGTTTGGTTATAAATTCAGTTCAACCAGTTTGTAAGTATAAATTTCATAAAGGTCTACCTATTTTATAGAGCTGCTATGACTTTCATAAACAGTGTCATTATAATTAAATGCTCTGTGCAGAAATATAACATAAGAGATGGAATCAAGCTTTTTTTTCCCCCACAAGACATTTCTGCAAGTGTTAAAGCATATTAACCACGTAATAGATACAATGAATGGCAGGAATGCATAAAAACATAACAAAGATTTTTTTTTTATTAACTGGAAGTCAGTTCACTGCAGAAATGGTACATATGGTTTTTCGGTTGGAAATCCAGAATTCAATCTTGGGCAGCAAGATTTAAAGTGTAAAATTCAGAGTTGTGTTTTAGGGGCCTTTTTTGGTACCATTTCTAGCATATGGCTAGACATATGATTAAATAATCATTGTTTTGACCCCTTCGGGAGGAGTTCTGCATACAGATTTGATTGGTCAAAGGAAGCAAATATGAAGCTCTGTAAGGAAATATGGCCTTTCATCCAGATTGTAAGCAAAGGGCATCCAGCTTCCATGTATGTGGAAGAAGAAAAAACGTTCATGTATGTGAACAAGAAAATGAAGAGTTTTGCAAATGAATCTTATATGATGTTTCTTTAAAATGCGTGTCATTAAAATCACTGAAATTCAGTTAATATGGTTTATGACTTAGTTAATTCCTCTTTGTACATATAAAATAGAGCTGACCATTTGATTAAAATCTTTACTGAAATAATACTGAAATATTGTTAAATATGGGAAATATTTTTGGTAAGAAATAATATCGTCACATTTTTTTGAAGAAATGGAGCTACAGGAGAGAGTCTGTCAAAGGGCCAGCACTAAGACAATGAAGGAAGCGGAGCATGTGTCCTGTGAGGAAAAGCTGAGAGAGCTGAGACTGCTCAGCCAGAGGTGGGAAGACTCAGGAGGTATCTCATCAGTGTCTACAAATACCTGAAGGCAGAGTGCAAAGAGGATGGAGCCAGGCATTTTCAGTGGTGCCTCGTGACAGAACGAGAGGCAATGGGCACAAACTGAATCATGAGAGGACCCATCTGAACAGCAGGAAGCACTTTTTCTGTATGAGGGTTGTTAGGCACTGATACAAGTCACCCAAAGAGGTTGGTGTTCAGGGCCAGGTTGGATGGGTCTTTGAGCAACCTGATCTACTGGAACATTTCCCCCTGCCCATGGCAGGCAGGGTGGAACTAGATGACCTTTAAAGGTTCCAAACCATTCTGTGATACTATATGATTCTAGAAATGGTGTTTCCATCTTTGAAGATATTCAGAATATACCTGGGAGTGGTCCTAGGCACCCAGAACTAGGTGGCCTTTCTTGAGAAGGGTGTTGGACAAGGTGACCTCCAGAGATCCCTTCCAACCTCCAGCCGTCCTGTGATTCTACAAATGCAGCTTAGTAGCTTCATTGACGAGTGGATGACACTCCTGTGATGGGTCTGGGAATGACGGAGTAGGTTATTTGGACTCCTGTCTGCTCCACACACTGCTATCTCTGTGCTCCTTTGTGGGTGTGCAAGTGAGGTTTTATCACATAAGGTAACAACATTTTCCTTTTCTAAACTATGGTTTAAACTATAGCTGCCTTCTTGCTTAAGAAAACAAGCTGTTTGAGAAAAGAAGTTTGTTTGAAAAAGGAGTTTAGGTTGGAGGAGGAAACAAGGGTAATTCCTGCTTTGATGTTCCTAAAGTAGTAAGCAATGCCTGGAGCCTTTACCAGTACGGTAAGCAAAAGGACAAAGGTATGTTTCTTCACCCTCTTTGCAAAGCAAAGTCATAATTAAATTTATGTAAAGAAATCTGGAAATACTGGAAATATGCATTTTTAAAAGACCTACTTCGAGAACACTCTAAAGTCTTTATTCTTAAAAATTGTTGTCTTTATTCTCACAGAATGCATGAGGTATATCCCACTTCTGTTCTGAAGAATAAAAATGCTTTCCAAAACACTTCTGTCTTTGTACCCAGTTGTAGTCATCTAACGAATCATGATTCTTGCCAATAGTCCAGAAAAAAAGCTTTCTGACTGTGCTTGCCATAATTCAGGCTGGTAGCAAACATAGGGAAGATAATAAGCATCAGCTGTATTTTCAAATATTTTCTGTTTGGATGTGAGCATGTATTGAGTTCTGTTGATTGCAAAACCCAGAACAGAAGATTAATTGCAGCTGAGCTACAATTTCTGTTAATTCACTGATCCAAAGAGAACCTTATTTGACTCTTAAATGCTGAGTTTTGTTGTTTTGTGAATGTAAAATGTAAAATATATATGTTACAGGGATATGATAAATTACAATCCTTCTGCAATATCACTCCTCTGGAACTACCTTTCATGTTAGAATGAAAAACTTTATGGAAACTTTCATTTTAACATCTGCATCAGCGAATATTTATGACTAATACATGAAGTATGTAGAAGTTGAGAGATATCCATAGTATGTCGTTCTGTGGGAGGATGGAAATGGCTGAACAGGGAGGTTTTGCTGGGACTTAATAAAAAAAAAAGGAGATTTTACCACTTTCGGAAGGGACAGGAAGAGTACATTAGGTCATGTAGAGACAAAATTAGAAAGGCAAAAGCCAAGCTAGAACTCGGTCTGATCACTGTTGTACAAGATAAAAAAAAATGTTTCTATAAACACATTAACAATGAAAAGAGAGCCAAGGAGAATCTCAATCCTTTATTGGATGGAGACATTGCCACTAAGGATAAGGAAAAAGCTTAATGGTACTTAATGCCTTCTTTTCCTCAGTCTTTAATAGTCAGACCAGTTATCCCCAGGGTGTTCAGCCCCCTGAGTTGGAATACAGGGATGGAGAACAAAATTAACCCCCCCATCATCAGAGAGGAAGCAATTAACGATGGAGGCTGAATGGGATCCAAATGAGAGTACTGATCAAAAGGGTTTGCCAAGCCCTTCTCCACCATTTATCAGCAGTCTTCGGTAACGGAGGAAATCCCAGATGATTGGAGGCTTGCCAATGTGATGTCCATCTATAAGAAGGGCCAGAAAGAGGGTCTGGAGTACTACAGGCCTCTCAGGTGGACCTTGGTACCAGGGAGGATTATGGAGTGGTTCATCTTGGGTGTGCTTACCAGGCACTTACAAGACAACCAGGCTATCAGGCCCAGCCAGCATGGGTTCATGAAAGGCAGGTCCTGCTTGACCAACCTGGTCTCCTTCTGTGACCAGGTGACCTACCTAGTGGATGAGGGAAAGCCTGTGGATCGTATCTGCTTGGACGTCAGTAAAGCCTTTGATGCCATCTCCCACAACATTCTCTTACAGAAGCTGGTGGCTCGTGGCTTAAACAAGCGTACTTTTCACTAGGTTGAAAAGTGGCTGGATGGCCAAGCCAGCAAGTTGTGGTGAATGGATCTAAATCCAGTTGGCAGCCAGTCACAAGTGGTGTTCCCCAGGGCTCAGTTTTGGGGTCAGTCTTTCTAATATCTTTATCAGTTATTTGGATGAGGGGATTGAATGCTCACTTGATAAATTAGCAGATGACACCTTATTGGGTGGGAATGTCAGTCTGCTTGAGGGTAGAAAGACTCTGCAGAGGGACCTGGCCAGGCTGTATCAATGGGCCCAGGTAAATTTTATGAATTTCATCAAGGCCAAGTGCCAGGTCCTACATTAGAGTCACAACAACCGTGCGCAGTGCTACAGGCCTGGGGACGAATGGCTGGAAGGCTGCCTGAGAGTGCTGGTTGACAGCTGGCTGAATGTGAGCTGGCAGTGTGCCCAGGTAGCCAAGGAGGCCAAGAGCATCTTGGCCTGTATCAAAAATGGTTAAACTAGCAGGACTAGGGGAGCAATTGTCCCCCTGTACTCAGCCCTGATGAGGTGGCAACTTGAATATTGTGTTCAGTTTTGGGCCCCTCACTAAAATGAAGACACTGAGTTGCTGGAGGATGTCCACAGAAGGGCAACAGTCATCTTCCAGTATATTAATTATTTTGAGAGACTGAAAGAAGTTAGGTACAGACTACTAGTAAGTGATTGTCTATACTGTTAAGGTAAAAATACACTTAAAACTTGAATGAACGCATGTTATATGAATTCAATTTTATCTTTACCTTTAATACTGCATCGACTTTCTTCCTAATTCTACTTTTTAAAACTGTTACATGTATAACCAGTAACTTGAAGAATTTGAGAAAACTGTCATTTTCCTTGCTGCAGAGAAATGGAATGGAAGATGTATGATTTTAAAACACTAAACACTTAACTACCTAGAAGATAGAAAGATGAGAGTATTATATCTAAATAAGCACTGCAAGATACTTGTATTTTCTTAGGTTTATAGACTAGTAATTTTGCTTTTTTTAAGTGCCAAAGGCTTTAGGAGAGAGACCTGTTTTTAATAGCTCCGTGTATTACTGCAGTCTGAGCACTCTGAAACAATGCTTACTAACATGGCATTTTCCAGCTACAGGTCATTCATTTTAATGAAGACACTTACCTGGGACACCTGGATAGTCTGCTCATGCTGAATGTATTGTATGTACTTGATTTTCTAACATGAATCCAACAATTATACAGAGCAGCAGTAAGTAAATTGGCAATATAAATAAAAATACTATGATCTATAGCTAGCTTACTTAAAATCTATGACAGATTTTTCTTGGACATTGTTTAAGATCAATTCAGACATGAGTAAGACTTAAGGTTTTTTCTTGATTGGGGGAGGAGATTGTTCTATGTATTTATTTTGCTTAAAATATTCACTGGTCAAATTCTTAATTTTTTTTAATTTGCTGTAGGAGAAAAAGCCCGATTGCAAATGGTCCTGGTACTTAAAAAGTAATTTTTTTTCAGAATGTCTTACCATTTCTTAAAGCACTTAAATGAGTGTTTATTTTTAATACTTCACAGAAAGTTGCTAGCAGAGTCAACGATATAAAACCCAAGCTGCTTCATTTCCTCTGGTTTCTCAGAAAGCTAACTAAAGTCAGGTTCAAAAACATGTTGTTTGATCTGCTGTGACGGAACTAGTTATTACAAATTTGTTAATATCTATCATTTTTAACATCGCCTGTGATAGTGGCAACAGTTGCAGGTCCTGGTGAAAATACTTAGTTTATAGCATCATAAATAGTGCAAATGGCTTATGAAATGCTACTTGACTTGAGTAAGGTAGATTTTTTTTTTTTCTTTGCTAAATGAAATAAGTATTTAAATCTAAGTTGCCACCACATAAATGTTTATTATAAAACATGTATTATGCATCATTGTTTTCAGGTCTGTGCAAGTTATCGTAGCTGTATTCTCTTTTGTCCTGATAGTTTTCTTTGAAAAACTGTACCAAACTGGAGGCTGTGTTTCCAGTGCAGGGCTGGACAGGTGAGGTTGATATGTTTGGAAAGAAGCTTTTCATCTCTGATGTTGTAGTTTTACAAGAACCTCTATTATTCTTGTGCTGCAGAATGATAGGGCACCTACCATCTCTGTCTCTCAGAAAGCTATCTATTTGAGGAGAAAATGAAAAAACTAGTATGCCCTGGAAATGTAGGATGCCAGCACCTAGCATTATTAGATGCCCCTTACCATCTGTGTGGGTGAGTCTCACGGCTTTGCGCCCCCTGCCTTTCATAAAACCGGTTGAGCTGATTTAACAGCTCCTGGGTGCTGAAGGGGGAGTAAAGGTCCTGTTACTTAAACCCAGGTTCCTTACTGTGCAGTCCTGTTCCTTCATTTGGTATTTTATTGACATTTAGACTGATTTATTTTAACTTAATTTGAAAAGAAAAGTGAACAGAGGACTTGCACCCTAACTTTCCTAGCCTCTACTTTCTTGTTGATTGGCTTGCTTCCTTTTTTAAATATACGTTTTATTTAGAAACCTGTTAGGGTTAAAGAAGCATTACCTTGTTAAGGGGAAAGCTAAGTGAGCACAATTTGAATTTATTGAGTGGGAAATTTTGATATTGTCTTTAGAGGAAAATATTTGTTGTGTATTAGTCTAGAATCTGAGATAATAACCCAGTGTAGAATGCTTAGAAAATAGAAGAGATTTTTCCTTCTTCTAAGGACTACCAGTGACTGTTTAACACATGAATGCAAGATGGGGCTGGACTAGGAACTGTAGGAGCAGTTTCTTGTAAATGTCCTGTGATTACTACCTCTGTTCCTTCCTGAGTAGCTCATTGGCATTGTTTGGTTTTTCTTTTTTGCCTTAAATAACAAACAAGCAGGCTAGCTGGAGAACGTGCATGCATAAGGCAACGTTACCAAAGGGATAAGAGGAAAAAGCCTCAAATCTTATCAAGGCTGCTGTCCTTGTCTGTGCTACTGTCCATCTGGTAGGACTGTCATCAGCTGTATATCAGTGAAGGATTTGAAGATACATATTCTGTTCCACAAATTGTCCGGACTACCAGGCTTTCCCTCCCAGTTTCCCTTTTTGGTATTCCATTTGGTTTCCCTATTTGCCTTTTGCAACCTGATTGCTAGATATGCCCAAGAGGGGAAGCTTCTCTGAAGAACGTTATGTCAAAGAAGAGGATTCTGCTACGCTTTGTTTTTCTAAAACTGTGATCAGTCTTCCTAGTAACAAGCCAGGACCCTCAGTTTCTGTACATGCTTTATTTCCTTGATTTGTTGGCTCTGTTTATGATCGAGTGGCCAAAAAAAAGAAACAAATACAATTGCCCTGATTCTACGTGTTCTTGTAAAGAATAGGAACTGCTATATTTGAGGACTCTGGCTTTGCTGAGATGATGCGAGTTTCAAGACATTCTTCATCTGTCTCAGAAAATTCTGTCCTTCTTCTGTATCAGATAGTATGGAATTTGAGTGGTGTATCACTCCATATTTGCCACACTTCAGTTTCGTAGATGCTGTGTGGCACTTACACACAGTTTTATTCCACCTTATATCCTTAATGAGGATCTTTCTTATGAGGAAAGTAATGCTTTCTTACCTCGGTAACTGGAATAGGTTCTGGTTTATTCCTACGGATTGAATTTACCACTGCAGTTGTCTGGGGCTGTCAAAGCTTAAGGAATGTTGTTTCTTTTATGGTTGAATGGAGTCGGTCTAGCAGCAATTCTTATCATGTGTTAGCAGGAGGTTAATTGGTCTTCAGTTAGGTGCTTGCATATATGAAAGATTGAACCTATTGAGGAACTCCCAACAGAGTTTTAAGGGCTACAGTGGGACAACACTTAATTTTTTTAATTTTTTTTTTTTTTGCAATGTGATATATCTTATTACATGTTTGTGTAAATGGTGACCTTGGTAGCTGTCACTTCTCTGAAGTGGTATGGGGAGGACGAACTTCCCTGCAGTTAATTCTCATACTGTTCTTTAAAGATAAGGTGTTTCTTCAAGTATTCTTGAAAAGTTAAATTCCACCTAAAACAGGATGTTGGCTTTTGCCACAGTATAGTTTCTTGAGAGCACAAAAGAGAGGTTACGTTTTACATCACAGACCTGAGAGCAAACTTTCACTAGTAACAGGACCAGATTCTTAAGGGTCGCCTGATGCCCCTTGCACTGATGTGTCTATAGGAATACTCATTCCCAAATACTGACTCAAGAGGAATAATCACTGCAATAAATGTCTGCTGTAACACTGTCAAAGTGGATGACTTTCCAATTGTAAAAGTACACTCATAAGGCAGTAAATATGTTGGTTGCCTTGTTGAGTAATTTCTCCAACAGCCAGTTGGAGCTCCATTCACATTTTAAGCAAGTGAGATGCTGTGCTTAAGTGTCCATCTTGAGAGAAGTGGTTCTGCAGTTTGAGGAGATTCCAATTCCAATAGATTGTGATTATAAGCTGCTGGAGTCTCTCAAATCTGATTTAAAACAAAACAAGCAAAAAAACACAACCAAACCAAACAAAAAACTCCCCTAATTTCATGAGGACTGACTTTTTTCTTTAAACTCATATTTCTTTGAGCATTGAAGGCTACACGTACATTCACTTCTGCTACTTCACCCTTCAGCGTCTATTTAGACTTAAATGGGAACAAAAAGGTGTCTTTGCAATGTTTCTTTTGGTGTAATTGTAGGGCATGCGTTCTGGTGGCAGTGACTGGCAAAGAGTAAAAGCTGGACAATTTTCCTTTTACATATACTAGTGTGACCTACATGGGCGCACATTTGCTTTTTGTGCTTTGGACTTGTTTGTGGGCACTAAGTAATTCACATGTTGCATTTTGAAGTGATGCCATAATAGGGCAGCCATTGTAATAATGTACTAAAACAGGAAAAGGAACAGTTTTGATTGTGTAGCATAAATTATGTCGTTCCTCTGTTATAGAGCATTAAATTGACACTTTAATTTGGTTTGTAGGCTTTTGCACAAAGGCTAATCCAGAAGACTGTTCCGAGGTCAAGTGGTTTGCTCTGGTTGTTACTGAAATTGATTTTATTCTATCCATCTGACCTCTTCCGCCCAAAAAAATGGTGTGTTACATACATGCTCTTTCTTGAAGTTCTGATATAAAAACAAACAAGCTCTGTTCTAGGCATTTCTTTCTTAAGCCTGCTTTCTGGGCAGGTCCCTGTTGGATCCTGTTGCAACTCTGTGGCTCCTTAGATCTTGAAAGTTTATGGAAAGTGAATTTTCCCTTTCGTTTGATACTATGTTGATACTTATTTTCAATGTCCAAGTGCATTCTTCAACAGATTTTAACCACTCAGAGTGGTCGAAGTCCAACTCAAAGATCAGTTATTGCTGTAGATTTTGTAACTTCCAGTATTAGGTGATTATACTGAAAGCGTGTTATAGTAATGAAGGATACAAGAAGAAGAAATTTTTTAACTTTCAGAAAATTGAATTCTACTAAATTTTCTTAAGTTTTTTGTGTTTACTAGTTACATTATGTGTAAATAACAGATTTTTTATTAAAATCTTTTTTCAAACTAGAGACAATGAACCAGATTTCATTGCTATTAGCAGACAGCTGGTTTCACATCATTTTTGTCACATGAATTTTGTTAGCGTTTTGGGTACTTGAAGATAAATTTTCAGTTAAAAGACAGCAAAACAAAGATAACTGTCTGTAGGAGAAATGGTTGTTACATTTGTGTAGTATTTACGTTTATGCTTATGTACAGTAACTTAAAGTTCAGTCGATGCTTTCCTTAAAATCTGTGGGACACTAACTATCCTCAAAGTTTAATTTGTCATGTAACTTCTTAGACTTCTGTATTTTTGCAAAAACTCTTAAAAATAGCTTATGACAGATTGTCTGCTTTCACCATTCTTTGATTTCAGCATTCGTTGTTGGCAACATGATGCACTTGTGTCTGTGATTGCTCTTAAGATGGCACAAGCATCACTTGAGTAATATTGCTTGTGATAACAAAAGGTTTTAAAGGATTCCAGTTTCATGATTTTATGTGGCATTTGGAAAACAGAAGATGAATGGTGATTTAATAAAGCACATAGCAAGAAAGCTGAAAAGTCAGTTCAGGTTCAATGGTAAAGGTTCAAATGTTTAAAATATGTTGAGAGCTTTATTTTTTCTTCAGCTTAATGTTATGATGCAGTTTATTGTGTTTTAATGTTCCTCTCATACCTAAAATTACAAACAGGCTTTCCAACTTGACTGTGGTATGTGGAAAACATAGGATATATATAAACTGTATTAATTTCTCTGTGCTCTGAGGCCATTTCGTTTCCCTAATTAGTTGCTTGTGGATGAAGATTTATGCAAAAGAATGAGTTAAGCAACCAAATCTTAATTGTCTATGGTAAGACTGAGGTACACTAGGTATTGAGAAAAAATGAAGTGCAGTAATACAGGTACAGTGGGATGTGTTATAAAGCATGTAGATGTGCAGAACATGTACTCTATGCTTGTGTCTGTCAAAATTTGTGAACTTTAGCTTAGCACCAGTCCAGAACTGACCCTCTGGAGGGTATCTGCCCCATTTTCTTGGCACTGTGTTTCTCGGTGTTTATTAGCATATTCACAGCTTGTGTTTAGCTGGGCTAATAAATCCTGAAGAATTGGGGTCACTGTGACTTTCAAGTGACCTTAGCTTAAGTTCATCATGGTTTATTAATTCAGGTATTGACTGGGAGAGGTCATACTGTATCATCATGCCCTGAAGCAGCATATCTGTTTTGTATTTACTACATTTAAGCTAATAAATTCTGCTAGACCTGAGCTGGCTCTTAATGTTGTTGCAGATGCATATGCCACCTGCATAAAGAGCTCATGGATGTGCAAATTTGCCTTTTTATGTCAGTCGCTCATCCCCTTCCTGCCTTAATTTCATGTCTTCCTCTGCCTACTGCAATACTCTGAAAAATGAGAAGATAATTGTGCAGCTTCAGGCACACTGAACAGGTTGTTTCACCAGAAGAGGTTTGTGAGGGAAGGGAGGTCAGGCTTGAACTGGTATTTGCTTCCTCCTTCAAGGAAGGACTGTGAGGTACATTTGTGCAACTAACTGTGCTGCAGATTATTTTCAGAGTCCGGACAATGCTGCGTTCAGCCTGAGAGTCATGCGTTGTCATGTTAAGACGCGGTTTTGATTTTGTTGTACAAACAGGAAAAGCGGTCTAAAGAATCTGTGGAATGAGTCAGGGCTTTCTCTAATTTGGCTGACCTGTGTGTGTGTTATGTTTTATATTTCCAAGTACCCTGTCATGTCAATGGAAGTCTTTATCCTAGTAATGTATAATGTAGACAGATATTTGATTTTTTTTAACTTACGAGAAAGGGAAATTTGGTTCTTCCTTTTAGCAAAAGAATCCTGTTCACTGTTTGTTCCAGTGCTCATAAAGCTCTGTTTTGTAGAGAGGGTACAGATTATTATAAATTAGTCTACTTCTGTGGATATCTCAAATATCATAGTGGATGTATGCTTTGACCATTTAATGTGTGTGCAAGCATATTGTTGCTCTTGAACTTTAGAGCAAGAAGAATGGGCAGAATCTATAAGGTTCTGTTCTTACCTTACATTTTATAATTTCACATTTGGATACCAGAGTAAGAAAATGGAGCTCATGCTAAGTGTGCTGAAGTGAGATAGCATAGGTTAGTTGTTGGAACAAATTTGAGTCAAGCCTTTTAACACCTGAAGAAGGTTCATTCAGTTCTGAGTATTTCACTTGCAAATTCTGAATGTAAGTGCTACATAATCTTTGCTCTGTCGAGCAGAAGCCATCCATTATCCCTAGCAGGTTACTACAAGGCTTACAGATCAAGGCCAGTCCCTTGCAATGCACACAGTGAAGGAAGTTGTTTTATATTACTGTGTGGTGTGTGGTTCTTGCCATTGGCATCACTTGGAATTTCAGAGGCAATGGGAAATACCCTCAGAAATTAGCTAAAAAGCCATGCAGATGTACTGTTTCTAATTCTGTATGTCCCACTTTCTGATTCAGTTTCCATGCTCACAGATTGGATTAGGTGAGAAAACTGTTGATAACACAGTTTTTGCTAAATGTGAATTTTAAACACAGTTTTTGCTAAATATGAATTTTAGATTCTGGTTTATCACCAGAAAATAGAGGAATTGAAATACTGTCTTCTTACTGCTTGGATGAGGTTAAAGTAATAAACTCTTCGTATCTGTGTTGGTGAAGAGGAATTATCTTTTAAATATCTTAAATGTGTGAATATTATGAAAGAAAATATTTGTCAGATGACCTTTAATTGCAAAAAGATTGAAATCTGTTCATAGGCAAAATCATCATTGGATAAGTTTTATGAGAATGTTACCTCTGTCAGTTTTGGGTTGTTAACAGAGAAAACCAGAAGTGGCTATTTGTAAAACGTTGCAGTATTTTCAGCCTATTGTACAATCCAAGACCAGTTAGGCAACTTAAACCTTATTCCTAAAGCTGTGACTCCAATGTTTCCAGAAACAAGTCTGAGCTTACTTGCACTGGTTTCATCACTAACATTTGATTTTTTGTGGAAAGGGGTGATATATTTTAAGGGTTTCAGAGGCTTGGGGAAGTATTGCGACCTTAATAGACAATATATCATAGAATCATAGAATTATCAGGGTTGGAAGAGACCTCCAACATCATCAAGTCCAACCCTTAATCCAACACTATCATGATTATTAGATCATGGCACTAAGTGTCACATCCAGTCTTATTTTAAAAACCTCCAGGGATGGTGAATCCACCACCTCTCTGGGCAGGCCATTCCAATGCCTGGTTACTCGCTTTGTGAGTATAAATATGTGAGTATATATAAAAGTATTCTAGGAATAAGTGGAAATAACAACAAGTCTAATTAAAGTTTCATTGGTTCTTGTCGTGAAATCCTGAAAGTGCTGCTAAAGAATACATTCTGTAGTGTTGGTTTTTTTAGTACTGAACTAAGACCTACACGCCTGTTTTACAAAACATGCTTTATAATATGTCAGTTAACAAAAAAAAAAAAAAACTATGACTTTTTTTGGTAACATTTGCAAAGAGAAGCATGTGCAGAAGTGGAACAAACCAAAAGTAACCTTTTCTTGTCCTGGATTACTATTGCTTGGGAGGAGTTTTCTGGTTCCTGACATTGTTCTGTCACTGAACCAGAAAACGAGTTTTGTTGTGGTAACTGTTCTCCAGCATTGAGACATTACTCTGCTACAGGACTGGACAGAATTTGTGTCATCCTTACCTGTTGCCAAATAGATATCTATTACTTGAGGTGCATCTCCAGAGCACACTGTAGATGCTGTTTGTCCTAGAGTTCATTGTGCTGTGGAGAGAGATTTTGGTGCTCAGGCTGTCTCAATACAGTAGCATATAATGCAGCTTATGCTATTTTACCTGACTGAGAAAAACTGTAAAGTAACCTGTGCTGCATGCCACAGGTACTACAATTAAAATGCTGTTGCTCACTGAGCAATGTAACATGGTAGGATTAGTAACATCAGAGTAGACGAATATTTTAGATGCTGTTTTTTCCTGTGTTGTCTGGACTTGATAAGGGGAAAATAAGACACTTTCCTTTTTGGGATTAGTGAGCAACTGGTTTGATATTGGTTATGCAGAGCCCGGCGGTTCAAGACCAAAGAAACTTTTTTCAATGCAAAAAAAAAAAAACAGTAAATTTTGTCTGTATGAGGAGCATCTTAAGAAGTCAATTCACTTTTCTGAGTGCCTTTGGGCATTCTTTTTCTGCATATTAGTGTTCAACAGCAGCAGTGTAATGGGTTATTTAACCCTTCCTAGAATAGGGGTTAGGGACAGTTTGTCTAGACCAGTTGACTCTGTTACAAATAGATGTCCTTTACATCTTTCAGATTCCAGATTTTTTCCTGTAAAAATGGGATGACTTTCTAATACCAGAAAGTATATTTCCCTGTCACTATCTTCAGGTAAAGGCTAAGCCACAGATGAAAAGAGGTTTCAAACAAAAATAAAGTTGCGAATATTAGAATGACTGGCAACAGAAGTATCTTTTAGTTTTTTAGGATGGAGTAACATTATTTCCTTGAAATGTTCCATTGCCTTTGAGGTTCCTTACTTGATGTAATGTCATTACATTTTACTACATGAGTACTAAAAACTCATTTAGAGGACTGCAAAATCTAACCTTTAGTTAACCTGATCTACGTAAATGAATTTTGGCCAAAATATTAAAAAGATATCAATGGTGTAAAAAATTTTTGCCAATCTCAATTTAATGTGGATAATGATGCTTTTAGCACATTTTGAGATATACGTTACCTGACTAGCCCTGGACAAAGGCTGAAGAGAACACATGCATGCATGCCCACACATACTCTTGCAGAAAAAATTCCCCAAAATCAAACAAACAAACAAAAAAGCCAAAACAAAACACCTACCCTGTGTGATTAACCTTTATAGAGGAGACATTCCAGTGATTTAACTACTTGCAGATTCTAGCATTCTAAAGCTTTTGCTGAAGTTCAAAGCAATGAACACACTACTGTTATAGTTTTGTGGATTAAACAAAGAACTTGAGGCTTCCATGAGGAAACCGTTTAAAGGTATTCTAGTAGTGTAATACAATTATGAGTGAGTGCAGGGTAGTGGATTGCTGGTGTATTCATCAACTCTGAATGGCTTGTTAGATGTAGAAGAGAGTGATCTTCCATAGAATCTGGATCAAAGGGCACTTAGCCTTGCATCTACCTTAATTATTTTAGGGTGGCATTCTTTCTTTTTCTTCATCCTTAGGTAACTGTAATCATCATTAATCAGATCAATGGTATGAAACTGACCAAATGTGAAGTCCTCTGTGACTAAACAAATGCAGCCACCTTTTGTGTTCAGTTGCTGACAACAGATCAGATCAAAGTAAGAGATGTATTGCCACCTAGTGAAAAACTTGTAGGTATGCATGTTGACTTGGAGTCGCATAAATGTAAGAAATTGCATGGGGCAAAGAAGTAGGACCTGACTTAAAAGTTTGTTTTTCCGTTTTAATTTGAGTTTCAGTTAAATACACAGAAGTATAAAGCTACTGCAAGTTAGCATTTCCTGATAATACTGAGAAATCTAGTGTTGTTAGTTTTCTGGCTTCTTTAATCTTTGGGAGAAGGACAGCAATGTTACTGACAGTTGTGATTTGATGAATAGTCAAACATTTTAAGCCAGTGCTGCTGTTGGGATGAGCAATGCTGCTGTAATCTGGGCGCTTGTTTATATTGCTGTGCTGTCAACACTATTGTGCTCCTAAGTGTATGTGCAAATACCCAGAACTACTCCAGCTGAAAAATAGCTCTAAATGGAGAGGAAAAAAGATTGCAGTCTGATTGATTCCTTGATCCTGTATACTGTGCATTGCACTAGCATGAAGGGAAGAGATGGTGCAAGAAAGGAGAATGAGTTGGCAGAAAGGGAAACAACTGCTGCTTTTAATAGAGCTGCTAGTTTGAGGTGTTTATCAGTTTTCATTACAAGAAGAAAGAATCTGTGTAACTTTATGAAATTGTGACCATCCAGTCACTTCAATAAAGCTGACCACTGTGACTTTACTGCTGAGCATTTTGCTAGTTCAATGCTCCAACCAGCATGTAGCATTCTTTTACCAAATATGCACCTTGTATCTAATTGTTTTCCTGTTTTGTTTATTTTGTTAATGAAGTTTTACAGCGTATTTTGACAGTTCTGCTACTGCATATACCCTTCTACTTCCATCTGTTATAGAATTAATTGTATTACAAAGTGTTAAAAGATGTGGTTTGTAGTGTAAGAACATGTAGTCTACGGTAATTGGGAAGGTGTTGGGTTTCAGACTATTATGCAGTGCTGCACAACAGGTGGGAACATGGTATTTAATATATTATGAGTATCAGTAGTGAACCCACTTTCCTAATTTCATTGATTGCAGTTTGAGAGTCAATGACCACTTTCAATTTCCTTTCATTAATTATTGAAAACAGTTAGGAGAATGTTGGGAGAAAAGGAAAAATGTTTCAGACTTTACAGCAGAGGTTCCAAAATGCCTTCAGCAGCAATGCCATTTCTGTTTGGAAGTCCAAACTTGTGACAGAGAGAACACTCCTTACTCCTCTTAAAATTAATGTAACACTACTTCTGATTATCAAAATTATTTTTAACCTGATAATGTGCAGCAGGGAGAACTACTAAAAGAGTGTTTTTAAATACAGATTATGAATCTAAAAAAAAAGAATAGTCCCAGAAGTAATGGTTTTGCTTTTCTGTGTTTCCTTTCTTCCTCTGTTCCTCTGCATCACTGAACCTGCTGTTCAGTATACACTGAAAGGATGTAGAATGTATAAAATCTTAAAGGAGAGATCTGAGCTTATCCAATCTTTGTTCCTGCTTGAGAAACATTAGATTATTTTTTTTTTAGTGGTGGGTGCTTTATGAAAAGTTGCTAAGAATTAGCATTTAATTAAATGAAATTATTTGATTTTAATTATCTGTAGTTGCTAGCTGTTACTATTCTTTTAGACATTCTTAAACATTTTTATTGGTTCATTTGCCAAAATACACCATCTTATTTATGAGGCACTGCTTTTTTGTTTGCCAATAAAAATGAGAAAATGAATAAAAGGAGGGAAGGTCTGCTTTCATGAACACAACCATGCAAACTAGCTTATAATGTCTGTCAGATATGTGATTCTGGACAAGTCTGCTGGATGTATCAGAAGTCATGAGAGAAAATTAAAGCTTTTTTTGCACACCCAATTTAATGTTCTGAGGAAGGAAAATTGCCTTTTAAGTCTCCCAAGACACACTGCTCCATCTAAAAAGCCATTAATATATTTATATTTATGTCCGAACACTGAGAAAGTATAGAGTAGAAAATGGAACCTATTCATAGTTTAGCTGGTGTCTATAAAGTCTGATTCCACAAAATTGTTTTAAGATTCTGAGTCTATGAAATGGAGGTTTTCATAGGCTTCTCTAAGGGGGCACAGAATTGGATTCTGGTTGTTGGATATTAGCTGTAACTGCATTTTGGTTTTCTTTCTTCATGTCATCTTTTTGTTTTCAAATGCTATAGTAGCATTAAAACAAAATATGCTGACTGGAGATGGATTGTCTGACATTGTGATTGTAATTGTTGATTACCATGGTGTTTTTATCAAGGGCCATTCACAAACTATATGCATTTATTTCTTTTTTGGTATATGTTTTAAGCATATAAGTTGAGATTCAGATTGATTATACAATAAAAGATTTGATGATGATGGAGGTGCTTTGCAGGGAAAGATGTTTACTTGTGCTTGTACTTGTGTTTTGAGACATCCTAAGCATCTTCGAGTGCTGGATTTTGTAGTCTTATTTGCTTTCTCCTTCCATATTCCTTTCCTCTGTTTTAAGCCAGCTACTAAACTAAAGTTTGCTCTCTGAGCTGTTTCACATGTTAAAGCTGCAGTGGGGAAAAAAAATGAATGCTTTTTTTTTTACTAAGTTAACACTGAAGTGATTTGGTGTGTGGTGTGATGAGCTCCAGACTGTTGCACGGTGGAACAGAGGGCAAGAATGTGTGTGGGATGAAGGGAGAAACAGCCAGCAGTTAAATCAGATTGGTTACCACTTAGCTTTAGCCACCCCAAAGCGTGTGGGAGTGGAGACAGGAAAGCTTTTACTACTTGTTGAGGCAAGGAGTCATTAACTGGTCAGATGTATCTGTGTGATGAGTCACGTATCCCAGGGGGTATGCTATCTCATGAAAGCTAAAAAAATCTTCGGGGCAGAAACATCACTGTGGTTCTGTAGTATAAGAGTTTCATTGTCAATGTCAATAGATGGTGTTCACTCATCCATTTCTGCTCATTCCGATAGCTTTATATTGGCTTTTAATGGCTTCTTGTACTTATTAAAATATTAAAGCATTAAGATAATTTTCACAGAAGAGCAAGAATGAGCAAATAGAGACGGACTAGGGAAACTGTTGAAGCTAGTATTGCCATGAAAGTTCATATGGTTTTGGAATTGTAACCTCAGGTGCAGTATGATTGATTAAACTAGAGTTTACTGTTGTACACTATGTTGTGTGCTTGTTATGTGCTGTCTTGAGGCAGAGATGTACAGTAGCATGCTCAGCTTGGAGGCATTCAGCTCCTTTGGAGCTCCTTGAAGCGTGGTGTCTAGTGCAGTCTTGGCTACCAGAAAATGGAGCAGACCCATATTAAATGCAAGTGGCAATTTTTTTGTAATGGAGGGCTGCAGGGGTAACTTCCATAGGAAGAGGCTTGGGGCTGCTCTGTATTGCACATAGCTGGTTCCAGTTGGCTCCAGTGGACCAAATCTGAACCTATCAGTCGTGTGTGGCACTTCTATGAAAACGTATTTAAGAAAGGGTAGGAAATGATGGAGTGAGGCATGGGGAGTATAGAACAAAAAGAGGGAATACCAAGATCAGGGAAGGAAGAGGTTCACCGTGGCAGAGCAGATATCCCCTGCAGCCTATGGAGGACCCATACTGGAGAAGCAGAAAGGTGTGGGAAGGAAGGAGCAGCAGAGAGGAACTACTGTGTACTGAGGGTGACTCCCACCCCCTGCACCACTCAGAGCTGGGTTGCAAGGAAGTCTACAGTAAAGGAGTGAAATTGAACATGGGAAAAAGGGAGGTAGTATGTTGGTTTAATATTTATCTATGTGATTCCTTCTGCCCAAACCAATAGGTAAGTATATATTTTAATTGGCAATAAAGTAACTTCATCAAGTAAGGCTATTTTGCATACAGTAGTAGCTGCTAAGCAATCTCCCTGTCTTTATCTTAGCCCATGTCGGAAGGAGGATCCGGGGAATTGTAGGTCTGTCAGCTTAATCTCGGTACTGCGGAAGGTCATGGAGCAGATCAGATCATACTAAGTGGCTATCACACAGCATGTGTAGGACAGCCAGGTGATCAGACCCAGTCAACATGGGTTTATGAAAGGCAGGTCCTGCCAGATCAACCTGATCTCCTTCTGTGATGAGGTTACCCAGTTAATGGATGAGCGAAAGGCTGTGGGTGTGGTGTACATGGACTTTTGTAAAGCCTTTGACACTGTTTCTCACAGTATTCTGATTGAGAAACTGGCTGCCATTGGCCTGGATGGGCACACCCTCTGCTGAGGGTTTTTGAAGGACATGGTTTGGCAGAGGATGGGTGTGGTTGGACTTGATCTCAGAGGTCTTTTCCAACAGGAAGATTCTATGATTCTATGAGCTTTTTTGTTCCTGTTTTTCCTGTTTTCTACTCCCCTTCCTGCTGAGAGCAGAGAGTAAGCAAGAGCCTCGCTGTGGAAGTTTAGTGGCTAGCTAAGGCTAATACACAAGACAAACTCCAATGTATTTGTAGAGTGAGATGGTTTTCTACAGAGGTCCCAGTGTCTTCCTTATACATGCCTCAGGAGGATACTTTGAACTAGGACTAGTCTGGCCTTGTGGCCTGGCCTGTTCAAGACTGGAGTGCATCAGATGCATTTCTGAAGCACATCATTCAGCTTAGTTGTATCTACAAGAATTCCAGTTAGAGTGGTCAGAAGCTTCTCCGTGAATTGCATCAGAGGATGGTAGGGGATAATGACACAACCAAATAAAAAAAGCATATTGATTTCCTTTTAAAGCTTACTACTACTACATCTATTTAAATTATATGTAATGACAGTTTCACTGTACAAAGTATATAGAAGCATTCTAAGCAAAAAATTTACAACTGGTATAGATACTGCCTTTTAAAATACTGTCATGCTCAAACTGTGACTGGACAACTAATCCTTTAAAGGACTAGCTGAACCTGGAAAATCAGAATGCCTTATGTTTAAAAATGACATGTGTCTTCCATCGTGCTAAGAAACTTGGTGCAACCATTCCTCCAAAAAAAATGTGGTTGCCACAGTCTGTATATGCCACTTTTAGGATGTTAAAATGGTGCTGTAATCCAGGCTGCTAGAGAATATCTAATTCTTCCATGCTGTAGGATAGTATGAGCATGTTTTCAAAATACAGTCACTATTTTTGAGATGTTTTAAAACCTTGGCTATCACGTTTTGAAAGGAAATAAGGTGTTTGCCAGAATTGTCAGAGATGCGTAGGATATTAGGTAGTTAACTTCCATGGAAATCCTAAGTAATGCTCATGTTCAAAGACTGACGTGTCTTTCTTTATGATTATTTAGAAGACATACTTTTTTTTTTGGTGCTTCCAGCAATTCATTTTCAGTGTCCAACGCTGGGAATTCCCTTTTCCATTTTACAATCTCAGAACTTTTCTATTTGTTACAGAAGTCTGAACTTTTATGCCATTTTAACAACCTCAGTGACTCTCTCTTAATAATTAGCCACGTATTCAATGGAAACTGGAACATGTCTCCAGTTGCTAAAAAAAAAAAACTCAAAGTTCTATAAACAGACTGAAAGTCTGAAACTTTCCTTGGTAATAGTAGTGTAGAACACCTTTTAAATGCTTTTCAAATTAAGATGTAAAGTATCAAACTGTGTGCTAAGCAACTTAAATGAAACACCACATCTTTATCCCTGTTTCTGGTTGTATAACGATACCTTTCATGCAGTTGGCAGAGAAACCTTTAAACCTTCTACTTTTAAACCTTGCTGTTCTATTTATTCTTGCTGTTGTCATTAAAGTTTAATTTTGAAAGAAGTGCTGACAGAGAAGTCCTAAAGAATGAACTTGGAAAGTGATTTCTTCAGCCATATCAAAAAGAGGAAAATTAACAGAGGGAGCATTCGAAAAATATTCAAATAGAAAGTGAAATAGTCCAGCAACTAAAAGATGACTATTTTGGATTTTAAGACCTTGTATTGCCATAGGGTATGTCTTTTTAGCTAAATGTTGTTTACTAGTGAAGACGACTGTTCTAAATATGAGATACGTAACTCTTAGTAAATATTGCATGTCTCCTCTTGGTGCTTATAGCTGACTTAATCCATTAGCAGATTCTAGAGTTGTCCTGAAGCTATTCTACAATATGTTTGGAATATCAAAGGCTTATTTTGATATGGGATGTGTGGGACCTTTATCACTACATGACACAGCTGAAATACTTAGCAGAGGTTTAGAAAGTGTAACAGGAGATAGCAAGTAGTTCATTCGATGTTATGTTTGTAATGATGTTACAAATAATATGGTGGCTCACAAGATAGTGATGGGGTTTTTCTTAGGAAATCTTCAGTCACCTGCTTGCATCTGCTTGGTTTTATGTTGTATTCAGAACTCTAATAGTATCTGTAGGCACTTGGGATTTTAGTTACCTCTGGAGCAACATGTGGGCATGGGATGTAATTAAGTCTGGTAAAAGCATTTGAGAAAGCATTGAGAAGGAGATGACTATGTCATCTTTTAAGTGAAAACAATGGCATGTGTGCCATCTCTGCCTTTTCTGCCTTTTACTGTTCTTAATCATGATGTAATTTTACATTTGGGTCATAGTCCAAATGGACTTCAGAATTTGTCACCTCTTTCTGCCCTGTGGCTTTGTTGAATCAATGTATAATCATCCTCTCTGTATACCTAGTTTTCTTCCTTAATAGATCAACAGTTAAACAAGTCTCTCCTGTTTTTAAAATATTATTCTGCTCTTATCATATTAATTTGTTCTCCTGTTTGGAGATTTTATTTTCTATGTTATGTTTTGCCTTTCTCTGCTGATGATGCTCAATCTGCAAGCAATTGTTTCTCATTCAATATTACACAAAGGAACGAGGTAAATGCTAGCATACGTTTTCTTCTTAACACTTTTGCATTCCTTCAAAATACAAATAATTCCCACAAGGAATTAATAAAGTAAGGAGTCAAACTATTTTGAGCACAATTTTTACCCATAAATAAAGCAAAACTTTTCCGTAGTTTCCTATTCGATTTCTGCTTTGCTTTACATCTAAAATAGGTGCCAGATACCATGGTGAAATGTGGTAGCATTGAAGTTGTTATACAGTAAGAGACAAAATAAAAGTGCCACATTTTCTGGAGGTCATAGTCATTCACAGTTTCAGAGTTTTCTAGTCGCTTATGATGTTGGTGTGCTTACCAGTGGTCCTATTAGGAAGGACTGGATATGTACTTCAGTGAATGATAAGGAGAACCTCACTGCCTAGAAAAGAGATGGCAGTCATGTAGTGTTGAATCGTTACCCAAGTGTGATGGAATGGGACGTTACAATAATGTTTCAGTAGTTAATCTGCATGAAGATGGTGTAAAAACTGGCAGGAGCGCAGGGGCAAGGAGCTCAGCACTGCTGCCGGGTAGGAACAAGGTGCTGGGCTGGATAAGACAAGGTGGAGGGCTGGATTCAGCCCATGGGCCGTGACTTTGACACCCCTGTGTTAAATGCTTCACCTGAGAGATATTCATCTTGCTGCTTGTATTTTTGAATGTTATTAATTCATACTAGAAATGTAATTGGGCATGTATGAAAATTGTGCATTTTCAGTTTTTCTAGTATAGCACAACAATACAATAAGCATTTTCGAACCAAGAAACTGTATTTATATTTTCCCATAAATACATAAGTACATCACTCTTAATGAACAATTGTACATAAAGAAAATAGAGAAGTAAAATGTCTCCTTCAGAATATAGACTGATATCTTCCTCTCTTCTCAAATTATCACCAAGGCTATTCTTTCAGGATTTTGCTAGTTTTCTAAAATACTAGTGTTAAGTTAAAAGAAAAAGAAGTAGTTTGGGGTGATTAAATAAAAAATACCAAATAAAGAAAGAAAATTAATTCAGTGCAGTTTGGTTTTATGCATTTCTGTACTAGCAGAAGGATTGATTTGTGATCAGAAGAAATAGAGAGTTTTATTTGGTTGAAAACAAAATCTCTCGAACTTTGAGAGATGTTATGGTGATTTCTGCTCTCCACAACTTTTTTTACTTTTCTCCCTCTTCTTTAGAATAGAGTTGCAAGCTGATTTATGCTGGTTCTAATTTTCATCAGTGTCACTTCTTGCCTAGTCAGCTTGTAGAGTCTCCATCCTTGGAGATGTTCAGAACCCAAGTGGATGTGATCCTGGAAAACTTGCTGGAGTTGATCTGGCTTTGAGCAGGGAGAGTGTACTAGAGGCCTCCAGGTTTTAAAAGTTCTGTGGTGTGGTGAAAGAGCCTGTCTTCTGTATTTAGAGATAATTTCGCATTGGTGTTGAATATTTATGATGAAAATCTTGGCGTAGTTTGCATATGCACATTAAAGGAATTTATTACCATACAGTTCTCCGTGTTATGACCAAGGAGATCTTCTATTAATAGGTCAAATCAAGAAAGCCTATTCAGTTTTGTGTTTACATTTTGAGATTTCTGATTTTTTTAACTTAATTCCACACTTGAAGTTCTGAAAAAGAATAATTAAATATCATGTCATCAGTGTTCTTTATAAAGATTGAAGAATTTGCTAGAAATATTGGATGGGTATGGCTTTCCAAACATTGTGTTCTAATGGTTTTCTTTATTCAATAGGTTGAATTTATAACTAATATACTACCGTATCTTCCACAGATCTGAAGAGAGAAGCCAGTATTTGTCACATGCTGAAGCATCCTCATATTGTTGAACTATTGGAGACATACAGCTCAGATGGAATGCTTTATATGGTCTTTGAGTTGTAAGTTTCTCTCTTTGATTTTACCGTTCTTTTTTGCCATTTCTAAATAAAATCCTAAAGTATGTTTGCTTTCACCTGCTTGTTTTGTAGCTCGGAGGTCTTGAGTACTATGAAAATACTTATTTCTGGCAAGTAAAGGTGGTTCCAAATAAAAAACATTGTCACACTGGCTGAATGGCTAACACCAGGCTGAATGGCTAACACCAGGCTGATTCCTTATACTATGCTTTCTAAGGGCAGACATGCTGTTCCTTGATGGCTGCTGTGTCCTTGATGGGTTCCTGAGAACAAGTTAAAAGTGTGTCAATAGTCATCACCTTTGGGTAGCTGGCGGTATTCTATTCCAGTTGTGAAGTTTTGTTTGGTTTTTTTTTTTCCAGACTATTGTTTCTTTAGCACTGCTTTTCTTTTACTAAATAAGAAAGTAAAGTTTATTGGAGCATTAATTGATTATACCTGTTCATATTATATGAAGAGAGGCATTTGTCTAAAACAGATGTTTTGGAAGCTTGAATATAAGAGTTTATTTACCATTAGTGTATGGAAGGGTGAATAAAATATGACTTTCCAGCAGCATACAGGTATTTTTAATGGACAACGAGAAACAAGATGGGGAGTCTTCCTTCTCTTCTCTGTACCTACCTGCTCGTCTTTTTGTGTTTTACATATATGCATTTCTAGTGTCTTGGCACATGTGTTAATACTTCTTTAATGTCTATGATCATCCTGCACTATGTTTTCTGATACATCTGGCCTGCTTATGTTGGAGCAAGCCACATCATCCAGTCAGTGTGTTAGGTTGAATTGGCATGTCCACAAGAGCCAACAATTTGACTTGAGATATGTGAAAATTATTTTAAAGTGGATGTTAGTTTTACCAATTGAGATAGAGAAAAAGTTAGGTGGTAGCAGAAAAAAAAAGTGAAGCTGAAAATTGTTGCTTGAAAATCTGCCTTTTTTTTTTTTAGGTGAGTATAAACTTATGATTGTGTAAAATAATTGCTTTATGCTTTCATATCTGCAAATTCTGATTCAACACAGACTCTGCTTTATTTTGTAAATCCTAAAGCAGGGACCAAGGGACTTTAATTATCCTATTATGAAGTAATTATGTACACCTTGGGGAGACATACTGTGATAATTAGCCAGATTTTGAAATGGAAAAAAGGGTTGGCTTCTATTTTTACCATGCCAGTAGCTCAGAATTATGAGACAAAAGCAGTAATTATTTTTTAATGACAAGCCTATTATTTATGTTTGTATACATCAAAAGTAAGTTTGAACAATTAGGATTACTACACAAATACTATAGCTGATTTCAGACCACGTGGAAGAAGGAAATAGGCTAAATTATCCAAAGGATAATAATTCTTTACCATATTACATGTCTCTCTCCCTAGTATGCTGCAAGACATCAGTCTCTTGTAACAGTGATAGAAAATGAGACAGTAGGAATACCTGTGCTAAAAATGAGTGATGTGGGCACGACTGGAGGGGATGCTGTGGTGAATTGATTCGACAGAAGACTGGTATTTGCTATGGAGTAAGATTACATTGCTTGAGTTTGATTGGGTTAGTGGCATACTGTGTAATTGTCACCATAATAAGAAACTTGTAGTTAGTAGGAAAGCATCTGTGTATGTGTAGGTAACTTATTTTCGCTCATACTGCTTTTTGTTTATTATGCTCTTTTTGTAACAAACAACTGCTTTGCAACAAAGTTCTTTCTACAGTAATAAAATGTATTTTGTTAGGGTCTAGTTATTCTGAAGTGATAGAAGAGAGGAAGACAAGGCGGTTCTGCAGAGAATTTAATGAGCCTAACTGGTGATGGGCTTTGTTTCAGGAGTGACAGGTTCTTTTCATGAAAATTCATTCAGGCCTATCACATGAAATGCACAGAATAACCACACCTAAAACTTTGTGCCCCAGTTACACGTGTATGATATGTAGCATCATCACTGTTTCATAAGCTGTGAGCTACATGTAGCAGCTGCTAAAATGACCCTGAACATCTTGCCAAATCTATTGTTATGAAAAAGTACAAGTTAAATAAGCAAATGCAGCACATACCTGATAACAAGAGATTGTATTTTTTTTCCTGAGTGGTACAATCTGTGCCCTCTTTTGAAAACTTTTGTAAAAATAAACATTTTTGAAATCATCACAATTCATAGAAGCATTGATGAACTTGAACAGTAGCAATCAAGTTTAACACCAAAAAATTAGCCCTGTTTTTAAGCATTATTCATATACAAATTTGAGCACTCTTTAGAATGGGGCCATCATGTCATGTTAACAGTTGGGTACTGCTGCAATAAACTGCGTAGAAGCAGTTGGATGATAGATGAAGTGCATGTGTAAAGTAAGAAGCAGATCTTATTATTTTAAAAGTATTGATATGTTATTACATTATAGATGAGAGAGTATGTACCTGTGCCAGCTGATTTCCCACACATTCCCTGACTGCTCCCCAGAAGGGTAACGGATTCTTTCCACTTATTGAAGGGATCCCTTGGAGGCTCTAATGAGAATCTTCATCTGCAATAGGACCAACTCTAGTCTTTATCATCCAGTCACAATTTTCTTTCCCATTCTATGGTGTTACTTGCTGGTTGCTGTATACCAGGTGATCAGTCATCACTCTCGAGTCGACTGCTAGTTTTTTATCTAATACAAACATGTAGTCAATAGAAGTGCATCAAACAGATATTTTGGAGTGTCAAAACAGATGAAAGCAATTGTTTTTTAAGTCTGTGTCTTTTTGTGCCTAAAGAACAAAATAATATGCAAAGTTCTCCTGCTGTTTAGAAATTCCATTTATTAGGTGCAATCTGGTTTCTTTTGTATTTGTTCAATAACATACTATTCTATACAGCACCGTCCCTGTCACATGATGTTTGTTTAGTAGTTCATGCATGTGACAGGGGAAGGACACTCATTTTACATAGAGGGCTGTTTTCTGTTTGGAATACAATGATCACTTTTGCTCTGATATTCTGTTGCTTTTGCATTTTTTCCCAATGACCATTGATGGTTATCAATGAGAATACTTTGAAAAAGGTCAGCTATGTTCAGTATTTCTCAAAATAAAAAGCAAATACTCCATTTGGAGTGTGTGAAAGCCACATTTTAGACTTTGAGTACGTTACATGCAGTTTATCCTTAGTGTAATTAAAGTACATGGATTGAGAGTACTTACCTTTCATGCTGAAGAGCTCCAGTATGAGTAGTGAGTGAATTTCAGGTATCTTAATATCTGCAGAATACTGTCTTACAATACACAGGTGGCTCTGCTTTTCTTAGTGCATTCTAAGAGAGATGTATCTCTTGGTGTATTAGAACTGGACTTACTTAAATATACCAGTGAGGCTGTGTGTGTATGTATATATATATAGTTTTATACGTCTAATTTTGCAGTTTAACCTAACTAACATAAAAATGCTTTAGTTTTAAAATCTCAAATTCATGAAAACAGTACTTTAAAATGGCTGCAGTTACTGAGGTTTACATTAAGCATAAGCTGATGAGCATTTAAATGATGGTATGTTCAGTCGTGTGGCTTTGTTGAAGTGTTAGGAAAATAAGGGGGAAAATAAATGCTGTCTGTTTCTTCTGCTTTGTTACAATACTGTGAAATAGTACAATTTTGTTTATAGAGAGTAAACTTACTTTTCATTATTTTACTTAATCATGTTAAGATTCTGGTTACAGTCTTATTTTTAATTACAGTCTCGTCTGTAGTCCTTCATCTTTTATATGGCTTTACTGTACTTTTCTTTCATACTTGCATAATACTTTAGCTAGGATAAAATAAAGCTATCATACTCCTGTATTAAAGTATAGATCTCTTTTGGGGTATACTGTCTATTCTTCAGAGTCATTATTAACGTCAGAACAGATTTTTGCTTTGAATATGACTCAGGAGTAACGTTTTTGGGCAGGTTGCAACTTATCATCAGCTTTGTGCAGAATAATGGAAAGATTTTCAAGGTGTGTAGTAGCACTGATCAAAGCTATGGTAAGAAACATTTATCTAGACAATTCTGTTAAAAACATGGAAGAATCAATAGTAGAATATGGGAAACTGGGGAACATAGTTCATACTGATAGCCGAAACAAATCAGATGTGGTGGTGTCTGTTATAATAATTCCGTGTTCAGGGTTGCTTTAGCTGGCAGTTTTCAGCATAAGCGCCATAAACTATCCTGGTCGATTTATGTAGCTTCCGTGAGTGCCCTCTACTGGGATCAAATGATTCTCAGATTATGAGTGTGCTGTAATCTTACTTTTATTGCTTCTTCCACATAGTCTTCAGCATGTATAGATCTCTTGTGTGTTTGTTTTAGTGGATTTTAATTTATCTTAATTTTTTTGCTTTTACAGTTTTCACATGCCTAATGCTGAGAGTCCTTACAAGCCTTGAGATTTCCTGAAATCGGGTTTCACCAAAATTTTAATACTCTTATATCACATAAAACTTTCAGTTTCTGCAAAGTCATCTTTTAAAGTCAACGCTATTGCTGAGATTTTAGTCTGTTGGTGCACCAAATTTTCTGGGATTTCTTTTAACTGAGGCCAACTCTTGTGTTTGTACCCTCAGCTAGATGAAAATCTCGTAAGACTTTCAGATAAAATTCAGCATCATTAGGGTGATACAAGCCCTATTTATACATGAAGAAAAATCTACTCTTAAAATAAGATTTTGCCTTGAAAAAAGCAGTCAGTTGAAGTCAGAGTTTAAAATACATCTGCCACATGTTTGTGTTTTTAAGATCAACAGCGTCCTTCTTAATGAAGTAAAACTCTCAAACATTACTGCTCACAGTCTGTAGTGGTTTTTAATATCAACATAAACTAATTGAAAAATATTTTCAAAAAAAATCAAACTTCACTTAATGTGACAAAACAGAAGAATATGCAATATATATGTATATATGTTGTATATATATATGTATATTCTTCATGTAGGTATGTTGTTCTCACAAGAGGTGTACAGCCCGATCGAAGGTTGCTATTACTTGGTTACCGTTACAGTGGTTTTGACTTGAAGAATATATTCCCCTATGCCTGTAAACAGCTTCCTGCACTCTTATAACCCATGAAGAATAGCTTCAGTTTTGCTGTGAGGAAAGAAGTGATAACAAGCAACCTGAAAGGTGAGGGTCATGTCCTAAAACAGATGAACCCTGACGTGGACTTTGTGTTTTCCACCATCAGCCAATTGTCCTCTCTCCATTCCTCTCTGCTGGGGGTTTTCATCTCCTCTGCTGTGCTGCTTTGACTTCTTGCATAAGTAATCTCTAAGAATCATGGAGTCATGGAATGGTTTGAGTTGGAGGGGACCTTGGGGCCAGTCCAGTTCCAGCCCCCCCTGCCATGAGGGGGAACGCCTCCCGCTGGACTGGGCTGCTCAGGACCCATCAGGCCTGGCCTTGAGCACTTCCAGGGATGGGGCATCCACGGCTTCACTGGGCAACCTGTGTGAGGGCCTCACCACCCTCATCCTGAAGAATTTCTCTGTAATGTGTAATCTAAATCTTCCCCCTTCCATTTTAAAGCACCATTTACAATGCAGATCAAAACCCAAGGAGGTCTTGTTAAAATCTGCATCAAACACCAAGTTTCGATATTGGTATTAGAAAAGAGAGATTGACATGAGGGTTTTTTCCAGTGTTCTAGCTAAATCCAGATTATGCTGTTCACATTGAATCTGACCCTGTTGCTGCTGTGCAGTCCCACATAAAGTGTAGTACAGTATATTCTCTCTGATATTTAACTATATATACAGACTAGGTGTATGGTATTGAGCAAAACAGAAAAGCCTTTCGGAAAAAAATATGCAGAGGATTATGCAGTGATGAGCAGTTATGGTTTGGCAATATGGGTTTCTGATTTGTGGGGCTTGTTAAATCTGAAGATTATACCAGGTGTTGAAATAACTGGCTGGGATTTTTTTTTTTCACCTTATTAAATGAATGTGCATTTCTTTTGGTTGCCGCTCTCCTACGGTTTTCAGTGCTCTATCGACATGATGGTGTATTTTGCATAGGGACAGTTTCTGGATTTATTCAGAAATTAAAGCTTCTACACATCGTTTGCAACTTACTAAGCCTAAGTACTGCATTGTCGGTGTGTAGCAAAGCATAAGTGATTGTATGCTGACGCTGATGTTCTGGTTAGCTTGTCAAAATGGCCCTGATAATGTTGGCTTTCAAGAAACCTTACAAGTTCTGCTTTCTTTTTCACCCTTAAGACTTTGGTGGAGGGGGAAAAGAAAGTATGAAGGCAGAAAGTGACATGTTATACCTGATATTTTTGCAAGTGCCTTGTTAAGTCTGATTTCTAATAAGTGATTTTTATTGTTCCTGTTAACCGTTGTTAATCATTCCTTGCCCTATCAAGCAATGAACAGTTTTAGATATAAATCCACATTATGTTACTTGGAGGAGAAAGAAAAGGAGGGCAGTTATTCCACACCAAGCTGCTTTGGTTTAAAAAATGGTGGCCTAATTTTAGCCTAAAGACTTAAATATACATACATCTAAAAGCGTTTATACTACTAGTTGTGGGAAGTTAGGGGAGAAAATAAAGTGTCAGAGGTCGTCATATAGTATGTATGCCGTCACTGTTTTCAGGTGCCTTCAGTGAGGCTGTGAGATGTATCTTCTTGGGTCCTTAATTATCTTTATTAGAATGCTAACTGGAAAAGTTATACCACATTTCTAGAACAGTTTTTACAGTATTTATTTAAAATTCAGTTTGTGTAAAATTTTATTTTGATAACTACATTCTTTATTATAGAGCTGCACTTCTGATGCTTTTAAGAACAGGCTTAACTTAATATCATGCATTAATTGTTAACTTGCTGAGCCCTCTTGTACAGGTCATTGACTTTCTGCTGCCTTGCACACCTTGTTCAGTGAGCTCTTTTAGCAATAGAAGTGTTTGGTTTTGTTAATGTTTTCAGAGAACTGTTATATGACCTGAGGGGCATAAAACAGTTAACCTGTGGCATGCCATGTTCTGTTAGATTGTTTGTTAAATGCTGATTTAGTTAGAAATGCATTGTACACGTATCCAGAGTATTTTATGTAACAGTTATATAAGTGGAGTAAATAGGTTTTTGGGAGAATTTTTATGTAATTGGTTGTAGTTACCTGTCTTAATAATTTTCCTTCTTTTTACCTGCAGTATGGATGGAGCAGATCTGTGTTTTGAAATTGTGAAGAGAGCAGATGCTGGATTTGTGTACAGCGAGGCTGTAGCCAGGTATATATTATAATTTTAATTAATCCCATGGGATAAATGAAAAGAATGGTGTATATACTGTATCTGGTAGCTAAAAGCTGGAATACTATAAATCTGTTTCTGCAGTCTGAATGCTTATTACAATAATTAGCATAATAAAAGTAGAATTTGGGAGCGTTTTGTTATTTACTAGTTGTGTGTTTGGATGAGGTGATTGAACAAAACAGCATTTCACATCCAATACTTAATTGTCTGTCTGCCTTTTTATGGATCTCTTGTACAATGGCATTAGGTACATCTCTGACAGGTGTCAGCTTTATTGGTCTTGCTAGATGGAGTCATCTCTATTTTTTTTGTTATATATATCAGTTTATTTATGGTTGTTTCAACATTTCACTTACAAGGTAAACCACAATCATAGAGTCTATACAATTGCAAACAACAAAACCTAACATCCTTCCTAGTGGCATAATAATTGAGCTCAAAGCCTGTGAGATTGTTTGTTCACTTTTCTTGACACTGTAGTTAGCATCATGGAAACTATGCTGGAATAGACATCAGTAGGTCTTTAATTTAACCTTCTGCTCCAGACAGGGTTAACACTGCATTTGGATCATGTTGCTCAAGTGGGGTCTAGAAAATCTCCAAAGACTGAGATTCCACAGCCTCCCTGGGCAACTTGATGGTACACATAATTATGTTCCTAGGGAAACAAGTTTCGCTATAACCAGCTGGAACCTCCAGAGGACAAGGATTGTCTACCTTAGCCCCACTAGTAATGCTCTGCCTGATGCACTGCAGGATTATGTTGGTTTTCTTGGGTTTCTAGTGTTGTTAGTAACCTATTAGGGGATTTTTGGACACAGAGGAGAAAGAAGTTATTCTTCATTTTGCATCAAGAAAGCCAAAATCTTCATTCTGTCCCTTTCTATATAAATTAAGCACTGATGCTGACTTTTTTCTTCTTCTGTATTTTGTTATTAAAAAAAAAGCTGAAGACTTCTGATTTCCTCATCACGTGAAACAGAATTATTGAACATTTGAAAGCTTTTCAAAATGGAAAATGCAGATTTTTCTTTTCTGATTCAACCAGATTCTGACTTCAACCGGAATAATCCTCAAACTTTAGATTTTATTATTCATTATTATAAACACAAACTCCTTCCTACTGGACTGTGTATTTAAGGTCAAGATCACAGATTAGTTTTATATAGTTAAAATATATGGTCTTAAAACTTGATTTGTTATACATGTATAGTGATTTTTCATGCAGGCTTATGTGTGGTGCCTTTGTTTTTTCAGTCATTACATGAGACAAATATTGGAAGCTCTACGTTACTGTCATGATAATAATATAATTCACAGGGATGTAAAGGTAAGGGGATTTATTTTCTTTTTCTTCACCACAGTAATACAAGCTGCAAGGTTTTAATTTATGTAATTTAGAGGAATAGGGAAGTGGTAGAAAAGGAAGCTATATTTCCTTCATGTGTGCTTAACTCGTACTGTGTCATGGAAAATTGAAGCCCTTCTCTAATTCCAGCAACATAGAACATTTCAGAGGTCTTTGTTTATGGATTGCATATTCATTTGATTGCAACTTACTCTGAAAGTCAGTTTAATTCCTACTTTTTTAATATTCATATGAACTCTGCTTGCATTTTTTTCTTGTTAGGAAAGTGTGTATAAATTAATTGCATAAATTAAATAGGAATTGCTAGATAAATGGCATCATTTTGACAGCATAATGACAGTTTTCATCCAAGCTAAGATTTCAGACATGTGCATACTCAAATGCTACAATATTGGTAGTATTATCTAATTTCTGCAAGCAGTCTTAAACAATTATTCTTATTAAAACTTCTCTAGTGCAAACAAGTTTACCATATTTAAGAATAGTCTGTCTATGTAGTCTTTTTGATCTGGTGAATTTTGTACGATTTCTATGACTATTTATGGAACTAGTTTATCCCAAAGTACTATACTGTAATTAACCGGCAGTTTTAACCTAAGCGGGTCTGACTCTCTTCAATTTAAATATATATATTCTTTTTAAGTGTCATTGTCTAAGATAGAATAACTAAGAGTTTGCTTTCAATCCAAAGTGAGTCAAGCACTACAGGAATTAATGAAAATTATAACAGACTTCGATGGTGCAATTTGAGGAATAAATCATGAGTTTTACTGAGTAGAGAAGATTGAGAGAGGGTAAGGTGTGCCTCAGACTCCTTCAGGTGATCTGTGAGAGTATGGACATGTGAACTGATGATTTTCATTTAAGGAGTCATTTGATCTTGCGTGTGTAGGCATTGCAGCCCTTTCCCAATCTCTCTCCTTTCCTTCTAAAAGCAAGAAAATTATCCCGCGTAATAAGCTTCTTTTTAAGTTCAACATATTAAAAGTAATTTCTTCAAGCAAATTCTAAAGACAACTTCTTACTTGCTGCAGGAATGTCTCACCTTGTACTGTCTTGAAGGTTATAGGTGCTTTTAAGTGTTCATTTTTGGTACTACATAAAAATTTCAGAATTAGCATCATCTTTATGTTGCCGTGTCTTCCTGAAAGCTGCACCAGTTTTTGTTAAACTGTGTTCCTGAACAAAACTAAATTTCAGTTGCAAGGGCCTCTGAGGGAGACACGTTTTAATGAGTGTAAAATGGGAATTTATTTTTCAGCTTATCCAGATTCTGAAAACTTTAAAATCACAGGTTTTATTAAATCCCATCCTCAGATATAAGCCTTTTCGATTATGTGAGTAAGAACTTTTAATCTGTTAGTCTAAAGAAGTGTAAATCAACAAACACTGTTTTGTTTTGGCAAATGCCGTGCAGAAATACATAGGATTTGGGTGTAGAACGTACTAAGCCAACTGCAATATCCCAACTCTAGATGTCACTGTAGACATAGACAGTGTTTTGAAGGGAAGTAGATTAAATGACTAATTTCCAAATGATCTGAATGGATGAAAGTGAACTAATAAAAATCTGTAAGACTGATGTAGTCCTACTGCATTTTTTCCTTCTTAAGCTTTCTGTGTATGTTATTTTGAACTGCAAAATATTTGATGTCTGATGCACAGGGAAATTTGCACCTTATAGTCCCTGTAAGAACTAGGTGTCTTTTAGCTACTTTTGTACTCCCTTAGCTCTTGACTGGTTGGTAAGAGTTAGACGGTAGTACTTTGGTTTGCTGTAGCCTGGTGCCAGAAACTTCACTTGACTTCTCTAAGGGACAACACCTACCAGAGCTGTTGGGCCCTATGACTGCAGCCTGTGATAAACTCCTGTATGCCCCAGATTCCGCTCTGATGGCAGAAGCAAAACGTGAAGGCTTTCACAATGCAACATGTATTTGTCTCAATTTCCTTGAGTGCTTTGTGAGAGCACGTTTCTTGAGCCTCTGTGTATCATTTGAGCCCCTTCATCATTGCTTAAAGGCTTTATAATCAGTGACAGTTGCACCTTTGCTTAACCTTCAATTACTGTGATCCTGCATTAATTCAATGTGTGGAAGTTAGATCACGTGATAAGGAAAGTAAAAAGTGCTTGTGCAGGAAGGTTGAAAACTCAAGACAGAGATGCATCAGAAACGTGAATGTCGAACTCTTTACCTTACTACAACATTTATACCTATTCTGCTAACCTAGTGATATAGGACTCGGCTGTTCCTTTTATTCTTTCAGAACCTCACTGTGTCAGAAATACCTAAAAGATGGCTACTAACAGTAGCAACATTGAAATGGATTTTTTCCAATATTGAATGTTACACAGTAAACTACTGTGAAACACAATAGTTTGCATACAGAATTATCTTTTCAGAAGAGAACAAAAAAAGGGAAGTGGGAATAGTGTGGGTCTGAAATGACATGCTTGTCTCTTTCCATGCAACCCTTGCTAGACTTTCTCTCAAGCTGTCAGTATTAGACAACAATGAAAGTGTTTTGTTAATATAGTCAGTAAAAAGTGATGAATGGGAAAGGATATTTAAAACTGGGCAAACAAATAGGAGAAAAGTGGCTTATCTCTTTCTTCCAGATCTACACTATATTCTGTCCTGCAAAACAGTGTTTTCTCTTACTTCACCTTCAGGAATAAGATAGTAAGAAATTGGGTTAACTCTGCATTAAAGTGTTTTTAATCTTAACATAAATACAACTGAAGATAGTTCCCTGGTGTATGACAACATATTTATTACATGCAATAAAGCACACCTCGAGTTTTAATGACACTTAAACCAAGTAACTAAAACGTGCTCTATATAGATGTAATCTTTCTTCAAGGAGAAGAATTAATAGTATGCCTTGTGTTTCTTGACTGTGAAGGATACCACTGACCTTTGAGCATCTTTAAGTTTTGTGCCATAGAGTTATTTTAATAATTATAGTTTTAAAAGCTGAAAGTGGTGGGTTTGTTATAAATAGGTGAACTTGAATATTTCCTATCCCTATAGCAGTTAACGTGGTGTATCTAAAGCAGCGTTTTGTGTTTAACACATTCACATTTGGTCAATATTTGATATTTTGAGTTGTTCTATTCTCAGTGTGTGGCAAAAGTTGCTTTATCTTGTCTCGACAGTTTCATTGAATTACCTGTTAATAACAAGACAGACTAGCATAGATCTTGGTAGGAGGCTTCTGTGCTAGTGACTGAAAGTAGAATGTTATTCAGCTCAAGAAATAATGTTCAAGCATTGTATAAGTTACAAAGACAGGACAGTGTTCTAGAAAAAGTGCACTTTGCTGTTTATTGCTGATTGCTTTCACCTGCTCATTTTTGCAATAACATCAATGGAATGGTTTATCAGTAAAATATCAAGAGGTTTTACAGTCTTCTATTAGCCTATACTGTGATGCTTCAGCAGCATTTTATATGGTTGCAGAATCTTTTTGTAAAAATACCTTTCAATATAACTGATACAAGAGTAATTTAATCACATCAAGAGCTTTAGTTGCTGGGGTTTAATCCTCAGTTCACTCCAAATACTTGGTTCTGTGCTTTCCATACAGTTTGAATGCTTGTATATATTTCTGTGATCAGTAAAATGTTTGGTGTGCAACTGGAGTCAGGTCAAGCTTGTTGGCTAAATATAGATATCCAAACTTTTTATTATAGGTTAATCTTGATAGGTATGACTTCTTGTTTCCAACATATGATCATTTAAATAGACAAAACTGCTGAAGAAAAAATACGTGCATGCTGCCTTCACTGCTGTTAAGATTCAGTTTAATATTTCTTTTACTGGAAGGAACAATGCTTTTCCAGAAGGCAGTACTAAGCTTTATGCACTGTGTTTTGGGTAGTATTCAAGTCTCAGTTGGTGCAGAAACTGAGTAGCAACTGCTTTGTTACACTTTAAATTGGTAGAAGGCTATTAAAGCTGCAGAATCAATAGCAGAAGTAGAATTAAGGTGTCCTCTCTAGCCATGTATTTCTTAGGTGAGTGCTTTCACATTCAATGCAGAAGTTGAGAGTTTCCAAGAATATAGCTTTCAGTATTTTTTCCTCAGTGTTTTTTCAGGTGGTATTTTCTTTTTGCCCATTTGTGTCCACTCGTGTACATATGCTTCCTGTGTCAGAGTCCTTGTTTCTTGTTTCGTCCTGCCTTTTCCTACTATACTCTTAGCTGGCTACTTGGTGTGCTGTAGCAGTTTTTCTGAGAAGTACATTTATGCTGCTTGGAGCTCAACTTCTACATGCTTTCTGGGCAGGAAGTTTATATATTCCAGTCATTTGCCCAACCAGTCAGAAAACACATATCTTCTCATCAATAAACTGGCCAGCCACACAGCACATCTGAACAGATTAAACAGAAAGTAGACAGACGCTTGCAGTCTTTCATACTACTTTGCAAGCCATGAGCATGTCTGTCTTACAATTTTGTTTACTGCTATGGGAATGAATTGTTTTATTTTTTATTATATAATTCCCAAGTCACCTGCTAACTTTGGAGTTGACATTGGGATGTCTCAGCAATGCAAAGAAGCTTCATGCATAAGCTGTGTTTTGCTGAAGTATCCCTGTCTCTCCCTTATGCCTTTCTGGTTTGGAGGATTTTTCCTACATGAACTCTTCTGTCAATTGGCAGACCAATGTATCACTCAATTTATAGTTTCTCAGATTGCCTGTATTGCCCAAAAGCTTTTCCACCATTTAGAATAAGCAAACTGATGCAATTCAAAAATGCAAAGCAGGCATAATCTTGAACATAATACATAGGAAAGAAGTATATATAATTTTCTTGGTACTATGTAGAAATGGTGGAGTGGGATCTTGCTAAAAGTCTATCAAAAAGTTACATTTGAGTAGTAGTTCCCAAAGTTTAATCTGTTTTCTTGCCTTTTTGATAAATGCAGTACTGGGGAACAAGTGGTTATGTCTAGAAAAGTGGGCAAAGAACGACATAAGCCTATGCTACCATCAGAAAATCTTTATTAAGAAAACCATCCACAGGCAGGCAGCCTGCTGAGATTCCCTAACAACTGCAAATACAATCCCTATAAAATGTATTTAAGAAAGGATAGAAGTAGTGGGTTCTGAGTTTGGGCCTGTGCAAATTATTAAAACACATTGCTAGTAAACAGCTTGGCTCACCCAAGGCATGCAGCTACTGATCTAAAACCAATCATCTAAGCAGCACTGTGACATCTGGAGGACTTAAACTGCTCGATTCAGTTTTGCTATAGGTAGTTTGCCATTGGTTGTGTTGCACAAACACCCACCTGCACAAAGAGGCTTTCCATATTCAAGGACTGCGTTCGCAGAGCAGCTTTCCTACAGTGCTTTGTAGAATTTGACTATGAACCTGGCCACGTAAGATTGCAAGAAAGATCATTTGAAAAAATACATCATATGTTATAATTTTATTTAAATATTTACTATTTCATATCAAACCTTCATTACAGATAGTTAAAATGACTTTATTGTTACTTATATTCTTTCCATATTCCTTCACATTTTGGGAGTCTTCATTGAAAGTACCAGTTTTGCGTTTGTGTTGTTTTGGTGTGGATTTTGCAAATAGGCCATACAGACTTTTCTTGAATGTTTTATCTAGCAGAAGGGTTATAACTGGATCTAAACTACTCTTAACAGCAGCAAGACATGTAAGGAAATTTTTAATTTCTACTAGGTAGTTTAACCTTGAGCAGTCATTATTTGTAAGCAGTACATAAAAAAATGGCCTAAAAATATGATATGGGAGAAAGCAGACAGTTAGTATCATCTGGATAACAAGAATGTTTCTTTTCACTGTACGGTAAATTAGATGTTTTTCTCCAATACAGGTATTTCTTTGTATTTTACTGAGATGCCTGGTAAGAGAATAATATGACAACAAAACTGTCATAAAAGATACAAAAAAACATGCAGTGGCCAGACAAACTGCAATCATTGTGGTAAATTCACCAACTTCTACTCTGATGTTATAGCATCTGTGAAATTCTTCCATAGCCCTTGCCTGGACATTATATGTTATAGCTGTTGCTGTTATGCAGAGCACAGAAAGCCATATAAAGATGCACAAATATTTAGCAAATTTTGGCTGACGAAACTTTTCAAGTACACATCTGTGAAAGTTTTCATTAACTGCTGCAGAGTATTGTGCGTCACTATTTTTCTTCAGTGTTGCGTACTGATTTAGAGCAGTTGAACATAAAATTACAATTGTGACATACATACTGACATGCATAATGACAGTCCCAACATGGTTTGCTATTTTACATACTGCAGAGTTGTAAGTCCATTGGTACCCTTTTGCAAAATAAGCAACCAGAAAAGGCATTGTGCCGCATATGAATAAATTTGCAGTGATGAGATTTACCAGGTAGATGTATTGTGTTCTTTTTGTGGGTGTTTGCCTTGAAAATATCCAAGCAGCGAGAATATTTCCAAAACTTCCAACAGGAAATAGGAGAGAGTAGATGACTGGTAGAACTACAGTAGTAGCTAATGATGGCTGAAGAAGACATGTTGAGTTTCTCATTTATGCCAGTATTTCTTGAATGAATGGTCAGAGCTGAAACACAATTAAAAGAATTACTCTTTCATAATGTGCATCTAACATCTTTTATTCTTTGCTCTTACTGTAATTATTCCTTTTTCTCCCCTGCTTTTCAGTGTCACTAACTGCTGTTTGTTCTCTGAGGTTATCATCTTGAATTTGCATGAGGTTACAGTTTGGGTGTTCTCTTCCACTGGGACTTTGTGAAGAAAAGTTGACTGATGTTAAATGCTGAAGATTTTATATACATAGAATCTAATAAAATAAATGAGGAAACAGAAGGTTAAAGCTAAGGTCTGACAGTAACTTGTGTGGTCTTCGTTTATTTCTCAATCTTCTGAACCATCTGTACCCTACTTCGGAAACCACTTCTAGACTATTTTAAGTTAAATAAGTAAAATAAGTGTGAAGTTACTGCAAAATTCAAATTACTTGAATTGCAGAAATGCAGGGGAGTATCCTATACTTCCATTTAAGTACAAATTAAAGTGTGCATGATGCTGGAATCTGGCTAGATGCACTTATTTTGTCATAATGTCTGTATCTAATGTTACTTTGTTCAGAGCTTTGATCTTAGATGTACATTTGCATAAACAATCGATTCTGTCTTTGTTGTTAAACATACAAAATGGTTGATGTAAACTGCAATATATTTTTTCCAAGTTCAGTTTCCAATCATTTCTCAATTTCCAGACTGAAAATAAGAAATCAAACTGTACAATGACTGTGTATAAAAACTGGCATTTCTTACTAACCTATAGTGAAGAGAGATGTTATTGTTGTGCACGGATACTACTTTAGTGAAGTGTATCCTAGTTAGCTTTTGTTCCATATTAAATCATATGGGAAAAATTAGCAGATTTCAAACTTAGACTGATAATGATTATTTTTGAAACAGCTGTAAGCAAATGAACTCAGATAACAGAGGAGTCTGTGTAGCTATGATAAAAAGCCCAGACAGCGAGCTGATTTGATAATGAGGTTCCAAATGTCATATTTTAAAAAAAGGTGTAGGTCATGTTTGCAACTTGCAATTTAAACTGTCTTTTACAGCAGTTTTATTTTGATGTACACTGAGTCCCATATGGATTGTTTAACCAAAATGTATTGAATTCTTTTATTACAAAGAATTAAATTCACAAAGTAATTGTTGAATTCAGTCATTTAGAAGTCTAATGGTCATTTCTGTGTCAATGCCCAAATTTGGTCAGGTGAAATAAAGAAGTAGTAATTTTAAACTTACGTATGCAAGCTGCAGGCACCTTCCTTTGCAGAGAGGATTTTTTTCTGTCTGTTGTCCTTTTTATCTCCACTGCTGCAATAAAATGGATGATAATTAAATCTTGAAAGTACAGTTAAGAACAATGTCTCTCTGACATAAGTAGGTCTGTAGAATGTACACTTTTCTTTTACAGTACCAGAAAATGGCTAGGCATTTAAAGTTCATGGTGTTGTCTGTGTAAAGAAAGACTTTGAATGTGGGTCAGGATCCAGGTCCATTAGAGAAATCGAAAGAACGAGATAGTGTGGAAAAGTGTAACAGTCCTTTGGCCATGTAGGTATGGTACAGAAACACCTTACAATCCTTTATATAGTGCTTTCCTCTTTTTGGGGGTGGAGGGATTGCTACTGTCATTCGCCTTAGGACTGCCCACTTTGCAGTGTGGGGGGGTAGGAGGGGAAAGTTGCTATTTCATGCATGAGAACTTGTATTTACAATGACATGTAACTGTTCATCAGCTCCAAGACCTGTCACAAAGCTGACTGTCAGTTCCTGAAGCACACATGCAATAATATTGTATCCATCTCTGTCCTCATGTGAGTGACCAAATGAACACATCTCATATGTCTAGACAAGTGGTGGGTTGTGTGGAAGCAATTTACAGCTGATGCATTCTAGGTATCAGTTGGGGAAATCTGACTCTATGTCCAAGAAATAGTGTTTTATGCAAATCATCCAAAAATGTGCACAAGACAATTTCCTTCCTCCACAGGAAAGGGTTAATTGCAGATCATCAAACTCATCAGCTCTGCAGAGCTTCAGACCTTTGAATTTCTTTGTCTGATACACCTGTGGTTGTCAGATACAGCCTTTCAACAGCTTGTTCAACCTTTCAAGTTCCTTTATTAGAACAGAGGAGATACCATATAAATGCTTCTGCAATTTTGGTAATGTTCTTGGTTTTTTAGTTTTGCTTAAAAATGCACTGTGAGAATTCACCTGAGTGATCTACTATCAATTTTATTGTTCAGTCTCACTTTTTTTTTACTAAAATATGTGTGCTGTCTACATCATTTAAGATTAAATTTATGTGTGGGAAACTTGCTGTGGAGTATTAATAATTAGCTTGTGATTCTTTAAATAGTTTGTATGTAGATTAATTCTTGTTTCAGTTAGATTTAGTTATACCCTGGTTTTATTTTTTCTACTTTTGAATGTATAGTTATAGTAAAATTTTGTTCTAACAGAAAGTGTCTTGTATTATTTAAATATGTAATAGTCTCTCAGGTAGTCTTAGAAGTAGTTGTTACTATGGTGTTCCTTCCAGGTTGAGGCACAAGAGTGCATATCTCGACAATTTGCTAAGCGGATACTTGCCAAAAAATGGTATGAGCAATTCTAGTTAACGGGGGGCGGGGGGTGTTCTTTATTATTATTTGGCTGGTTATTAACTGTAGCTTATAGTATTTATAATTTGATGTCCGTAACTCTTGCTGTAGGAAGAGTTAATGCTACTTCTTTTCTGAATTATAATATGATAATAGATGATTATAGTGAATTACAGCCTATCTGCCTTCATTTTGGAACTGATTAGAGGGATGAGTAACAAAGGAATGGGATATTATAAGTTTAAAAAAAAAACCAAACAGCCCCAGATGTACATTTGCAATTGGTTCTAAGCTGTAGTAAGCACCATTAGTGGGCTATTTCTATTCACCTAGCATAAATATTTGAATATATTTGAAATTCAAATGGTAAAAGTACATTTTTAATGTACTTCACTCTTAAGTTCTTCATAATGACCTTCACATGCATTCTTCTTCTCAATTATTTATATTTACTGTATTCTTAAACCATGATCATTTTCTAGTTTATCCATTTTGCCAGAGTTTGTATGCCAGTAAGCAGCATATGTTGTGTTTTGCCATTGTATGCCGACAACTTATTTGGCTGCCCAAAAGCACAAAACCAGGAAAATTCCTAGTGGTGAAAGATATTTCAATCAGCCATTTGTAACCCATACCATGTTATGTGATATAATCATATATGAGGTCCAACAAAATGAGACTAACCATGTAGCTCAGGAGCCAGGAATGGGAGGGAAGAGACAAAAAGATGGTTATAGAACATGTTCTCACCTATCACTGCAAGACAGGGCTTAGCTCGATCGCTTCACTCTGTATGGGTGGATGTGTGTTTGAACATAGATGTTTTCTTACACTTGGTTAGAAGATGTGCAAGAGCGAACAGCACAGTAATATCAAGTTTCTTGTGAAACAAGAAATCCACAAAGGAAACTTTTCAGGTTGTGACTGAGGCTAATGGTGAAGAGATCCCAAAGATCAAGTCTCTGCTCAAAGGAACCCATTTTTTGTTGGTAGAAGATCTGGAAGAAAAAAATAGACAGAGATCCTCAACAGCCTTTCAGAAAATGATCTGTGGAATTGCTTTGATCACAGCTCAGAAAGGAACTGTTTTGAAGGTGATGGTAATGGATTTTCTTAATTAAATAGGAAGTTATGGGCAGAGTCTTGTTTGTTTTGTGTTGGAAATTGTATGACAGAGTGATCCACTTGCAGGCTGCCTGGCCACTTCCTATCCCCTCTGACTTCTTGGGATGATCAAAGGTAACCCAGTCAACTTTGTGTGTCTTTGTGCCTGTCACAAGCCAAATGGAGAACTGGTCTATTCCTTCTGTACAGCGGGGTATCTAATGTGTTGACAGTAGATGCTCCTTGTGGGATGAAAGAAGGCAGCAGCTCAGTTACCACTGACTGCTGTAGCAGCCTTGGCTTTCTTTGTGCTGTGGAAGGCCCAGTCAGTCTCTGCATTTTGAAGGATGGAAGGCAACTGCTGAAGATGGGGCACAGAAAAGTGTATGACCCTGGGTATGGCTAGTGTGGGTGCCGAAGATTTGTTGTACTGAATAAATGTATAGCACGCACCACACGTGTACCAGTCTTGAACTTGAGATTTCTTTTCATATACTTGGAAATTGATCTATTGTATGGCATTTAATACCAAAATTATTCTCTTAAGATGCACTAGTTATTTCACAAGTGGAATATGTATTTTCTTTCCAAAAAAATATAATTTACGCAGTAGCTTGCCTAGAACTTTGGCTTTTGGTACTTAGCTTTGTTGGTTTGGTTTTTTTTTTTAATGTAAACATTGAAATGGAAAGGTTTTTTGACTGCATAAACTCTTAAGACAGATGCACTATACAGTAACTGTTTTCTTTTGGACATCTACATTAGGAGAGTTGTTGCAGAGCACCATAGTTCCTCTCTTCCTGCTTGTCAACTTTTTGTGCAGGCGTGACCAATTCTGTACACAGTTTTTCTCCTAACTTGATACACTGGCTATAGTCAGTGTACATATTTGTTACTGTAAGAAGTGTTCATCAAAGGAAAATCCTCTAAGCTCTTATTTAAATGTACTCGAGTTGAGTTGAGCACCATGCTGAATCAGTGAAGATAAAATATTTGGCAGATTTGAACTGGGTCTGTGTTTGGTTTCACTAATGGCTTGTTTACACCAGTTTTAGAACTGCCCTTGTGGTTTAGCAAAGTAGACGCAGAATGAAAGTTCTTGCTTCCTTCGAGTTACAAGTGTGTGCAGTATAACTCCATGCATCCATAGGGTATAGAAATAAGGATATATTGCACTCTCCGCTTCAGTTCTTTGCTTGTCATAAAATATGCAAAGTTAAGTGTTTCACAAGCTCCAGGTAATTTTTTAAATAGGCAAAACACAAGCCAAACAATGTCTTTTATGCGGGAAAACTTAGCTTGAAGCTGACAGTACTAACAAAAATAGTCTTCCAACATTTTTATACTTCAGGTCTTTAATGTTAATTTTTTTTCCCGATGACATTCTTTGTGCAACTTCTGGTGGCCTCTATAACTGTATTTGTTTCTGAAAAAGCAACAGCTGCGTATGGGTCATGATTTTTATGTTTAACTTCAGAAATAAGTTTTTAACATAAAAACTGTGTTGATCATCCAAGTCAAATAGGAAGGAAGCTTTCTCTGTGTTTCTCTGCACCATGCTATAATTTGTGGGGTTTGTGTATGACAGCTTTTTGGCGTTTCCAGGTGCTTAAGCTTCTGTGAAAATGCAGAAGTAACAATGCAAAAATAAAAACCTAAAATGTGGCAGTAAAAGCAAAACTGATACTTTAAAGGTAGATTCTGTTGGTTGCAAGCCGGGGAGTTCTGGCTGTCAAATGAATTCCTTGCTGATAAAGATAACATTTCCATACCCCCAACATAAATGATTCTGTCTTTTCGTTAGACTTCTAATTTGTTGTTGACCATACTTATGTTAAAATCTTTACCTAGTGAGAATTTTTGTAGAAAGAATAGCAAGTATATTTTTCTATTTAAAGCAGTCATTTATATCTGTAGTCTGAGAATTCTATGAAGAAGCTGGCACCTTGCTTTGTAATAAATGCAAAGGTGTGCTGTATGCAAATTTAATTGGTGAGCCGTGGTTCCTTTACAGACAGAAGCAAGATAACTTTTGAAAGTAACTTGTACCAGAATATATTATTGTGGAATATTGCAATGTTTTAAATAATTTATTTGTCTTGTTAGAAAATAGGCTTATAAGTACACAGTAGCTTTTTTTCTTCTTTTTTTTTTTCTCATTTAGCAGTACTATGATACCCAATCAGCCATTTCTCTGCCATTCTACAATTCCAGTTTTCCCTCACTCTTTCACCTCCCTTTCTTTCTCAGGCTAGTTCCAGGCTAGTTAACAACAGCTTTTGAGAATTTCAGATATCCTTTTGATGTTCAAGCCAGCATGCTCATATTGCTGTGCCTCCTGAATATGTCTCAGGTCTTGGTTAGAGTTACAAAAAAAATTTTAAGGCTACCACCCAGAGATCTGCCCCAAGACTGAACAGTCATGGATGGCATGGTGTTGGACAATATGGGCAAGCAACTTCTCACCTCCAGCGGTTTAGAACTTACACTCCTGAACAACTACAGGACCCTGATAAAGTGGCAGAATATTTGAAAGGAAAATGCTGTGGCTATTCTAAAGAAGCACAGCTTGCTGCACTGTGCTGGGCCTTGGTCAGTATTTATCAAACACTTCTCAATATTATGCAGCACCCTTAGGAGGAAAAGACGGGAAAAAAGACTGAAAAATGTTGCAGCTACTCCAACCCTAGTAACAGTCACAGTGGCTACACAAACCCTGGGGACAGGCACTGCAGCTGAACTAGAGAACCAACCTGAGCTGGTACTGGTCATCTGTATACAAAAGAAGACACACAAAAAGTCAGTTCACTTAGTGAAGGATGAAGATGAACCAGGGTCAGAATACGAAAAAGGGGAAGAAGCAGAACCAGAAATAATCACCCAAGCCTTGTCTCTGACCAAACAGTGAGATACGCGAAAAGATTTCAGGCTTCATCTATGTGGCTACATTGTTACTTGACTGTTCTGATTCTGGAATAATGAGGCCAATGCCTTGGAATTAGAGGATAGGAAAGCCAAGCAGCTCGGAGCTCTGTATGGGGAAGGGGACATTGACAAGGTGATTGGAAAGAAAGACGCAAGTCTTCAGCCTCTGGAGGTGGCTCCTGTCAGACTGAAGGAAAGGTACCCTTTCAAGGAAGTTACTACATGTCACCCAGGCAAGTGAACCCCCATGGAAAGAGGTAACCAGTATCTGAGGGAATTAGCTGTGCTGGAGGTGATTTATAATGATCTGGATAACAAGCAGTTACCCACAGATCCAGATGCACGTGACCAATGTGGTAGAAGTTGTTACAGAGTGCACCATTGTCAAATGCCAGCTTATTAGCAGTAATGACATAGAGAGAAGGTAAGGGGCAAATGGCGGATGAATTGGCTGGACGACTCCAACAATACAAAGGAAGTGTCTTTTTCTCCTTGTGGGCCTGCACCTTGCTCGTGGAAAAACTGTCCTGGGGAGGTGGGTGGTCCAGCAACTCAAAGAGGATACGTCCAATTCCTGGCCTGTATGGACCAGTATCTCCAGTATCTATTATGAATGAGTGTTTCTCTGCTCAATATAAAGGATATAGAAGGTACACACCACAAGCCACCCTGTGGTTTTTTTTTTCCTGCATGACTATGGAGAGGACATGAGGAAGTGGGATGGAAAACCTGCCTTGACCCTAGAGGCATGTGTAGATGAGTTGCAAAGAAAAGCAACCCCAAAAAAAGGATTCTTCTAGGAACGGTGCCACTCCACTTTCCAGCGGGCAGTTCCCCAGACAGAGTAGAAACACTGATCTTACTTCTGATCCCCTTGAAGGGACTTCTAATTCATTTTTACAAAAAGTGAATAATGAATGCTAACATCAGGATTAGAGGGGCCCTAGCCATGCCTCTAGCCATGTGGAGGAAAGGGACTCTTGGCTTTATTGGACTGTGTGGATTTGATGGCCTGTTACATCAGACCCCCAAGAGTATAAGGCTCTAGTGAACACCAGTGCACAATGTACCCCAGTGCTCTCAAGCTATAAAAGGGCAAAACCCATCTGTATTTCTGGAGTGACAGGAGGATCCAACAGCTAGCTGTCTTGGAAACCGGAGTGAATCTGACTGGGAATGACTGGCAAAAGCACCCCCTTGTGACTTACCCAGAGGCCCTGTGTATCCTTGCCATAGGCTAGCTCAGGAAAGGGTATTTCAAGAACTGAAGAGTACTGATATGCTCTCAGTGTAGCAGCCTTGGAGATGGAGGAAATTAGACAGCTCAGCTGTCTGCCTTGCCTGGTCTCTTGGAGGACCCACCTGTTGTGAGGCTACTGAGGGTCAGAGAACAACAGGTGCTGATCACTACTACAACGGTGGCAATATTGCACCGAGACTCTGATTCCCATCCATAAGCTGATTCGTCAACTGGAGAGCCAAGAGTGATCAAGACACGCTCACCCTTTTAACAGTCTCGCATGGCAAATGCAAAAGTATAGGGGAGAGTAGAAAATAACAGTAAACTATTGTGGTCTGAATGGAGTCACCCTGCCGCTAAGTGCTGCTGTGCCAGACATGCTAGAGCTTCAGTACGAAGTGGAGTCAAAGGCAGCTATGTGATACACCACAATTGATGTTCCTAATGTATTTTTTCCTCAATCCCTTTGGCAGCAGAGTTCAGGCCATGGTGTGCTTTTGCTTAAAGCATCCAATACACCTGGTATCAACTGCCCCAGGGGTGGAAATACAGCCCTACCATTTCTTATGTACTGATCCAGTCTGCACTGGAAAGGGATTATGCTACAGAACATCTGCAGTACAGTGATGACATCATTGTATGGGGCAGCACCACAGAAGGAAGTTTTTGAGAAAGAGGAGAAAATAGTTCAAATCCTTCTGGAAGCCAGCTTTGCCATAAACCAAAGCAAGGTCAAGGCATCTGCACAGGAGGTCCAGTTTTTAGAATGGCAAGATGGGCATTGTCAGATCCCAGTGGAAGGTGATCAACAAAATAGTAGGCGTATCTCTACTGACTAGCAAAAAGGAAACACAAACTGTTTCAGGCATTGTTTCTGGAGGGAAGTATTTTCCAAACTACAGCCTAATTTTAAACCCTATCAAATTACCTGGACGAAGAATGATTTTGAATGGAGCCTGAGCAACAATTGTTATCAAAACATTTGATGCTTGTTTACCCTCGTGAAAAATACTAATTTTCAAGTTAAAAACATAACTTCAGTTTATTTCAGTGTGAAAATGAAAGCTGATGTTGTGATTTAACCTTTGTAGGCAGGTAACCCCCACACAGCTGCTCCCATGCTCCCCGTCTTTGGGATGAGGAAGAGAATAATCAGAAGATTAAAAGTGTGGAATCTTGTTTATGATTTCTAGCTCTTTCCCCTCCTGTTCTTGTGGCTGCTGTGCTGCAGAACAGGCTACCTCTTGTGATACTCCCTCCTGTTGCCTCTAGCTTACCCTGGTCAAATATGCCATTATCTTAAACCCTTTGAGATCCATATTCAGTGCCAAAAAGGGTTGTTGTGGTTTAAGCCTGGTAGGCAGCTAAGCTCCATGCAGTCACTCTACTTCCCATCCAGTGGGTTGAGTGGAGCATTGGTTGTGTAAAAGTGAGAAAACTCATGGTTTGAGATAAAGAGAGTGTGCAAGCACTATTCCCTGATAACCAATGCAGCCCTGTGTTATCAACAACATTTTCATCACAAACTCAAATCCTAGGCCCATACGAGCTGCTTCTGTGAAGAAATGTAACTATCACCCAGCCAAAACCCGTACAGCTGTTTACTCAAAGTGCAGTTTGATATGTTTGTGGTTCAAGTTACAAGCTTATGTCTGGCAGTTTTGTTTCTTGGTTGATGTTTTCTATTCATTGCAAAAAATATATGTATGACAATGTATCTATTAATGTATTTGTCGGGTCTAAAAGGTATAGAAGTGAGTAGCCAGCATGTATACTTTATATGCATTTTGTAATTATCATTTATTCTAATGAAGAATATACGTTCCTTTTTGCATAGTAATAAAGAGGTGATATTTTGGTACATCAAGTGAAGTTTGAGAATTTGTTGTAGATTTGAATAAAAAAAGGAAAATTAGGTTTATGCAGGTTACGTGGAGATGTGCATTGAGTTAATGTCCTGGGTTCAGCTGGGAAAGGGTTAGTTTCCTTGTTTGGGTGGGGAAAGAGTTAATTTTTGTAAGAAACAGGGGAAAGGACACAGCTGGGAAAGCTGACCAAACTGACCAATAAGATATTCCATGCCATCAACACCATGTCTGTTATATAAGTGGAGGTAGTTGGCTGGGTGTAGGGCTCAGAACGGGGTCCAGTTCACAGTTCGGCAGTGCACTGGCATCATGACTTGGCAGTGCATAGGTGTATCATTTTTTCTTCAAGCAGTGGGTAGTTGATTACTTGCTTTATGTATTGTTTTTTCTCTCCCTTTGCTGCCCTCTTAAAGTGTTCTTATCTCAACCCATGATTTTGTGGGATTTGTTTTTTTTCCTGGTTCTTCTCCCGAACATATCCGGGAGAAGGGAGGGTCAAGTGAGTGGCAGTGTGGTTCTTTGTTGCCAGTTGCTGAGTTAACCATGACACTTAGCCTCTACCTACAGAAAGAACAATAAATACAATGCTTTTCACGTTGAAATCAGCTGAAGTTTCAACTAGTTGCTGTTGTTGGCCCTCATAGTACTTACAAAGCGCTGCTGAGATGAGAAAACTGACTAATTATATGGTCATTTGACTTCTCATCGAGTAACTTTCAGCAGACCTCCTAAGATGCTTCAGAACTGTTTACTCTTCAGTGATACTGGTTTGCAGAGTTACCCTTAAATTTGGGGAAATTTATTGCAGAAAAGAGTAAGGAGTTATTATTGTTAAAAAATAGGAAAGATACCTGCTTTTCTTTTTGGTCGTTAATAATTGTTTTCTACATAACAGTGCTATGTAGTTTCAAATGCCTTTCTGAGCCACTTGACACATCCAGCCTTTAATATCTTGAAGCACTGATTCAGATCATTGTGGAAATCCATAAGTATTTTTGCTTGTCTGGTTGCTTTTTGGGTTTTTTTTTTTTTATGTTAACTGTTACTCCCTTAATTTCACACTTGGACAGAGATCTTGGTCATTCTGAGCTGAAGAGTTGATCTGTTTCGTGTAGTCTGTATAGAATTTGTATCACAAAAATTATACAATAGCACAATGATGACTTCTCATTTTTTTCCTCCCAGTTTTAACAGGTTTTTTTCTGCTGTTTGCTCTTCTATTGCTGCTGAGCAGAGAGTTATATCTTGAACTTTTTTTAAGTTTGCCTAGCTTGAAGTACTGTGTATTGCAAAACTTGAAAACTTTGTCATCTCATTCAGATTACAGTGGTAAACATGTTCATAGACATATCTGTTTGCAGATTCTTTAAGAATATCATTAAAGAAAAAAAGACTACATATTTTTAAGGTTTTTTCTTGTTTTTTAACCAGTTCTAAAACAAAAATTACCATCTGAAATCCCAAGGTTTCTTAAAGCCTTTGGTCAAATGACCTTGCTGAAGTCTAAGTATCAACTTTATCCCAGTACTTCTCAGCTCTTCCAGAGAGCTCCCGTGTTATTGATTTTTCTGGCACATGGCTTCTCTCAAACTAATCTGTTCGCTTTTCCCTAGGGTACCTTATACACCCAAGCTTGCCTGATTTTATTTGTCTTTATAGGTACTATGGATTTGTGCAGTATGAGCATCAGAGTGTAGCTCCTGAAATCTCTTTAAAAGATTTGGATCATAGTTGCTGCTTGTGTACAGGGCTGAGTTAAGCGATAGATTATCCTGTAATGAAATGCTTTTGAAACATTTTTATGTGTAGCATGTAGTCCTGGAAAAGTGTTACTCCCCAATAATTCTTCTAAAATATTGTTTTCTGGAACTTTGCTGATATTTTGCATGGCTTCCTTAATGTTCCTTCTCTGCAGTCTGTAGAGGATGGCTGTCACATAAAACACATCTGATCAATGCAAATAGGTATGGGTGTTTAAGATTTCCTCTTGAAGAAAACACTGACTGGATTTCTCTGTTAAAATAAGTAAAAAAAAAAAGCCCATATGATATCATTCACAAAATGGACAAGAATTTTGAACTGGTACTGCAAAACTATTCTCCCATTGTGTTTTATGTATTTAGTTGCTTACAAAATAACATTAAGTTAATACTACATAGTTCATAAAAGCAAGCCCAGAATACTAAAGTGGTCTGGGTTTTGTCCATTTCTACTAAAATGCACAAGTTTGACACAGATTTGGCATAAAAAGTCACATGACTGATCAGAGAGGTTACTGGTAGTTGTATCAAAATTAGCTTTCTTACAACAGCTTAGTTGAGCAATATTGTTTGTATGGGTTCAGGATATGATTTTTTATGGAGCTCAACATCAGACATTTAAGTTGTTCTTGGTATAACTACCTTTCAGCTCCCCTTTTTTAAACAATGTTACAGTTTGAAATTTTTCTCTGTGCCTAAATACACATACCTGTTTGGTTTTAATCTGAATATACAGTTTATCTGTGGAACATGGCTGTTATATCATGGGACATTACTATTTACATAGCATCAGCAATTATTGAGATTATGTTAATCGTATGAAAAGAGAAGATCTGTGTCAGGGAGGAAGCGTGCAGTTTAAGTGCGAGGCTTTGGAAATCTGTAAGCAGACCAGTGACTGAGCCTGAGCAAAGATTAGAACTGATTTGTCAGGTATTCACGAGAGCTAATTTTCCTGTTCTGCTCTGTATGCTCAGTTCTGTGAGCTTATTTTCCTCATTGAACTATTTTGTGTAGCTGCAGTCACTGAATTTGTCAGAGATTGAAGGAAATCTTAGGTAACTGAGAACATCCATATGTCATCTCTACTTTAATTTCTGATTTTCAAAAACCATTGCTTAGTTTTCCTCAGGTGTTTGAATTAGATACACATTAACATGTTGAAAATATAATAAGGGTCTTAAGAGGCTTGAATATTTTAATTTTGCTGTTTAATGAAACAAATTGTATCTTCTGTGATTATAACTGAATTAATGGCAGTTGTATTCTTTGCCTCATTTATAAACCACATATGTTGCTAAATTCTCAGGTATTTTCTTGGTTCTCTTTGAAGCCTATTAAAACAGAGAAATGCAAAAAACCTGTAATACTTTTTGCACAGTTGATCTATTATTTACTTACATAAATTTGTTATATTAATGTCTATATACATGATTCCTTATACGGGTTCAAACCACCTCATGGAAATCTTCTTAAAGAGTTAGTGTTCTAGTTTAGTCCAGCAGGTGATGTTTGAGAACTTCCTATTTTATATTCTTGGAAAAAAGAACGAAATACTTGTGAAAGTAACTTCTTATTTTCAAAGTCAGACTTCTCATTTTTTAGCAGGAAGAAAGGGGCAGGCTTAGTAGCTGTACAGTGTTGCATTTGGTACATCTCAAACTGATGTCCTTCAGTGACAGAGAGAAGCCAGCATCCATTCATTTTAAACAATCAAATCAAAGATTTCTTTTTTAAAGAACTTGAGTAGGGAGTAGTAGTAGATAATCGCTCTTGTGTATATTGTCCAAGTTTTATTTCTGAAGTGCTTTCTAGAGCTAGGCCTGAGTCTCCATGAAGTTTTCTGCAAATAAGTTGGAACACGGTCTTGCGGACACTTCTGGACATCAGGAAATACATAACTGGGTCTAAGCAGCTGTTAAAAGATGAAAATATGAGCATCACCTCATTGCATTTGTGAATTATTTCCTTCCAGTAACAAGATGGGGTTTGTAACTGTGACGTAATGTAGACAAACCGGAACACGTGGTAAGGAACAAAACAGATGGTGAAAATAACGAGTACGATGAAGGAATTCCTTGCTGTCTGGGTGTATTTTCCTGCATTGGGAAAATTGGCTCTTTTCTTCGAAATTTTCAGAAGGTTCTTGGCAATTTTAACATATGAAAGTATCAAAAGGAAAAAAACTATCCAAAAAATTATTACAATAATATAATTTAAAATTGCTTCTGTCTTTGCATTCTGTTTATTTCGGTAATGAAAGCACATAGTAGAATTGCTGTCCTTACTTTTAAAGAAAGATGGTACAACTACTATTATAAATCCTGTTAGTGCAAGTGCCCACACTACACAACAAATATGTATACTTCGTGTAGTAGTTAACATTTTAGGACGCTTCACTGACTTGTTTATTTTTACATAACGATCTAGACTAATTAGTCCCAACAGTACTATGCTGATATACATGTTCATATAAAATAGAGTTCCTACAATCTTGCATAAAATTAGTCCAAACATCCAGGTGTTTTTGGTAATGTGATAGAGTATTCGGAAGGGAAGGCAGAAGATCAGCAGAAGGTCTGCAACAGCTACATTTAGCAAGTAAACTTGGATAGAATTCCTTTTCTGATGAATGCACAGGAATGCGAACAGGGCTATAATATTTCCAACCAGTCCAACGACAAAAATAATAGAGTAAAAAACTATCAAAGCAAGTGACAGTGCATTCTCATCTAGGGGACAACTGGTATTGTTGTGAATTTCTGAGGCATTTATGGCTAGGTTAGTTTGATTACTCCAGAAGACTTCGTTGTGTGGAAGAATGGTCAGGAAATCAGCTGCAGCTGTAGCCATCATTTGGGAGGATTTTTTAGCTGTTCTGTAGGGATGCAAAGAGAAATTTTAAGAATTAAATTGCCATTGGATCATTTTAACATATTTGCTTGCTTCATTGCACACAGTCTTATGTGATATAAATATAAAAGACAATAAGTAAAAAAAGTAAATGCACCAAAGTATCTCTGTAGCTGAGTAAAAGATTTTTTAGTTGGTTATTGTCTATGTGCGTATACAGTGCAAGTCTAGAGTAAGTAGTTCCCTCTTTTTCTTCATGTGAGCTAGATATAAACAGATGGTACAGAGTACTCACACAGACATAACTATTTTTGTAATAACAACTTTATTACTGTCTTGTATTGTTTTGAAAATTAACTATTATGTTTGGCTGCAAACTTAAGTAATTTAATTTTTTTAGTTGAAGTACAAATAATTTTTTTAAGTTCTGATGTTAGGATTTCTGACACAGAAAGCTCTCTAATAAGCATGCAAAAATATTTTACCACGGCTAAGTGAATTATTCTCAGTGTTGATACAAAGTACACAGAAATATATCAAAACAAATCCAAACTCATCCAGTATTAGTTTGAAGTAAGTACTCAGGATCTCTCACATGCCGTCCATTAGTTTTCAATTAGAAAAGCAATTGTCGATTAATATTTATTTGGCTATGTAATCTGTTATAAGTAAAACTGTGAGTCGGTACTTTCACAGTAGCTTGTTTTTAATAATTTATGTCTTCATGTAGATTTAAGTTCATGAATCAATATTATGCAGAGAAACTTAAAATTAGCTGGAAACCACGTTAATGCAGTAGTGGATTGTTTTCACATCTTCCTTGGTTTTGTTGCTTTTGTTGTTTTCATTTCAAAGTTTTAGTTTTACTAAAGTTATATTAACCGGCAAGGTAGAATCTATAAAGTAAAAGTCAGCTTTACCCAAAGAAGGAAAGCCAAAAAAGTATGTGGTTAGGAGGACAGAATCACAATGAGCGATTTAGAGAGATAGTTAACACTGATAAGTAACGATGCAACTTTTGTCCTCAGTTTGTATGTCATAGTGATAAACGTTTGCATAAATAAGGTTATTTAGAATTTTTTTAAAGAGGCAAATCTCACAAAGACTTCCGAGTTAGTTTTGGTACTCTGAACTCAGTTGTCTAACAGTAACAAGAAAAAAACAACAGAACACTGCCATATAAATAACTTTAAAGTAGCAGTTTTTCATGTGTGTGCTAGATCTTAAATGCAAATTTACATTTAAATGTGTGATATAGTTACAGCAGTGAAAATGGCAGCACTTTGGGTAAAATTCTTAGTGAGACCTAATGTACGTACAGAATCTAAATTATTGAGAGGACAGTAAAATATTTCAACATCTGGTCTTAAAATTACATTAAATTTGTACAGAATGTTTGCAGTTTTAGAAGTATTTCTGTTTTCATATTTCTAATTTCATATTGTCAGCGCAAGAAGTAATTTTAAAAGTTTGATTAAAAACATGCTTTCAAATTCATTTTGAAACCTATCTGCTACTACAATTTCTTGTTTGTGTTGCTTTTCTATAAAAATGCTTGACGTTAAGGCTTGTGTAAATAGCGGCAAGTTTTAGGTCAATGAGAGGAAAAATCAATTACAATGCAAATACATTAGAAACATCACTTTTTGCTATTATAAGTTTTGTCATCTATAAGCAACCAGCCAAGCTTAAACATAGGTATATTTAATTAACAAAAGGTTTGAAGGTCAGTGGTACCTTTGCAGTTAAGAGGAGTTTTAATAGAGATCTGTTTTGCTATAGCTTGAGTATAAAAAAAGCCACTTACCATTATATGTGAAGAACTGCTGATTTTCAACACCGCTGGTGAAGACAGGGAGGAGTAACATGCAAGTCCTCTTATTAGAAAGCTAAAGCACCAGCTTCTCTATGAAAGTGGTGAGAATCAGCTGACACAGTACAATTAGCAACAAGGGGAAGTATAACCAGTGTTGCAACTGGGTATTTTTAAAGATATTTCTACCTAGCAAAACTCACTTTGTTGAAAAGATCAATTTACTGTTAATTTGGACATAGCTGGGAGAGGTTCTACAATAAAGCTTGCTGTGAGTTTCACTCTCTATTGGAGATTTGGACTTTTTTTTCAGAAACTTTGTTTCTGGTGAGTAGTGTCAGTAGCTTCCTTTTTGGATGATGACTATGTTCACAGCATCACAGAACCATTTATGTTGGTACAGCCTGTCTTTGTTTTAATATTGTCATGGAAATAGTACCACTTTTTCAAATGTAGGGTAAAGATAAATTCACACTATGTTGGAGTGGTACATTTTGCTTATGTTGGTGTATTTCTCCCATCTACGTTCCTCCTTGCCTGGGATTAGAAATTTGGGGTTACTCTTTTTCCGTCAAAATGACACCAATAAGAAAACGTGAAAGAGCCCAAAGTACACAGCTTAGCAATTTCAGTAAGACAGAAGTGAAATACAATAAGCAGAGATAATACCACTTGGTAGCACTATTTTAAATAGGATGTAAGAGATTGAAAATTACATTTAAAATTGCAAATTTAAAAAATAATTCTAGAAGTCCTGATATAAGGTAGCCTAAATATAATTATCATCTCAAGGAGATTGTCTTGGCTTAGTATTCTCCTTAACATTAGAAATGAGAATTTCCATGTTAATTTTCCTAATATATCATTTGTTTAGGAATGAAGCTTTTATGGGATTCTCCAGATTTCTGTTAGGATTGTAAACAGGCTATACATTCTTACTTGAGGGTGCTTCTTTAGGTACAATTGAAATTTTTTAAAAGAAATCATGGGCGGTTACAGATTATAACTTTAGAGGTAGTCAGATTTGTCTTATTGTAGCTTCATGCTATTTGGAGTTCCTAGATTTGTACTTTAAGTGGCAATGTGTTTTCAAGAAGGGATATACAAATTTGGTGTTCTTCCTTTTAAATTATGTGGAAGGCCTGCGAAGGGAGGCTTTCAGTAAATGTGGGAAGATGTTCAGTATTAAATGCAGTAGTTTGTCTATGTTTATTAAATACTAAATTGTGTTCTATTAGATTTTGTCTGTATCTTGCTTACTCCTACACCAATCAGTATCCATCCAAGTTGTATTATTATTTGGGTTTTATACATTACACCTCACTCTTAGTGGAAAGACTGTGGAAAATCAAAGGTATAGATGACTGTGCCTGGAATACAGTTTAGAAACCTGAACCATTTCCCCCTTTACTGGAATAGTTATTAGAAACTTCATAGGGATGTTTCTTTTCATTTCTGCAGTTGGAAGGTGATCAGTGAATACTGTGATTAAGGCTCAAATAGTTTTATGTTCTCTATGTGAAACATGATTCCACGAAATGTATTATAGACAGGATATTTCTGAGAATAGAAGCAGCGTAAGGCTTAAGGGTGAAAGGTAAAAAGAAATACCAGGTAGGCTATTACAGACATTAATTTTTATCTCCATTTTATTATGATTTCACTGTGTGTTCCTTGCAAGTTCTAATCAGTCCTGAAAGGATTTTTCTGTGCCTGGGAAAATTGAAAGTAAAGCCAGTGAAGAAAGAGTCAATACCAGAAGAAAAAATATCTGAAATTAAAATGTTATTTCAAAGAATCCAAAAAAAAAATCTAGCTTTTGTTTGCAAATTTATGAAAATAAGTTCTAAAATGCACATTATGTTTCTCAAATAATATTGTAATTTGTCCGGGTTTTTGTCTTTTCAGCCACACTGTGTACTGCTTGCCTCTAAAGAGAATTCAGCCCCAGTAAAGCTTGGTGGCTTTGGGGTAGCAATTCAGTTAGGAGAGTCCGGGCTAGTTGCTGGAGGTAAGAAATTTTCCTTCGAGGTTATATAATATTATGCATGTTGTACTGCAGAGTTCTGTTCTTCTGACACAGCCTGGCCTGCAAAACAAGAGCTCAAAAATAGTCTGTTACTGAAGAATTTGTTAACATTATAAATGCACACAGATAAGTTAAATTGCTAGTATAATATAACATTGTTGTACATACATATAGTGAGTATTAAATCCCTCTAAATGTTACTCAACAGGAGCTTATGCTGGTTTGATCAAAACAAAATTGAAAAAAAACCAAGTAATTTTCCACTTTTACATAATCTTTGACATAATTCTTCTATGCTTGACAAGGCAAATCAAATAAAAATACTATCAGGATTGAAAAGTACGCCAAAGCAATTGAGGAAGGACTTACTACAGCATCATCAATTCTCCCCTGTGTTTCTTGGACAATTTCTGTCAGAAAGCTGCACTATTTAATAGCAAAATCTTACTAGTTTTCACATGTGACTCTTTTCTATGTTTTAATATTTCATTGTAATTATTGCATAAGACATCAATATCTTGATACGTATGTATATTTTTGACTGTGTTTTGTTTTCTGTGGATTTTATATTTCCTCTAGCTGCCTTCCATATTGTTCCAGACAATAGGGTTATGCTTAAATCAGCCTGCACAGATGAAGACCCAATCAATTTTCTGATGCTTTCAGTGCCAGAGTAGGAGACCACTAACAAAAATTTTGTTAGTTTTATTTTTTTTTCTTCAAAATGAGTAACTTCCTCTCAGCACAATGCTTCTTCAAAAACTCGGTTATCCTAATCTAATTAATTAAAGGTCTTTGTAAATTTGGCTTTTATGTGCTATATAAAATAAAAAGTAAATCCAATATAAGCATATCAACAACTTCCATTCCAGATACCTCTAATACCATAGAAAGATCCAGGTGTCTCATTACCTAGAGACCTAGATATCTTTTCAAAGAAAATACCTGTTCACTTAAGCTACTGTTGTTTTCTTACTAAAAAAGCCACTCCATTCTTTACTTTTCCTGTATTTCTCTTTTTTTTGTACTTCAAATACTGGTTTTTTGTTCCTATACTTTTTTTTTGTTCCTATACTTTTGTTTATCATTCTCTCATTTTTATATTTTATCCTTGCTGAGCAACTTTATCCATTTCTTCTGTTTCAGCTGCTCTTCTGGAGGTAGTCAGATACAGTGTACTTTGTTTCAGACTGTTGGCTGTCTAACAAGAAAACTCAAGTTCAACTTGGAAAAAAAAATCCAGTGTTTTTCCCCAAATTTGTCATGTCTTTCCTTTCCTGTTATCATGCACTGTTCTGCAATCCACTCATAGTTCATATGTTCAACCCCCATGCAGTTATCAGGTCTTATCTTTCCTTTTCTGCGTTAAAATGTTTTTATTCCTTTCTGGTGCTGTTTGCAGTATTTATAGAGGCTTCTTTCTTAAGCTTCATCAGTATAATATTTCTCTGTATCTTTTACCTCATCCATCTCCACTTCTGCTATATCACTCTGCCTCAATATTTGTTTTTTCTTCTCTCTCAACTGCAATTCCAAATTGTAGCCTTTTCATTAACACTTGTCACTTTCAGCTTCAAATTCCTCTCACTTTCAGGGATACTCATATATGATATTTCCACTTTGTTGATATTCTGTGGAAGATCTCAGTTCTACTGCTTGTTTCAAGCTTTCCCCTTAACAGACACCTTATATATCTTTTTTTTCTCGTCTTCCATTCCACTTTTTATACCACAAAACATATCTGGCAATTCTTTTCCCTTCCAGAGTCCTACCTGAAGGCATGTTACTAAACAGTGCCTCCTACGCAGCACTTGCTAGATTTTATTTCTTCAACTTTACAATATCACCCCATATCTGTTATATGAAAGTTAACAATATGGTCTGTTTCAACAGGGCTATAAATTTCTTGTAACAAGTTGTTTATTTACATATTTGTTGCAGCTATCCGTACACCCTATAGATAGGTTTTATTTTGTAATAATAATAATAATGATCGATTACAGGCGCTACTTACATCTCATTTGTCTCCTAAATGAAATGGAAACTCATCCTTATAGACAAGTTTGAGCAGTATAATAACCACCCTGTTCACTTTCACGTTATTTTTTCTAATTTGTAGTGAAAAACATTGGTTGGGTGGTTAATACATCAAAAAAGAAATTCTCTATTAAATAAAAGCTATTATGGCATTAAGGTTCTCTAACTGTCCTTAAAAAACTCCCTGTACTTGGAACCCGTTTCAGTGCTCAGTACACCTTAAGTTTTTTACAATACTGAAAACACACTGCCCTATAAATAGAGGAAGTTCATTATTTGTTAATCTTTCTCTGTGTGGGTAATGTGCATTAATGTGATACCCTAGCAGAATATACTCATTACTAGTGCCAAATCCCTATGGAGATGACCCTGGTATTCAAGAACAGAAATCTTTTCTCTTTATTTTATGTTGCTTGGATTAGTTTATCTTTTAAACCAGCTTTCCTTTAGAAAAAGAATGTCAACATTGAAAGTAATGTAAATATAGTAAAGTTCAACTGGTAGGACCCTTCCCTTAGTTTTGCATGAAAATCCAGCTGTTATGCAAAAGCTCTTGGGTATCTATGGTGATCACTTTGGTAGTATTTTTCTCCTAACGTGAGAGTTGATATCTAAAACATTCAGGGGATTACCCATGTTATAAAAATTTTCTCTTGCATCCACACATTTGCATTGATGCCATTTTGTGTACCTTTTTACAGTGGCACACCTGTGCCTGACCAACTCAGATTTTGCATAGCTCCAGGAGAATACAAACAGAAAGGTATTTTCTGCCTCAAAGTCATCAAAGCCTACCGTCTAGGGTACAGCTTTTGCTTTGTTTGGGACTATGGAATTTTTTAAACTTAACAAAAGGCATCTCTTTTTCCAGTGTGTTTCAAGAATTGTTTTCCTGGGGAAAAAGGTGGTTTTTGTAATAAGGTTACACTAAGTCCCAGATACAGAAAGTAAACTAACTTTTTGTCCCAATCTTTCAATGTAAGTCCAAAGATAGACTTGTGTTGTTTAGAAGGATTATAACTACAGTGTTCTTTCAAGCAGATAGAGGGTTATTTAACAGAAGTGTAAGGGAGCTCATAATAACAAGCTATGACATCATACTAGATGTCATTAATGAATGTGTTTAACTAAGTACCTAAAAAAGGACAGTAATGACTCATTTTTCATAACACTAGAAGGGAAAATGTAAGGAAATACCGTTGCTCCACTGTATTTGCCCATAAGCTACAATACAATGAATAAGCAGCATGTGTCATCTTCTGAGTTACAAGGAATTGTTTTCATGAGACAGCAATATATGAAGGTGTCTTCTTGCAGTTCTTGTGATCAGAAGTGGCAATTTTTGCGAAGTGTATTCATCTGAAGCATTGAAGTAGGTACTTTAAGATGGAATTCTGGCCATATACACAGTAGTCACAGATCATCATAATTTATAAGTGAACTTGTTTATGGAACAGGATGCAGACAGGAAACAACCCATGTTTGACTGCTTGTGATGCATCTGGATTAGTGGAACCTCTGAGAAGCCAGTGATTTAATAGAGCAATCTCACATTATTTCTGTCTTATTCCTTGGAGACTTTTTCTTTTAGAACGTGGTGTGAATTGTCACAATATTTTCTTAAGTAAATGTCACATCAGATTTTTCAGATATCTGATGTCTTGGATGCTATATCACGGGGTTTTTCGCTAGTACATGGTATAAAAGTTTGAAAGAACAAAAGCCATTGAGTCCACAGGTGCTATTTTCTCCACTTAATCTACATATTTTCTCCAGGTGTCATTTAGTGCAAAATAATATAACTGTATAGACCTAAATGGTCTGAGTTTCTATGCTAACTGTCAAGACTTATCTATGAATATTTAGCTGCTTTTCACTTTTTGCCTTTAGCAGTAAATTGTCACAGGTACAATGGTGCTAATCCAGTCCAGTATTCATTTTTATGTATTATTAGTTAGCTCTCCTAAGTTTCTCAAGAGTCCTATAGCATCTTCCAGTATTCTAACACAACCATCATCATCTTACTGGAAAGCACCTGGTGTGTTAATAGAAGTACAGCACAGAAATATCATGCGTTCTTGGTTCTTTGTCAGCTAGCCTTCGTGACTTACTACAGAAATAGCAAAAGCAGGCATTACCATAAAGTTCCCTGTAAATAAGACTATGGAATTTGGGGGAACGTGTGTGGTTCTTTTAAGTTTCTTATTTTTATTTTGTTCCCATCAATGTAAAAATGATCATAGAATCATCAAATGGTTTGGATTGGAAGGGACCTTTAACAGCTATCTAGGCCAGCCTCCACTGCAATGAGCAGAGACATCATCATCTCAATCAAGTTACTCAAGAGCCCAGTCCAACCTGGCCTTGAATGTTTCCAGGGGTGGATAATCTACCACGTTTCTGGGCAATCTGTCCCAGTGTTTTACCAATTTGGATCTTCTTGGTGGTTTTATAAACCGCAGTTTAGAAAACATATTTTTTAAATGTTTTTTTCACCCTGCATGGACTTTTCACCTTTCATCATCAGTGTCTGAATGATACAGCAAATCTTTCTTTTGTTTTCCACTGAATGATAAATATGTGAGCGTCTTCAAAGCTTTGCCTTTGATAGACCTTGTTTTATTTATAAGATACAACTGTGGTTTACTGTCTCAGAAATTCCACTTCACATCTAGGTGGATTTGAGAGTGTGTACAGGAGGCTAATGTGTTTGAAAGCCAGTTTAGGTTTACTTCTTCCATCATAGTTTTATGGCTGAAAAGGCCATTGAGTCTATTATAATTTGTCTGGTTAACATGCGATCTTTGCTATGTTCATTTTCTGGACACTGATACCCAGTTGTACAGTTGTCTGCTGATGCATCTTTTAAAATACATTTTCTTCAGATTCTGTGCTGAAGCTGAATTGTCCTCCTTTTTTTTTTTAATCTATTCATCTTCTCTGTACACCTGCTTTAAACATCTCTATTGTCTGGAGTAATGTGGAAAGGAATTAAAAGTAGTAAATTATTGAACAATCTGAGCTGTTGTGTGTGGTTCTTTGATTCCTTCCACATTATTCTGGGCATCTTAGTCATTTAGAAACTCCTTAATTTATGAGCATAATTCTTATTACACTATTGTGAGAGGTCAGATGGTGATGTTTATTAGTACCTCACATTTTTTTCCTAAAAATTATTTGTTCCAGTTGTTTCCTTATACATCGTTCAGATACTACTGCTGTTGAAAGACTCTCCTTCTGATATCTTGGTCATCAGTCCCCTGCCTTAGGGATGACAAAATCTGATTGGGTTTCTGTATATACTCTTCTTCTTGTGGAAAGCATAGCCCTATTGTCTGGAATAATATGGAAAGAGTCATAGAAACTAAATTATCAAAGGTAAGTCAAAATTTATGTTTAGTGCTTGTGAATTATATCAGACTGACAGCATCTGAAGACTGAAGCTCTCTGTTTATTCACAGGAAAAATCAGCAAAATAAGCAATGTTATAAACTGCCAGACTAGCAACATGCCTCAAAACTAGCTAAGAAAGGTTATCTCTAGAAATAAGATGTCTAATGTCTGTACCTGTTCAAGCATTGAGTGCTTCCTAAGGCAAGAAACACTTTGATGTAGTCATTTTTTTACAATTAATTGGATGGAGGCAAGTATCATATTGAATACATAGCACTGCTGAGTCTTCATGTAGTGATTTTCAGTTAATGCCACTCTAGAACAGATAGGAAGAACCTAGAAGCCCATGAACAGCAAATTGACTCCAGTCTTCCATATGATTTCTTCTCACACACACATACAACTGAAAATCACATGTGTATGCATGCAATATTTATTTAAACAGAACAGATGGTTTTTTTATGGGCAGTCATTTGAATATATCCACAAATGTTCTTATATCTTGAGGAGCAGAAGACCTGTGCAAGGCAGAAGTTTTCTATTAAAGAGAGAAAAATGCCTTTGCTTACTGCCTTCAAAAAGATACTAAGCTTCTTCTATAACACCAAATAAAATTAATAAGGTTCTAAAATATTTTAAAACTGAACTGTTAAGAGCAATTTTAAAATGTTACACTGAACATTTTTAGAAGGGAAATTTTCTACTAGATAATTTTCTGCAGAAATGCTCCAAAGAGCAGTGAGTATCCATGATTTTAGAAAACATTGGTGTCTTATAAATTTTGTTTATCATGTTACTGATACTCACTTTACATTCTTGTAGTTGAAACATAGGAAAACCCCCTATCTGTGAAAGTTCATGTGGGTACTCAATTCTTTTTGCCTAAGCTGAGCACAGCTCAGAAGTGCAGCTCGGCAGTCCTTCCTCAGGTCAGTTTTTTAGAATAACCTCAAAGTCATCATTTGCTCCTTTGATAAACCCAGAGAAGCAGTTAGTTGTCATGAGAATGCGCACTGACCCAGAATGAATTTAGCCTTTTAAAGTTCCTAATACATACATACACATATAATTGCACTTTTTGTACCCTGTTTAACTGGATAGCGCACTCTCAACCTTTTAAGAGTCTGTTTGTTCTGGGCTTGCTTTTTCATGGAGGTGAAATTTTGGTTTCCTCCACCACACCCCATCTACAATATCAGGACCTTGTAATCTGCACTAAAAAGGTTACAAAACCAAATCACTCTGTAATTGTTTCCACCAAGTATAATCTAACAGTGGTAAATCGCAGGATTTTGGTTTTAGTCTAGCCTTCTTTCTCATTTCATTTGTGTTTATGGAATTCCCATTTTAAATATAAAAGTGAGTATTATGGTTTAGTAGTATTGATTTTTCATCATGCTATTAAGAAGCATCCATTTTTCATCTAGTTTATAGCAGCAGTCTTGTTCGGGTCTTAAGCAGCTGTGTGGGATGTTACCTGTTGGCAACTAGTTTATTCCTTCTGCTTAGCATCAAACAGTTCATTACAGTGGATTTTTATTGTATGCTGTTTTTAACCAAGGCAACATAGATCCAGTTTTTCCGCCTGTGATCTAAGTTCTTTAAATTCCAAGTGAGGAAAATGAAAATTTGAGATGGACAGAGACAGTGGTTTCTATAACCATAACTTCTGTCAGTTTGTCTGTTGGAGCTCTTGAGTACTAAGTAAATATGCAGACTCAATTCTGATGTGATGTCACTAGATAAAGCAAAAAGGAACTTTAAAGTATGGAAAGGCTATAATTTGTCTATTGTTACATAGAAAGTAGGAAATAAACCTCAAGAAGCTTCTTCTCTAGAGAAAAATATGTCTATGGAAAAAAATATATGATGAAGGTCATTGATAATGAGCAGAGCGCTGACAGCGGATGGCTAAGAATTTTGATAAGCCTACTCTTGCAAGTTGCGATTGTTGTTTGTTGATATTCAATAGTTTTGTAAGAATCTTTGTATTTGTATTTCCTTGCCATGTAATCAGGAAGTGAATTAGAGGGGAGAAGAAAATCTGAAGTAGTTGTCCACAAGCAAGACCCTGCTGTGCAAAATTTAGGGAAGCTGATTAGTGCTTGGTTTCAAGAAGCTGTTCTGTTCTGCATGTATTTATGAGTGTTTATAAATAATGAAGTATTTTTCTAGCTTATCCATTTCTGCAAAGTTATTTTAATCTGAAACATTATTTGTTGAAGAGGAGAAGGAAGCAGAAGAAAACCCACTTTTGATACTCTCTTGACAGTGTAGATTACTTATTTTATACAGCCCATGATAATCTGGACAAGTGACATTTGAAAACTAGAAATTAAAGAAATAAGCTGTATCTTTGGACATCTTTGGAGGAAGATTCATTTTGGTTTTCCCCATTTAATCAGTATTCTGTATGTTCAGACCAGCATAACTGCATGTGGTGAGTTGACCTTGACTAAGGGCCAAACTCCCACCAGTTGCTTCTCACTCCCACTCCTTAACAGAGCAGGGGTAGGATGAAAAAGCTCATAGTTCAAGGTAATTACATGCAAACTGCTTACCACTTACCATCAGAGGTAAACAAAACCAAACTTGACTTGGGTAAAACCATTTTAATTTATTGCCAATTCAAATAGATTTGGGTAGTGGGAAATAAAGACAAAAATGAAAACAACATCTCTGCTCCTCGCATTCCCAGGCTCAAAGTCTCTCCCTTACTACTGATTCCCTTACTCCCCAACACTAAGTGATGTGGGGGATGGAGAATGGGGTGGCCACTCCATAACAGCCCCTCTCTGCCATACCTTCCGCCTCACACTTTTCTCCTTCTCCAGCATGGGTCCTCCCAGGGACTAAGAAGAAATCTTATCAATGTTTATAAATATCTAAAGGGCAGGTGTCAGAAGGATGAGGCCAGACTCTTTTCAGTGAGGCCCAGGAGCAGGACAAGGGACAACAGGCACAAACTGGAATACAGGAAGTTCCATATGAACATGAGGAAAAAATTCTTTACTGTGAGGGTGACAGAACAATGGAACAGGCTGCCCAGGGAGGTTCTGGAATCTCCTCTGGAGGTATTCAAAATCCACCTAGATGTGTTCCTCTGAAACCTGCTCAAGGTGGACCTGCTTTAGCAGTGAAGTGGAACTAGATCTCCAGAGGTTCCTTCCAACACATACCGTTCTGTGATAATACTTTCCATTTTCCTTTCCTTACCTGTCAGCAGGCATGTGAAAGAGAGACTTCAGGTCATCTAAGGAAATAATTCTTCCCTTCATAGCTTTGAGGTTTGTCAGTTAGGTTTCCGACATGTCTTTCAGCATATAAACTGCGTATAACTAACAATAAATAAATAAATCAAATGAAGGATGGTCTTTACTGAGTAAGCTACTGCGGGGTAGTCTCCTAGGTGTTTGTTACCAGTGCTGTGACTTAGATAACTCACATTCAACTGGTGTGCCGGATAGGCTAGTCTAGCAATGGTCTCTTTACAAGACAAGGGTAAATTAAATGCGTGTTTTTGTGAACACCTTGCGTACTCTAGGCTGCATTGTAAACTCTCCTAGCCAACACAAAGGTGATGCAAGCCTTGAACAAAGTCCACTGTAGTGAGTAAAAATAAATTATGAAAGTGGTACAAGTGGTAACAGTTTGCTGCAGTTGTGGGTGTAATCTGTTTCATAGACATTTAAAGCATTTCAATTGGTTTATGCACTCAAGATTATTAGGTACTAAGTATGTTTTGTTTCTGAGGGTTGACATTCATTACCAGTCCCAGAGCCATTACTATGTGGCATTCGCTGAAAGCACTCTGTGAAACATATTAGCATTATCTTTTTATCTGTGGTAAGATGTTACCTACTTCAAAGAAATAAAAAACACATTTGCTAGCATTTTATATTCTTGTTGGCAGTTTCAGTACGTTGGATAAGGTTTCAGCAGAGCATCAGACCAAACTATGTTGCTACCAATTAAAGGCAGCTTTTTCAAGTAAGCAATTTAGACTAGAACTGTACAATATTTTTGTTCATGTTCTCTGGGTTAATAATTCCTGTTTCAAAGGTTGTTCAAATTGATATTTTTACTTTTATATGGGGTGTTACACTGAAGAATCTCAGTGCTCTTGTATATATCTTGTTTCACAGTCTGCAAGGTAGGAGAGAATATTCCTCAATTTATAAAAGTATAAATCGAGCAAAAGTAAAACTACTGATTTGTCTGACTGGATATATTTAATAAATACTAAAGAAAAACGTCTCATGCTAAATGTTTAACCCATGGGCAAAATTTATTAAAATTGGTTTATTTTAGTGCACCGATAGTCTTCATTTCGATGTTTGACACACATCACTTTGACTCAACTTTGTTTTTATTTTTATCTAGGACGTGTAGGAACACCTCATTTTATGGCCCCTGAAGTGGTAAAAAGGGAACCTTATGGGAAGCCTGTAGATGTTTGGGGTTGTGGCGTGATCCTTTTTATCCTGCTAAGTGGTTGTTTGCCTTTTTATGGAACCAAGGAAAGATTATTTGAAGGCATTATTAAAGGAAAATACAAGGTAAATTACAATGTACCGGAGTCTCTTTCCACTAAGATGAGCTCTGCTGGTAAAATTTCTGGAAATTGATTTTTGTGTTTTTAAATTTGAAACTTGTAGAAATCTTGCCAGTGTTACACAGAAAGAGAGGTATTTTCTCTCTCCAGTCTGCTGTGTTTTGTATCAATGTTAGGAAATAGAATACAGAAATATTTACTCAGATGAAATAATAAATGAGTGCAATAAACAGCCCATAAACGTACGTGGAGCTCGGTGGGATTATGTAAGGTTTGGCTGTGGGGTACATGTTACCTTGGTTTTATAGATCATTTAAATTTTTTAATGAAATAAAAGAACTATCATAAAGGCTGGTCGTCATATTGCCTTGATTTAAAACAAATATTTCTGTCAAAATGTAGTTGTGCATTTTTCTTTTCAGTACAGTATGTTGCAAAGTGCAGCTGATGATTCCAAAGAAGCCACTTGCAACTGAAAGCAAATCGGTGTGAGTGCAAGATAAGCATGCTTCAGAACATAAACATCCTAGAGCCATTACAGAGACAAAATTAAAGCTTTGACTTCACTATTTTTGTGGTTTTGTCTGAGATCAGTTTTGCTTTGCTTTGCAGCCAAGGTCATATATGAGTTGTGTATTAGCAGATCAAGAGTGGAAACTCCTATAACTGTCTGATAGTCTGTACTATGGTTTGGGAAGTACTTTATTATATGAAGTTATTGTTAACAGTAGTCTGCTGAAATGTAAGTGACGGCAGTTGTACTGCACTTGGTCAGGAGCACATTTTTCGTTATTTAAATTTTGTGTTGTTAGAAACAGCAGGATTCCTTCGTGTCCCTGATTCTGGGATTGTGTGGACTGAAAGACGGTTCAGTTTCACTTTGTGGAAGACTTCTTTATGAAATCACTTAAGGAGATAAAACCTTCTGGAAGCCTACAAGTTAACTTTTCTTTGTTTAAAAAAAGTCACAGCTAGCACATTGTGTCATCTCAATTCCTTCTCTGTTCCTGTTTCCACAGCAACTTGTTTACTCAGTGAAAATAGTATAAGGATTTCAAAACAGTCCTACTGCAAATTTGCAATTATCTTCATTTGGTTTGATCTGAAAAAGAAAAGACAAATCACAACTATAAGTGCATACTTCATAGCCAGATAGTGTTCCTGAGTGCTCCAGTTTAAAGCAATCATTTTTTGTAAAGGCTGATTTTAAATAAAACAGACCTCTATAAATTAACAGATTTTGAATTTTCATTTAGTACCTTTTAAAATTACCAGTGTACCATCTAAATAGAAGTGAAATTCTTCATAAATTAAAGAGATACTAGAAATACCTTAAGGAGAGAATCTTTTATCACAGAAGGATTTTTTCTGCTTTAGTATGGTTTTATCAGGTGTCCATTGTCTGGACTAGTTGGACACAAACTTGCATATACACAAGATGAAAATATATTTTTAATCATCCTTCACATTGTTGTCTCCTAAAGATACAGTTCTGCTCCAAAAAGTGTTGCGATTGTTTGTATTGTTAGACACATGTCAGTATGCTTTCCTACCCAGTGGCTGAAGATGCTTAACTGTTGTGAAGTTGAAAAGAGTTTATTAGTAAGAGCCATTGTCCATGATACCTGTGGGACAAGACCGCAGTAGTTCACAAGAGGCATTAGTTTGCTCAGCATCACTGGCATGAAATTGTGACTTGATATAGTCAGCCTGTCATGCCATTTCTTATCTTGATTTTAGGAGTAGATTTAATTTCTACATTTATCATATGCATAGTTAGCCTCAATATTTTTCCTTTTTTCCAGTGAAAGGTCACTTTTATCTGAATAAAATATAGCTTAAGTAGAGAATTACAATGTGATTTTAATATAATACCAAGGATCTGTCAGCTTTTATGTGACAGAATGCTCACTGTTTTCAATTTTTTTCTGCCATTTTAAGCAAGTAATGTACAATTTTGTACGTTATTAAAAAACACAGATGCTGCATTTTACATGAAGATGTTTACAAGAGCCAGCCGCTGTTAAATCTCTGCAACTAGTTTATATAAAAAGTAGGTTATTTTCTGTATTCTTATTATTAATTTATTACTAATTTAATTTCTTTTTTATTACTTGTAATCAGATGAATCCTAGGCAATGGAGCCATATTTCTGAAAGTGCCAAAGATTTGGTACGCCGCATGCTTATGTTGGATCCAGCAGAAAGGATAACAGTGTATGAGGCACTGAATCATCCCTGGTTAAAGGTAGTAAAAGCATCTGTTTACATACCAGTTTCTTCTTCAAGGTAGAAAAAGATTTCTTTGTTTATTTCTTTGAACTTTTCAAAGTAGCCATGACATTGTACAGAATGTATGATTATATGATTTAAATGCTTTATAATATTAGAGCCTGAAATTTTTGTAATTGCTGGGCTTGAAGTCTTGCTTAACAGCAAGAGCAAACTCAGTTAGGCACCTTCTGCAACAACAGAGTACAGGGAGTAGGACTGCGTAGAATAAAGCTTGAGGAAGTATTTATGTGTCTCTTGGTGGCTCTCAGACTCCATAGAAGTAATTTCTGAGCCCTTCTTTACTCAGTCCTATCTAGACCTCTTTCCTATTATACATGTAGCTATGCAGTTTACTGCAGTACATTACGCAGCTTAACTGTGCTGCTTTCTTACATTACATTTCTGAGATATCCAACCAGAGTGAAGAAAGTATGTAGTGGTGTATTGCTCAAAGGCCACTGTAACTACATAAAATTATATGGCTTCTGGTAATCGAATTACTTTTCAGTCGTGGCAGAATTTACAACACAGTTTGAGCCAGTGGAAGAGTAGTTGCTGGGCACTGAAGATCAACAACAGCAGGAGAATAAACACCTAACTTCTCAGCATTCCCATTAATAGGCTGTGCTAAATACTGGAATTGGAGAATGAGTGTGTTGCAGATTTGAAAGCTGGCAAGTACTGGTTCAGAGTATTGTATTTTCTTTGGCAGAAACTGATGAAATAACTGTTTTTCTTTGTTTTATTTTTTTTCTATAGTGTGGGCCCAAGGTAGAGAGAGTCATAATATGATTAACTTTAAAAAGGCACTTATTTGGAAAGGGTGCTGTTCTGGTGCCTGCTCTGGGACTGTTTATGAGTTTTTATATTAGACCAATATCAACACACCAAGAAAAAAAAAAGAGTATAGGAAGCACAGGCTGGGATGTTTTTCTACTCTCTCCAAGTACGTAGTCTAATTGCTATTGAGTGGAGTCATTCTTCCACTCTGCTCTCTCTCTGGCTCTGACATATATCAAGCTGCAGAATAATCCAGCCGTATAAAAGGAAGGTGGGAGTGTGCCTCTTGGGAATACAGGTGGTTAAGGCACTCTGCTGAATATTGGGTAACTGTGAGTTCGAACCTTTCCACTTGAAAGGAGCTGAAGTTCTGGCTGTTCACCTGGGGCATCCATAGTGCATCAATATTTCAAAGAGAACTGGAATGGGCACCATGTTTGTGAATCCCAAATAATTGTACTCCAGTTATTGAGTCTGTGGTACACACAGGTGATCCAGTTTTACCTGCTTATAATTTGACTTTTTCCTCACTTTGAGAACTTACCACATTTAAATACCAAAGTGAGGATTTTGTTGAGCATTGATTTGGAAGAAAACTTTGCCATTTTTGCTGTTTGAGCAACTAAGCAGATTAGACTTTTTAAAAAGATAGTTCTGTAATGTGAATGTACAAGTTCTGTCTATACAGCGTGGCACTTTTGATGTCTGTGGTCTCTTTATGATCTTACTATTATTTGTTGAAAGACAAGGAAGGAAAGAGAAGATTTAGTTTGAGACAACTTTGTTTCTGAGCTTAGGCCAGCATCCTGCCAGTCAGTCATCTCTTATTTTTGCCTACAATGAACTGTCTTCCCCATTGACTCAGAATTTTCTTCTAAACCGTTTCCAGATAGCATCCAGCATGACACCATTAGTGCCACAGAGCGACTGAATTACTTCTGCCAGTGATATCACTCTGATTCAGGAGCTGTATGTGATGAACATTTACATTACATTGATAAGTGTATGTAGCTTCTGTGATGATTTGGGGCAGGGAAAGAAAGTAGTCAGCTGCTTCAAGTTCTGCCCCCGCTGTCTGCTGTTCATTGGCAAGTCTTTGGTCTGCTTCTACAATGGAGGATCCTTCCTGCAAGCTAGCAGCTGGTGTTACAGCTATCCAGCTGGCACTTCCTGCTCTGTTGGACACATTCCTCATCTCTTGAAGTATCTAGCACTGTGTAAAAGAATCTTGAACACAGTGTTTCACTGGGATTTGTGAATCCCGAGAAGCAGAATGACTTTGTGCTTGCCAGCTTCAGAGTTCAACGCTAGTCACAGACTAACAACACAACTGTAAAACAAAAAGCTAGGATCTTACTGCAAAATAGGAAACAAAATTACGAAAAAAGGAAATATCCCTGGCCCAAGTTAAGGAGTCTTTCAAAATATTTTAATCCTCAGTTTCTTGATGTTTTCCTTAAGTTGCAACAAATCCTCATTCTCCTTAGGACACTTATTAGCAGGTACATTTGTTGTCTATTTTCTTAATGTTTGGAGAATAGTAAAAGCTTGTATTTAATGTTTCTTTTCTCTTTTTTTTTTGTGGATTTTTTTAAGGAGAGAGATCGCTATGCATACAAGATTCATCTTCCAGAAACAGTAGAACAATTGAGAAAATTCAATGCAAGACGAAAATTAAAGGTAAAAAGAACGTAGTGGTAAAACAATGTTATTACGTAACTTGACTTTTCTGTCATACTGTATTCATTTTAAAAGTGCTAAGACAAATTTATGCTCCGAAGTCAACAGTAGAATAAGAAGTTGAAACAGGCCTTCACAGTCATTTATTGCAATAATGTCTTCTTAAGGATGTCTGTCCTTTCTTTCTTAGTATGTTTTATATTTCTTAATATATTTTTAAAACTAAATTTCAGCACAGATTCCCTGGTATCAGCCAAGGTATGTATGAAATCTTCATCATAAATTAATTCAGTGATTCTATGTAATATGAATTATTGGAGAGAATCATACAATGGCTTCTGTTATTGTTGTGTTACATTTATAATAAAACTAACATAGTAATCAGTCGATGTCTTTTTTCAAGAAGAGCAAAGATGTATTCTCCTGTTTATCCTCTTTATGTTTAGCTATACATAAGATGATTTATCAACCATATTTAAAAGATTGTTAACATTTTAGCCCAAAACAACATGGTTTTCCTGCAGTTTTTATCTTGGAAAGTTTAACAGAAACATTTTTAAATTCACAGAAAGGTCGAGAAAATTTTAAAAGAAACTTGAAGCATTACAATTCATAACTTTTTTTCAGAATTTCCAATAAAACATAGAATCGTATCTACATGTTGAGTTGCAGCTTTGCGAAGGTTTAATGTAGCTGAAAACCAGCTGTGATTAGGATGCAACAGTTGCTGTAGTTAATGATAAAAGTTTTCTCTTAGGTGGTTTGTATGTCCAGGTAGTGCTTCCAATAAACTGTTAGATGGTACATTTTGGACTACGACCTCTTTTCATGCTCTAAACACAGATTCAGATTTTTCCCACATTTCTTCCCACATGTCCACTACATTTAATCTCCCAAGAGCTTTTATACCTGTACTATTTGTTTTCTACCATTTATCCAAAGCAGTGTTCTGCAGAGTGTTCCCTGAAATTATTTGTTGTCCGTTTTTCCAACTACCACAATAGTAAGGCATTAAATTCTGAGTGGCTAAACTGTAATTTTCTTGAACAAATAAATATATGTCAGAGCTGTTAACTACTTTTCTGGCTTTGTAACTTCTCATGTAACGCTTATTTATGGGAATCTGAGATTATTACATTTTCACGTAGATATGTTATAGATCCTAAATATCCTAATGCTGTCAGTCTCAGATTCTGACAGTTTCTCAAATAACAACTTATTGCATTGCTTTAAAGTGTATGATTTTAAAATTGCTAAGCCACTCTGTCGAGGTAAGAAGGAAAGAGAAATAAAGTAGTTATTTTGTTTACATTGTACTGTGGAATTTGTGCCTCACAATTATTTTAAAATGCTTTCTTTTAAGATATTAATCGCCTTACAAAGAATTTATTTACTGTTTATTAGAGTAGTGTATGACCATCTCTTCTGTTAGATCTGGTCAGTGATAACATTGAAGCAGTGCTGAAGACTATAAAACTTGTTTACTCTTCACTAGAAGGTCAACACATGAAAGACCTCAGGAGTGATACAAGGTGTCTGGAAATGTTTCATTATCTGTCTTCATGCAATTGAGTCTTTGTGGGTATTTTTATTTAGGGGGCAGTACTAGCAGCTGTGTCAAGCCACAAATTCAACTCCTTCTATGGTGACCCTCCTGAAGAGCTGCCAGACTTCTCTGAAGACCCCACCTCCTCAGGTATTTTAGCAACAAGTGTATTTAATACAGTTTTAATTCTGTACTTACTAGAGGTCCAAGTGCTTACTAATTTCTCATTATTTCATGAATTTGTGTCTTAACATTTAAATGTGAAAGCATAAGTAATTTTCAGTCACAATGATATTAGTGACTGGAGAAAATGGAGAGAGAATCTCTGCACAGCTGTGAGGTTCTACAGAAATTTTGTCTGATTTTTAATTTGTTATATGTGCATTTAGTAACAAATGCTGCTATAAACTCATATTTCTCCTTATATTACTTGAGTATGAAAGCTTATTGAAATTTTGTCTTAAAAAAGAGGAGCAAGGTTCTCATAACTTACTAATAGTTATTAACAAAAAGAAACCACTATATACCAGAGTTTCTTGACCTCCTCTATTAGAGAACAGTATATTAAGATGTCTCCTCTTTAAAGCAAGCTGGGCAATATTTCTGATACTATAACCCAGACCCCCGAATCTTCAGAGGCAGACATGTACTTCAGGGACCTCCTAACATGCTTCAAAGGGAGAGATAATGCCTTTGCTGTGCTGTGAGCACATAGCTAGGCCTTGGGCAGGACAGTGATCTTACTCCAAGCAGTCCTTTTGTCTTCAGCACGTGTTCAGGAATTTAAGTAACCCAGCGGTTCGTATATTAACACAGCCCTGTCATATTTATGTATCTTAATTTTGACATAAAACATTTGCACTGTGAAAGTCTGAGTTGGTACATCTGATCTAAAAGTAGGATTTAGGATCAAGTTAAATGACTGTCTAAGAAAAACTTAATGCTGACAGGATTCAGTTTTATGTTTCTGAAGAATTAAGTACTGACAAAGTATTTTAGCTATACACTGACTTTATTAGGAGACATTTCAGGAGTTTAATTACATATGGTGGTAATTCTCTTTGCCAATATTGTTATAGGTGAGAAAATTACTTATTGAGTGCATATGTTAAGTGTTCCTTTTTTTGCTCTTTCGTATCAGCAAATAGCTGATTCTTTATAGCTATTCTTTATTTCAATGTCATTAGCTATTCTTTATTTCAATGTCATTAATATAGCAAAATTTTGCTTTAAATTCTTAAATTTCACTTCTTGGTATTCAAGTTTGAGTAATTAAATTAAAAGATTAGTTAGTCCCTAGAGATATACACTGCTCATAATTTTTGTAGAAGTGAATGGGAATCTCAGATCCTTTATTGCAAATGGGTAATTAGAGCCTCATGGCTTAACTTCAGACAGCCAGCTTTTGAATACCTGATGTGTTTGTAAGTAAGGATCCCTATATTCTTTCAAAGAAAGAATAAGTTGGGTTTACTTCACTCAGAATTACTTGCAGTGCTTTAATTTTTGTTTCCAGCTACTTCCCCCATTTAAATAAAACAAATAAGCCATCAGCATGATTGGCAGTAGCAACTTTCCTAATCTAAAAACTGCAGTTCCTTATTCCAGTTTCAGTCTCATGTCAACAGGGCATGTGTCTTCCTCATAGGGTGATGTAATTGTACATATCTGTATACAGCAAAGGTACAAGTTCTATTTTTCCTGGTCATATGAAACCAGTGCACATGTAAATTCTACAGAATATCTGTGCTGGATCCACTTTTATCTTGTGTTCATCTCTGAAATAACTGAAACAATAGCTTGGATTTCTCAGGAAAGCGCGGTTGTTCTCTAAAATAACATTGTTTATCTCACTGATGAGAGATCACCGTGATAAGGAAGTTTAAGTGGATATTTTTCATGATATTTCCTTGACCCAATTGCATTAGCCGATAAAGTATTTAATATCTCAGGGTACACACTGAGGCTTGCTAGAAAAGATACTACAACTTTCAGCTTCTGAAATTGCTAGATATGGAAATCTATTTTGTTTCCTTTTCAGAAATGCACTGGTGAAGTTTTCAAATATTTCTAGCTTGTAAATACAGGCTCTTGCGATGATTCTAAACTGAACTAGTTTATAGAAATTAGGCATAAAACTCTTGAATTGCAGTAGGAAGTTGACTATTTTAACATTAAGTTTCTTTCCTTACATCTCATAATGTTTTCCACATCATAAACTCTAATGAAGAGCATTTAATATTTTAAATGTTGCTGCCTATTTAATCCTCCCATAAAACTTTACAAAGCTTACCATTAAAATTAAATAATTTGTCAGAAACAGGCAAATGTGGAACTCCTACTGAGATAAAGATGCAGAAATCTAAATGCTTATTAGCTTATGAAAATTGTATATCCTGTCCTCCAGGTCCTTTCTAAACACAGAAACAGAGCATTTCAGTTCTGTTTTTTTTTCTTCCTCTGAACACCTGAACCTGGGATTGCTGGACCCTTTGAGCATCTTCTTATACTACCAGAGTAGTAGCCTGGGATATGGGGCTCTACAGGTAGAAAGTCAGTTGACTTCCTTAGATGCAGAACCACAAACTATATTCTCGTCAGAGAGCTTTCCTATGAGGATGGGAATATTGCATAATAACCTAGACAGTAATGAACACAGATAAATTTAATTTAAAGTCAACCAGGTATTCTTCTGTACACATCTTCTTTTCATTCACAGAGTGTGCTAATAATTTTTTTTCCCACAGCTTGTTCTGAGTGACCTATTTCCTCTTTCATCAGCAATGGTCCTCTGAAGGACTTAACTTAATCCTGCTGTCATTATGTTGGTAACATGGCAGAAGTCAGCCTTACTGAACTTTGGGATTATGATAAAGGCTTTTAAAATGTTTGAAGAAATTATGTGAATATTTATTAAACTAAAATATTGCTTTACTCATGATAGGCTGTGTACAGTAACTTCTTTATTAAAACCACTAAACACCTGAAATGTCAAGCATCTTGTAAATATTTTTTGTTAGAATGTAAAACATTTAACTTTCAGGTTTACTGTCTTCACGACATTGTAAAAATGTCAGTTTGCCAAGGCAGTGAATGTTTTGCCTATTTTTAATATGCTGAAAAAAGTGTAAATCAGAAGTTAGCAATCAGCAGCCCTGATGCCTAGATCTGGCACATTAGCTCGCTATGGACTATTTGAAGTAGACCATGAAATTAATTAGGTGCTAGAGAAATTCACAATCCGTTAGCTGTGTGCTGCCCTTCCCTATCCTACTCCCTCCCCTCATCCCCACCCTCCCTGTCTCTCCTATCACCTGATGCACACTAGATCATGACAGATAATTTCTCCTGCTGGTGTCATATGCTTACCATTTGTCTCCTAACTGAGAGTAGAGATGGTTTTCAAGTGCGTTGATAACAATGCCTCAGGTTGAAGAACGAGCATCAGCACTGTAAAGCTTTTCATTTTTCCTCCTTTAGCTTTTCCAACTCCCCCATTCTGCAGCAGTCCAAGGAGGGCTGTGGAATTGTTTGGCATTTTGAGTTAGGGAGCTGAATTCAGGAAAACCGTTTAGATTACTTTGGAGTTTTAGATAGATTTGGGATGTTTAGGTTTTTAGGCCAACAGTTAGAAAAGCCTGTAACTTGAAGAGATTTTTTTATAACTTCGTATGTCCAAAAACCTTTTTATAGCCACATTTTCGGAATTAATGAGTCAGTGTTGGAGTTCAGACAGTGGAGAGTCCATAATCTTTGGAAAACAAATCCATAATCTTTGGAAAACTGCCTAACTGGTTTTTAGATTAAAGCAAATTTTACCTTTAGTTAAAGGACTTCACTTTATAATGCCTGCTTGAATTGCTTGGTTTATAGTGCTCATATTCTGAAATGTGACTAACAGGTTTCAGGTTAGCTTTTTGCTGCAAACAGTTCTAGATTCCTGTAAGGCATTTTGTAATGCTGTGTTTCAGTTTAACCACAGAGAAAGTAGAGCAGCGCGTTTTATAACAGACTGACTGACCAAATGTACTTATTTAGCCCAGGCTAACAAATAGCACAGTTGCAGTACTTCCTGACGTTTATGTACTTTCTGAGCTCTGTGGTAGCGGTGTAAGGTGATGAACATAGAAGCAGTGTTTTGCGCTGCACAGAACACGGGAACATTTAATCTACACCAGTTTCATGGTTTATTTTCTTAAACTGCAAGGCACAAATTTCATATGGCATTTTTATAAATACATTTTGATATTTTGTCTCAGGATTGCTGTATGTAATTTGAAATTTTTATTCTTTTTTAATCTTGTTAAACTTGCTATTGTCATATCAAATGAGAAATTTTTAACAGTGTGAGATCTTTATTTTCAAATCTGGAAGTAATAATGGGGAAAAAAAGCTAAGTCTGGTAGCCATACAGAATAAGATCAAAGAGCAAGTATATGGCCAAGTTTTAGGATTACTGTTTCCATCATACATGGAACTAGCTTAACTCACAAGTTACTGAGTGGTTAGTAGTTTCATGGGATTTAGATTCCGTGAAATAAGGGCAATATCAGCTTATCTCTTAAAAAAAAATCCATCTCATTCATTGACATATGGTAGAAAAAGAAATACTGTCGTTATGCAAACATTACTACTCATTTTGTAAATATTTGCAAAGGGTCTTGTGTAACATTTCTAAGTATCAGATCTTGGGAAAAAAATTCCATTCACCTTATAAGTTACTCTTATTATTAATTCCTTATCTGGCATTACAGGTATATCAGGTTTGAGATCATGAATTTGGGTGTTTCAACGGTTCCATTATGATCTTTATGATTTGTTTAGCTATTTGATCTTTGTTCTGGTATGTTTAAGTATAAAAACTTTTAAGTATATAAAATCACTGTTAATTAAAAAGAATAATAAGTGGTGCTCATAATTGTTTATACTGAAACTTTTGTAAAAAAATTTATTTCAGTATAATATTTCTAAATTCTAGTCCATAAATATATTAACACATTACACTTTGTTTGCAGAATGTTGAAATAGTTTGTCAGTGCACCTCTTACGATATTCTTGAAATTATTTTTCATCCTTGAGTTTTTAAAATAATTTAACTAATGTTGGAAAAAGTCTGATATTGTAGATACCTAACACTACATACATGTGCTACCTTGCCAATGCCAAGTGTTTGTTTTCCTCCCTTCCCAGCCTGCAAGTCCTATTTGCTTCACACATAGAAACCATATTAAAGTACGGGGGGTAGGGGTTCTTGTCAGTTTGTTCATACTATTTTGTGGCTAAACTAGTGTGCTAGGTTGTAGCTTTGTAACGCTTGTTCTGAAATCTTCATACTGTTTGTTGTTTGTCCAAATGCTGCCTTCCTACTAGGACTTCTAGCAGCAGAAAGTAGGTATCCCTTTGTTTTCCTTTAAGGCATATCATTCAGCAATGATGTGTGTCTTTGCATGTTTAAAAACTTTCAGCTTTCTTCTCTTCTCTTTGCTGTTTTGTTTTAATACTGCCTGTTCAAGAAAAATAGCCTGTATGTTTTTGACTAAATCTGTCTAAAACTTTGAAAGCATAATTAACCAGAAGTAATATGATTTCCAGGGAATTCTGAAGATTCTAGTTAAAAGGCAGTATTAAAATTACTGGTTTTTTTGTTTTCAATATTTGCAACACAACTGAAATTAAATTTAATATTCATTAAATAACTAAAGGAAAAAATGGTTTAATTTTGCACTTTAGTTCCAAAATTGTTTTAATGGGCTCATGGGATTTTATTCTCCTAACATTAAACATATACTGTAGTGTCAGTCATATATTATTTTCTTGGTATAACCTTGCATGAGCTTTCTTCGTCATTCTGTGTTGGTGTGATATCGGATATATGCATATGCATTGTACATGTGCATATGCATACACCTGATTTAAATACCTATCCAATGTGTCTCCTTAATGAAGGAATATTATTGATATATAGAGAGGAGCTTCCGCTGCAAGTTTAGCTGAACGCTTTGTGAAAGACTGAAAGTGCAAGAACTTCTAAAACCTGCAGACTGTGCTAGACAGAGAAGAAGCTGTGAAATTTTAGATCCTTTGATACAAACCGCAACTGTTTCAAAGTCAACAAATTCAGCATCTCAAAATATACACTGTGAAAAGTGGTGGGTTGCCTGAAGCGTTTTAAGATTTGTAGTCTTAACAGTTCTTCCATCCTAAGTCAGGGCATTTCTGATCGTAGGAGCGGATTTTGTTGTGGTGGTTGTTTTTGTTGCTTGGTTCATTCTTTTGGCCTCATAGGTTGTGCGGGATGTCTTGCCTTGCTCTCCGATTTCTCTGTCTCAGAATGCCTGTCTGGTAATACAGGTGTGAGAACTCAGTGGATTTATTATATAGAAGTTTTGCATCTGTATTATTTTATAAAGTTGCAGGGAAAAAAGAAGAACCTCAAACAGAGGTTTTGCTGCTGATTTGGGGGTTTTGTTTGTGCATAGAGATTTTTTTCAGTAAATTTACAGAGTGAATGAGTGTGTTGCCCTTGCACGGTTCAGAAGAAGATTTCCATTTATTTTGACAATGAGGAATAAAGTATCTTTTACTTTGTTAAAGTGTTTGTTTAGTCGCATGTAAGTGTAGGGTGTGATTCTGTTCTGAAAAACAATACCTTCTCACGTCCTATTTGTTTGCCATCACACTGGACTGCCCTCTGCCCTATTTGTGCCTAGTTTTACAGTGAGAGATAGCTGGGAAAAGGAATTAGCAAACTTTGTGTACAGGTTCCAAGTCTGGAGACAAGAAAGCTGGGGACATGCATGCACATAGTTCCCCTGTGTGTGAAGAATAAAATTAAGACTATCTTCAAAATCAAGCATCAGTTTTTCTCCCTATCACCTTCTCTTCCTGCTCCCTTCCCTCTGACTCCCTCCTTTTTTGTATTTCCTTAAATAGGACTCTCCTCTGTGTTCCTGTTTGTGTTTAGGAACACTTTATCTCTTGATTTGGGGTTTCCCTTACCTTCTTTTTTTCTTTTTGTCTTTTCCTTTTTTTCCCATTTTTCTCTCCTGCACTTATTTCCTTTGATTTCCTTCTCTGACTTTTACATGTCTTTCTTTCCCTTCTTGTATTCCATAGGTGTTCTTACCTTCTTTCATTTAGTAGTAAATCCCAATACCCTTCAATCACGCCAACTGTCTTTCTGCAGTTTCACTGTAGTCTCCATAAACCTCCATCTTTCCAGTTCTCTCCCTAGAAGCTTCCTGATCTCAATTCCAGTGATTCTTGCAGGTGTGATTTGAAGTGATGAAGAGCATTTGGTCCTCAGTTGACTTTCTCTTAATCTAAGAAGTTACATCAGCACAAGTACCATCTCTGTAAAAGATTCTTTTCTTGCCTTTAGTGGAAACAGCATATGTTCAGTATTTTATTTGCAGGAACAACAGGAAATGGAGGTGTTCTTTCCTATACATTTTTAACTCCTGTCCACTGGCACTAAGGCAAACCTGGCCTTGTATAGAATGTGGGCATAGTATTTTGTAATTATGCTGAGCCTAGACTTTCATGTTCCGCTAAAGTAAACAGTTTTACATAGGTATGTGATTGTGATTTGAAAACCTCAGCTGACAGATACCCCATCATTTCCACAGTATTTTGATATAGTGCTTAATACTCTAGTGTATTAAACATTTATGGTATCATAATCAGATGCCAGCAAAACAAAAAACTAGAGGAACTGATTTATACAGTTAGCACTGAATAGATCATTTAAAGTTGTGTCACTTGAGTCTTAGAGCAGAAGCAAGGAATCTTTGTTTTATGTGTCATACATGAAAAATAAAAGTGATACATGAAACTTGAATCTCACATTACAGAGTTGGTAAAAATTATCTCATTGTCACTTGATCAAATGTGCCCTATCAGAATCTCACAATATTTATAAATTTTTTTTCTGAAAATAACTGTACTTTATAATAATGCCCTACTTGTTTTGTATGAGATTGTATCCAGTGACTTCATTTAATGATTCTAATATTTGATCTCTCTAAAGTCTAATGATTTCTGATGGTTTTTCTTATGTCCTTGCTGTATGCACTAGTCTCAGACCTCTCCATAAACAAAGTGAAAGGTAAATCTTGCCTTTTGAAATTCCTGTGTTTTGAGAGCCAGGATGGTTTTTTAATTTCATTTCCAGCAGCTGCACACAAGAAGGCTGCCAGGAGATGAAGTTTGGAGAAATCAGCTTGCGTTGATTATAGACTGACTGGCATAAGCAGTGAGTCGTGATATACAGAGAAATTACAAATAGCAGCTAAGCATTGATTAGTCATTTAAGAACTGCTGTAAAATCTTAAAGGCATAGTTATATATCTATTTATGCAATATAAAGAATAGTTGAAAAGCTGATACAAATTAACGTAGTTTATAAGAATGTACAGGTTTGAAATAAGTGGTTGCTGTCAGGAACTTAATTTTATATGGTTCTACAAATCTAAAGGGTTTAGACTTTGTCAGTGTCTCTTCAATAAAAATATGCTTTTATTACAGTGGTTGCTATAAGGTCTTCTGCAGAGTCATTTCCTGAAACACTAATTGCAGGAGACTTGCAAAAACATCATGGTTTTATAATTTTGTATTTAAACAAGGTTAGGCTTCCTCCTACAAATTTTCATTGCTCAGAAGAGCGTTTATGACTGACCAAGACTTAAATGGGCATTTGTAATCTTCGATATATAAAAAAAAAAACCCACAAAACAGCAAAAAAAAACAACCAAGGAATTCTTTTACACTCTCTCAGAAGGTGTTTGTAGTCAGAATGTAGTCTCTGCATTTTGCAGCAAGATCTAAGTCTTCTACCTAAACCCTCTTGTAACCATACTCTGTTGCAGATCACTGCTGCATGAAAAGAAGCTACTAATTCTCTGTGCTGTCTGCTGCATGAGAGAGGAAGTCAGTTGTACCTGTCTTGTTTGCTGAGTCTCAGAACAGCAAACTTTTGGAGTGTATTGTGGTGGAGACATATTGGAGACTATGTGGGCAATTCTTGGAATAGTATTTTAAAGGTTTATTTTCTTTTACGCTCTTTTATTATGTTTTATTCTCTTATCTGCTCTTCTGGGGAGAAGTTAGAAACTTCTGCCTACCTCTAAAGTTCAATTTGAAGTTCAATGTAGCCAAACCACCTGTTCCAGATTAGAATAGCTAGATGCAAGGATGTAGTAACTGCTCTCTATTTTACGTAAGCTTGTCTACCTACCACTTGATGAATCAGTGTTTATATCAAATTCATGTGATATTAAGGGCACCGTATGAGAACTACAAAGACTCTAGAGGTAGAATTTAGCTGTAAAAGAGAACTATTTCTGAATGGCCATCTCCATTAGCGAGGCAACAGAACCTACAGGAAATACCTGTGATAACTTGGACTATGAATTAGGTGAAGAAATAATCCCAAGTTATTGCCATATAAAGCACATATGTCTAGCTGACAAATAATACATCTACTTCTGTAGGCACAAAGTTCATCTCCATCTTCTCAGAAGCAATTTGATATCATCATTAAGAAGTCATTTCTCTAACTATAAAAACATTTCATATACTAGTTCTGACTGTAGAAGACTGTCATAAGCATTCAGGTTTGTTTGGGTTTTTTAAGATATAGTAAGAGCCCATAGTTTTCAGCTTCTCAGAGATGTTCGTCCCAAGGGACTAACATGAATAGTTTGCACATTGGATGTAAATGTTAACAGTTCTTGGTTCATTTCATCGCTTTCCTAGCAGTACTTCTCTCCTGTGATGGTTTCTCCAGGATTCAAGAAGTTTTAGTGGATGATTTCACTTGCCAACCACCAAACAGTGACCATAACCTTCTTTTAACACAGCTTGGGTCTGGGGAAGTGTCTTGGTGCTTCACCTCGGTCCAAGCACTGCATGGAATGCCATCAGTTGTTGTATAGAATACATTCTTCATCTCATGTCACAATGCAACCAAGAAATGGATCAGTTTTATTGTGCAAAAAAGCACAGAGCAGACTTTGCAGTGGTGATTTTTTTACTTTGCACAACTCATTTGTTGAAATTTTTTGATTTGCCAGTTTGGTGCAAATGTCAAACAACTGTTGATGGTCAGTGTTTAGTTCTTCTGCAACCTCTTGAGTTGTTTTGCATGGATCCACTTCAGTAACAGCCCTCAAGTGGTTGCTGTCTATCGCAGACCGATGTATGCTTTCCATTACTAACTTTTTGGAACCAGTGTCAAGCTGTCTGTTTCTTGACAGTCCCTTGGCCAAATGCTTGCTTGGTATTGCTAGTAGTTTTTGCAGCTTTATGTCCCTTTTTGAACTCATACAACAAAAGCACTCAATTTTTCTTTTTTTTTCCATCTTCAGTTTAACAGCTTAATACATAAAAAATGAACAGTGAAAACAAAACCATTAGCATAAGTAGAGCCAATTTTCCCACTTTAAAATGGTATGCAGCATGAACACAGTTAAAGAATAGTTTAATCCATAATAAGCATCACAGTTTACAATGACAAAAATAGCAAGTATTTTTTTGTTGACCAGCCACTGCTTTTTTAAGGAACATAACATAAATTAATACATCAGTTGGAAATAAGTAGTCAAACATATTCGATAGGAGAGGTCTAAGAAATCTTATTGTTTGTGAGCTGTGAGTGAAGGCAATACTGTGGTAGTTCATCGCCTTGGTGTACAAGAAACTGTGAGGAGAATCCTAGGTTGAGATTTGTACTAAATGTGATTCAAGATTTTTCCAGACTTCTAACTTACTTGTCCTTTTAAGCCATGAGGTCACAAGTTTTGTATAGTAGTTTTGTTGTATTTTGTTATGTTTATTCCAATTTTTCAAGGTTTTCAGGTAAATAAGTGAATTTAACTTGTTTCCTTGTGCGGATAAGAAAGGGTTGATTTTTTTAGTATTATTATATTCTGAAAATGCAGTAGCTTAGAAAAGAACTTGAGTTAAGGAAGGCTAGTAAGAGTTGTTTGTACTGTGGAGGATAGAATTTCAAGAAATATAGCAGCTCTCTATCTTGACAAAAGGACACTGGTAAATGAATAAGTAAATAGAATAAACATACTAAGGAAAAATTACTGAAATACAGAATGTGTAGAATTCTGTATCCAGAATTAAGAGTTTATTTATGAAAAGGCATTCAGCAGTTCACTGTCAGACAGTTCAGTTCTTTTGCTGACTAGCACTGGATATGCTACCATCTTTCCAGATGCTTATACCACTGTCGAAAAACTGAAGGCATAGGCTGTGCATGTTTAGATAAGCCAAAGTTAGCATTCTAATTATGTACAGAAGTGGCAGCCACCACTGATAACTGTTTTTTATAAGAAAAAAGGAACCAATATGGACTGGTTTACTATGAATTTGTGTTGTGTTTCTCTATTGTCTCCTGCTGTGAGTTTAACTCCCATCATGGATTTCCACCTTCTACGATGTCACCTGTTTCTCGTTTTGTCCCCATATCCCTCACTTCTCTTTTCAACCATATGTCATATAAAAATCATCTCCATCTTCTTATGACCCGAAACAATCCACTGGTCAAAAAGCAGCAAGTGCTGTAACTGAGTCTGAGATAGCCAGGCAATCAGAACAAACAACAGAAAACAGGCTTGTGAGGCACCAAGTTATGCAGGAGTGTTGATCTGCTTGAGGGTAGAAAGGCTCTGCAGAGGGATCTGGATAGCCTGGATTGATGGGCTGAGGCCAACTGTATGGGGTTCAACAAAATCGAGTGCTGAGTCCTGCACTTGGGACACAACAACCCCATGCAGTGTTACAGGCTTGGGGAAGAATGGCTGGAGAGCTGCCTGGGAGAGAAGGACCTGGGGGTGTTGGTTGACTACCGGCTGAATATGAGCCAGCAGTGTGCCCAGGTGGCCAAGAAGGCCAGTGGCATCTGGGCTTGTATCAGAAACAGTGTGGCCAGCAGGACCAGGGAGGTGATTGTGCCCCTGTACTCGGTACTGGTGAAGCTGTATCTTGAGTGCTGTGTTCAGTTCTGGGCCACTCACTACAAGAAGGATATTGAGGTGTTGGAGCGCATCCACAGAAGGGAGACAAGGCTGGTGAAGGGCCTGGAGAACAAGTCCTACGAGGAGCGGCTGAGGGAATTGGGTTTGTTTAACCTGGAGAAGAGGAGGCTGAGGGAACACCTTGTCACTCTTTAGAACTATCTGAAAGGAGGTTGTAGTGAAATGGGTGTGCTGGTCTCTTCTCCCAAGTAACAAGCGATAGAACGAGAGGAAATAGCCTCAAGTTGCATCGCGGGAGGTTTAGTTTAGATACTATGAAAAATTTCTGTACTGAAAGGGTTGTCAAGCATTGGTACAGACTGCACAGGGAAGTGGTTGTGTCACCATCCCTGGAGGTATTTAAAAGATGGGTAGATGTGGCACTTAGGGACATGGATTTTTGGTGGACTTGACAATGCTAGGATTATGGTTGGACTTATTAATCTTAAAGGTCTATTCCAACCTAAATGATTCTATAGCAAACTTTTTTTCCATAGCAATTGGGTCTTTCTTTCTCTTCCCTCCCATGTCCAGATGCTGTTTTTAACAGAAATTTGTGACATTTTTGGTTCTTTCAAAATTGTCTTGGCTTGGAATGAGTATTTTAAGTTGAACAGCAGGTCAAAAAATGAAAAAAAGTGAAGGCTGAGGTGAGAAATGGTGAGGACAGGCGGTTGGGCAGATAATCTAAGTAACTTTGTAAGATGTCATTGGAAACCAGGCTAAAATAGCACAAAGCTCAGCTTAATAAAAACGTATTTTAACTCCTCTTCAGTCAAACCATTTCTTATGTATTGTGACACTTTATATGGGCACTGTTGACACATGTAGCTTATTCAGTGAAATTTCTTGTAAAAATTCCACAGCTTTTTAAAGTTTCTATTCCAGTGCACCAGACGAAGTAAAAGTTCCATTTTCCAAAGTTTAGTTTACTGTAAGTCTTTTCTTTATTGATTGTCATTCTTTCTTTTTTTTTTTTTGTTCTATTTATTATCCCATAGGAGCAGTCTCACAGGTGCTGGACAGCCTGGAAGAAATTCATGCACTTACAGACTGCAGTGAGAAAGACTTAGATTTTCTTCACAGTGTTTTCCAGGATCAGCATCTTCACACACTTCTAGATGTAAGTTTTCTGTGTATAAGCAATTTGAATGTATTTCTGTATCTGCCATTGCATAATATTTTATCCCAAATATATTCTCTTTTTTGTTTCATACCAAAATGTATGTATGCCAATACCAATATTCAGGTGTGGAATGTTAACAATCAACTAGCACTTTACACAGAAATACATTTTAGGACTATACATGCAGAATATTTTCAAATACATAAGTTCTTAATGACTTGGTTTGAATTAATAGCTTTGCATTAAAATAATTTATGAGAATAGACATTTTTCTTTTCATAAAGAATGGATTTTATTTTTATTTTTTAAATGTGAATTATAACTGTACAAATTTATTCCTTTTTTATTATTTTTAAGTAATGTAATAATCCTAGACCAATTCTAGGATATTCTTACAAATACGACATTGCTTTTGTGAAACACCTAGGTGTGCTTGAATACTGTGTGTAATAATCCCAGTCATTTAATTTTGTATTATTCTGTGGTTCGTGAGAGCTATTGCTTCATAAGACAGCAGCGAGTGTACCACAAGAAAGTATGCAAAAGTTACAAAGCTGGAAGATACGGGTTAGTGCCTCCTGGTAGGCGTGATCAGGATTTGTTTCCTATCTGTAAGTGTAATTGACTATCTGGCTACATGTACAGACCAGCTGTGATATCCGGGAGTCCATAGATGAGCCTTTTCTTCCAGAAAAATAAAGCGCTCTGTTTTGCAAAAATAATTTTGAAAAGCAAGTAGTCTGATGTTTGAGAGAAATATGCTTGCATATTACTTATCTTTCTGTACCTCGAGGATTTCCTGTTTTTGTAGCTTCTTGTTATCTTGTCACATGCAGAAATCCTGTTTATGTTTCCCAATAGTTTTTTAACCAAGCAGGCCTAGCAAGCAAATACATTGTACTCCGCCAAAACTATGTGAATTTGAAAAAACATACGTATCATTTTGAGGTAGAGGGATTTGCTGAACTTCAACTCTCTGCAAAAACAGAGAGCTTCAGCATCACTGCAGGCTTACAATCCATCCCTCACATTGAGTGCCAAGACTCTCATCGAAGTACGAATTGCAAACCAGATCATGCTCTTATTGGTTTCTGTGTCTACACAGTATCAGGGTTTAAAGTAAAGGTCAAAACGAAGCAAAAAAAACTTTCCCTGATTTTTTTTCTGGGATACATGGATACTTCATGTTGAATACAGAGGACTTACTTTCAGGCCAGACAAACTTTTTTGAAGCGATCTGCTCATTCCACTGATAAAAAACTCGTGATGGAACCAAATCCACAGGGTCACAGGATATGTCCACATGAGCATATATTACAACATAACAGTAACAGATCTGTAAAGTAAAGCAGTTGACACTGAGGACCCAGTGTTGTCAATTCTGTGTATTTTGAGGGCTTTTACTCTACACAAGGTATAATGCAGTCCTAGGGACTGAACAACCACTGCAAAGTGAGCAGGATCTTCTATTTGAGTGTCGTGTGAGAGTATATGTGCTCTGGTAATACTATACAATGAAAACTAAAGAATGATAGGCGAGCATAATCAGAAGATTAATTTCAAAAAGACATTCCTGAATCAAACCAAAATGCTCTTGTGACCATATAGATAATGAGCATTTTACTACTGTGACGTAAATTTAGCAGCTTGGGTGCCTCAGTGAATATGACAAATCTAAGAAGATGTCTATGTTTTTTACCCAGTAAAGACAAGCAGTAATAGGAATCATTCCAGCTATCTGATCTGCAAGTACATGTTTGTGATTGTAGAAACTTTAAGAAGTTTCTGAAAAATTGTTGTATGTTTTAGTTCCGTTATGCATCTTTGCAGGGATATGATCTGAATATAAATGGTGCCGTAGCTCCTGTGATTTTCAGACTCTTCTAAGTGTAGTGGATGCTATCTACACCTCTTACAATTTTAGTGATTTATGAATAGTGGCCCACCTGTTTTCTGTGCATCCTTCAAGTTTAAAGTATTCAAATTCACATGTACTTCCTTCCAGAAAAGGACTCAGCTGCAGGGTTCTGACCTGGCCTCTATGGGAACATAAGCGGTCTGGTAAAGCTTCCCCACAACGTAGCTGCCCATATGGCTCAAGGAACCAAAGATAGTTAGAAGTGATGGGGGCATTACTCTAGCACAAGGCTCTACAGTTCTAATCCTTGTTCTTGGTAACTGTTTATGCATGTTACACTAAACAGACATCAAATAAAATTATAGAAACCATGCAGGAAGAAAGGAGTAAGAGCTCATGACTTTCCTGGATTGCATTTTCAACAACCAGTCTGGTTCACAGTACTGTATAGTATCTGTTATTTCTGTAATGGTCTGCTGTAGCCTTTTAAACAGGAAAAAACTGCAATGAATTCATACCATTTTGCTGTTCTTTTATTTAAAAGTCATGGTGATTCTCTTAGACAGAAATTTAAACGCACACTACAATAACATACTTGTGGGAAAAAAAAGCTATCAAAAAGCATTTTTGTTTTATGTTGCTATGCGGAATAGGGATGATAGATTCTTTCCAGATATAATTTAATTAAAATGAAACAGAATAAAATTCTAACAGATCACAATGTCATGAAATATGTATTTGAAAGACTGAAGCAAGTTACAAACACTGTTATTTCAAAGAGTAACTTTTCCATTTCAGTAACTTGAATGTCAGAGATTTCCATTTATGCATTGAAAATATTCCAGTTTCTCTTAGAACTCTGCAAAAATCATCAGTTGTACTTGGATGAAGTTGTGTCAGGGTACCTGTATATTTTTCTCAGAGTGTGGGAGGTTAATGAGACCACCAGAAAAAGTCACCTGTAAAGCATTATATTATATAGGAATTTTCTAATCTGTTGTGCAGTTGTGTCTGTCACTTTGCATTTAAAACTACTGTTTCTCTTCCTTGGCCTTTTTCCACAGTTAAATTTGTTCTCATGTTCCTACTCTTTCTCAAGAGTTATCCTTATTTTTAGATTAGGCACATGATGATAGGTCACTCCTACTGCTATAATACCTTCCTTTGCTTCTGAACTAACTCTTTTTCAGATAGCAAAAAAAAAGAAAGGACAGACTTTGTGTTGAGTGCAAGTTACCTACATGTTGTTTTTTTCAGGTAATACAGATGACAACATAGAAGTCTTATTTCTCAGTAATTCATTAGCTTAAGTGAGGACAGGCACCTCTGAAGGCCTTAGAAAGCAGTGTTCCTATCATCCCATCAGTTGTTTCAAAGTGATTAATTTGTTTATGTCTGTTTAGATAACTATCTTCTAATTCTGTTCCGCTTTACTTAGATGTCAAAGCTGTTAAAAACAAGGGAGAAAAAGTGCCAACTACTTACAGAGTAATTTATGTTCACCCTGGGCCAAATCTTGCAATACACCAGCACATCCTGATATAGACTTACTGTGTGATTTCTTCTATATAGGTTTACAGTGTTCAGTGGGGTTTTTTCCTATACACAAGTTGCACAATTTATTATTAAAAACTTAGTTTTCTTTACTGGGGAGTGTAACTAAAAGGGCCTTCTAGAAGCAACTATTTAGAAATATTCACTATCTAAAAAAAATTATTTTTTAATAATTGATCTTTCTTGTAAAGTGAAAGACTAACTTTGGGTTAAAAAGCTTTTTTTTTCTCACTTCTGTTAGAAATGTGATGATCAGAATTTTGGTGAATGCTGTAGGGCATTCAGTGTGACTTAGAACTGTCTGGGTTTATGCCTATATAAAGCTTTATAGATTGTTTTGTTCTGATATCCAACTTGGATCATAAAGAATGTAATGAAGTTAAGAAAAGGATATAAATAGCTTTATGAAAAAACAGCCAAATTTAAATAGTGAAGCAGTCTTTATCAGCAGTAACAGATTTTTAGAAGCTTTAGCAAATGCTTTGATTAAGATTTTTTTATTGACTTTCGTGAAAGAGATCCTGGGAGGCATTGCTGTCTTGTGTTAGCAGTACTGATAAAGTAATTGGAAATAAATGTGGAGATGTTACTAATTTTGGAGACGTTGACATATGGCTATTTTCTGTATCATGGCAAAAGATTTTGCTTTAATGATTATTTGTTTTGAGAAGTATACTAGGCTTCAAGGCTGTGCCTAATGGGGAAGATCTTCACACATTGTGTTTCATCTTTATCAGTGAATCAAAGGAAGCAAGGTTTGCTAAAAAGTAGAAATAAAAGCTGCTATTTTATGCAATTCCCTATATTGAAGCAGACAAGAGAAATCTTTCTTCTGTTGAGTCAAGTAGTTTGGTCACCTCTCCAGGGGTACTTTCTGCGGGTGATTCTGAATGCAGATGTCGTTCGATTTACAAGTGAGATTTTCGCTCAGCAGGAGAACAATATCAGCTTTTGTGTGACTGGGGCCTCTCTGTGCTGCTGGCTTTGTCTGCATCTGTCTGTCCTGAGTCAGATAGTTCTATAAGCTGTTATCTTTTGGCTGTTAATTTAAGAAGTTTGTTATATTACTTTCAAAGATGGAATTGCTAAGGTAAGTTTTGTTATTTCTGCAAGTATATCTTCAATAGAAGTGTTATGAACGTTGAATAAATTTTATTTTTACCTTTTGCTGACATGAAACATTGCACATCTATGGTTTTAACTAAATGAGATTAAATAAATTTGGGAGTAGCTATATGTATCATATCTTTATGTGTACCACTTCTTTCCTTCAGAGTTTAATTTAGATTAATTGTGTGTATATTTTAAGACATACTGATTTTTCAAAAAAGTCTGGCTTTTATGTCTGTTATCCTTTGCTGCTAATAGTAATGTTTCAGAAGAACTTGCATCTGTGCACACTTCAGAGTCCACTTAGGTTTTTTTTTTTAACTCAGTCATCCAAATAGATTTGGTCTTGCAGTCCAGACTTTTAAGGAAACATATTTTCTCTTTTGCTAGGAAGAATGTTGTTGGGACCTCAGTTTAGCCTTTTATATTTTTGTCTAAAGCTTTCTCCTAGATTTGTTTAGATTTGTTCTGTTTACCCTCTCAGTGTTGGACCTTGGCACAGTAGATTTGAACATCTTTTATAAAAGTATCAGTTATTCAGCAGTGTCCACCCATGGTTGATACTATACTATACTCTTTGAAAGTGTTTTAAACTCTTCATACATTTATCCCAATTTGCTTTTTTCTGAGTAAAGTGTATCAATTTAACAATTCTATAATATACTTTGGAAAAAAAACACAGCAAGAGACATTTTGATTTCTGTTTTCAGGATGCTTTCATTTCCTTCTTCCTTTCTTTTCTTTTAAATCACAAATTGACTGGTGGAATATCTATCATATGATATAGAAAAGAAAATAAAACCAGCAGCTCTGTGTTAAAAGCTTAAATATTTTCAAGAATTATTTCGTTCTTCTATGTTTTCATTAGAATAGGAATGGCTTTCTATGTGAATCACAGTGTGGTTCATGTTTTTTGGATTAATGTTGGTCCTTACCCTTTTGAATCCCAGTTATGTTTAATCAGTGAACATATTTTAGTGAAACATACATGCGTTTCATTTACAAAAGAAAAGCGAAAAGTGCATGTGTGCTAGATGTCTTGCTAAACTCTCTCAGAACATGTTATGTGAAATAATCATTTCTCATTTAAAAAATACCCTGTTTTCCTATTTTTAATTATTCTTTACTTGATATGTTTGTAGGACAAAAGCAAATGGAAAATATTTGTTAAAAAAAAAAAAAAAAAATATGTTGGCAGGAAAGCACCTTGCTATTTGGGGAACCAAATCTGGCTTTTATCCCAGTCCAGCAGAGGCAGCATGCAGCCCCAGGGAGTGGGAAGGACTGTCTCTCACATTGCAGAGGAAACTCCTTTCCCAAGTAGTGTAGAAGAACATTGACCTTAGGGAGAACTGTTTGAAGAATTCCTTCAGCAGGTGGGCTGGATCATCATCACCAGTGAATTATGCTTTTTTCTGTAAAAGGTAACTTCTCTGGAAGGCTGTGTCTGAAAGAACGCTAAAAGCAGATCCTATTCTAGATTTTCTTCTGCATTATTTCATAATCATTCTTTGAAATACCTTCCATTTTCAACTTCCTTCACATCTTTGCGTTTCATTTTTCAGTCTTCCTGGGATATGTAAATTACTGTGCTAGTCAGCATGTTCTCATTACTTTCTTGTTATTCCTGTTTCTCTGTCTCACAAATTTGTATAGAAAATTTGTCTTATATTTAGTATTCTGAGAAGAAACCATTTTTGTTTCATGTTTTTATAATATATAACACTGATTTATGACTGTGTCTTTTAAACACAAGATTAATACAAATAAAAGCTAAAGATAACATTTATGATTAAGATTAATTTTTTAGAAACTTATATGTCCACCTGGTACCAGCAATGCAGAATTCTGGGTTGAGTTGCATGACACTGAGATAGTTGCTTTGTTGCACTTATCTTGTTTTCTTTCTGAATTATTCCATAATTTCTGAGTATTTATGAGTATAGTATTGATATGGTGAAATTCAACTTAATAAAGTATATGCTTTAAACGATAGTTGTATTACATAGCCAGTTCCTCTCAGCCTAATGTCATCTTCCCTGTGTAAATGGTGTGTCATTCTGGGTGCCTGTGCAAGTGTGTGTTTCTGTGTGCATCATCGTGCCTTACTCAAAAAACGTAAATCCATAGATGAATTCTGTACTATGTAGAATTAAAAATTACCTTGATTACAGTTTGGTTTTATGTTACTGGACTCTAATCTGTCAAAGAACACTAGAACTGTATTCCTGAGACTTGTAGAGCAGTTAAGTAACTTCATTGGTAATGTTTTGAGGATCGTTTTCAGATTTGGCTTCCTACATTTTCTTTGCTTCTTTTTATGTTGAATGTAGTTCAAGTTAGTTTCAGTTCCATTGTTAACCATCAGAGCTACGTGTTGAGGTTTTTTTCCTTCTAAAACTTCAAATTCTCAGATATATTATTTCTCCAGAAGCTTGGGACTTAGTCTGAGAAATGACGAAAATAAAGAAATGCTACAGTGCCTGGGATACAGCCCACAAATCGTGAATAATAATTATGTTTTGTTTATACTGGGAGCTTTCTTCAGAATGATATTTCAGTTTACACTTAGTTTACATTAAAATACTCAAAAGCAATATAGTAACAACCCAGTAAGCTGTGTTTCTATCTTTAAAGTCAGTCAGGCCTCCTACTTCCAGTTGTTCAAGAAGTTAGCTTGTACATGTTAGCTGTTCTTTGCACTAATAGGCTCATTTCAGTATATTTTTATCTTCAGTATATCATTACAAAAAAATTACATGGATGGGGAGAAACAATTAGTTAAACTCCAGTATTAGCAACTCCTGGTGCAAGATACACTCGGTGAAAAACTGTGTTCTTTGACAATCCTCTGTAATCATTGTTGTTTCAACTGGTTTTATATGGATTCTATGTCCCCCTGGAGTGAAATTCGGGTTCATTAGCATCCTTTGTCTTCAAGATAGTGATCTAACCCTGAAGAGTTAATTCAGCTGACAGAATTGGGAATGAAGCCTATTTAGGCTTAACCTGAGTCTATAGTTCCTGCTGTAGGTCATTAGTCCATATTGGAAGGTGTGTAGGGGTAGCAGACAGGGGCAAAGGTTATTCAGTGGGGTGTATCAAGGTTTTGTCCATGTAAGGTAGCTTTTTATAGCCCTTCCTGTGGTTGAGGAATTACTTTTCATAGAATCATTTAGGTTGGAAAAGCCCTTTAAGATCATGGAATCCAACCGTTAACACTTTGAAGTCCACCACTAAACCATGTCTGTAAGCACCACTTCATCTACTACCTGCAGGGATGGTGAGCCAACCACTTCCCTTGATAACTCTTAGAGTAAAGAAATTTTTCCTAATATCCAATCTAAACCTCCCCTGGCACAAATTGAGGATTTTCCGTCTTGTCCTATCACTTATTACTTGGGAGAAGAGATCAACACCTTGCTACCTTGCTACAACCTCCTTTTAGGCAGTTGTAGAGAGCAATAAAGTCTCCCTTCAGCCACCTGTTCTCCAGGCTAAACAACCCCAGTTCTCTTGGCCACTCCTTACAAGAATTGTTCTCCAGACCCTTTACCAGGTTTGCTGCTCTTCTTTGCACAGGCTCCAGCACCTCAGTGTCTTTTACACTTACTTTTAACTATTCAGGTGCTTGGTGTCATCTTTAAAAGGTGATTTGCCATGTCTTTGTTTAAGATCAGCTTCAATTGGATATCTGATGTAGGAAAAAAATTAAGTGGTTATGTTATTGAAATAATTGCATTTTTGTGTCCTTGAAATTAAAAATATGTTAAAGAACCTTGTGAAATAATGATCTAAGCCCACATCTCACACAACAGTGTTACTGGTACATTCCAGAATGAGATTATTGGGCTTTTTTTTTATTTGGACCATTGAATTTCACTGTGTTCCAACTCCTGTGCTTGTTTTCTTGGTGCAAAGCAGTACCTTTATCTCATCCTAGTTTTTCTTCTTTCATCTTTCTATAGGAGTTAAAACGTTTATGGTATGAATAGAGAAAAATCTGGTTTATGATACAAGAATGGAGTTGAGACACGCACCCCCCCATTCCCAACCAGAAAGAAAAGAAGATATCTAGAGGGAGTTGTGGTAGAGAGTTCCTGAAGTAGATTGGGTGGTGTAGTGAAGATGTCTTGTGGGGTATAGTGCAGGACTGAAGGGTACCCTGGATGTCTGCAGTTAGCTCATGGCAGCTGAAATTGAATTGTTCTCAGCTCCTTTGAGGAGGTAGGAAAAGTTCTTAGTCAGTCTACTTAAATGTAAATAATTTATTGTTTGTTGTCACTATGGTTTTAAAATGTAGCTTGTATGTGCTTAAGCTTATTCAATCCTAGGCTTTGAGAGAACATAAGTTTACCTACATGTATTGCTTATGATTTAGAATTTAGCTAAATTGCAACCTCTTCCTCTTTGGCAAGCTGCATACATGTACTGTCTGGTGCATCTTTTAACATCTGGTATCACTTGTTGAGAACTGCAGCTTCTAAAGTCAATGGCATTTTTATGATGAGTATTAATATGGATTTTTCTTAAAGTGAGACAAATTACTATGTTAGACTCCTAATTTATAGTGAAATACAGTGCTGTGATATACTGGAGTCTGGATTCATTACCCATGAATGAGGCATTTAAAACAAACTGAAATTAACTAGAAGGAAATAATGTCTTGTGTGACTTTGGGGAGTAGCATAACTGTTTCTTATCAATACATCCGTGACACGATTAAAGCTTCTTGGTAAATATGAAGCAAATCAAGACGCACAATTTCAAAGGACAAGGGGGGGAAAAATGCACACATCCTGTAAGAATGTAGTCCTTTCCTCAGGTCTCTTACCTCTAAAGGGAGGCGGCTTTGAATTTACAGAGCAAGTCCATAGCAGATAGTATTTTCTGCTGTAAAGAAATACATTCTACGATAGAGCTAAAGTCATTCATAGCTCACATATGCTGAAGGTAAAAGTTACCCACTAGCAAAGAAATAGAACACACAAGTCAGATATTACTGAACCGCTTAACACTTGACCCTCTGGTCTGAGCCAGTATAGGCATAAGTGTGTCTTTGAATCTGCTTTTAACTATATTAGTTTAAAAAAATAAAATTAGATCAAAGATTGATTTAGAACAACCTGTGAAAATATTTTATGTTTTATGAAAACTGTAAAAAAGCATTCTGCCATCCAATAAGCATAGGTAGAGATGTCTCCTTTATTATTTTAAAAACTAAAATTGCTGATTTTTCCAAAGTAACAGTATAAGACCTACGGTTAAAAAATGGTTGCAGTCACATGTGTAAGCAAAGTGGGTTTAGCGTATAGAACTGCACAGATTTGTATAGCTGTAGTCTTTCAGTTTGTGCTTGGTGTGATTTCTCCACAATTCGTGACTGACTGCAGTTTTGCTACAGGTTTGTAACCTATTGAGGGAATTAAAGTTTGGATATGTTTTCACTTCTTTAAGTTTTGATCAAAAGATAGATTCAACAGATATACCCCAACATTTAGCTACATAGCAGAATTGGAAAAACTTTTCAGTGATTTATGCCTTAACCTTCTAGTTCCATGGGTGTTTCCAAGCATATAAAATATGTCAATGCAAAATCTAGATGATAAAATATTGAGTGGTATTGGTTGGCATCTTTGCCTATCGGAAATACTGGCAAAAGGGCTGTAAGCTTTCCTTCCAAGTGTCATGTAACCCAACTGCTACAAATAGGCAGACCTTGTGAAGACAGCAAGGGGGATTTCTTTCTGGGTTCCTTTTTACCCCTTGGATTACTATGAAGGATTGCATACACAATCCTTTGACTGTATACATCTTAGGACTTGGGGAATGTGCTTTCCCTCTGAAAGGAAGCCTATGATCAATTCAGGGTTCCACCTTAATAAAACAGATACCATATCTGTCACCTTCTGTCTTTCAACTTAAATTTACCCTCAGTAGGAGTTGGTGCTTTACGAAGGTACTGATCTGGGAACTTAGTAGCACCACATCTGACAGGGAGTGTTTGTTGTCCTTTCTTGTCATACACACACACCCCCCACACTGAAGGGTCAAGAAATTTTATTCCAGCTCTTCTTGGAGTAGAGCAGTTAATGTATTTCCCCTTCTCCAGTAATAAGGCATTGACCACTAAGAAACACGTAATACCCTCTGTGAGCATCAGAAATGTGGTCATTAACAACCTACTAGCATTTATTAAACATTTTCCAATTCACATTTAGCTTCATTTATATGTCAGTTTTGCATGGTCATAATTTCAGGTTTTGTGTATGCAACACAGTTAAATTTCTCATTCTCGCTCTGTAGAAGACAATTATTTGCCAATTGTGTAGAGTGGGAATCGATCTAATACAGAGACAAATGTTTTACCCAGTTTGATTTGGTTTCCTCTCTATTCTTCCCCCTAAAAGATAAGATCTTAATTTAAAATAAAACAAGTTAAGAAGTCCAAATATGGAATGGTTCCAAAAAAACAGAAGTAGCCTGGAGTAAAAGTTGAAATTCCATAGGGTTGATTTAGTTTATCTAGCATATTTTTTTGTTAGCTGTTCTTGTAGGTAAAGCCATAAAAAAAAAAATCTGGTTTTATTTCTGACACAGGTAGCAGCAAGTGTAACTCTGTTCTACAGGTGACCCGTTAGGGACATATAAGAATACAGATGACTTAAAAACAAGTTACAGTTGGTCTACACTTTGCAGGTAAAAGTCCCTCTAAAAAGTATAAGAATGTGTGTATTCCATTTCTTTCACAAAAAAATAAACAAAATTGAAGTGAAATTCAGGGTTCTCTTTGTTACTGTAAGATTTTTTTTTTTACATTAAATATAATTTATGTGTTGCCTGAACATGAATATGTAGAAAGAAACTGAGTATGTCAAATTAGCATAACCTCTGTCAGGGTTACTGAAAGTCTGAGAGCCCCAAGTAACAACTGCAGTGATGGCAGCTGTCAGTTCTGTGGCATGACAGAAGCAAAGATTTGTCTGTTCAGACAGAATTAATGTACTGCTTCAGACTACCTTGTTCTGTGAATACTGTGTCAAACAATCTTCCTTTTAGCTGGTAAACTACTTCTTGAAACACTCTATTGAATAAAGTAGTTTGGTTCACCTTTTAACTGCACAGCATTTTACTGTGTAAGGCACTTGAATGCAAAGGTTGATCGTAGTCCTACAGTAAGTGTATCACACAGAAAAAAGCTTGAAGCTGTAATGCTCTAGAGGTCACAAAGTGGGGTCTTAAATATGCTTCGGACTTTGATATGAGATAGGACTTTAACATATGCTGTAGATTTATGCTGGGAAAATGAATGTTAGGTCACTGGTAACAGTAAGCTTCAGGCACAGGCCTTAATAATGAAAAACAGAGGGTTTAAAAGAGCAAACTGTCTTTAAACAAATCTGAAGATAAAGCTCCTGCTGGCTGTGACCTTGTTACTCAGTGTGTTTTTCAGCAGGAATTATCTTCAGGGATGTGTTTCCTTGAGGGCATAGAATCCCAAGGAGAGACACACCCCTGGGAAGATTATAACATTTTGCATGGGAGAGATGTGAAACAGAACGGGCAGAAGAAAGAAGTGGTCTATCAGTTATCTAATTGGCTCTTTAATTTTAGCATTTCTTTGATAATACTGCTTGTGAATATTGTTTCATCCAGTAGGTCATGGATTTGTTTCAGACTTGCAGCACGTGAAACCTCTGGAGTAAATGGAGTACCACAATAGAGAGCTTTGACAGGTAACAGAGCAACAAGCCTAATGGTTGATAGCAGTTGCTGTTGAAAGGGGCAGCATCACCACCTAAGAATTTTTGGATGGTACAAAAACCTAGAAGTGCTGAAAATATCATTCTAGTATCACAGTGTTGCTTATGATTATATTGGTCAGAAAGCAAATGTCAACTGTATCATGACATGTTTTAATGATTATTTTTAGATGTTTAAATTCAGGGATTTAATATTTGAAGTTGGCAACCCAGTATCTGTCTGTCTGAATTATAACTGAATCCTCACAAAATATGTATTTGTATTGGAAAGATGATGGAGCTTTATGCTGTAGCAGTTCAGTGGGTCTTGTTTTAACCAAAGTTTCTCATGCATCACAGAAACTTCCAGATTTTGGATAGATAAAATACTTGCTGATTTCATTGTGTGATCTAATTTTGATTACACTCTGGATTAGACCAGACAGTGAGTTTAAATTTCTGCTTGTTGTGATGTATCTGAATTTTTCAGTGTGACTTTGAACGGGGGTTGTGTTTGGACAGTATTCTGACTCCTCTTACAGGAAATTGTTAAAAAGGAATTTCTATGCATCTGAAAAACTAGTGATAAGAGAAGAGTTTGTTGTTTTGTCTTGTCTTCCTGATTGTGGATTAGACTTTGGACTGTCTGCTTTAAAAATTCAGAAGAAACAGGTTCCCTTTATACAGGCAGAAGACAATAAGTCTCAACTCCTACAAAAACTGGTCAACAGATAGTGATGCTACTTGACTTGTTGTGGGTATTTGTTTTCATAGCATTTTAGTTCTAGCACGCAGAATTTAAAACAAAACTTGTCTTTTTAAAAAGCAGTAGTATTCTGTTAATTAGCTATAATATCAATTTATATTTGTTATAAAAAGTTTTGTTAATGTATCAGTTGTGATTGTTAAACTTTTTGAGAGCAAGCTCTTAGTCTTGATTTCCTATGTAGCAAATGCAGAACTGGTGCTTGAAAAGTGAGACTGAGACGCAAAGTACTCAAAAGTCTTGAAATTCCAAAGGTTATTATTACTGTGACTTTTTACAATTATTAGAAATGTTTGTTATGTTTATGATTATTGCTGAGTGCAGTTGTTGAAGGTTGGGTTACTGGGGTGAAAGAGCAGAGTTATTTGCTTGAAAAGAGTGTCCCAGCAAAAAGAAAGCTCATCATTAGGACACATAGAGATTTTGCCCTACTGAAAGTCTGTTTCTATTACACAGAAAAATATTCTGTTGAGGACAGTGCAGAATAAACCAGTTCATCCTGCTCTATTAAAAACTGCCTTTGGTATAGTCCCTGAAGAACTTGGGGTTGCAAGGCTGTTGAAAGTCATCAGCATTGTAAACAGGCTGATTTTCTGTGGTTGAAGTTGTGTAGCTAACCACACGTAGTAATGTGTCCTGTACCACAGGGACATGTGAAGCCTGGTAATTGTCATTGATGTTTACTTCAGTGTGCGCATAAAGGTTTCACACACGGTTTTCTTAAACATTTTGTAAAAGATTAGTGTGAAGGTAAGTTGGGTTCTTATACCTAAGGCAACAAATGTTCTTCTTAATGTGTCTATTCGAAACCTCTTAATTCAGATGATTTCAGAGACGAATTATGGAACTGTAAATTCCTTCTTCTAAATTACTTCTGCTATAGCTATTATTTAAGTGCAAAAATATTGAAAACTATTGCAAAACAGACTTTTTTGAAGATTGCAAATAAGGTAGAACTGCTTCACCAGCTCTGGTGCATTAATGCACAGTGTAAGCTTTGACACATTTACCAGCTTCTGCTATATTCTGGCAGAAAGCTTCTAATCATCTGTAACCAATAAAGACTAATTATTGTTGGAGTTAATGTGGGTTTTTTAAATAGGCTTAATAACATCATGCTAAAAAATTCGCTTCAGACTGAACATACAATTACTAAAATTGGAAATGAGAGATGCAAAATAATATCCTGGATTCATCCTTCTGTTTATATGAGTACATACCAAACAAGAGACAGTTTAGAACCTGACTAATTTTTTAATGTAAAAAAAATGCTGTGAAAGGGTTGCTTAGATAGTATATTGAAAAAATTGAAATATAATGCAAGTACTAAGAAGTACTAATAATTCCTTTGTTTCTGTTTACATAGTATTGCTATGGGGGTTTTTACTTAGTATTGTTATGTTTTGAAAACTATGTATCTTAATTGTGTGTTCTTATTTTTGCTTTGGCTACACATAAGCAGTTAATGTAGAATTAGTATTTCTGATAGAATCTTGTACATAACATTACTTTAATTTCTCCTAAGGATGCATTAGACACACATAATGCCATGTGAACCAGAACGAGAGAAATGGTTTGTGGAGTATTGCTTTGTATGTATTGACAGATTTGAAAACAGACTTGTGATTTTACTGTCTTCACTGTGTTATAATTATGTCTTGCGTATCATAATTTGTGCCACTGGTCTCCAAAGTAATTTAGTGTTATAATACATTTTACCAGAGGGGCATTGCAGGGCCCGAACAAAAGGTTGTTTCCAGATGAGAGGTGAAGATAGACAATGAGATAGTTTGATAACAATGCTGGTTGTCTCACTAGGAAATTTTTCTGTTGATAACATCAAATGTTAGTAATAAGTACAGCTGTTTTGTTGTTTAAAAGGATTGGAAACAGTTTTAGGTCAAGACAGTATCATCACCATTTCAAGAACCACAATTAAAACCCAAGAATTTGTGGCCCATCTGTAAAAAGGCAAAAAAAACACTGGACATGATGAAAGCCAGCTCCTGCTTTAGAAGTAATTCGGAGCACAGAGATAGTAAGAGCTAGCTGAAAACCTACAGTGTGCTTAAAAAAATATTGTAGAGAAATAAACCACGGTTTTATGTCATTTGGATTTTTCAATGTGGAGATCTTCTCTGGCTATTGATAACTTCATGTACAAAAATAAATCTTTCACTAATGCTGTTGGCTCCCTTTAGGATAGTTCATAAAACACCAGTTTTATGATACAGATATCGGGTTTTTTTAAAAATTACAGAATTAATTATGCTGAAATTTTAAAGTTTAGTCTGTTGTTTATGGAATATGTGGCTAATTTTAAATATGTAGCCTTGTCCTTTTGTAAGCTAAATATTCCATGAGCAAACTTGAATTAAAGTATACCATTTAAAAAATGTCTGTTTCTGATTTTTTTAAAGGGACTAAATCAATTACACTCTTAATTACCTGCAATGTTGATATCTGTGTTTTAATTCTAGCCTAAATTTGTCCTGTCTGCTTCCTGTTACTCAGATCATTTGATAATTTTGTGATTTAAATTTACTTTGCTTATATTATCAAACTTCTCTCTTCTTTAAACATTTTATAGTATACTGGGGGGGATATTTTTTGAAACCTTTTTCTGAGCCCTCTCTGCCTCTTGACATCATTCCTGTATTTTGAATGTAAAACTGAACGGTGACCTATTGTAGACACACTACAAACAGATGTAAGAGTGTTATTTCTTAATTGATATTGTGCTGTTGCATTTGGCTATAGTCTTTCCTGGGAGAAATTCATACGTAGCCAACTTTATGCTTTCTGACTGCCTGAGATTCTTCTTTCCCCCTGCCAAGATAGTGTCCCCTCTTTTAAGTACTATTAATATTCTTCGTTTTGAGATGTATGGTCTTTTATTTCAGCAGAAAATACGCTTCTCTTTTTCCTTGCATGCAAATGTTAAAGTAATGGTAACATGAAAAATTGCTGGTTTGTTTTTACTATTTTTCTTAAAGCAGTATACCTTCCCTGGTTTTAATTAGGTATTTGCCATTTTAAAATGCATTTCAAGTTACAGGGATTCAGATTTTTTTCAGATTTACTATGGATTTTGTTTGCTTCTTTCTTTTTAGAGTTAGACAGAATTTTAGAGAAAAACACATTACACTCATGGTAAAAATATAATGTGGTGTAGGCTGTTTGCATCATGTTTCCATTAGACCCTGGAAACGAGTGTCTTGCACTGTAATGAAATTTGGAGGTAGAACATCTAAGAAGATTCTCTAGAAGGAGAACTGCTCATGCTAGCTACAAAAACACATCCTTTCTCTAATTGAAGCTATCTTCTACCCCAAGAAACAGCAAATGGATCTCATGGCTTGTGGAATATATAATACTAATGCAAATATGAAGGTTTTTCTTTTAAGTACTGTCAGTCCCTCGGAAGCAAATCTCAGTAAGCAGTCTTGGAAGGTGAAATTTAAGCACCGTGCTCAGCATGAAGGGAGCACTTTGCAAAAATAAATGCACCCTTGTTTAGTCTGAACTTTGCCTTGATTTTATAATAAACATTCTTAGAGGCACTTTACTTCCTACTTTCCTTTTTGCCTCCTTCCCAGTCTCAGAAGATAACTTATCCTCTCCCCATTGTTTCTGCAAAGTGCTGGTTGTTTGGATTGCAATAACACAGCAACTTGAGTGAAGTCCACAACTTTATTTTTAAGCAGTTTGTACAAATAACTAATATTTTCATGCTAACTTTTCTGTAATTTCACTAATCTTAAACAGGATGTGTGCGAATCTTTTAGGAAAATGCATTCAATAATATTCATGTTGGGTTAAATGTATTTTCAACAGTTCCTACTGCTCTTTACTCAGTATACAGTGCTTGATGCAGTTTCTTTACAGGTGTATAAATGTGATACTTAATAATTTGGAGTTAAGGGAGTTTGGGTAGTCTTTGCTTACTTATTTAAGAAAAGGTGAAAACAAGTAATTATGTGTGTTAATGAAATGTTTCCTGAATTATAAGCTAGCAGAAAGCTTTTATTTTAAATACTTCAACAGCAGTCAAGGCTGCTTGAAACGTTAAGTATAAGAGTGTTTGGGAAGTTGTTGGATGCAGAAGAACTGATTTAACTTGACTTTTCTACTTTTCTTTCCTCAAGAAAGTAATATAACTCTCCTGCAGACAGTGTTTTTTGGAAGTGACATTGTTTCCTTTTTTGTATTTATTTGCATATGAACTTGAAATATTCAATGTGTGCATTAGATTGTTAAGGGACACAAGGAAAATTATTATATTAGATTGCATTTGTTGAAGTTTACATCTCTTCTAAAACTGGCTGGTATTTCATTTGAGGAAGGAGAAGAGGATACTTCTATAGCTTGGCAAGATTCCCTTTTTCAAACATTTAGGACGGACCTCAGCCAAACAATGGAGCTGTAAGCTTCTCAGAGGAAGTTCCTAAGAACTCCTTGCTGAGCAGCCTAAATGGGAGTCTCATCCTTCACAGTGTTAGCATTTGCTAAAGATGTAGGGTCACTTGTGTATTTTAAATGTTTATTTACATACACTATTTTGAATTTCAGTGGAAAATTCCAGTTTTGTGATAACTCTTTCGTGGAAAGTTTTGTGTTTCTCTTCTCTGAAGACTGGCTTTTGTACCGTTCTGTCTTCAAAAGCATTTTCCTATATTCTGAGCTTTATTTAAATTACTGTTTGGAATGTTTGAGGGTTTGGTTTATTAAGAATTGTATGTAGATTAATTTGATTTTTTAGAAGAATGGGTGATTTACAGCATTTATTCAAGATTTGTAGGATCACTTCTGGTAGAAGACTATAGTTTCTGTAAATCTGTGGAAAAAGCAAAGGAGGTCTGCAGAATCCCTTAACCTCTTGAACTTTCCCATGTCATCCTAAGAACTCCGAATCTATGGCACTGTTCAAATCAGGAAATGTTTAAAATGGAAAAGCCAAACCCCTAAGCTGCTACATTTTGTATACAGAACATCTGTGGGTCTTGCTGTTTAATAATCATCTTGGTCATGGTAACATAAGCAGACTATTGTCAGTGCTCCTCTTTACTTTGTATAAAGTAGCATACGACTTCAGTAGTTTGTTTTCTTGCTATTTCAGCTTTATGACAAAATAAACACAAAATCTTCACCACAAATCAGGAATCCTCCAAGTGACGCTGTACAGAGAGCCAAAGAGGTAATGGCTTTAAAATATATTTTTTTTGCTTTGAAAGTTTAATTGTATTTAAAGTGGAATATGTTTTCTTCAATAAGATACTGATATGTATTCAGCCTCATTATCTGAATTATTTCTGAAATTCTGCTGTTGCTTATTTAAGTTTCTTAACAAGTTGTATAAACCTGCAGAATTCTGTTATGTCTGTAAGGATTATATACTATATATACATGTATAAACTATAGAGCTTCATCATTTAACCTTTGATGCAACAATAGCAGTATTTAAAAAAATACTCCTGTTGTATAAAGCAGTATCTTTCATGTTTGGCTCATTTATCTGCAGAATTTTTATGTTTATATGACTTAGTCACAAAAAAAAAAGATGTATTTCTAGGTATAAGTTTTAAATCAAGTATATCATAGATATCTCAACTAAGTTTATCATAGGTAGTTCTAAGGAAAGCAGTCCTAGAAATGCAATGAAAGTGGCCCATTAAGAACATCTGTGTCTATTTATCTTTGCTCTTAATTCGTATACCTGACAGACAGTGTTTCATTTCTTGCAATTATTAAAAAAAGGGGGGGGTTGTATTATATATTATAAATAACAGTAAGTACAGTTGTTGGGTATAATGGCATAGGGAAAAATTGTTTATAGACTTTTTAAAATAGAATGAACAGGAGGACTTTAAACAACTATATAAGAACTGAACACTGATAGACACCGTAAAGTCTTGTTCTGCAACATTTTCTGGTGCTTCCAGAAACAAAATACTCTTCTTTCATTGTCCAGGTAGTTGCACGTGAAAATAAAGGTTTATCAGGTTGCAGGCAAATTGTAAAGCTTATTTACTCCCTCCTCCTTCCCCCAGTGATAAGCTGAAGTATTGCTCAGATTTTATAAACTCTGAAGCTTGGAGGTGGGGTACCAGATAGACTAGCAACACTTTATGTTGTTAACGATTTAATTTGTGGAGAGAAAGTTTTATGAGTATTTTTAATTCTTTTAAACTGATTGTTCTAATAAATTGAGATGATGTGTGAAAGTAGCAATTGGTGGTGGTGGCATGGGTCACTTATAAGTTAGTAATTCATTTCTTTTTCCATTTAGCTGTTGGAGAAATACTGTTAATTCAGAAAGACTGTTTCTTTCAAATTTCTGCTTTAATCTCTCATACAAATAAAATTGAAATGAGGGTTTTTTTTGGGGGGGGGGGGGGGGGAAGCACATTCTCCTACGCCCTTTCCTGTCAAAAATATTCTTTTATATAAGCATTTGGAGATTCTGAATGAGCAGTGAGGGTGTTCATTTGTTTAATTAATAGCATAGCTTTATTTAAAAGAATGTTACTATGGACATTTCTCCTGCTTATTTTGCAGGTATTGGAAGAAATTTCATGTTACCCAGAGAACAATGATGCAAAGGAGCTAAAGCGAATTTTAACACAACCTCATTTCATGGTAAGCAAATGCTACTCTTATTGTGTTTGAGTTTTTAATATTCGTTGTATTAGAAGTAAATTCTCTCTAAAATCTACAAGTGATGAAACTGCGTACAATACAATATACCTGTTAATAAATATTTTTACTGTGTTCGTCTGGCAATATAGTTACTATTACTACTACTATTGATCCCCATTACTGTGTTGAAAACTGTCAGCAGTTTGGAGTAATCTAGTTGTGGAGCAGTTTCAAAGTCTTTTTGGGGTTGCTGTGTTGCACATGGAGAAAACAGTGGATCCTTTTGAATGTTCACAAGTAGAGCCGGGATCCTCCTTTTGCATTTTCCCCAGGTCTTGTTAGGATAAAGATGTGTGAATTCATTGCTAAATAAGTGTTTGTTTAACATTATTTTACAATAAATCAATAGCTTTTACAGTCTAGTGAATTTGTGTTATGTATCCACTCCTACTGTGTCTGTTTCGCAAACCCAATTCATAGACAATTGTCCTGCGTTGAGGGATGTGTCTGCTTAATAACTTGATTTGAATTACTGAAGTCCAGTGTTTTGAAACTACGTAAAGGATTTCTTTTGTTTATGCTGTGGATGAAGTTTGTAAGTCCAGAAATAGAAGTGTTTGCTTAAATCTGCTGTACACTATTGTCAGTTTAAAAGTATGAATCTGACTTTCCCTAACACAGAGATTATATGCAGGGGGCTTTGTGGAATTTGCTCACCTGAAAGCTGAATTACTGTAAGTCTGAAGGATAAGCCTAATTTCCAGGAAAGAGTGAGCTGAAACCAACCTCCTATTCAGGTATAAGATGAAATCTGGATAGCTGCGTGTCCCAGTGTGTTCTTCTGATGGCCACTGTAGCTTTGAGTGCATTTATCTTAGTACTTTAAATCAGATCAGGAATGTTTTAGAAGTGAATCTCCTGATTGTCCCCTTACAATGCTTTAGCTTACATCGTGTAAGGGTCTCAGGGCATGCAAACTAGGCTCCTTTCAGATAAAATTAAACTCAGTGTATGCCAGAAGCCAGCCTAATCCAGCAGCTGATGGGCATTCAGTCCACAGGGCAAGATGGAAGCTAGTAGAAGTAAAAATTCCTGCAATGCATTCAGCGTGTACATCGAGTCCTCTCTAACCCAGTTATTTTACTTGTTGAATCATTCATATTTAATTTCACTAATTGCTAATGCACACATTGGCTTTTTATGTTGTACTCAGCAACACACTGATATGTCAGTGCCTGGCAATGATACCTGTCCTGAAGTCTGTAACAAATCTGGTTCAACAAGGAAATCCCAAGGAAAAAACCAAGAACAATACTTTCTTATACTCAGCATTTTTATTTGGAACCTGACAGGTTGATTTGATTTACCATTTTTTGCATAATTACCACACAATACTGCAAAAACAATAGGCACTGTGGATAAAGGGCATTTGTTAGGTCTAAATTATTTTCAGAGTAGGCATCAATAAAAGTGATGGTGGCATATAAAAATTTCATGCATCAAATCAAGCAACGGGAAAAGTGAGTTGGAAATCATATTTTATAGGTGTCTCTGTTTCCACCTGATATCCTCATAAACGTAAAGCCAACTGTTAGAGTTCTTTTGCTGCCAATCTATAAAAAAATACCTTTTATAGAAAGTATTCTTGATGAGGAGTAAGTTCAGTAAGTTAATCTAGGGCATCCCAAGCTAAATTGCTATTTGGTGGATTCCCATCCCTTCTCCCCATGTTTCATCCTTTCCCCTTGCAGTTGTTCTGACATTCATCTGACACCACACTTTGGTATTGCACTATGCTAAACTAGTAGAAAATTATTACAAGAAAACTATGATCCATTAAGCGAAAAAAGAATTAGGGACAAGTGGGATACTACCAGAGCTGGAATGAGCAAGGAGACAGAAACACATAGTCTAGGTTAAGGAGGAGGGGCACAAAAATGTAAAGCAGCAGTTAAATCAGCATATGTTGCTGTGGATCCATGCCTTTAGGGTGCGTATACCGAATACTCTCCAGAAGTCAAAGAGACAATCCCGTCTTCCCTCATCATTACCACTCCTGCTCCCAGATGCACCTTCTAGAAAGCTGCAGACCTTACAAAATTATTATGTATGTGGCATTGTGTCAAAATTTCCTTTAGAGCCAAAGCCTTTAAAATGAATGGTATTAGGTGTAATAAGTAGGATCATGTGCGTTTGACATCTGTATGATAACAGTATTTTACTCCTTTTTTATTATTATCTAATGCTTATACCTAAGTGGAAGACCATGAAGTACAGTATGTCTTATTTAGATAAACACAATGTTAATGGTTTAGGCTACGGGCTTAGGACTTTACAGAACCAAAGCAAATAAAGTATGTGTTTGTAAGTACTCTTATTAGCATTTAAATTTTCAAGTTCAGATTTGTTTTGTTGTTTTAGTTTTGGTTTGCCTTTTTGTGCCTTATGTGTACAAGAATAAATTATTAATTTATCCTGTACATGCTTAACATTTTATTTTAAAGAAATACAAGTTAATTTTGCATAAAAGACTTGCAACAGATAAAGAATTTTTTAAAAGATTAATAGTACCTCATTTGTTGTGTACATGTTTCAAGCAGCTTTTATTCCATTGCATTACTTGGAGTAGTTTTTCAAATTTGCCGGTTTTGTCTGCAAAAGATTCTACTATATATGTTTAGTATATGGCAGCAATTGAAATGTTTGCTGTCCTTTGCTTGCAATAATCCTGTGATATACTAGAAAGAAGTTGTTCTAAACTGATTTTCATCCGGATTATCATATTATGCAAAGGAAAAAGAAACAGGAAAAAATCTAAATTATTGAAATTAATAGAAATGCATGAGAACAAGTATCTTTAAATAAAGTCTAATAGCAGTCTTTGTATTGAATGTCTTCAATATTTAAATTGAGCTTGCTGTACTTTAGTATCTGGTGTTCCTGAATTTGTATTAATTTTTGTTAATACTTTCCGAAGTCATCTATTATAATTATGAATCTTTTGAAATGTTCAAATTACCATATTTTAACCTCCTACGAGGTGTATATTATTGCTAAAATTATAGTATAAAACAAGACAAGTATTTGATGTGAAACAAATGTTTACCCCCAATTAAGTAAATCGAATTAAGAATTGATTTAATTAAAGTGGTTTCACATACATGTATGGTCCATATCTCCAATATAAAATGTTGCTTCAGTAGTACAGACTAATGCAGAGGAATTGTTGCAAGTTTGAGCTTAGTGGTTGACAAAATAAGATGAAAATCAGAAAATATAGATATCAGTATTTAAAAATAGTATTTGTGTAGGTGGGCTTGAAACACTGGAAAAAGGAGGGAATGTAGGCAGAGCATTGCTAGACAGTTCCGTTCTTTCTTTGTAATGCTGAATTCCCAGCTATAATTTGAAACTGGTTTGAGGAAAGGGAACTTAAACTGTTCATGAAGTTATCTTTTATAACATTGTACACTGTAGAAGTGCTACATTGGGAATAAATTTAGAATTTTTTAGAAACCATGAAAACAAATACTTTTGCCTTGGATTCCACTTCAGAAATATGTCGTGTAGGGATGTTTATTTATTACTTTTTTTCCATTTAAGCTCTGCTTAAACATTTTCATTGAAAACTAAGATGCCACTGAGTCGCAATGGTGAATCTCAGGTCTTACAGGTTTGGTGGGTCTTTCAAGTTAAGAGCTATGAGCATGTAAATCAAAATTAGCAGCTTGTTAACTATATTATAGATTGACCTAACGGCAGTGGTGGCTGGTATCTCTACTGTTGCTTGATTTATCTGAGAAACCTCTGCCATTTGGATATAGAGGCAGTATCTGTCTCTGGTCCTTGATGAGTAGAAGTATCATGTTCACAATTAAATCATATTTAGGTTTTGGACAAGCTATCTCTAGTATACTCATTATTGAGAGTTGAATGCAAATGTGAAATGGATCTGATACAGGACCCTTAAAGATGTCCTGGAAAGCTGTGGAATGTCATGCCATGAAAAAGCCTGGTACTATTGAATACTACTTTGCAAATGTTTACGCTTTGTCCAACATTTATCTTGTCATACTATGTTACGCTTCTTACAGTTGTACAGGCTTCATATCTTTGCCCTAGCTTAGAGTATTACACAGGCAGTTGTTCTGCTTATCAAAGATTAAATGCGTTTAATTACTTGATGTACTATTCTTTGCATCAAAAAGCAGAGTAAAACTAATGAAGTACTTTTGAACAGTTTGTTTTGACTGTAATTTTTATCAGACATTTTGAACTCAGTGTGCTTGTGCTGGGTCTGTGCTGTAGTGGAAGGGCATAATATGGCAATTATTAATGCCAGTAAACAACAAAAAAGGGTATTTCATTCTTTCAGTCAATATTGATCCACAGCCTATCTGTATTAGAATGAAATAACCACATGATCTGGATACCTTCCCATTTTGCTAGGGTAATATTATAAGAATGGTTTGCTTAGAAAGATGGCTTCCTAATTCTGTGTCCAGGCACATAAATAAAGTTGGCTTAATTCTGACGCCATGCCGGTGTTGAGAAGATGGGGAAGAGGGAAGCAGCACCACTCTAATTGAGGTATCTACAGTAGAAACTTAGGTTTACTCATGAAGATTTCAAAGACTAGATATGTGTGTATGCATTTGCAGTCTGCTGATGTTTATATAAGACTCATTTAAGAGAAAAGTTCCCATATAGAAAATGAGGAACAAATATCTTGGATTTCGTTTAATTTCTGGAAAGCTTCAAAAATACCTATAAGGAAGTAAAGGGCATCAGAGATGATAGAAGTTTGATATTTTATTGCTGTAATCTCCTCTAGGCCTTACTTCAAACTCATGATGTAGTGGCACATGAAGTTTACAGTGATGAAGCGTTGAGAGTTACACCTCCTCCCACCTCTCCATACTTAAACGGAGATTCTCCGGAAAGCGCAAACGGTGACATGGATATGGAGAATGTAACACGAGTTCGACTGGTGCAATTCCAGAAGAACACAGATGAACCAATGGTATGAAGGGAACCTCAGTACGTTCCTTAACTCTGTGTGATTGTGCTGGGTCCGTGCCGTAGGGGAAGGGGGGAAAACAGAAGTGATTATGTTAGTAAACAGTAAAAAATAGTGTTTTATTCTCTCAATCAGTGCCAATCCACAGTCAGTCTTTACTAGAATGATCAGTATGATAATGATTTTAGTGACAGATTCTGCACTTTGAGGTAGGGTTACCAGTATAGTTGGAATAGTTCAGCAGCTGCTGTAGGTACTTATCCTACTGTGTATATCCTCTAACTTAAAATGCTATGTGTGCATTCATACTACTGCTGTACGACTAGAGCTGTTTCTGTTTAAAAACAACCATATAGTAATTAGAGCAGATTAGACTTTAAACCAAACTGGACACTTTGACTTCAATTCAAAATGACATTTTTAATAAACCGGAATCTTATATGCTCATATATTAAAGTATTGCATCTTCACATATAAATAGTATCTGTTTTCATTGCTCATATTTAAGTGAGTGGCAAAATTCTTATTTTAAAATTTATACAGTGCATTCAAGTTTTTAGGAAAAGTGATTGTTCTTCACCAAACAATAGCACTGCCTAATGTTTTATTTTAAAAGTAAACTAATTTCTTTTTTTCTAGGGAATTACTTTAAAAATGAATGAGCTGAACCATTGCATTGTGGCAAGGATTATGCACGGAGGAATGATTCACCGGCAAGGTAATCATGTGTCATGAATAGTTTTGTCTTCAAATACAATTTAGATCATTTTGAACAAACTGTGTAATGGTATGTACTCCTCATTTTGATTGCTACTGGTCTGTAGTAGTGTACCTCTGTATCGGGAGTCCTGTTATCTGCCTTTGTTACCTTCCAGTTGCAGATGTCAGCCAGCATTTTGCCGTTTATGTTTCATTTAGGCCCTAATTAGGATAATGGGACTGTAGCTCAGTAAGATATTGAAATGCTATACTTATTTAATCCTCTGTTTAAAAAAATATCCTTAGACTAGTTGCACTGCTTTTCTTTTCAAAAATGAGAGTGTAAAAATGTATTTTCGCAAAATTCGTGAGGATCTTTATACTTTTCCTTCTGAGGCTCATAACGATGATTTTGAAAAAAAAATATTTCTCGTGCCTAGAACCATAATCTTCATTTTCAGTTTTCACTGCTATAGTAAACACTGCAAATATCTCCAATCTGCTTCTTTTTTTTCCATTTTGTGTGTCCAGATCAGATGTCAAAAAAAAAACTGGACTTTGTCCTACTTTGAACATGCTAGGTTGTTAGCTGCAAGTTTGAATTGCACCCTTGAAAGGGTTACTTCAGTTCTTCCAATTTGCCATCTTTTTCTTTTGATGAACACAAGAATTTTCATCATTTGTCAGACCAGAGTTCTTTCTAGCCTTCTTCTCCATTTCAAAGGAAGCTAGGAACAGGTAATTAGGAAGACTAAACATAGAACTGAGAAAAGGTACATCAATCCTTTGTCTGATATATTCATTTCATTTCCTTTATACGATCAATTCTGTCAAGAAGCAGGAAAGATAAGACTTTTCGTACAAAGATGCAGTTCATATAGACTTCTACATTCCTTTAGAGGACCCTCTGAACTGAAATTTGTTTGGATTATAAAGTGAGTTTTAAAAGGAGATTGCTCTAAAATTCACAGGAAGAGGGTTTTCTTCTAGCTGTTCTTAGGTAGTGGTGATTATCTGCAGAATATTGTTTCACATAACTGTGTTCCATAATGAGGTTAATAAAACTTGTGAAACTTGTTAAAACTGGCTAAAAAAAAGACTGTACCCATTAAAACTCTGTTCTTTTCTTTTTAATTATCCAGTGTGTTTTATTTCTAAAGATTTGAGAAATTTAACCTATGCTATTTGAACTTAATTGAACTAAGGTAGCTCTTTTGCACATAAGTTTAGCTCAAAAATGGGCTGTATTTCTGTATTATTGACTTTTTTAAAAAATATTTCTAATTTTGTTAGTACTCTAGATGCCTCTTAGTTTCACTGCTTCATTTAACATACCTGTACTTAGAATATTCTTACTGAATAGAACAATGCAAGTGTAAGAACACGTCTTTGAGTCGTATTGACAGGGTCTGTGACTTTTATACATTTTCAGGGTTTTTTTGTGTTGTTGTTTCTGCTCTATCCTCTTGCTATATGGAAAATTGCCAGGCAATAACAATAATGTCTGGATAGTAGATCTACTGAGAGAGTTGCAGGAACTGTATAATTTCGGGTCTAGCAATATTAAGTACAAACCGCACAATTCCCAATCAAGAAATAGTAGCTGCTGTGAATAGTAGCTCCTGTCTCTGTGCCAGCTGTATCTAGTCCTGCTGATTATAGTTGTCCTTATTCAAAAGAAGGGGGAATTGAAATGGGAAGAGAGGCTTGTAAAGATGTTATGTACTTGCACCTTCCAGAGAATTCAGCTGAAACATAAGTTTCAGTCATTAAAAATTGTCTTTTTATTGGCTTGTCTGTTTTTTTTACAGTAAGTATGTGAATAGTATCTTATATCTCACGCATTTAATAATGTGTTGGCTTTCACTCTTGTGTCATTATCTTAACTTAGCTCACGTATCCATTCACTTTTTGCCTGTGGATTCTGTTTAGACTACCCATATTGTAAATATTATTTTCAGGGAGTCTGCATTCTCAGCAGCTCTCAGTGTCTTAACTCATAGGGGTTTTGCTACTGTCTGGTTTGGGATATATGTGCTTAAAAGTGAATTCATTCCTAAGACGCATTTAAAAAGAAGTTTCAATATGACATTTAAAAAGATTTCCAAAGAAGAGAGAGGACTTACTGGCTGCTGATTTAACATCACCAGAAGAAAAGCAGTTGTACATTGTCTGTGTTACATTCTCGCAGTGACTTAATGTAAATCTCACACTGATTTTTAAAACACTGATGCTCCTGATAGAGTTTATTCAATTCTAACAAAATATATGCGATCAATTGGTGAAAATATGGTTATATGTTCACAACCTTTCACTTCCCAAGCTACAGAATTTTGATTTGGCTACCAGACAAGTCTCTGAATAGGGACTCCAAGAATCTGTCCAGTCCTTTTCATAATTGGGCAGGATTTCTCGTACTTCTGTGCAGAGCAAGAATGCTCACTTCCTAGAACTGTCTTCACTTTAGCTTACAAAGACAAAGAAGGAAATCAGTTACTCCAGAAATGCATCCATTCTTTGTTTTTACAAATGTGTTATACATCAATAAGTCATGAATAGCTCAAGTTCTAGATAAACTCTGCACTGTCAATAGAAAAGAAACCAAAAGCAACCAAAATTAGATGGTTAAGCATAGTTATCATGGGAGCTACAATTGTACAGAAGAGTCGTTATTCAAAGATGTCAAGAATACTCTTTTCTGTCAAGAATGTTTATAAAGAGTAAAAAGTTTCTGCAAATGATAAAAACCTCTTCCCTCAGACTGAAAATGTCTTCCTATGGTTTATCAATGCATCCACCCCCTAAAATAGAATGACTGTCTATTGCCAAATGTCCATGCCTTATTCCCAATTTTTACTTACACTGCTCCATTCCAGGCATCAACAGAACAATAATCCCTTCTGTCAGAGTAACAGAAATGAGAAATGCTCCAGAAGAAGGGATTTTATTTAAGTGCACTATTGAAATTATTTGATACAGGGATATTACTGAGTCTGATTCTCATCCTAATATTTAATTCCATACAATTTATATTTCAATAATGCCAGAGAATGTTTATACTATTCCAGGGCACATGCTCTTTCCAATACAGTATTATTGTTTAATAACAATTACAATCACTTCAAAAAGAATTTTGGCATGATAAAGTCAACACAGAGTCTCATTTTTTTAGATTTTTTTTAAGGAATTGGTTATTGAATGCCTTCCTGAGAAAGTCTGCCAAAACTGAACTTTGAATGTGTTTCACTAGAGACTTGGTCATTAGTATTCTAGATGTGAATTAGCTTAATTTGAAATTCAGATATAGAACTGTTGCATTCACATTCAGTGAACTATTCATTTTGATAATTTTTGCACTGAAGAGTGGCAGAAGAATTGTGATGAGACCTTTTTTTATAATTTCACTATCAGCAGATCATCTCCTGTAGAAATGTTTCAAGCATTTAATGTAGGTGAATGACTTGCTCTTGAGAGTCCTGAAAGTTTTTGTAAACTTTGGTCTCTCTTCTGTGGCACTGCCAAGGGAGCTTCCTTTTCACCCAAAGGGAATCATAGCAACAGAGCTTTTGAGGATTCTTGTCCTTGATTCAGGATGTGTTTGTGTTTAGCAGGCATGCACTTTGATTTTCATAAATTTGTCCAGCTGAAAGTTTTGCTTCCATGTTATTCTTTGGGAAAACTGACTACTTTGTTTCAGGAGGAGAATTTTAAGGATTTTTCAGGATTCTAGTTGATTGACTTTTTTCAGGTATTTTTCCATAGATAAGTTTTAATTTAGGAAATGCTTGCAAGTCAGTAGTTTTCCAAGTAAGATTAATTAGGTACAGATACAGTATCTAGAAAAGGATACTTGCACATATTATTTAAATCATAGAGCAAGAAGAAATATATGTGAAGTAAATGGTCTTGTCATATATGAGAAAACATCTGACGTAATAAACTGTGGAAGCTTTTTTGGAGAACTTCTAGAGGATAGGTGGGCTTGAGCTGTGCAAGTCAGAATCATCCAAAAGAGCCTTCTAGGTTGCTTCTTATCCTGAAGATAATAAATTCATTCACAGCCTGGTCCCTGTTGAGCTTTTGTAGTGTCTTACAGCTGTGTTGTAGCATGCCATTCCCATCCCAGCTTCAGCAGGTCAGTTTATGATTTGCTTTAAGCTAAGTAGATATTTATTTCATCGTCTGACATTGTGGGTACTCACAGCGTGACACCAGTCATTTACATTACAGCTGAAATCAAGTGTGCCTACAGAGAATGCATACAGTTACTATGGCAAATCAAAATCAAATAAATGAAAAAAAACAGATCTGGCATATAAAATTAAGACTATACCTAAAAGCCGAACTGCATTACGTAGTCATCTGATAAAATACTGCTTGTATATCTCTGTTGAACCATTCCACCTAACTAGTTGCAGGTGTCTTTCTTTTCAATGTGTGGGGTTTTGCAGTGTCCTTGTAAGAACATGTGTGTGACGTGCCTGGGCATCTCATGCCTGTGTATTAGCTGCATTCTTAAAGACAGATTTGTACTCTTTGGTAGCTAATACGTAACTAACAAAGTCCTTTTCTGCATCTGGCTGAAAAATTACTTTAATGTTGTTTCTTATTTATGCCTGTGCATGAACATTAGTACTGTTTAGTACTGTTTTACAATTATTTCAGTTTGTAAAAACATGTTTGAGGTAGTTCTGTGTTTTGTTAACTCCACAGGTACGCTACATGTAGGGGATGAAATCCGAGAAATAAACGGAATCAGTGTGGCAAATCAAACTGTAGAGCAACTACAAAAAATGCTTGTAAGTATCTGAAATCTTTCTTATGTTCTTTATAAAAGTGCCTGTCTTATTTCGACAAAACTTTTATGTAATTTCATTGTGACGTCCCCTTTTTCTTTTACTCCTGATAGCCTACAAATGCATGTAACACAAAATCTTGTGTTCAGCTGTTAAAGCCTCTCCCTTGTTTTTTAGTAGATTTTTTGCACATTATACCCAGGTATTGTAGAAGGCACCCCCAGGTGTCATTTTATTTATTCCATTTAGTCCCATGGAATAGATCATTGACACCCAGCCATTCCTGGCATGTGTGTCTGACCAGCTCTTAAAAAACATGAGTAATGGAGGTTCTCCAGACTCTCCAGGCAGTTGACTTCAGCGTGTAACTCCTTATGTCTTAGAAAGTTTTTTCTAATGCCTGAGTTTCCTTTGTTGAAATGCAGGATTTTCTTCTCCTGTTCCTAGTGGACACAACCGAAAAAATACTTCTTTCCTTCAATTTCTCGTCCCGAGTTAGTCTATAAAGATCATGCTCTTATTTTAAATATTCTATCTACTGTAAGTGTAGTCACTGACTATACTATTAGAGAAAAGAAGCTTTTCTTGACAATTGGGTTTAATTGCTACACAAATACAAAGATAATCATAGAACCATTCAGGTTGGAAGAAATCTCAGGAGATCTCCAATCCAATCTCCTGCACAAAGCACAGTCAACACTGAATGCAGCCCAGGTTGCTCAAGTTTTTGTCTGGGTAAGCCATGATAACATCCAAGAACATAGATTTGACAAGGCAGGTGTGTCTTCGGGCAGCCTGTTCCAATACTTAATTATCATCATGGGAAAAAATGTGTTCCTTATTTCTTGCAATTTGTAACTGTTATGGCTTATGGTTATTGATGTTACAAAGAACGGAAAAAATATTTTGAGCTTAGACAGTCTGACTTTCTGCAAGAAAACTCTTGGGCTTTGCTAGTAGAGTCAGTTTGAAATTCCATAATACTTGCAAATTTCTCTGCATGTAACCCTAACCTTGGAATCTCAGATGATACCAGCAATCCTTTTGTTGTGCCTAGAACCGTATAGACAAGCTTAAGTGAGTCCCGGCAAATAGCACTTTTTTGGCTCACAATAAGCCAGCCAAAACAGAAAAGGTAAAAACCTCTCAGGATCACTTGAAGTGATTTGCTTACCTTTCTGCTCAGATCGAGTCCTGCAGTTGTCAACCATGTGGTGGCACTTACATTCAAACTGTTGTTTAAGAAAATATGGCTGAGCAAGTATGTTCCCATAATCTGCTGCTATTCTGCAGTTACTACTTGCTATGAATATTCTTATACTATAGTAAATGCAAACTAAGAGACCACACATTCTGTGTTGATGAAAGACTATTTCTTACATTTCTACCTTTAGTACAGTAACATACAGCTTTCCAGAAACTGTGAATATGCTTTTGCTATTTAACATGTATGACAAATGGGGAAAAAAAGTCACTTTAGTAGCAAAGACACTGCAGATCACAAGAACATAGCTCCAAAGAAAAGATTTACATGGAAGAAACCTACACATCTCAATCTCTCACCCTAAAATTCAGCTGTAGGTTCTAGACATTCAAAAAATGGTCAAGTGAACAAACTAATAATATCTGTTTATCTTCTAGATTAATGAGAGGCAATTTAAATCGTTATTTATAAGTGAAATGATAATTAACTGTAGCATTTTAGCTTCTCTGAATATTTATTTTAGGAAAATATACTGCTGCCCTTGAACTATGATGCTTTCCTTTCAAGCATTAGTGATGTGGAGATTTTTTTCTTCAATGTCTTAGTCTTTAAAGAAGTGCTTCTCTTCTTGCAGAGGGAAATGCGTGGAAGTATTACCTTTAAGATTGTGCCAAGTTATCGCACGCAATCTTCATCCTGTGAGGTAATGAATTTAATGAATAATCCCATTTCTTCCTCAGTCCTGTAACTAACTGCCTGCTGATGGCTGAATGTTACTGCTTTCTGGGAAATTGTTTCTGCCTGTCCTGTTAGATCACGCACACCAATTTTACAACAAAGATAACGGAACACGAGTAGGTCCCACCTACCTACTCAGCCCTGCCTTCATATTCATCTCATCAGCACCTTAACTAACTCTTTACAGCCTATTAAAAAAAACAGGAAAGGGGATCCTCGACTCATGCATTTAGGAAGCCCCTTTAAAAAAATTACAACTTAAACTTCTTCTCCAGGAAGTCTATTAAAAGTTCCTAAGCTGAGGAACAATCCTCATGTTTTTAGGCATTAAACATTATTTTACTGCTTTGGGCTGTTAAGGGTTAATTGAAGAATCTGTTTCTGTATAACCCTGTTGAGGTAAATTTGTGGTGGTCATCTGTAACAGTTACATGTGGCTTAGTATTATATTACCATGAAAAAAATGGTGTTTGTCATTACAGAAGAAAAACACATTTGGAGTTAGTTCTTGTTGAACTAGAAACTTGGTATTATGATTTTTGCATAGTAATGTTTAATTCCCTTCTGCTCACAAAGTTGCTCCAGATTGCAACTGAAGGGAATTCAATTCTAGAAGATAGTTACTTGAGAGATACTGTGCCAATTTAAGCATACAGATGGCATATGCGCTGTGTAGATGATGCCAGTCTTTGTGCCACATGCTTAACTGCACAAACAGTTCCCAAATTACAATTCCAAGAGTGAAATCACAATCCCTGTTGAAGTCAAGCGTCTTATCTTAATTAGAGCTGTGATTTCACCCTTATTGTTTTTGCTGTTGTGATTGTCAGAACAATATGCTTGCAAGAAAACATTACTGCTTTTTGGTTGTCTTCTGGACTTCTAATAGAAGTCAACAAGAACTAAAAGGTTTTAGGGGTAAAAGGTTAGACAGATTTTCACCTATGGATCTGAGTTTCTTAAAAGGTATAGATATGAAAGCAAAAGTTTTTCATTAAATGCAAAGGCTTTAAAAAAATACCTCAAATAGGAGTTCTAGAATATGCTGGCAAATTTGTATATATTCGCTTCTGTGCTGTAAATAGCAGTAACAGTAAAAGATATCTCACTTCCCCATATTAAAATACGGAAACTGGTGAAGCTACAGAACTGCTGGGAAGATGATTATTTGGAAAAAATAGTTCAGAATATAGCTTTAAATTAATACCATGAGGTGTCGTTTTAGTAGTAGCAGGTCATCTCTTTTCCTTAACTTTGTGTCCTTAGTTTTTTCATGACTGTTTATATCACAGAAGAGAGGAAAAAGGACTCTTACCTTCCTTTGGGAAAAACAGGAAAACGAGGAATGTGTGGTCAAAGATAGAGGAAAAAAAATTATCCCACTTTGTGACATTTAGCATTCATTTAATCAGAGGTGGCTGAGTCTTTTCCACTTGCTTGGCCACACTAATGACTTTAGCTAAATTTTCAGCTGTTATAAATGTACACAAAAGCCAACATTTTGAAATCATCCTATTAAAGCATCACTAATCGTTTGGTACAGAGAGGTTTTTTTCACTGTTTTTTTCAAGGTTGTGATTCAGAGATTAATCAGATTCTTAAGCATTGGTAAAGGCTAAAAATGAATGTTGAATGACATTAGAAAGACACAGAAAGCATGCTTTTCATGCTCTTTATCAGAGATACTAGGTCTTCACTAGTATAATCTTACTAGTTAAGATATTTTTTGGCAATATTTCACTGTAAATTTATGTTTGATTCCCCCCCTCCCTTCAGTCATGGGCTGGTACTTGCATAGTATAGCTTTACCAGAAAAGGAATATAAAGCAGAATTGATAAGTGGGGATTTTTTGAGGCTCTTAACCATGATCACATCATTGGATTGCAAAACATCTTAATATCTTGAATAAGAAAAACTAAATCATCAGAGATGATCTGCCTTTTATATAGAAACTGTCTAAATACCTTTCTATACAAAGGTGAGAGGGAGTGCAGTATGTTATTATTTTAAGTAACTGAGATTTGCATTTCACTTGCCTTATTTTTCTTCTTTCTTAGGTATTTAAAAGAAATGTTGTAGTGGTGATTTCTAAAGATAAAGCCGCTTTGGGGTATTTAGGGAAGTCTTGTCCCTATAGTTTGTAATGGTACTTAAGTGTCACTAGGCAGATTCCAAAAATCTCAACTGAATAATTTCAAGTTTCTTAGCAATTTGTGGCTTTTACTGCACCTGTGCCTTCCATTCAGTTACCAGGCCTTCTATTTCATTGAGTAGACTTTGCTTGAAAACATAATACATATGAATTCCTCTGTATAAAAATCTGATCAGCTGATGTACTGTGGGGTGACCTGTTTAGTCATCAGCGTGGCGAAGAGCCGAAGATACTCAGGGATCATAATAACCCAGTGGTCAGGATGTTCTGTTTTCTGCTTCAAATATCCAGGAAATTATAGACTCACATAAATGTGAACTTATGTAACTATTGCAACACATTCCTCTTATGGCTGATGACTGCGAATGCTGTTTACATATTTCAACTTTGTCCAACTGAGTAAGCGTTTTGATTTAGCTGCATTTTGTATTCTTACTTTGTACTGATGGAAGGCCTCAAGTAACTTTTTTATAGTGTATGTGAGAATGGCAAGAGAATTGCTTTTTTTATTATTTCCTTATAAACATCCTTTATGTTTCACATTGTCTTTTGAAACACTGAAGTTGTTTCAATTAGAAGAAAAGATTTTATATATATGAAATTTTAAAAATCACCATGAATTTTTTCCTTTAGTCTTCCAATGTTTCCATTAGTGCTCAGGTTATAAGATTTTTTTATAGTCATAAACCTTTTTGCGTTTGTCTTAAAAATACTGCCAGAAAGGTTCCTTAAGCAAGGCTGAAATTGAAATGTGTTCTCAGATTTTAGAAAGTTTCTGTCTTTTTATTTAGTGGATCTGGCAACAGTGTCATTAGTCTGGCTGTTCTTGTCAGTATCTAATTTGACCACGCCGCATCGAGTAGACATAATTGAATTCTGCTATGGGATTGCATCACAAATGCATTTGTTTATTATTTGTAATCCACATATAAGAACAAGAGATCAACAGGAAACAAGTTTTGCCATAATTTGGAAATAATTGTGATTGTTTCCTCTAAGGCTTCAGCTAAGATGCTTCAGCTGAAGAACAAGGATCCAAAAGACTGCCATTTTGTTCTTTGGCTTGGAGCTAGGCAAAGTTGAGAGGTTTAGATAGTCATATTATACTGAAATACGATGATAAAGCTTCTACACTACCCAGAATCATTGGATCCTTCAGGTGTTTTTCTGCCTTCTCCCTGGGAGGACTGGGGCTTTTTCTGATTTACTGGAGAAAACAAACTCACAAACAAAGCCAATTTTCCAGTCCAGTTCTAAGCAGTCCTAGCATTCTAGAAGGATCTAGGATCATTGATTCATCTCATTAGACTGTGCATAATACAGTTTTTTTTCTTAACTTCTGAGTCTGATACTTTTGGAAAGAAAATTAAGTATCTAGTTGCCTTTGTAATAGTGGCTGAACTGCCTAATTATTTAAAAATTGTACACATACTTCTTGACTAGCTTGACAGATTAATTTCTTACAGTTAGTACTGAAATCACCAATAGCACTGAAAATATGTATTTTCCTCAATGTGTTATGATGAATATTTGCTTTGAGTAATATGCTGTCCTTCTGTTGAGAATTGTTGGAGGAATACAAATCAAAACATTCTCAAACTAAGAAAATTTCCTTCAAAGGGAGAAGCCCTCGAGAGAGTCTAGAAATAGTGGCATTCCCCAAGTTACTCTGAACTTGTTTTTCAACTTGGGTGCTTGCATCACTTTCCAAAGCTTTCCCTTGCTAAACCATCAGACTAGAAGATCATAAAAATCTAGGTTAAAAAAAAGGGGAGGAAAGAAAAAAAAAGTAAAAATTTTTCACCTCTTGCAAGAAGAAAATAACAGAGACAGAATTGCAGAGCAAGCGGAAAATCAGTTTATAAAAGAAGAAAGTCACGAATTTTTTGATAAAAAGTATCTCCTGGCTGCTCTTTGATAAAGGTGATGCTGATAATCCTGCATACAAAAATAATTAAAAAAAAGGAATAACAGTTCCCTTAGGCCTTTTGATTTTTCTATTTTTTAAGTAATGAATAGCTTATTTGGTCTCATGAGCATTTTAAACTTACTATGCTGGAGTGAGTTTTGTAAGTAGAATTGGAACTGGTTTCCCTTTTCCCTTTACCTATTACCATTTGGAGAAAATGTTGTAAGTATTGTAGGACCCAAATGAGCATTTGGTTCTTATGCATGTAGCAGCAGTACACAGACCTAAATACTTCGTACCACAAAGATTTTACAGTCATAATATTGTCAGATTAGTCCTCAACTGTGTTAAAATCAAGGCATCTAGATAGCTATAAATGGAACTTCCTGTGCAGTCATGTATGAGTCCACAAAAAAGTACACAAGTTCTACATTAATTTGTTGAACATCAATCATACAGGCAGCAAGAGGGATTAAGTATTGCCTGTCATTTTAACTTTTGATGTTTTTAAAATAGCTATGAGTGTTATCACATAATTAGTATAAATTCAAAAATATTAGTAAAGGACCTTTACCTGATTAATGTTGCATGAACAGTTTAGCTCCAATTCTGGGTCTAATTTGTTCATATAGGGCACTTGTATTGATAAAATGTAACGGGGTAACTTGGTTTTCTTTGAAAACTGTTTTAGCCCTTCTTTTCTGCTATCCTTGATGTCATGCAAAATGACCAGACTTCTGTACATTGACTTTGACATGGAATATTATATTCCAAAATTCCTTTGGGGGTTAAGTATGGGGTTTTTTCCACGATGTATAAGTTAATTAATTGGTTTCCTGAAGAGGTGGCTCAGTTATCTGATCTTACGGAATTAAGTACTGTACAATCAAAATGGCATGTGAAATAGATTGCTCTGCAAGCAACTTGCCTTTGCAAAATCCAGTCAGAAATTCCTGTTATCCTTTCTGTATAATTTCCTAGTGTGCACCCTGTGTCTGCTGTCTCCTCACCAGAATGTAGGGCCACACTGGTAGTATGAGTCAGAAGAGGTGGCTTTTTTAAAAAAGTTTAAAAAGGTTTTAAGGGTTTAAAAAAGTGGGGTTTTTTGGCAAGGTTTAATATTTTTAAGCCCTTAAGCATGTTGGAGAAAAAAAACTCAGTGTGCTGTAAAATGGATGAGGAGGAAGAAGAGAGGGTCCCAACTTCTCTCTCAGCTGTTAGCTTCAGTGTCTGGGAGGCACTGTAGAGAGATGCATCTTACAGAGTAGAAACTAATCAACACTGATGTCCAACACACAGCTGAGAAAAAAAATAGAAGAATCTTTAAAGCAGAATATGTGCCTCATTATATTAGAAGTATTTTTCAGCATATAACTTTCTGGTAAATACCTGTTCAAAGACACCCATGTGACTAATGGCCTTTAGCATTGTCAGCCACATGAAACCCAAGAGGTCCCAGCTACTCAGTAATTAAAAAGCTGTTTGATTGCTAAGGCAGTATAAAAATAATTATTACCTAGGATACATCAAAACGTCAAAACTGATTCTTAAACTATGGAAAAACATTTCAGATTTGCAGAGTTTGTAGTGTGGAAAATTTCAGATGAAGCAGCTAAGCAAATGGTTATAAGGCTGTGGCTGTAACTGTTCTTTTAAATATATCTGTGTTCCTGTGATAGTGTTGTGTTGTTAATGAACCTTGTGTCTTATTTCAGAGAGATTCCCCCTCTACATCCAGACAGTCCCCAGCTAATGGTCATAGCAGCACTAACAATTCTGTTTCGGTAAGATTTCCAGTTCCACACAGAGAAAGTGTGAAAGTTTTGTTGGTGCTCATCTGCCATTACTGTTATACTTATTGTGTGGTCAGTGGAAAGTGTTGTCCTGCTGTTAGAACGAAGGTTACTACACACGTAACTCCCCATTTTCTTTCTGAAGGGTTTTTTCAAACATTTTCTTCTCATTAAAAGCCATATAGTGAATAACAGTGTTGTGACACTTCAGTCATCCTTAAATCGTTGCTAGCAGTTTCCTCAAAACTAAGTAAAGGTTTAAAATGGAAGTTTTTTTTCCATCCTGAACTTTGGGAGTAATGTTTGAAGAAAGAGTAACTGTGCAGCAGGTATTTCAAGACATTTTAGACTCTTAAGTTTTGTGTTTTGAGAGGCCTCTGGAACGTGTGCTGGTTTCCGCTATCTGAGTTAACGAATTGGTGTGCCCTCTGCTGTTGTGGTACGTGCACATACTTTGTGAAATATGAGCCTTGCCTGGATATGAAAAGCAAAAGGAAGTGGCTTTAAACTGCACTACAAACCAAGCTATTATCATCACATCTTTAACACAAAGTACTTCTGTTTCCTATGTGTTCAGGTAGAAAGGTGCTGTCGATCTCCTGTTTTCCTGAAGTATATTAATGTTATAATCTGTGTTGTTTATCATTTGTCGTTGTTTGAACCGATGTAGTAACTGTAAAGTTCCTTTAGTAAGAGTGCTGTCAATATCATAAGTTCATGGGACTAGTAAAAAAAAGTGCTTACTAATTAAGACAATAAAAACTAATTGTGGCTAAAAAATTTAAGATTTTTTTTGTGAATTAAATTGAATTTGTAACACAAATAGTAGTTATAATATTATTTCCCAGCACAATTAATCACATTATATATTTTAATAGTAAAATTTTTACTATTATTATTTATTTATTAGTTACTATTATAATAGTCATCCTTCTCTTAAAAAGAAGACTAAGTGTTAAGTGGAAAAGGCATTCACATGAAGAGCCTCTTTCACTTGACAGTGCTTTTGTGTTGAAGATGCTGAATTATTTATTAAAAAGCATATCCTCTATCTGCTTAAACTTTTTACCTGCTTTCTTCAGCTTGCTGCTAAACAGCCTGGATTTGGTTTTTCTTTAAGAAAAACAATATTTCTAAACATGGGTCAATGCTTTATATTTTTGTCTGACTTACCATTATGCTGTAATGTAGTACGAATCACTAACAAATGGTGTTGTATACCCTTAAAAAGTAAAATGAAAATTTCTTCTCCTGGGTTGACTTTATTCTGCAGGACTTGCCATCGACAACACAACCAAAAGGACGACAGGTGAATAGATATCCTCCATGGGAATTTTTGTAAACTTAGCTGCTAGTGAACATCCCTGCTTATCTTTTTACCCCTCATGTTCTGTATGTGCTGGACTAAAACATTTAAGCTTGGAAAATTTGTTCCATTTTTTTTTTCATTTTTCTTTTTAACTCATTTGTTTGTGGCTAATTCAAAATAGCATTTTTTTTTCAGTGTCCATACGTGTGAGAGTTACAAAGTCATTGTAAATTTAACTGGAGATGTTGTTTTAGTTCAGAATGCATTAAAAGACTTACTGTTGTGCAGTGACCTGTGCAGATTTACATCCTAGAGGGAAGCTGTAATTTATATTTTAGCTGAAATGGAGACTAGTATGGCAGGTATCTAATACTGTACTCTAAGACATTGTACTGACAAAGATTCTAAAGCTTGAGTTCATCTATCATTAATTATTAACACTTATTATTAACAAAGCTCTTCAGACATGAAGGACAGTTTCTGTTAAGAGTTGGTAAGTCTGAAAATAGCCTCTTAAATTTTCAGTCCTAAGGCCAAGATTCAGTAACCTCTCTTAACTTTGTTACCTTGGCAGTAGTACATGGCACCATGGACCAAAGAAAGATCTTCCATGTCAAGAGAATGCTGCTAAGAAAACCTTTAAGGGCTCTGCAAAGGATTTCCTATGCTACCCTTTGCAGTTTTAAGAATTTGGGTTTTTTCTACTGCAGCTGCCAAATAAACACATACTGTCAAGTGATTTGTGATTCATCTGAAGTAACTGCCCCATTTATATATAGACCTTCTAGAATCTGCCTCTGAATCTTAACCATGGACTCAAGAATTTTAGTAGTGACTCTTGCAATTCCATTCAAAAGAGTCAGTGGGCTCCATGATTTGTTGTTTTGACAATCTTTTTATACTGTCTGGTTAAGTTGGTTGGAATATCTATTGCAAGGATGGATTGCTCTCACTCATTTCCCATTTTTAACGCTTACAGCTATATGGGTTTTTAAACTTTCTTTTGTCTTCTGAAGTTTCCAGCTGCCTGAGTGTAGTCCTGGAAAGGCTTCATGGAAGACCTTCCAAGCTATTGTGTTAGGTTTTGTTTTCCTCTCAGAATGTGCATTTCCCAGGAGAAGTGTATTTGTTCAGGGCAGAATAATGGTGTTCTTTTGTATTCACACCATTTGTAGTTACCTGTTGTTTTCAATAGTGTTTTCCCATTGAACCAGCATATTTTTCTGATAGTTTGTCATCCTTGAAAACAGTAAGGGATTGGAAAGTAGATACATTGCTATCTGTATGGAAGTCTGTACCATTCCATAAACAGCCAGTATACGGTGGATAATGGCTCAAACTGGGGCAAGGACTTGAAAAGCAAGGAAGTTTCTAGATGGTAAAAATACCACTTACATTTCTAGACCTATGTTAGATAAAATTGAGAGAAAATAAGGAATTGGTTCAATACTGATTACTTCATAGAAAGCCACTTACTAAATAAATAGAGTTGGGTTCAAAATATCCTGGTTTACAGGTGATTAGAAGAAGTTGGGTTGCTTGTCTAAACTCACACACTCAATGCACAGCAGAACAAGGCTCATGTTTAGTATATTAAAACTTGCATTCTGTATTGATATTACCATCTGGTACTCTCACTGTAAACAGATAAAAATGCACCAGGTACAAGATAGTAGTGATTAGCCATTTAAAGTTAATTTATTTATGGATTGGGTTGCAGATTGGATTACTATAGATATGAGCTTTTTAAAGTGCCATGAATAGTGCCAGCCTTGCGTAGTTACTGCTATTTTTGGAGCAGAATTTGAGCAAAGTTGAAAAGTACTATGGTTAGTTTTCATTTATATGGGAGTAGACTTCTATTGAAAACCCTTGCAGAGAATTCCCAGATTCCTCCCGAGTAATTATAAGCAAATAGGTGCAACACAAGAATTCCTACTTATTTTAAAAAAAAAAAAAAAAAGGTGCTAAATTTTCAGTCTAAATGCTACAGATCAGTAAGGTAGCCCAAGTCCTTTATACTGTTGCATAAAATTTCCTGCCATGCAAATTTTTGAAGCGCATCATGGGACTTACAGTTGGAAAATACAATACAATTCCAGTTGTAAGCTGCTGGCTTTTAGTGTGTAATGATTCTTATAGTTAATACTGATTTGAGAGACTCCATCAGTTTATTACATGTGTTCATTTTTGCTATTCAAGTTTTAGAGTATGGAAAAGACATAAGCTTTCAAAATAACATCATACGTCTCCATTGTTTGTTGGAGGGGGTGGGGTTCTATTTCATTTTCTACTATCACTTACGCTTTTGCCATTCTGTTTCTTCCTTTGTTTGTTGCAAACACTATGTGTACCTACATGCACAGATCAAATTTTTACCTATTACTCTAAATACTTTGCCAGTAATAATATTAGTGCCTTTCATAAACTCTTTTTTATAGATATATGTAAGAGCACAATTTGAATATGATCCAGCAAAGGATGACCTCATTCCTTGCAAAGAAGCTGGCATCAGATTCCGAGTTGGTGATATTATCCAAATCATTAGCAAAGATGATCACAACTGGTGGCAGGGTAAACTTGAGAACTCCAAAAACGGTACTGCAGGCCTTATTCCTTCTCCTGAGCTTCAAGAATGGTATGACTTAAGTTTTCTGTAAAAATGAATTTAGTACCACTTTTATTTCTGTCTTTCACGCTTTTCACTGTTGTATAGCTAATTTTTGTCTAATTTTCTTATTTTGGAAGAAAAAATAGTATATATTGCCTCAGTTTGTTGCATTGATTTTTTTTCTTGTACGTGCATATCAGTAAGGGTTGCATGCAGTGTCAGATGTGTGGTTACAATAGAAAAATAAATAATTGGTGTTAGTAAACATTCATCCTTTCTGATATACTATAGGAAACTAGGACTGAGGCCTACATACAAATATTTTATGTAAGGGTCAAATTTATTTCTCTTTTAGGTTCCAAACACTGTTTTTGTAAGTACTACTGCAGGAATAAGGTGTTAGCAAGATGTCAAGCACAAAGGTCATTGAGGGACTTTTGGGGCTTTCTCTCTTTTTTCCTTTTTCATGTGAAAGTAAAAAAAAAAGTAGAAATAATTCACTGTGCATACATTCCCGAATAACAGATTCAATGAGCAGCAATGGTATTGAGTACCACAAAAGCAATGCAGAGCTCTTGAAGAAGCTCTTCAGTAAATATCTTAAATTTATCGGTGCTACCTCTGGCAAGCAGGTCCTGGACCATGAATGTTATGGCCATAACTCAAGAAAGGATGATCTAGCCCAGAATATTTCCTACAAGATTTGTTATGTAAAAGAATTAGTGTTGTAAAGGGTGTAATAGCACCTCTGCCACCTGACTAAGTGAAATTTTGCTAGAAGAGGTAGGCAGACTTTTCATTCCTTCTCAAGAGCAAACTTGCAAACCCTGACATAAGGGAGACACTGGTATGCATTGCAACAGAAACACTTGCAATACTTCATCCTAAAATTGAACTCAAAACAGTTCCAAAACACAACTTGCTTTGGAGTAATTTAGACTCTAGTGGTCTTTTCAGACTTAATGCTCTTCCAGTCTAAGCTGCTGCAAGTGGTTTACAGACATTTTAGTAACTACCTTTCTTCCCGTGCTCACTTGATCTATGTTCTTCAGTGATCTACCACTAAGAAGATATTCTTTATATCAAAATACCTCTCTATTTAACTGCTTTTAAATCATACAAAAAAAACCCCAGGTTTTAGAAGTTTTACTGCACTCTTGTACTAATAAAAAGTCTTATTTTTATTATTAATTCTGCATGGCCTTTTAAAGATGCATTGCTTACTACAAAAACTTTTTTTCTCCTCCGTATGCCAGGCGAGTTGCTTGTATTGCCATGGAGAAGACTAAACAGGAGCAACAGGCCAGCTGTACTTGGTTTGGAAAGAAAAAAAAGCAGTACAAAGACAAATATTTGGCAAAGCACAATGCAGGTATGAAAAAAAATGCAAGTATCTTTAACAGGTTAAATTTTTTACAATATAAACTTTGTCATTAATTGTTCAGCTGGCACTGTATTATAAACCTAATGAGTTACTTAAGAAAATAAAAAATTCTAGTTATGCCAACATTGCTCTGCTTGTTCTTCGCTGCTTAAACATACAGCTTAGTCAGTGAGAGGCGAGCTGCAAAAAAATAAATGCATCATAATAGATTCTAATATAGGTTTGCATTGGTTTGGGTTTTATATTTAAAGGGGTACTAGAAACCAACAGGATATGAATTTTGCAATCTATGTAACTGTATTGTGCTCTACAGAAGGCTTTTCAGTTACATCTTTGTTACTGTGTGTTTATAGTTATAGAAGGTATACGTGAAAACATCGTGAAAGGACATTTTTCTTGAAGCATTACAATTGGAAGTGGAATGAGAGCTATTGCGTAGTCAGTGTATTCCTTGCAGTTACCAAAAAGAACAAACTGTGGAAGTTTATCCTCCTTGCAGTGGTTTCTGCTTGAATCCTAAGTGTTGGGCTACTATTTAGACTACTGAAAAGTTGAATTGTTTTAGAAAATTATCAAACTAGAAGTCCTCTAGTAGAGGAAGACATCCTTGCTGATCAAAATTCATTAGTTTTAGCAGTAAAGAAGGAAGAACACTTTGTTCACAAGCAGAGTTTACTTCTTTTCTTCTTTTCATGTAAAATACTCATGAGTTGAAACTTTGTATTGCTTTTGCATTGATATCACATACTGTGATGTAAATACAGTGTTTCAGTCTCTCAGCAAACTTGCAGAGATTTTTATTAGAATTAAAAGATAGACCTGTCCAAATAGTATAGTGGAAGTGGTTTATATATTGCATTTATTTCTGGGGGGTTTTCAGTTGCATTCTTAAACACACCAATTAAACAACGTAAAGCTATATTTTCACATTTCTCCTGACCTGTGCAACCTGTGTGCAGCATCAGAGCTCATATCAGTACTACAGAATTACATTTGCTTAAAATTAATTAGAAAATAAAATCTAAGAATGTCAAAGAACAGTAATTGTCATTTGTACTCCTTAATTCACCATCACAGTTAAGATGTTCACTCTTAAATATAAAATCACTTGTTATCCTGAAAAACCCTTCCACATTGTCTCTAAATATTTAATTATGAGACAAGTAGAGATAGAAAGCTTTAACTTGTTTCCTTCCTTTTGTTGGTTTGACATTCTGGTTGTTTTAATGTTTCCACTTCATTGCAATAGAACTAAACCATGTTTCACTAATTATGACCTTAGTGAAAACTGTTGAGAATAAACTGGATGTTATGGCCTAAAGTCTTTGACAACACTGGTTTTAAAGTACTATCAATTGCTCCCAGCATACATTCCCACAGCACTGCTGCTCCCTTCAGTTGTGCCAGTATAATTTTGCATGGTCATGCTGTTGACTGGGTTAACTGAAGAACAATCCAACAAAAAAACATTGATTTTTTCTCTTTAGGCCAGTTGCCTTTCTTAGCTATGCAGCTGTGAATTGTATTAATAAATTCAGTGTGACTAAGCACGGCACACTGCAAAGGAATAAGCAAACAAAAGAGGATGGCCAGGGAAGAAGGAGCAGGCAGTACTTCAGGAGCAAGACTAACTCAGTTAAATCCCTGAAAAGAAGATAATCTGGTCTTTCCTATCTGGATGTAGGGAGAACGTTTTGGAAGGTTGACAGCAATTTGAGTCACACAGTTTGCCTGTTAGCCAGTTTACATCAGAGCACAGTGTTCTCCAAAATTAGAAACTTTGACGTTAATAATTATCAAAATGACCATAAAAGAAATTGTTCTTTTCAGAATAACATCTGACACTTCCCCCTAAGAAGTTAAAGAATTAATGAAAGGGCAGGTTAGAAGAAAGATTTATCTTATAAACATTTATTGATTTTAGTGTCCTTGAGATAATTACGGGTGAAGCCAGTAATATTCTGGGGGATGACGCGAAATATGAACTATTAAGCGATTCACTGAAATGCTATGTTGCTCGCATGAGTTTAAGTTTAACTAAGGTGGTACTGAGTTGGCCTTTTCTGAACTACTCCCTCATATCTAATATTGGAAATGTGGCAACACTGGCTTTTGCGAGCTTTCAGTGCATATGTATCAGAACAATACCGGATCTTCTGTCAGATCCAAAATAAGTATAATTAATGTAGAACTGAGAAGTCTAATCCAGGTGCCAAAATGTTGATCTTACAAGAAAGCAGAATTTATTTCTCTTATATCTTAGTGAAAAATTCAATAAATTGTTCAGGAGTATGTAAACTATTTGGACTTCCATGGTGTTTTTGTCTTAGGTATGAGACTGAACTTGTGGAGCTGAGGAATTACCTAGTAAAATATTTCAAAGTCAACTAAGACTTGTGTGACTGGCTAATGATTTGAGAGCTAAGATTTTGGTGTGATATATTGGGATATTACTGGAAGTAGAAGTGACATTTTCTGCAAATCAGACATAGTTTATGAACTAAGAGGAGAATATTTTAAGGTACTTTTTATAATTAAAAGCAAATATATTCTCCTTTACAAGAAAAATGTCATCCCATTTTTCTAGGCTATTGTGGCCTTGAAGAGACAATTTCACAACCATACACCTTATCATTGTAAAGTCACTTTTAATCCAAAGCCTGCGGAAAAACACAAATATTTTTCAATATTAGGGTCACTGAGATTTTTGTAAATGTTCTAGAAATATACTGCAGTGATATCTAGATATATTTTTGTTTATTTTACTGAAATATTATTGCAGGACTTCATAAAAGAACACTCTTGAGAACATACTAGAATTATACTTCATATTATGCATAATGTAGAAAATTGCCAAGATTTTACAAAAGATGTTTATCATTTCTTAATGTGATTTATTTGCCTTGTGTTTAGACTATTGCATGGTAAAGTTTATTTTGTACATATATTTTTTATTTTACTAATATATTATGAGCCATATCTCAATGATCCCTGTGCATTTTTCATGCTGTCTTACTCCCAATGGCCTCTGTGCATGTAAGTAACCTGTCAAGTGACAATGCCTCTTGATTTGCTTCTTACTGTTTCGTTTCAAGAACTCCTTTTCCTTATTAGCTAGTAACACAGAAGCACTAAAGTTCAGTCTTTAAATGTGTCCTGTAATCCTCTTATCTTGTGTATGTAAAAAAACCTAATCATTTTTCTTTTGCATTTCTAAAACCCTACAATCATTAGTGTACTCCATATAGACTGAGAAACTTCATCTCCACACTGCTTGTTTGTGATGAAGTCATTAATATGTATCATTTTTGTTGTTCATTCTTCTTGTTTGTATCTAACATAATGTGGTTTTGTTCAAAAAGAAAATAGATTGATTTTTTAAATTGTTTTTAATGGGAAATGATAGGCCTAGATGATTAGAATAGTAAAACTGTTTCACATGCTGTAGGTCTTCAGCTCTTTCTAATAAGAAATTAATTACTAATTAGTTTAAATAGTGTGAGGTTGCAAAGAGGGTAATAGTAAGAATTCCATGTTTGTAAGTTTGTGGATTGGAAGAAGAATATGACTAAATACTTGCTTGTAATATTTGGGGAAAGGTTGAAAGAGATTCTTCTTTATGATGAAATTCAAAATGCTTCAAATGGATGAGGCAGTTTTCATGTCTGTATCTTTCCGAGGTCTTAAAGATTTGAGTATGCCAGTTTACTAATTTGTAGTTTGACCAAAAACAAGTAGTTGTACTTTTTCTCTAGTGTAAAAAGACTACCATTGAACTGAAAAATCTGCCCTATGAAAATAAATGCATTAAGTTAAAAATTTGCTGCTTTAACTGGAACTTTAGCACAAAGCATATGCTCGCAGTCTTAATGCTAATCTTGGTGGCTGGGGACTTCTGGGAGTAAGCAACCTAAAGCTCCCACTGCAGCCTGCTTTCCAAAGGAGGGCTTTGGATAGGGGGGAAAGGGATATATCTGGACTTATTCTGAAAGATGGATTGGGTATAGATGAGGTGAATACACCAGCTTAGAACCTGGCAATACTCAAAGATCCCATACTTCAGATGCAATCTCTGCTCCCATCTTTTTATAGCATGCATAAATACAGGACTGAAAACTCCTGTTCATTATTCTGCTCACAATTGTTGATTTCTGTAATCTTTATAAATGCAACCAACTGCCTCCTGGCTTTGTTTTTTGATTAGAATTCTGCAAGAAGTACCACAGATGTTCTGTTATTGGGCACAAGAGGATTAAGCTGTTTTTAATGAACAAAACTTGATTTGTCAATCATTATATACCTTGGCAATTAATAATAGTTCGATGAGCATAATGGAATTCATCCAATTTCAACTGCAGTTGAAATTATTTCTGAAATAATGCTTTTACAATTTTTCCCTAAATATGGTGGAGGTTCTTTTATGTAATGCCATCGCTTTCTGTTAGAATTCTTCATTCTGTCACAAGTTTTACAAGCATGTCAATTTAACCAGCACGTGTGTTTAAAGAGAACTCTAATTACAATGAATATGGTGGTAATTTTGAAGGATAAGTATCATAAAGTATTAACACTCGTCTCTATATATTTCTCATAGATCTTATTAAAACATGATTATGAAAGTATCCCTATCTTTAGTGTAAATAGATGTTCTCATAATGTATTCGTGTTGGTCACTGTCTACAGATTTTTCCTTAGTATTGCTATTTCTTAGGAATGCAAACATGAGTGGCATGCCATTTTAGCTGATTTTTGTGGTCTGCTGAATACTGCATGAAGGGACATACAAACTTTCCTGAGCATTTCTCTAGCTTAATTATTGCTCTTTAACATTTTTTAAATGAACACTGTTGTTAAAATTGCAAAATGAAACAGAATGTTATTTTGTATTGTAAATCTAAAATTTGCTGAAATTATAATTTGTAGCACAATTAATTATCACCCTTAACATACCTTTTTTCTCATTCCTTGTGGGGGTTTCTTTTGTGTTTTAGTGTTTGATCAATTAGATCTCGTCACGTATGAAGAAGTAGTAAAACTGCCAGCGTTCAAAAGGAAAACACTAGTCTTACTAGGTAATTTTGAGTTATTGTTCTGAATATAACCACATAGTTTTGAGCTTCTTCTGGTCAAAAATTTATAATTCATTTTTGTGTTGTGGATTAGGTGCACACGGTGTTGGAAGAAGGCACATAAAAAACACACTCATCACAAAACACCCAGACAGATTTGCTTACCCCATTCCACGTAAGTAACAATGTTCAATGTAGTACAAAGTGGTTTGTAGCATCCTTGACAACGTTGTGCTACTACATGTTTGGTTCTGCTGAAGTGAATCCTCTCTTGAAGGTGAGGACTGTGGTAGAACTGTGTGTTTATTCTTTTGGGTTTTTCAGAGAGGAGAGGTAGTAAGTAACACCACTCCTATATTGAATGTTTCTTAGTATTCACAGTACTTCTTGTTAAGTATACTTCTCTCTACCCCAAATATTTGTTAATTTAGAATGAAGGCTAGAACACCTTTCGGTTTTCTGTACTAATGTTACATTTACAGTTCAGGTAAGACTGGAACAGCCATGACATTTAAAACCATGTAAAATTCCCATGAGAAGAAATGTAAACTGGATTAAAGGAAACCTTGAATGTGTGCCTTATCAGAGAGTTTTAAATTACTTTTCCCAGCCTAACCTGGAGGACTGGTATTATACTAAAGTAACTTCAGATTTCCAGAGGTGACAGTAAGGGAAAGAAAACTCATTTAACTTCACTGCTTACAAGAGGGTTGTTATGAAGAGTACAGGAGTGTTTTCACTTCATGACGATTTGTACCATGGCAAGAATTACGTACCCCACTACATGATCTCTTGGGCGTGCACCCTTTTTTCTCAAACTAGGCGTTCAGAAACAAGAGCATCCAGCAGCTAAATCTGCCCACTCTGTTTCAGGCTGACTTCAGAAACATAATACCTGGCTCAGAAGTGACATTGATGGCCATTATGACGACTTCGGTACTTTAAGGGGACTTATAAGAAATATAGGGACAGACTTTTTAACAGCGTCTGTACCTCTCGAAGACATCTGGTCCAATGCCCCATGCTCAAACAGGGCCTCCTAGAGCTAGTTGCCCAGGACCATGCCCAAGTGCCTTTAGAGTATCTCCAAGGATGGAGATTCCACCGCCTCCCTGGGCAACCTGTGCCAGTGCTGAGTCACTGTCACACTGAAAATGTGTTTTCCCATATCCAGATGGAAGCTCCCACGTTACAGCATCTGCCCATTACCTCTGGTCCTGTCACTGGGCACCATTGAAAAGAGACTGGCTTCACCTTCTTTACACCTTCACACTCATTGATGAGATCCCCCTGAGCCTTTTCTTCTCCAGGGTGAACAGTCCCAGCTCTCTCAGCCTTTCAGTATAGGAGAGATACTGCAGTCCCTTAGTGCCCCTTCACTGGACTTTCCCCCGTATGTCCATGTGTCTCTTGTACTGGGGAGCCCAAAACTGGACATAACACTCCAGGTTTGGCCTCACCAGTCCTGAGTAGAGGGGAAGAAACGCCTCCCACTATCTGCTGCCAGTACTTTGTCTAATGCAGCCCAGAATTCCTTTAGCCCTTCTTTGCCACAGGGGCACATTGCTGGCTCATGTTTAAGTGAGTGTCTACCCGGATGCCCCCCGCAGCCTTTTCTGAAGAGCTGCTTTCCAGCTGGTCAGTCCCCAGCATGTACTGATGCATGGGATTGTTCCTCCCCAGGTGCAGGGCTTAGCACTTTTCCTTGTTGAACTTCACAAAGTTCCTGTCAGCCTGTTTCTCCAGCCTGTCAAGGTCTTTCTGAATGGCAGCACAACCTTCTGGTGTATCTGCCACTCCTCCCAGTATTGTATCATTGACATCCTTGCCATGGGTACGCTCTGCCTCATCATCCAGATCCTTAATGAAGATGTTGAACAGGATTGTGCCTTGTACTGGCCCCTGGGGTAAAATGGAGGTGTTTGAATTGTTTACAAACTATAAAAGCTGTGAGATCTGGCCCTTGGTAACTGTTGTAAGCAGCTGATAGAGTCTTATCGTCTTGACCAGGTAGGCCATATGTAAGCTTAGTGTTGCTTTTGTACTGAAATACTTTGTTTTTTCAGACACAACCCGACCTCCAAAGAAAGATGAAGAAAATGGCAAAAATTACTACTTCGTATCACATGACCAAATGATGCAGGATATATCAAACAATGAATATTTGGAATATGGCAGCCATGAGGATGCAATGTATGGGACAAAACTGGAAACAATACGAAAGATCCATGAGCAGGGACTAATTGCAATACTTGACGTAGAACCTCAGGTAACTGATCAGAAATACATGAAAATGGGACTCAACCCAAATTTTTCAACCTTATTTTATTTTGATATATTTATTTTTATTGATTGCACACTGGATAAGTAGTGCACACAATAATGTGGACCAAAAGTCCCTGAACGCTAAGGTATCAATCTGTGAAGTATAATTCTGGGGTAATCATGTGGTTAGAAAATACAGCAGAAAGTAATTTGTAGTTTAGATTGGCATGCAACCATTATAGCTTGAAAATCTAATTATTGTGTAACTTCTTAATATATTAATCTCATACCCAGTGAAATGCATGAAAGCAAGTGATTGTCATTGCCTGCCACGAGTAATGTTTCTGTATTTTCAAAAATTTCTCTTTGGTGCTGTGTTAGAGGATAATCTTGTTCCTAACTGACTCTTGACTCCGTATTACTATTGAGCATGGTCAGAAACATTTGTGATCAGTCGCCAGTATTATACTTTTCAGAAGAAGGTAGGAATGAAAATCAGGCTCTCAAGTAACACTCATAGTTTGTTCATTCGCTTACTGTATAAATCTTCAGTGGGAAAGTTCTGATGCATTTCCTTTGAAACATCCATATAGTCATGACTTTCAGTTCACAGGGATGTGTTTATGTGTTAAGTGGAACAACATGAATACGATTAAACATAATGTTTATATTATTCTAGCAGATTGAAGGAAATGGTAGGAAAGGCAAATTTAAGTTGTGGCCAGTGTTATCATTTGCAGCATCCTTTCTTCTTTGTGAATGGATTCAAGAGGCTAAAATTCTTTTAAAATTTCATAACAGACATAAGATACCTGAATAAATTATTTAGGACAGTTCACATAGTGTGCTGGTGTGGTGCTGTTCTGAAAAATGAAATCCCACATTTAACAGTTTTCAGGGAGAGCAGCATTGATAGATTGTTCAAATGGAGCAGCTGTTAAAAAGCAAACTCTCTTGATAAATCTTTTAAATTTGCATTATTCAGAAGCATTACAATTCTCAGCAGCCATTTTAATCTTTGTTAGAACATATTTACGTTTGGTAATGGCCGACTTTGCTACACTTCCTCCAGCATGTGTCTAGCACGTCTCTTTCTTAACTAGCTTCCTCATGCATCCACTGCAGTTCTTTATGGCCAGCCTCTCTGTGGGATTATTCCTAATGATCTTACAGCATTTGCCTATTTTCTCTCAAGTTACTCTTGTTTGAATTTTCTTGGATTTCACATAAGGGATTTGTCTCTTATTTAGAGGAGATTGGCATAGATGATGAATACAGGTGGTTTCAAGCAGTGAGGTGCAAACCTCTTTAGCTTGGGAAAAGGGTGGATTGGGGGGGGGGGGGTTTGAGGTCTTTTTTTAAAAAAAACTTTGGAGAAGACAGGAAATGGAAGGAGCAAAAAAAGACTGACCTTTAGTAGTCTTACTTTGTCTTATCCATCCATTTGAGTTCAGCTGAGGTTTGTTTACTTGCTGTCCTGCACGTTACTCTAACTTGGATCTGCACCAGAGTTTCACTTATGACAGTTCTGTGTATCACTCAATAAATTATAACTAAACCAATTTTTTAATGAGAATTTTTTCTTTTGCATAGACTTGGTTCGGGGGATTGATGCTGCATTTACTCCATTAGTGCTATGCTGCATTTTAAAAACTTCACTATGACTACTTTTTAAAACTTTCAAACCTCTCGCATCATGTTTTAATTTGTTTCAGAAAATAATAATTAAAAAGTGCTGGTAAGGAGAAAAACAGACAAAAAAATATATTCTAAATCAGTATTTATTCTAAAATATAGTTGGCTCTCTTCCCTGTTTATGGCATGATTGCATTTTTTTTTACCTGATGTTGATCATTCAGTTTAAATGCAGAGAGTTCTCCACTCTTTGAGACTGTACAGGAGGAGCCTCTCTGAAAATGCTAAAGCTTTCGTGGTCTTGAAAACTCACTTTTACTAAGCTTGACTATAGCATCACAAAATATAAAATAATACAAAAAGTTACATGTCTTTAGGTCTCATGCAAGGTCTTGACTCTAGATCAGTTTAAAACAAATACCAGTGTTGGTAAATCAAGATTTTGTATCTTCTGCTTGTGTGACTAAACTTATTTAACTTTGATTGTTGGGGGATTCTTCTGAAGTCTCTGATTTTTTTTCACCTAGGCATTGAAGGTCCTGAGAACTGCAGAGTTTGCTCCCTTTGTTGTTTTTATTGCTGCACCTACGATTACCCCAGGCATTAATGAGGTATGGCACGTTGCAATCTCATGTCATATCAAGAGACAAAATTAAGGATAAGAAAAGACTCTTTAGTTGTTTCTTTGTCTGTAAATGGGGAGGCAGAAAGATAGTTGTCAGGCGTCATTATTAAGCTGATTAATTGATTTTTCTAATTTAAAATATGAACTTCAAGTTGAAGGATCCACATGATGTATTCTAAAAGCACATGTTCTTTTATTGCATTCCCTGCCCTAGCTCAAAGATCCATTTCCAAATCCTTGCCAAATCACTAGCACAAATTACTCAGTTCTGAGTTGCAATGCTAGCACTAGATTACAGCTGTCCTGAACTAAAGAAATGGGTGTGCATGACTGTGCTGTCATCCCACCTTTATCTTTTAGTGTGTTTCCTATACAGGAAATATATAACAGAAATAGGCTTGTTAATTTCAAAGGCTATTCTCTAAGGAGGGGAAGCTTTGACGGAGGGAGCAATTGTGCAATAATGTTAAGTATTCATGGAGGTCCACATCCTGAACATCTTAGTTTTTATAGAATATCTGCAGAGCAGATTGCTACTGATTTCAAAGATGTTATCAAGCAATTCTGGATTTAGCTCACAACAGGACAAACAATGTTTGTACAAATACTGTATCTGCTTAGCCTTTTTTAAACCATGATATTAATGCATTTAATATTTGGATGTGACCATGAATCTGTTCCAAATCTCCTTGGTCACAGAAAAATAAAATCAGAAGCCCTGTCTCTACATCCTGTGTCAATAGAACTGTAATTACAGTATCATAAGTATGAAACTATGACATCACTTCAGAGGCTTGCAGGAAAATAAGGAACAAGACAAATATATTTAAATGCAAGTACTCTGAATGATGGTTAAAATAGCAAGTGAAGAGTGAAAAATATTGCCCTCAAGCTGCAGTTTTCCTGACAGCCTGAGGCATTCTGCTGGTTCACTGTTGCTGAGGGGGGTAGTTCTCTCTCACTTGCTTCTGGGACATATGCTGCCAATCTGCACTGGCCATGGCACTGACCAGATCCTTTAGTGAGCTATTTTAGCTCAAAGTTGGACTTCTGTCAGTTTTCAAGTTGCTCACAAAAGCTCTGGCCAAAAACCAGTGCCAGAACAAGCAGTGAAAGCATATAGCCAGGAAGAGAGATGGGAGGGGGAAGAAGGACCTTTTAACTTTCACAGCAGTAAGTGATGTTGTTTCACTGTGTCTTATGGACCTATATCCTGGCTGGTAAATGTCATGAGTTTGCAGATGAATATCTCTCAGAACACCACAATTTGCAACGTTAGTGGAGATGTGGTTTGTCTAATTGCTGGTGTTGGCACATGATGTAGATCAGTACGATCTGGAGGAAACGCCAAGATTTTGTATCCTACACTGTATTTGCTTTTGTGCAAGCAAATGGCATAACATCACTTGAAAAATAGTCATAATAATTCTTAGGATGCGTCAGGCAAACATTATGCTTACAGCTGCGCTCAGGAATCCAGGTACCCTGGAATGACATAATTGCCTGTGTTTGTTGCCTTCCGTACCTGTGTCTGAGCTCCCAGATAGTCTCCCTTGGTCTCACTCATCTGCCTGTGATACTTAACTTTTAATCTTCCAGCCGCAGATTAAAATACAGAGACATTTGGGACAGTTCATGGGAGAAAATGTTTTCTATCATACACTGGGAAAAGGACAGAAATGTACCTTTTAGAGTAGTGGTGGAGAAATATTTGTTTGTGCTAAAGAAATATTACTAGAAGCAAAGTATTATGTTCTAAATATTTGCATTCATGTGAAATGAAGACTGTCTTTATTTTAAGCTCTTGTGACTGAAGTCTATGTGCATGCAGGGATTCACTCAGGCACATGAATTGCTGAACTGGGTCTACATATATAAAGAATGCTGATTTATGAATCAATTAAGTTTAAGGAAGGGGAAGTACAGGAAAAGGTAATAGCAACAGACCTTACTGGAGTACAGTATCCTATTTTCCAAGGTTTACTGGGCTGCATAAAGGGAGATACACAAATTGTGATGCGTATTACCAGCCTGCAAGACAGCAAACAAGGGTAGAGAGTGTGTGTTTCATATTTCCCATTCATGCTTCTTTTTTGAAAGGTTTATTTGCGTAATGAGTATCCCTTTCTGTTTATCCTCTTATCCTGCTTTGTGTGTTTTACTTACGCTTTTTAAGAACATTTCTGTAAATTACTTTCCTTTTTCCCCCCTTATGTTTTCTTAAATTTCATCTTTGCTTTTCTTTTCATTTTCCTGCATTCATGCTAATTGTACGTAGCTGCCAAAATGGTGCAGAAAATTGCCTGTAAGTACCAGCTAGGGACTGACAAGGTAGTCCTGGTTATTTTGGTAGTTTTAGAATGTAGATACACTCGTTCCCGTTCAACATTATTTTTGCCATTGGAATAAAAAAATTTAATGTAACAATGACTTCAGGTATCTGTGCTAGAATTATCTTCTAGTAGAAAGAAACTGGAGAGTAAAATTTCTACTCTTACAGCTGCACATCTGAACTTTTTGGTAAAATCAATGCAGAGGTCTGATCTGAAAAGTATCTGTCTTGAGACGCTTTAGCCTATCATACAAGACACAAAATATCTCAGTAATCAAGGGTCACATTGCAAAAGTTAGAAGAAAAAATATTATGCCTTCCAACTGAATATACAGTGCACTATGAGCAGTTCTGCAAAGCACAAAGACAATTTAAATCATATAGAAAGCTGACGGAGTGTACCCACCTGTATAATCACAAAGGAAATTTAAATCAGATGACTACTGTTCTAAAACAGAGAGCAGAGAGCATTTAAACAAACATTGGAGCAGTTCCTCATTCCCCCAACTACCTCCCTCATTCTACCTCCCGTTGCCCAGACAGCAGCAAAGAGGAGTTGACAGGCTCTGCTATATTGATATAAATCTTTATTGAGCCATATGTAAATCTTTATTGAGCCAAATTCTTCTGAATATTAGCTATCCTTCCTCCCTTTCTGCAGCCAAAGAATAAAAGTATTTTTTTCTTGAGAAGTTTGCAGTCCAGCTGTTTAAATTGAGGAGAATTTCTTTCTCTTGGAGCAAAATTGGCAAATGCCTAATGGTTTGTATATATGTTGTTCACAGCCTTAGAAGGGAATATTAGTAATTTGTCAGGCTGTACTTTGACTGTCACAGGTGGCAACTATTGTCCTATGTACTTTAAGGCAAAAAAAACAGCCCTCAGAGAATGAAGATATCACGTAGAGAGATTTTGTGGATAAAAGCCATGTTTCACTCCTTTCTGTCACAGCTATGGCAGAGAAAGAGAAAATTAGGATAATAAACTGTATTCTAGTGATAGGAAAGAAAAGTCTGTTCCAATAATGGACGCGCTGCAACTAGGCCCAGATAAAATGCCTGTTGCATGAGTTGAGGGCAGAGGAAAGGACAGATATTCTGCTCCCAAATGTGACATTATTGAAGTTGTGGCCGATCATTTGTCAAGTATATGCAAAAAAAGTAATGTTTTTACATTTCCAACAGGCTAGGAAATTTAGATATTCCATAATTCAACCCACTTCAGTCCCTAGTAAAGTTGGTTCTAGGAGGAGCTAAGTCAGGAAAATATTAAAATGTCATGAGTTTTTTTAATCAGTTTTGTGACATCTGTGTGTGCATTCGTTCTTCTCTACTTACCAGTTGGTTTTTTTTTAAATAAGATAGCTGTAAAGTTTTCAGATTTTTATTCTGTCAGTCACCTGCCTTAGTGAGAACATTTCGTTCTGATATTTGTAGCAGGTAAAGATGACGCTGATGGGAAATCTGAGTAGCAGTTAAAAAATCTACATATAAATTAACAGTTCTAGGAGTTCATGGAGGTTTTTCAGGTAGTGTTAGCCTTGTGACATGAGATTAAAACTCTTTTAAAGGTGCAATATGTTTTTGCTAAGACTGGCTTTAGAATATAAAATTGATCTTAGCTAGGTGTTTAAAGCACTGAAAATATTCTCCTTGGCAAGTACGATTTTTTTGCTTCATAGGTTAATTTAAAAAGAAAAATTTAAAACCTCAGCTGATATAAATTAAGGTTTCTTTTGGAATCTATTAAAAGTTGGCAGCTTACCTAACTAGGTTTTTGGCTTAAAGATACTGGGCCGGATGAAATGTCCCACAAATGTATTTAGTATTCATATTGATCAATATTGTTCAATTTGATAATAACATAAATTAAATTTGCATGCACTGGTATCATCTATGGAAGTTTCAAGCATCACAGGTGATGCATTCCCTGTGCAGAGAAGCATTCCCTGCAGAGAGTCATGTGTGAGAAGTATTTGTCTGGCTTTGTTTGAATGACATTTGTAGTTAATATCAAGTGAAACTGACTTTCCCCGCTCACATCTGGGGCTGCAGCTTCAGGAGAGAAGCAGAACTGTAACTTTGGTACCGAACTTCTCCTCCATGAGTGGCTGGTTTCACAACTATGGGGAAGGAGAACTGTCTCAGAGGAGGCTGTTCCCTGCAAAAGACCTGAAAGCTGCTCTTCCACAGCTACTTGTTGCCGTAATTACAAATACTTGGAAAGTGTAAACAACTAAAAGGGTACAGCCTCTTATTACATAGATAAAATTCTGTTCCTAGAATAATTTCTTAAGGAACAGCTGTAGACACTGTGTCTGTACTTCCTGCAGCCTAAAACTCTGTTGTAATAAAGTATGTACCAGTTGCTTGGTCAAACAGGGTGACCCTCTAGATACTTTAGAGTCTGTACTGTTCGTATGTAGTTTTGCCTCATATCCCAAACCTGTGGGATGAAAAGGAATTGATTACTTCCCCATGGCTATTTCAAGGTTCCCAAAAGCAGCAAATTATTTTTTTTTTTAATTTCTAAAGTAATTTGTGGGAAAAGGACTCAAATTTGTAGTTGCTGCAGAGCCCTAAAAGGAAGCCTTTTGCAATGCTGCTCTCAGAAAGGCAGACCTCGCCAGCGAAGCCCATCACTGTGGTGTTGCTGGCTGCACAGAGTCCCGTAGCCCACTCACCGAGTAGGATGCACTTGTTTCTGTAAGGGCGTTGACACGAAGCCATGGAAAGCACCGAGTCTGGTGTCGCAGGCCCTTCTGGAGCGCGCCTGCATGATTTGTCTTCAGGATCTCACAGTAAGAGATGCTGGAATCTGCACGCTTTGAAATAGGAACCACAGAGTAATGCGGAGTGAGAACTTCCCTATCAGTAAATGCTTATTAAAGGAAGTAGACCCAGAAGACTGATACTGAACAGTAAAACATTACTGAAACCACAAACAGCTGATGTCTGACAATATACCTTCTCCTGTTTTTCATGTTTTTACCTGGTCATAGGCCAAATAGCTCATATTTGTGTACTTTGTACGTTTTATCCACATACGGTCTCCATTGCTTCATGCCTCTGCTGCTTTGCTAAGCTTCCATCCTCTGCCTTGCTTTTTTAATGCCAAATCTGTGTTTTGCCTCAAGTGATGTCGATAACTGAGTGCTGTTTGAATGTCAGCTTCAAGAGAGAAATTGTGTCATTTTTCCATGTGATTTCATAGATTTAGGTGGGGGATCCAAACTACCCAGGCCTCCCTAAGGCTTTTTTTGTCCATTTCCTTCTCTGTAAGTAGCAGTTAGAAAGCTGTTGTAGAAGAGTACAAAAGGATCCAACTTCTCTCTCTCCCATTTTCTTTTCTGACCGCCGTACAGGATGAGTCTCTTCAGCGCCTGCAGAAGGAGTCTGAAATCTTACAGAGAACGTATGCACACTACTTTGACCTAACAATTATCAACAATGAAATTGATGAAACTATCAGGCACCTGGAGGAAGCCATCGAGCTTGTATGTACAGCCTCACAGTGGGTCCCAGTCTCCTGGGTCTACTAGACCAGTCACAAGAGAATGGAAAAAAAAATCTGTCATTACTGGGAACCACCTCATACATGGAAAACCTCTTTGTTATTGACCTTGTGTCAACAGGTCTTGGCCCCTAGAGACTACCTAGATGTAGTGTGACCTAAATTTATAATTATTGTCATGTCCAAATAGATAGGAGGAGGGGAAAAAACAAATTAAACACTAATTTAAAGAGACAGTATCTTTTTTTAATCATTTCTCCTAAACTTTAATAAAATGTATCTTTAAATATATGTATTATTCAGTCCTTTGGAATGTTATATTTTTGGAAATCATAACTTTTTATTTCAAGGGCCCCTAAAAACTGCACAAAATAGATGCTGCTTTCTATAATCTATTTTAATAGTAATAATAATATGATTCTGTTACCTTAACTTGGGGGTGGAACACTACATTCTTTTTAGAGTATGATTTTATGGATTGGAATACTTTGCTTTCCTTTATTTATTTGAAATAATTAGTCTAGTGGTTACGAAACAAATTCATAAATTTTAAAGGCCTTTCTTCGCTTTTCTTTTTTTCTAGGATAGTATTTTTAAGTACTTTTGTGTAACATCCAGATAATGTGATACTGTCTCTTTGAAGAACTCTGTAAAACTTTTAGAAATTTGAAATTGGGTCTTGACTCTTAATGCATGTGGACAGTCGCAAGCGTTCATGCCGTTGGTGTATCTGTGTTGAAAAAACCTGTAATCTACAGCAAAGTACATTCCGTTCATGGGAACACGTACCCAAGGGAATAAAGTAAAATATTATTCTAAGTTGTAAACCTATGCACATCCCTTGCATTTTGGGCAACTTTATAAAAAAAAAAACAAACAAACTGATTTTTATTAATAATAATCATGTAGTGAAATGTGTTTGTAATTTTGTCTCAATTTAATTTGTTGTAAGGTGGGAGGGGGCAATTACTGGTTTCACCATTTCAGATCTGTGTTGTCTGAGAGTATTAACGTTTTAATTAAGTTTAAGCAAAGAAATGCTGATTTTTAATATGTATGTAATTGTTTCAGAATGCACACATTTTAAAAGAAAATACTGTGCAGTGAAGAAACCAGTTTAGGCATTGCGATAAACTGACTATTCCAAAAGACTCATCTACAACAGCCCTGTAAATTACTTTCAAAGTGGTAATTGACTTTACAGTCTGACCAATTTTTTTTATTTTAAATATACTTCCTTTTATGTGTTCAACAATTAAATGCTTTTGGGTCCTTCATTTCATCACAGGGAGTTTCAAGATCCAAATCAGTGACTCTTGCAGTGAAAAAATGTTTCTTAAAGTCTGTTAAGGGAAGGCGCTGGTAGGGGCACAGCCTGTAGTCTGTTTCTGGAGCTCTGCTCCACCTCTACCAGGACACGCTGGACTAATTTAGAACTGGAGCAGAGCTGAGAAAGAAAATGTAACCAGGTACTGAGCTTGTATTCTGTTTCCCTTCTTCGTGCTGTCACTGGCCCACATGGTTTGCATTTTTTTCTGAAAATGGTTAACAGAAGCAAGCATTGCCACCAAGAGGTGTTCCTAAAAATTATTTCTCTTAAAAGCTTGGTTGGCTGTGCTGCTGCGTAGTAAGAAGTTTAGTGTTTGTGTTAAAATGATAAAGTGTTCTGAAAGGATTTATGCTCGAAGTTGAACTATCAGCTGTAATTGATCTGTGGGCTATTGCAGTTGTTAGGGACCACTGCATTTGGTACCAGAAAAGGTTCTTATGGTTGAAACTTTATCATAGGGGTAATTATCATAAAATGCATAGGTTGCTAATTTACTCCTGCTTACTCTTACTGCAGGTCAGGTGGTCAAATCTCTTGTCCTTCTGGTGAAATCCTTAGGTGAAATCTAGGTCCAGCTGGGCATTCCAACCAGCCAGACCAGGCAAGGTGTTTGTTTTGTGCAGCATTCCCAGCACAGCTTCCAGCCTGCAGCGCAGAAGGGAGCTTGATCCATCACTTTACCCACCTGCTGAACCCACTTACTCTACAGCTCGAATTGTGGCTCTGTGACTGTGTCCCAAAACAAGTACCGTAACCGAGTCCCGTGAGTTTGGAGTTTGTGGAGTGTTGCAAACTGGCTGATGAGAAACTACCTGTGTGGGCCTTGTGTAAGCAATCCAGCGAGTAAGAGGGATCCTGTTGGAGTAGGAGTAATAGCAGCTGCTCATCTGTTCTGAATTTAGCCCCTGTAAAAGGGCATAAGTACAAACTGTGAACTACTTCGTGAGTATAAGTGGCAATTTTTCCAAGTAGTTGTGCCATGTCATTTTATTTCTGGATGAACCTTAGCAGGTCTTCCTGTACATCAGCTCTTGCAATGGCACTGTATTACACACTAGCTGAGCTCATCAAAGTGGCAGGTTCATTCACTCTCAGAACTACCTCTTTTCCCAGTAAAGCACAAAGATAAGAAGACCTACTGAAAATCAAGCAGAGGAGTGTTTCTGATGTTAGAAATACAAACTACTTCTCTGGTAAGCATTGGTATCTGACTTCAGTGACACAGTCTTCATCTCAAATATTTATGACATTAAACAGGTAAAGTAATTTTGATAATTCGTGTATAGTCCACCATAAATGTTTTGACTACACACTTTTGACTCTGTTAATGTGATTTTTTTGGAGTTTCTGTGTATCCAGCCTGTGAGGAAAGAAAATTCGTTAGGCGCATGAGGGTGCTTCTGCCTTATGTAAATGACAATAAGTAGTGATTTAATGTAACTAATGTGCTTTCTTCTCTCAAGTGGAGCTACCATTCAGTTAATATTACACAGTAGAAAGATTAACGTGGAGAGCTTTGGGTCTTTTATTCTCACTGTACAGCCTTTTATTAAGAGACAAAAACTGTAAAGCACATCAGTTAGCATACTGTCCTGCCTCCTCTTTACTGCAGACTGTTTTCCTTATAGGAACCTTCAGTAGGAAAAGATTAGCTAGGAAAACTCTAGGCTTTAAGTACAGCTGAACCAAGCAGCCCAGTGAGCTGGTTCAGAAAGCATAGAGCAAGCCCAAAACTCTTCAGTCTACCCAATCCACACCTCCTCTGTCTCCTGCCCAGACCCTTCTGATGCATCTCTGTTATTTCTGTGGTACATAGAGGGCAAAAGGCTGCTATAAATTCAGCTGGAAGCTTTGGTTGCATAGGGAAGGAAAGACTCTTGCAGATGCAGAGTTAATATTATGGGGAGATTTTTTCAGTCTTCAACAGGAGGGGGATCCTCCCAGTACTGTAAATATCACTGCATAATTTAGAACACCTCTTGGACTTCTCTAAATTTATGCTGAATGTGACCTCAGAAGCAATCCTGGGATTGGGAAGAAACAAATATTTCTGTTTGCCCCTTTTATACTTTATTTTTGTATGGGGGCTCATAGATTTGTAAAGAAAACTTGATCTTACCAGTATGCTGCCTCTTAATCTGACTGATGCCTGTGGTTTTGAGGTGTTAAGTTGATCCAATAAATGTTCGTTAACCTCTGCTTCCATTTACTTAATAAAACTACACTAGGTTATTCAATGTCTCAGAGTTGTAAGATTATTGCACGGAAATGGTAACCTAGTTTAGACAATCCTGGCCACAGTTATGCAACCTACATCATGCAACTATTTAAAATCAGAGGGATGTTTTTAATCTCATCACCAAAACTGAATTCTTCCATATGTCTTAGCATTGGTTTTGAGTCAAGAAAGATGCTATGCCACTAGCCCCTAAGTGAAAATATCACTACCTACTTCAAAAACTTCATTAGCAAGATTACTCAGTTGATTTTGGAAGAACGACACAGAAGATGAGACATTACAGCCTGAGCAGCATTGAACTGGACTGTGTACTTCAACAATTGGACACTAGAGCTATTAGGAAAAGTTAATGCACTGACTAACTTCCATATTTGTTCCATTTTTATTCTTTGCTCTAAGGAAATTATTTCAGTGTTCTTATTTAACTAAATATTTGGAAATGCTGCCAAAGCTCACGTTGTTTTTTGCAAATCAGGATTGAAATATTAGATGCAAACAGTTCTAGTCACATTTTCTGTGCCTCAATTAATTCTCAGTATCTTTAACGAAGGCAGTTTGAACTCAATTTCAGGCTTTAAAATACTTTGTAGAAGAGGATTTTTGAAAACTACAAGCAAAGTGCATTTCTCGACTGAATTTGGTTTTATAACCCTAGGTTGTCAGAGCATGAGTGAAAGCAGACACCACAAAAACTCTGCCTTCTTGGTGTAAAGCACATTCATTTTCTTAATAAGCCTGTCTCTCAGATTGGTTTCTTCACTGCTTTTAACGAGCTAAGAGATGTCTGTATCTCTTACCAAGGAGACCACTGCACATTATGTGAGATGGTCGCATATAAATGAAAATATCTGGACGACAGGAAATATATCATAGACAAGCAGGGCAGAAGTAACTTCTCCTGAATGACTGATGCCTTGTACATACCATGAGGGTGAGCATGCAAGCTTTAATTAGAGTTGTAATTAAGTCCTAATGCTACAGACAGCTAAAGACGGTTAGTTCCACCATTTAAATGTTTGCCATGGGCACTTTTTTCACTTGCCAATACTCACTTGCCAGCTCACCTACAATAGTTTTCACTTTCTTTCCCTTAAGTGATTTTTTAGCAGTCGTCTTCTGCTCCGATCCTGTGAAAGCCAGAGTGAAGCAAGTACAGAAGCTTTTGGACTTCTTCAACTTAGCCTCAGAGTTGAAGGCTTTTAAATCCTCTTTTCCAGACCCATCTATTACATAATTAATTCTTATCTTAGAGATGTGTTTTCTGTAGCTGTAATCTCAGTTGAAATTTTAGAGAGTTAGGAAATTGATCACTTTTGTCATAGTCTTAACCTTTTCTTTCTAAGAAAAAGTGAAGGTAGTTTGGGGGGAGTGTACATGCATAGCCATGCATTGTGCTGTATCTCTTAGCAACTGCTATGGCAAGATAAGTGACAAACAAATCAAATTTAACCACGTCTCTACCGTATGTTCTTGTGATTAATATGTAACTTGAGCCTGTTTTTTTTCTTGTGGAAGAGAACTAAACTAGCAGCATATTCTATGCTGTATCATTGAAAGAGTTCCTGTTGAGTATCAGCAAAGTAATTGCAAATTTTCCATTGTCAGTAGCTATAGCTGTTTTTTCCATCCACATAAAGGAATATCCAAGGGGAAGGGAGAAATTAGTTTGTGGTTTTCAGTGTAACTTATCTTGAAGTTGAAACGAGTCGCTTTTTCTCCCGCTTTCAGCCATCTAGATGGAGTCTTCACTTTCACTGTTTTTTAACAAAATGGTTGTGGTTGTGGGGCAAGTGGTGAAAACAGCAGAGATAATATGCAGATTGTGGTGAAAATCCCTTAACAGATCAGGAAATATATCAAAAGCATGGCCAGGCTTTTAGAAGAGAGATGCAGCAAAGTAGGGAGAACTCCATGATGTCAAGCCTTGCCCAGATTCTCTGTGAGACTAATTCATTGAACCGATAGAAAGAAATTTAAATGTGAAATAGCAAAATTGTCTTATACTTGGGTCCACCTTTGTGTAACTTGGGGGGAGGGGAAGTAGGTGGTATCACACTCAGAAACTTGACTTTAAGGTGCATCTTCTTAGCAGCTGGCAAACATGTCTTTCCCTTCTGTATTTCCCCTTTGGTATCCTTCTTGTGAAAGATATTCCAAGATTCATCTCCACATCAACCAGAGATAGATGAGGAGGAGAAAGAGATTAATAGTCTTGTAGAATATTTTAACTTAATTAATGGTAAGTATTACAGCACATAATGCTGAATGCTGAAGATTCCTAGGTTTTCAAAGAAATGTAGAGGTTTTAATCTTTTTAATCTCAATCCTTTTTTACTGAATTCAACAATTTAAATGTCTGAGCATCTCTTTTCTCTGTCTTATGACCATTTATGTTTACTAGGGTGGATTAAAAAAAAAGGAACAGCTTTGTGTGAAAGGCATAACTCAGTAAAGATTTTGAAGTTATATAGGAGGTAGAAGAAGATAAATTCCGGAGTGTTATTTTCTGTTGATTACGAAAAATACAAACTTTTTTTTTCAACTTAATATTAGGAAAAAGGAATGCATAAAATAAACTCTAATGCATAGAAAGCAGATTTGACACAAAACCTCACAAGTTAGCCAATTGTGATGACTTTCCGAAGGTAAAATATGATTGTTTTTCACTTATCGTTATAAGTATTTGAGTAGTGCCTTTATAGCATTCCCAGAGTGTTAGGAAAGAAATAGCAGAGAGATTCTGCTTCCAGGAAAATACTTTGTTAATTTTAGCAGCTTGAGCAGCTGTCCCTACCAGTATCTGCTTTAGAAGGGTTTTAGTGCCAGCAGTTTAGGGGTTCCACTCTGTTATCTTTGTCTTGATGCAATTTGGGAGTTTAAATGAGCAAGGTTTCAGGTAGAAAAGGCTTTAATTTTCTTGTGTGTATGTGTTGCTTGGATCAATGTTTTCCCTCTGGGTGTCATTTGGAGTACTCCTTCAGTGTGTTATTAATCCATTGAAGGCAATGGAAAGACTCCCAATAATTTCAAGGAACTTTGACTTTTGGTCTAGCCACATATTTTCATTAATATGTTTTCATCATTAAAACAATTAGCTTAAAAGTGGGAGATCACTGAGGGTGTTGCTATCTTCTTTCTCATTCCTGCCCTCTATCCCAGCTGTTGTAACAGATGGGTTGCTTTGTAGGGTCAGGTGCTGTGTGGAGTACTCATGCTGAGTCTTGCACTAGAAAGGACCTTTTAGGATCCACACAGTGATGAGAGCCTCTCTACCTGAGTCTCATAAACTCTATTCTTGATTGCATGCAGAAATCAGGCATGAGGAAAGGGACAAATTGCTGCTCAGGATGGTATGTAAGACAAAATCCTAGAGACCCTCGGGGTCAGGGTCAGTGACTGGTGGCTGTTGTCTCCTGAAAGAGAGCCTGGTCTTGTCCAGGACAGATACCCCTTGACAGTTGCTGTGTAGGGGAGTTTGCATTTGCTGGGGAATTCCATGTGCCTGTGAGCAGAGCCCTCGTCACAAAACTGCTAAAGCAGAGAAAAACTTTTGAGAGCCTTTGGCCCCAGTGTGGGGCACGAGTCAAAAACAGAAGCTCAAAACTTAAAGTGCAACAGAAAACATTTTACTAAATAAAATTAAGCACCTGTCTGGATTCAGGAGATCAGGAAAAAGGTGATTTTAAGTTACCAAATTCAGTCCACAGAGCAAGGCAGTTTAAACTAACGCTTTAGTTACCACGGTCATTAACTCTTGTCATTGGAAAATCCCTGAACCTTACTTAAGTAATCCGCATGCTCTCTTGAAGTGTTCATACCCAACCTGATTTGAATGTATGGGGTACCTGTCAATAGAAATTAAACATTAGAATTAAACAAACAAAAGGGAAGGTAAGTTGTCTGCAGACAAAATAAACAGTCAAAGGCTTGGGAACAAAGCAGCAGATCGGGGAATATGAGTGCTGTGCTTTACTCCAGGAGTCACCTGCTGTGCAGGACAGGGTAAGTCACTTCACTTCTCCCTCCTAAGTCCTCTCCTGCATTGTCACTTGCCATCTGTTCAGGTTGTCAGCCGCAGGGATGAGGAGCTGATGTTTACCACGTGTTTTAGAGAGTCAAGCATAGGTAAGGCTGCAAGGTGAGACTGGAATGTACAGGTATTGACAACTCTTCTAGAGCTTAAAACTGACAGTGAAGCTGAATAGTCCCCAGCCCCTGAGCAGCATTTGCAGGTGTGGTCCATGTAAAGTAACTTGGGGATTTGTCAGAGATTTTACCCCATCACACAAACATTCAGTGGTGTTCAAATCTGGATGCCAGTAGGACCTGTAGATACAGCCGTGAGTCCACTGTCTGCCCAAAAGGACAGGTAGCTTTCCACTGTGAGATGTAGGTATGCAAATCAGAGGTGTTGAACACTAACTACCTTTGTTTAATACAAAGCTACGCAAGCAGTGTCCTGTTTAAAAACTAAAGAAAAACTAGACCAAAGACTAAGAAATGAGAAATTCCCAGAGCTAGAAGAAAGGAGGAGAGTTCTCTTGGCTCAGGTTGAGCACTCGTTGGGAAGGCTTCACTGTGCCAGTGCAGCTGTAGGAAACTTACAGCTGTTTCCTTGCAGCAGTTCCTGTTTTGACTCAGTTATAATGGTTGTCAGCAGTTGCTGGAGGACCTACCATAGACAATGTCTGAGCCAAAGACTGGGAAACCCAGCTCCACTCTTAAAAGTGACAGTTAGGAGGAAGTAAGTAGAAAAGTCCCATGAATCCATACCACCAGGAGATCCTCTGTAGATGGTCCATTGTGCCCTGTGGCACAGAGATGGCTCACATGTCGCTAGAATTTGTGATCATTGTTGTCCCACGTTGCACGTGGATCTGTGTGGTGTTGGTTAACTGGTTTGCTCACAGATGCTTTACAAAGATACAAAGCTTCAGAGCTCCAGCCACCTTCTAGGTATCTCCATCTAAACAAGACTTACCACCTTCTGGGTCTCCCTTCTGAAGAAAACCAGTCTTTTCAGTCCTGGCTAATGGAAATCTTAGTTCCATGACATGTCTCCGTTACTTCTGTCACTGAACTTTATTTCTGCTATGTCTTTTCCAAGGTGGCAAGATCTAAGCTGGACATATTCCAGATCAGGATGTACTATTAAAAGGCATAATAGTCTATTGGATTATCATTTGCTATTTTTTCTGTTGCAGTGTTTGTTACTTATTTTGTTCAGTTTATCAGTTGATCTACCAGCGCTTCACAGTAACTCTCAGATCTTTCTTTCCCCAAGAGCCCAGCCATGCCTGTGAGCAGTTTATGCTGTGTGTACCAATATGTATTACCTTACATATGTCAACGTCTGTTTTATCTATCACATTACTCCAAATTATACCTGGCATTCAAGTAATTCAGCAAAACATACTTTAAGCTTTACTGGCCTAAAAAAACGGCATCTGCAAATTTCAGTGCTATATTTTGCGTATTAAAATAATCAGTGTGTTTCGGCTCAGATATTTACAACCGGCTTTGTCTGATTGCAAGTTTATAATTTATTTCTGTACTTTGTCTTCTGACTCTTTGCCAGTCTCATACATCAAGAAAGTGCCTGTCCACATATTATCTGATATATGTCTTATTGTCACAGCACCTTGAGGCATTATCATTCAGTATGGTGAGGAATTGCTACTTCCAATTTACTCCCAATTTATATGCACACAGCCAGTTGTCCTTTGTTATTGATTTATCATGTTTGCCCACTTGTTTACTCCTGGCACTGTGCACTCAGCTTTGTTTTCATCATCAAAAGCCCAGACGTAAAATCCCACTGCACTATATGTATTTTTACACCTGCCTGCATGAAGCAGTTTGCATCCAGCAGATCCTGACCCCACCACTTGCTTGCAGTAAGGAAACCTTGCTTGGCCCTTGTCTGTCCTCACAAATCCCAAGCCTCCCTAGACCCCTCCTCACCTCTCCCCAGCAACCCTGTGCCTGTGAATTAGCCCTCAGTCTAAGCAAAACTGAGAAAAGAAAAAAAAAACATTCAAAAATTAATTCCTCTCTCCTCTCAGCTACAAACATGTCCTACAGAGTTCCCAGCATAATCCTACTTCGCCCATCCAGAGCTGGAGCAAACACCTGCCACATCCAGCCCTCACTGTCCTAAGCTGCTCCATCTGCCACTCAGCTCCTGTGTGGGGCGGCCGTGAGGGCTGTACACATCTAAGAGGGTGCTGAGGAGCAGAGGTTATGGGGGAGGCAAAGCAGCTCTGCAGGCAGGGCGGGTGAGCCAGCGCGCAGAAAGGTGCATGGGGAGCTCTGGCTGCTGCACGCTGCCTTGGCTCGGCTCCTGCCAGCCCTGCACTTTGCTTCCTCCTCGGCCACCCTTCCCCCTGGCGCAGCCCTCACCACGATATTCAGAGAACAGGTTTTCAGAGTAGTGAGCTCTGTGTCCACATAGCTGCTGAAACCCATGCTTTACTATGGGTCTGTACTCCCCATGGATCTACACCAGAGGTGTCAAAACTCACAGCTCCCTACGTTCTGCATAACGCGCGTCACACGCTGCACACATGACCAGCACTGGCAGGAGCACAGGGCCAAGGAGCTTGGCGCTGTCACCGGGTAGGAACAAGGTGTTGGGCCAGATTCGGCTCACGGGCCAGGAGTTTGACACCTCTAATGTATACCATCGATCCGCATTGCTGCTGACAGGAACCAGCCCTTCCCCATATTCTTATTCCCAAAGAACCAGCTCTGGGACCCAGTTTTGTCCAAAACTGACCCAGGGACAGTGATTCCTAATCCAGCTGTGCATATCTATACAAAATGCTAGTGGTAGCCCTGGAGAGAGGAAGAACAGGAACACTGTTTGAGACCTCCACCTCATTGGGGCTACAGTGCAGGTTAAGGCTGTGGTGGTTTGAAACTCCCTGCAGATCCCACACAACCACAGCTCTGCGTTGTGTGATTCCATACAAGCTTCTCCTTTCTTACTAGACCAAGGCACAGCTTGACCCTGTTGTGGATGAACCCAGGTAACTCCTAGTGGTCATTTTCATAGTATGTGGTTAGATCTGATCAGTTGTTAGCTATTTTCTTGTTGCTCATCATTTTAATTAAAGCACATTAAGTAACCAACTCAGAGGCTGATCATGTGTTGTTTCAGAGAAGATGGACAAGTTGCAAAGACGTCGGCTTCAAAATAAAGCTGGTTGCATTATGTATGGTTAATGACAATATCTAATGATCATAGATTCATAGAATGGTTTGAGTTGGAAGAGACCTTTACAGATCATCTAGTCCAACCCTCCTGCAGTAAGCAGGGACATATTCAACTAGTTCATGTGGCTCAGAGCCCCATCCAACCTGACTTTGAATGTTTCCAAGGACGTGGCACCTACGACCCCTCTGGGCAACCTGTTCCAGTGTTTCACCACCCTCAGCGTGAAAAATTTCTTCCTAATATCTAGTCTAAACTTCTCTTCTTTTAGTTTAAAACCCTTACCCCTTGTCCTATTGCTGCAGCCCTGCTAAAAGCCTTAGAATAAGAGCGTTTTTGCAGTGTGCCTTAAACTATAGTGTAAGGCCTGTTCTGCTGAAGTGTGTCTTAAGTTTAATTATTTCTTAAGTTCAAACGAGTTCTGAAAAAAGAGGGAATATCTCTTCCTGTATCTATCCATCAAATCCATCCAACATGAGTAAATCATGTAGTGCAAACCAGCAGTTGAGCTGTCAGCTTTCCAGTTTAGCTTGTCCCTCTTTCAAATACCACAATTACATTTTCTTATTATTATCCCCAGTTTAGCACATTTATGCATAACCTCATTCATAGAGAGGTTAGGGGAAATAGTTGGACTTCTAACCATAAAAAATGGGAGGAAACAGCTGTTCTTTTTAAATGGGACAGTTCAGTGATCCAGTTTCAAGCACAGTCAGCCCTGCTGCATCCGTGCAATTAGGGCACAGGCAAGTTTTAGCTTGGAATAGGAGCAAGCAGTTGCAGATGGAGAAAGGGAGTGGGGGATCAGGGGGGCAGAAAAAGGATTCCTTAAGCTTATATCTCATTGCAAAACTAGAGCCACACCAAGGGCTTCTGTCACAGATCAAACTCCCCATCGTAAGTGCTGAACAAGCACAAAATTAAATAAGCTGATAATCAAAAAAAAGCAAATAAATAGGCTATGCACATAGAGGAAACAGTGGGGTGGGTGAATATAGTAAAGCTAATGGAAATGTTAGGTATTTTTAAGATGCCTTGGGATTCTTTGTAGGGAATATAAGATTTATTTTGTACAAGTTAAGAATTAACTCTAAATCTATCCTTAAAAGACAGAGAGATGAAGAGGGAAGTATAATAAAAAAAATCAAAGGATGTGGTGAAGGTCAAAGATGAGAAAAACTGCAGAAGTAATGAACTTTTTGCATTCAAGGCTAAAACTAGCCACAGACTACAAGATCGGGCTGGTTCAAGTAACCACAAGGTCAACAACATTAAGCTTTGGACAAGATCTACTCTGTCTAGAAATATATATTTGCCATGTTTGTATTCATCCTTATGTGTGAGTTTAAAAGACCAGCTTTGCCCCAACTTTCTGGTGCTGATTTTGTGCATGTTTAGCTTTTGACCTATAGGTGCTGCTTCATCATGTAAAATCTAAAGCCCATCCAAGAGCTGCCCACTTGGTTGTGTCCCCTGACACAGTTGCTTCTTAGACCTTACTCATTTTCAGTATTAACATTATTTAGTTATGCTTGAAAAAATAACCGCTTGTTTTTCTTTAAAGTAATACTTATGATGTTTTTTTCTTAATTCATGGTCTTTATTCCATGTTTAACATTTTCCATAAAGCTCTTTTAAAACTGTTTTGGAGGTTACTGCAGCAGCTTCTTCAGACTCCACCAGTTCTCAATGAGATATGGATGGGGGGAAAGGAAGGAAAAACAAAATGTGCAACAAACCCATACCTTGATTCTACAAAAGCAGATATGTAGAAAGGTATGCTTGATGTAACTAGAAAGCTTTTTTTTTTTTCTTACCCAAACTAGCCCTGCCTTCTGAAGCTCACACTGGAGAAGCAGTAATCCTTACAGGCTGTTTTCTTGCAAGGCTTCACATACTCCAAAGGAGGACCAGCAGTTTTCAGAGTTAGAAACTTTAACTCAGTTGGTTTGCTTCCTCTGGAATTTGTGGCCACAGGCAAAGACTCAAAAAATGTTTTAAGATCTAGCAGCCAGATGTCATAAAGATAAGCATTAGTTAAAATATACAACAATCCACTTCAAAACTGGCAATGAAGTTCTCAAGTTTCAGCTGGCCAGCATCTGCTGCAAATGTTATCTTTATTTATGTTGATTCTTCTTACCCTGGACTTCATACTTCTTTCCAAAGCAGGAAAGTAGTGTAAAACTCCACAAGATAAGCAAAATAACTAATAGCTACATTTCACAGGAAGTTGTTGGCTGTAGCTGTGTATTTATAGTGAAAAAAAAAAGAACATAAAGCCAATGTTCATGTTCGAGTATGACCCCTAGGAATGTAGCATGGGGAAAGAATTCTGAGGCAAAGAGATAATATCCAACAACAGATAATTTCTTTTTTTCCTATTTGCTTTGACTACTTCTCCTTTCTAATTAAACAGCAGTGATCATAGGTTCAGTTGCACCCTTGAAGAGTTCTGTGTTAGCAGGTACCATACATTAAAACACATTGCTTTTTCCCAGGACCTCAGAAGCTGCATCTGGGAATGCCAAGTCTCCAGATAAACTTCAGTCGGGAGGTGTATCCTAACAACAGGTGATTTATGAACATCCTTCATGATTGCTTCAAGTAAATGCCTGACACCTCACACTGAGGGCAGGACTGAAGAGGGCCTGCATCACTCTCCCAGATGGGGCTTTGCTGGAAATGTTCGTAGCTAGTCCGTACGGACACTGATTTGGCAGATGTTTTCAGCCATTTCCCAGAACTTCCAGATAACAGGCAGTCAATGAAATTAAAACTAAACAATCAGTTAAAAAAAAAAAGTTGTTTGAAGGTTTCCTACTAACCCCGATCCCAGCTTCTGCCTGACCAAGGACAGTGGCGCAGAGTCTGTGCAGAACAATGATTTTGTAAACAGAGACCCCACTGAAAGGACAGATATCACGGGTGAGAACTAGAGCAATGTCCTCCCTTATGCAAGGGATCCGATCAGTTGAACTGAAGAACATCCACGTCAATACAATGAAATGCTCACTCCATTGCTGTCAGGCCCTTATGAGTTCACCCTCACCAATGCACAGAGAACACGGCACTTGTTGAACCTGATGCAATTGGCCTCAACCAGTCAATTTAACTTGTCCAAATCCCTCCACAGAACTTTCCTACCCCCGGACGCTCCGGCCCAGCCTGATGTCATCTGCAAACTCACTGAGAGTACACTCAATCCCCCCCACATCCATATAACTGATAAAGATATTGAACAGAACCAACCCCAACACTGAGCCGTGGGAAACACTGCTTGTGACTGGTTGCCAACTGGATTTGACTCCAGTCACCACAACCCGTTTGGCCTGGCCATCCAGTCGTTTTTCAGCCCGCAAAGAGTACACCCATGCAAGACACAAGGAGCCAATTTTTCCAGAAGAGTGTTGTGGGAAACTGTGTCAAAGGCTTGACTAAAACCTAGGTAGAAAACATCTACAGGCTTTCCCTCATCTAGTAAAAGTAGGTCATTTGGTCATAGAAGGGGACCAGGTTACTTAAACAGGACCTGCCTTTCCCAAACCCATACTGACCAGGCCTGATCACCTGGTTATCCTGTACGTAACACATGGTGACACTATGGATGATTTGCTCCATAACCTTCCCTGCCATTAAAACCAGGCTGACAAGGCTGTAGTTCCCTACTTCCTACTTCCAACCATTCTTGTAGATGGGTGTCACATTTGCTTATCTCCAGTCAACTGGGACCTCCTTGGTTAGCCAGGACTGTGATGGAAAGGGTCTTGGTGAGAACTTCTGCCAGTTCCTTCAGTACTCTTGGATGGATCTTGTCTGGCCCCATAGACTTGTGTGTGTCTAGATGGTGTAAAAGGTCACTAACCATTTCCTTTTGGATTATGGGGGGCTCCATCCTGCTTCCCATCACTCTTTTCCAGCTGAGGGTGCTGGGTACCCCAAGAACAACTGGTCTGACTATTAAAGACTGAGACAAAGAAGGCCTAAGTACCTAAACTTTTTCCTCATCCTTCGTCACTATGCGTTCCCTTGCACCTAGTAAAGGCTGGAAAATTCTCCTTGCCCCCCCTTTTGCTGCTAATGTATTTATAGAACCATTTTTTGTTGTCCTTTACTGCAGTAGTCAGATCAAGTTCTAGTTAGGCTCTGGCCGTTCTAATTTTCTCTCTGTATCTTTGTAGTTCTTCTGAGTTTCCTACCTCTTCTTCCAAAGGCCATAAACTCTCCTTCATTTCTGATCGACTTGGAGCGTTCACATGCCAGATGCTCTGTATCACTGGAAATACACATTGCTGATCTCTCAGCTCAGAGGAAAGAGCAGGATTTCGGAACTGAAGAGCATGAAGTCTGTCCCTGTTGCTGCAGGGAAGATGAAAGCCTGTTAGGTGCAGCACGATGCTAGCCACAGCTATGCTACAGCAGCACTGGGAAAGCTTTCTGGGGCAAGAAGTTAGGGTATTTGACTACAACAGACATTTGAATCTTTAATGCCCGAGTTGACTGGCCCCATAATAATACACAGTAAAGGATGATGTACAGTTTCCTCATCCACCACCTCACAGCGCAATCTCTGCTAAAAGCTACATTTTAAGGTGTTTCACAGTCATATCTGCCATTCCTGCAGATAAAACAGAAGTATCTTTGGTGCATAAATTAACTTGAAAGCCATAATTAACAATTGCACAGCAAGGCAATCTTCAGTTTTAATCTATTTCAGCACAGGAAATAAAAATGTGGGTTAAAAAACAATTCACTCACAAGGCATTCATACTTACAGAAAGTGAAATACAACCATTTGTGCCCAATGTCCTACCATCTGTGCCAAGCCTATTGTTAAAACTTCCCTGACAGGATGAAATACTGCTCCTGTAAAGGCATCCTTAACATAATATGCCTCCGCAGCATTGGACTGGGCTGGGTTTGAGAAACAGCCTTTTATAATACACAGATGAATTTAGCACTTAAGAAGATTAATGGATTCATAAATAGCCTGGAAATCCAAACTCATTGAATTTAGTTCACGGAACAGGTCAAATAAGCATTTATCAAACCATCTGGCATCTTTCTTCCCTGGGGAAAAACTGTGGTGGAACTATGGAGAGCTGAGAAGCCGTTGCAACAGGGAGGGTTCGGTTTGCCCCGTACACAGCTTTCCCCTAGAAATCACTGGTGCTACTTAGAAAGCAGTAGATCTTTCTGGACAGAGTGCATGTGTCTTGAAGCTGCTGGAGAAGCTGCCTTTTTGCTGTCAAAAATGTGCAAACAAACAAACAAACACAAAGCGGTTTCCCTGTTTCACGCTGCAGCTGCTCTGGTAGTTCAGGAGTGCAGAGTCATTTTGCACATGAGCTGATTCTGGCTTTCTCCAGAGCTCTTAACTCATTGGTTCACCCAGAGTTATTTACTCATTGGTTTACAGCTGTGGAATCATCCGTGGGGCCTTTCACAAATGTGCTGGGGTGTCAGCGCTGCTTGAGACTTGGGCATTATCTCTCACTCACGGCCAGCCTGGCACAGCCAGTGTGAGCAGACCCTTTGCAGAAGCCTTGAGCTCTTTTTGAAATAGTTTACTTATTTTCCCAGTTCTCCCAGACAATTACAGATGTAAAAGGGCACAGGAGCTGCTAAGAAAAGGTCTTTCTGCATGAATTTGTACATTACCCACCGTTTTTCAGCTGCTCTATGCCCAAAGTCCATCTGTAGCCAGCCCATCTTTTGCTTATGTGTTTGGACACTCACTGGCATGTGACTGTGAGAAGGGACAGAGGCAAGGACAGATCCTCTCCTTTGGTTTTAGCCAACATTGTTGTCCATACTGAACCAACGCTTTAGCAAAGCATAAACCAAGGTGTGTGTCCCACCACCACCGCTGCTGCTCCAGCACCCATAGGGACTGAGCAGGGGCAGGGGTGGAGTTCGCATTCAGGTTGAATTCCTCATGAAAAGACAGGGGCTGGGGGGGCTACAGGGGTTAGGAAAATATTTCAAAGGTTTTTTTCATTCATTTCCATTTTATTCCTCTTTTATGATATCTCAGCAGTAATAAAGGTCTGTATATGTTGTATCATTTCATATGAACACATACATCATAGTATGACAAGCCACACATAATGATTTTATATAGTTAAAATATCACAGAAGTGGATCTTATACAGTCACTTATTGTTTAAAGCATTGCTACTGAATACAAATGTAAGCATGGTCATGTTCTAAGTAAAAGAGTCTATTCTTCATGCTGCAATAAATAGCTTGCCATTTGCTCTAGACTGTAAGAGGACATTCATGAGCACCTACTTTATCAGCCTACAAAAACAACACCAGACTAATCCAAGGATCTCAAAAAAATAAAGGTTATGAGCAGTTAATTTATTTTTGTGAGAAAAATATCAAATTATCTTATTAGTGTACTCCGACATAAAACATGATCATTATTTCTAGTCATATTAGCAGCTTTCATTGAAGATTTCAAAGATAAAATATGTAAGATGCTATTTAAAAAAGAAAATGACAGCATAGTTAGTACGGCATAATATGACACATTGTGGTACACATTAGTGGAGGAAATACAAGAATATTTAGTAGAGCCTGGTTGCATTTTTGATCATCATGTTCTGCCCCTGCTGTCGTGCTATGAAATAATCTACAAATAAAACCAACATATTCCTTGAAATAATATGTTCATTGAAAAATAAAAGCACATTAATAAATAAGCAGTTAAGCTTAAATATCTTTGCCTATGAGAAAAATGTTTTCACAAACATGGGTCCATCTCCTTCTCCTGCAAGTGTGCCAGGATAGCAGGGGAGAAAGGATCAAAATCCCATCTATATTCATGGATAAAACCTGTGCCCATCCCAGACCTACCTGGGGCAGATGCCCTCCCTAGACGCTGTTCTCCTGTTCGTGAGACACTGCCTAGGACAGGTTTGCTGCCCCTGTGGACACTGGTGGAAATCAGGACTAACTCACCAGCCTTCAGCAGCACCCAGTGTGGGTGCAGGGGTCTGTAAGGATATGAAGAGGTGCTTCGGTTTTGCTGCCTCATCTTACTCTCATAAAGTCAATGACTGGGTCAACTGGAGTTAACCAACAGAGTAAATAGCACAGTACCGCCAGCCATAGCAACCCCTCTTCCCTTCACTCCCAGCGGGGAGGATTGCTCATCCGTAAGAAAAATTCAACCTTACTGTTATTCGTTCATTGTTCACATCTCTCTGAGTGTCCAGGAGAATCTGAGACCCCAACTTTCTCACCCAGAGTGGGATCCAGCCTTGAGTCGGATCCCACCAGCTCCCAGAGGAATCTGGAGCCAGATCCAACCAACCTGTCCAGGATAGTTTGGAGCCAGATAGGTATCTGAGGCCCATGAAACAAACTTTTCCCTAATGACTAGGCAGGTGCAGGAACTAAACGCTTAAGCAAGATCCATACTCCAGGTAGCCCTTGGACTATTTGATCTGCAAAACAACCACTGTAAAAAGTGCTGGGAGGTAAACAGAGGAGGCAGCTTCAATACTGTCTTCTCCCACTCCAGAAGAAACCCCATCAGTCAGTCCATCCAGCTGTGTGGTGTTAAGGAAGACTTCAGTGGTGTTTGCCACCTCTTCAGGAAGGCCCATCTGGAGCAAGAGTTTAGAGATAAGGCTGTTGAATTTGCTCTCTGTGGTAGACCAAGGCTCTTCACTTGGGGTTGGGCCTTCGGATGTGACATTTAGCTCCTCTGGGTCAAGACAGTAACCTTCTGGTGATCTCTCATAGAGCACGTCCATTAGGTCAATCCCAGCTACTGAGGAGGGGGAGGCACAGGGAATATCTCTAACAAGCCTGTAATTCTCCATCCACTCCTTCAGCCACTCAATGCGGCAGTCACACTCCCAGGGGTTGCGGAAGAGGTAGAGCCGCCCTAGGAAGTACACTGGTTGGAAGACAGTAAAGGGCAGGGTTGTCAGGTTGTTGCTGTTCAAGTGCAACGCAACCAGACTGGTGAGGTTTTCAAAAGCTCCTTCCTCAATGTAGCTGATCCTATTGCGATCCAGGTAGAGGACCTCCAGCTCCCCCAGGTCCCTGAACCAAGTATTGGAAACATTCCTGAGGGAATTTCCCCCAAGGTTGAGCATCTTCAGGCATCGCAGGCCAACAAAGGAGTTTTCTGGAAGCTCACTGATCAAATTGTCATTTAGGTATAGGTACTCCATCTTCTGGCAGCCCTGAAAAGCTCGTTCATGAACGACGTTTATCCTGTTGTCCTGCAGGTTCAGGTATTTTAGCTTGGTCAGGCCCTGCAGGGAGTTATAGGCTACTGCTTCGATCCTATTCCTCTCCAGGTAAACATGGGTCAGGTTCTCCATTCCCCTGATGGCACCTGGGATCCTCCGGAAGTTGTTCTGGAAGCAAAAGAGCTCCTGTAGAGCAGGCAGCTCGATGAAGATCCTGTCTGGGATGTTGAAAAGGTTGCAATCCGCCAGGTCCAGCCTGACCAGCCTTTTGAGAGCAGTGAAAGTCCTCGTGTGGAGATAGCGAATGTACTCGTTGTGGGCCATCTTCAGCTCGGTCAGGCTGGGCAGCCCCTTGAAAGCCCCTGGGGTGATGAAGGAAATATTGTTGTGGTTGAGCGACAGGGATTTGAGGGAAGGCAATGTCCCGAAGGCTCTCTCGGAGAGGAACTTGATGCTGTTTTTGTCCAGGTTGATAGAGGAGGCTTCACAAGGGAACTCGCTAGGGATCTGCCCCAGACCAGCACGATCGCAGAGGACAGAGCAGCTCCGCTCCTGGGTGCACACGCAGTGGGCAGGGCAGGACCGCACACAGGCCCACACCGCGTGGACGTGGGGGACCCAAAGAATCACTGTCAGAGGGAAACACACCATCCCCATGGAGGCATGGAGGAGAGAATCGGGATGCATTGTTAGCAATTACATTCGTGGCAGCAGGAAGAAGATATTATGCTGTCGTTTCCTCCCTTCTAGCCAAGCTAATTGCCACCGGCTGCTTGAATGCCAGTGCTGAGGAAGGAGTTCTCACAAAAGATTCCTAAAAACCTTCTGCTGGGGTTTTTAAACCCTCTGAAAAGGTGTATATATGTACAATAACATCACATAGCACATGATCTCTGATTAGTTTCCATCTCCAAGAGGGAGAAGCAGCTAGACTGAAGTATTTATCAGATCTCTGCGACTGGTCTCTCTGCAAGCTGACAGGGACATGGTTTGGCTGGGACGCAGGCAGAGATATGCTTTGAAGGCCAGCAGCTGTAGATGGGTTGCAGTATTTCTGTCTGGGGCAAGGGGGAGGGCAGCACATGTGAATCCAGCAGCAGACAGGGGAGATATGTTAGATGGGACACATCAAATTCATGCCTTTCGCTTCTTCCTTTTTTGTTTTTTTTAAAACCCAGTGTTTCTCCACCAGAGCCATGAGCTGGTGCAGCACTGTGAGGGGAACTATCAGCTGCTAAGGATGCACTGCAGTGTTTAAAAGCACATTCCCACTGTTTTGGTAGAAAGGCATGAGGAAAAACAAATTCTGGGATACTGGTCAATTTTTCAATTCATGATCTTACCATACACAAGACACTCTACAGCTCCAGCACAATTTTTACTGCTTTGCCAATTCTCAAGCCAGTTGTGATAACGTCTCAGTCTTTATGGGAGCAGCTGCTCTGCCCCTTTTATCAGCCTGAAATGGGAGGTGTGTTTCTATTTATGTTTCCTTGCAAATTAGGTCAGCACAGGTAGATGTACAAAAACAAAGAGAAGGTTAAAAGGTTAAAAAGATAGCAGAGAAGGAAAGGAACAGGAGACATAAAAGTCTCCATGGACAGGCAATTTTGTGCAGAAAAAATATCCAGTCAATGAGATATCTGTGAAATAAACTCATCAGAGAGGAAGAGCTGAAGGTAGAGCTCATTCTATAATTGCTCTTACAAGCACGTCCTACTTGCTGCTCAACAAAAGGAGCAACCAAACCAGCAAACTCTCCATGTAATCAGTAGCGGGAAACAGTGGCACTACTACTGATGGTATTTTCTGCTGCACTTTCTTGGTTTCCACACAAGTACAAGCCTTTTGCAGTTTTTTCAACAAGATATCATCTTTACCAACAGCCACCTTTATTACAGCATTGCTGGGAAGACATGGTTGCTGCTGCATGCATGTGTGGCCCTGAAGGACCACATGCCCTTCCCTCATGCTTCTGCTGGACAGGGAAGGTCCCAGCAGCTGGGCTACCTCTCCCCGCTGTTTTGCAGCACAGGAATTGCCCAGTACAGCTGTATTCCCGACAGACATTTTTATTGACAGACTTGTGAGATGATATGCCAGGAAACATCAGCTTCAACAAGTGTCAGGCTTTTATTTTTGCAGCCTTTAAGGCTTCAATGCACAGACAGAACTACAGTTCAAATTTCTCAGCCCTTTCTCCATCCTTTTTAAAGGCAACATGCACGGTGCTGTATTTGTGAGTTGCGCTGCCTGTGGCTGCTTCAAGCTGAAGGCTTACTAGGAGAAGGACATCAATTCAGGAGCTGCCCAGCTTGGGTCTGTTGAAACCAACCTGATCACTACGTGTAGAAGAGCGATTTAGATATGTGGAGGGAGCATCCCAGAAGGACTTCAGCTGTGACCTCTTTATAGAAATTCAGGTCCCGTCAAGCCTGGCAGTGTTATCATCATCAGAAAATTAGCAAAACAGCACCATTTCAAGGGCAAGTGATAGTGAAGGACTCTGAGAGGTGGAAAGGATTTTAGACAGGTTGTCATTTAATTTGTTTGTATGCTCTTCTCTTTTCTTGAGCCCTTATCTAGCAGGCACAGCTAAAGCAAAGTCCCTTTCAGCCAGGGTAGACAGCAGGTGAGCCTAAGGACAAGAGGGGGAAAAAAAGACACTGGCCTCAGATTGCTCTTTCTTCATGCAGGCTGCCCAGGGGGCTGCCTCATTTACTCTCCTTTGCATCAGTCCATACTATTTCTTGTAAACAGGGGCATATGTTGTTTTTGTTAGGCAGTTACATAAACTGAGGGCCAGACAGATTTAAGGATTTGCCTGTTCCCAAATGTCTGACCACAGGTGTCTGTCTGGAAATGATGGACGGAATTGTTGCTGCTGGAATAAGAACCTTTCCCAGGCTCAGGGTGACATCCAAAGGGGCACATGTGCATAGGCTCTCCTATACGTGAGACCATCTTGAACTAGTTCAAAGTTTAGCTACAGCTTCCCAAATCTCAGTCGCATTTCTGGCTTTCAGAGCCAGACCTCCCCCAGCAGCTGCGCACACTGTGTGCAGTGTAGGAACGAGCATGCTGATAACCAAATCCCCTCCTTCCCCTCCCTGCTTGTTCTCTAATCACTTGATAAAGGCAATATCTCTGCTCAAGCCGTACACAGCCTGTCCTCCTTATACACAAGGCTTTTCTAGTGCCAAATCTGGGTCTTCTGCTAGTGGCATTTCACAGCACCCTTCCAGGATCAGGTGCATCTCTTTACGTTGTGCAGTACATGCAAAACAAACACTTGAGGATTGTCCAACTAGAAAACAAAACCCTGGCAATAGCTCAGGGGAACCCCTCAGCATTGCAGTCTTCATGGCAGTTCTCCCTCTTTCTCTTGCAAAGGAAGATGGAAAAAAAATCCTCCAACCAAACCCAACCAGATCCTCAGGAGAGCTGCTGCTCAAAGCAGGGGAGATAAGATCTCTACTGTTGGCCAGACCTCCTCTGACCAACATAAAACATTCCCACCTCTCCTTCCTTACTCCTTCTCCAAAAAGGATCTTCTTTGCTTTTTACAGCATGGCAGCAGATAGGACAGCAGCTGGAAGGTGCCTCCAACTTACTGACACAGAAGGTGTTCAAATGGGATGTGTGAAGGGTGAAATACGGCAGTAAGATCAAAAATATTAGCAAGATTAAGGAATAAGCAAAATTCCACCTAGTCATGCTCTCTTTCACTCTTTTAAATACTACAGCAATTCACTCTTTTAAAGGAAGAATAAGAGACCAAAGAAATGTTTGCAGAGTTTTGGGAAGGATACAATGAGACAATGATTGCAATAATGGAGTATTTAACCTACATCTCTCCAAACAATCTGTCTAATCCACTACTAGGTAGTAAGAATGAGAGTATACTCACCATTTAAAATGATGGCAAACATTACCTTGATTATTCACTAGTGGCATTTCAGGTCTGGCAAGCAAACTTGAGGGATCTGAAAGCACACAGGAAGCGTAGAGGCTTCACCCTCTGTCATTTCCCTGCATTGTTTTTCAAAATAAGCTCTATGGGTAGAAAGGAAAATGAAGGAAAAAGCTCCTCTCCCACCCGCTTACAAACTGAAGAAGTCCCCAGCAGCTCACTGGAGAATGTCGTTCTTCCGCCACTGACCTCAGGGAATCCTGCAGCTTTGGGCTACTCCTTTTCACAATCTCAGCCGCATCCTTCCCACCAGCTGTGCCAAGGGCAGATTCCTATCACCTGAGATGGGAAAAGATCACCAACAGTAAGAGACTGGCCATCTTCCCAGGCAGCAGCTGCTAGAAGAGCTTAAACAGGTTAACATCAAAGAGTCGAAACTAAAATTCCCAACAGAAACCATCTAGACACATTGCTTACCTAGCCGGGCAGTGGCTGTGTCCTCCCTCCTGCTCATGAGGCTGCCATTAGCCATACGACTCAGTCTTAAAAAAATTGGCATTTTTTTCTCACAAGCTATCATTTAATGGCTGGAAAATCCTCTGTATCAGAGGAGGATTAGCGGAGATGGAAGAATGTGTCTGCCCTCTAAAGCTCCCAAAGCAAAACAGGAGCTGCAGACAAACCAAACCAATGCTTCCCCCCCTCTGCCAACCTACTCTCCCCCCATCATTAATAAAAAAAAAAAATAGAGTCCAGAATCGGAGCACTGTCATTCAAAGAGCATTGCTGAAAGTCATTGCTTCATTCCCCAGCATGTAATGGTAGAGGAGGTGGGAGTGGAGGGTGCAGCCTAAATGGGATTGTATTTTGGACAAGTGCAGGCTCAATTTTTTTGTTCATTGAGCTCTCCAAATAAACACAGCTTGGGACTCTCTTTCCCCATACACAATTTTCCAGCCCCAGCGTGGTTCACGTGCTGCTAACAGGATGCCAGTGCACTTTGCTTTGCTGAAGGACAAGAAGATGCCAACAGCACCAGAGAAGTCAGCAAACACAGGCAGTTTATGTGGTGTATATGGCCTTAATAATCATGAACTCTGCCCTGCCTTTGAATGTGCTTTCATTGTGATGTTGCAGCTGGTGCATCGAAATCATAAGGACAGGTTCTATATGTGGCAATATTTTAGCATTCAGGATGCGAATTGTTTATTAAAGCCCTGTCTGACAGAATGATGATGGTTTCTTTGGGGGGGGGGGCTGAATACATGAGTTATCTCAGCCTCTCATGCCTTAGGTAATTGCATTCACCATGTCAAAGGCAAAAATAACTCTACCCTTTATGTCTAAAAATTAACTATTCTCCTCTTCTTTCAGGAAATGGAATACCTGATGAATTTATGCTTTATACAGCAAGAAAGCTTCACCCTGGGAACTAGCCTGCTGCTGCTTGGCTCTTCCTGCAAATTAAAGCACCCGCTTACATCGTGTTTATTTCAGTTTGGCTTTCCCTCAGTCTTACGGCATCTGGCTGGCGCCTCAGGAAATTTTTGTCTGTCTAAAGAGTGTGTAAGCAGGCTGGTGCTGTGGGACAGGCTGGAGGGAAGGGGGTGACCCACAGAGCACTGATTTTACCCAAACAATACCTTTCCCAGCCACTTGGTTGTACCAGCCCCCCAGCGCTGTGAGCTGTGCTGCTTTGTATCAAGGATGAAAAGATTTGCAAAGCTAAATACAGGAGTGTTGCAGCCTCTACCACAGAGCTGAAGCCACTGGGGGACCTTGTGGGGACAGACAGAAGTGGTACTGTCTGGGTGCTCCCCAGCACTGGGGCAGCTGTGTTTTCTCGGAAGGTCCTGGTTCCCATGGGAATACCAGCGAGCCACAATCAGTCTGACATCAGAAAGCGGATCACTGGGCTTTCAACTGCGAATGAAATGGATGGGGAGGAGCAGGGAGCACTATTCCCATCTCCTTTTTCCCCAATATTTACCAGAGCTCTAATGGTGGTACCAGAAATCTGATCTCTCCCAGGCGCACACGTGCCATAGACAAGGAATGGAGGCAGCAGGCAAGGGGGATACACGGGACCTGGGGACAATTTGTCGTATGATCAGTCAGCAGTTCCCCAGAGACTTGACCTGCTGCTTGCTTTGCAGAGCAATAATTAATCTGCCCATCAGAAGCAAGGAGGGGCTGATCTGCACCAAGGCACCAGATTTCTGCGGAGACTCTTGTTCTCTCCTGTGCGTTGCTGCTCTTCTTCCACGTGCACAGTGAGAGACTACTGGGGATGGGACACAAAGGGCCACTGAGCCCCAGGAAATGTTTTTGTGATCTTGTGACACCGGAAAAAACGCATCCCCTAAGGAGGACCCTGGGAGTCTCCACTATGTACAATGGGTGGGTGGGGCTGGTAGGTTGTTAATCATGGAGGATTGTTAAACTGAGGGCTGTGTACTCCCCAGCAGTCAATTTTGGAGTTGGGGGATGGTTGCAGTAGATGCCTATTGCAAAATCTACAGCCATGATGTGGTTTGCTATGCTGCCAAAGTAGGCTCCAGCAGAAACTCAAGGGAGGCTGGTAGGGAACATCTCTTGGAGAGCTACCACAACAGGCAGCCTCACTATAGACCAGCACAGACATCATCAGCTCCCACGGGTGCTTCTGACAACAACTCTGCTCTCAGTGTCCCACATACATAGCTCGGTGACTGCAACTGGCCTGGTGATCAAACTCAGCTCCACTCTGAACTTTTCGACTGTGGCTCGAAGTAGGAACAGCAGAAACAGCCTGTGTCCTGCCACAGCACAAGCCCTCCTACCCACAGCCTCATCAGCCCCACTGTGCTGGCACACCTGGAGCTCCTGGCTGGCCAGCAGCAGCAGCTACAAATCATACCACAGTATATTTCTGTGCATCATCTATGGGCAGGGACTTTGCACATCTCCAGACCACAACACAGAGAAGTTATAAACATCTCAGCACATGCACAAGGGGAGACTGGGGTGGGCTGGGAGACATACTGAGGTCATGGTTTCTGGGAAAGTCTCTCACTGCAGGCAACCAGATGTTTGGGGCGCATCACCCTGCAAGTGGCTTCAGCATAGCACTGCAGGAGCACTAAGCTCACCATCCAGCACCTCCTCTGAACTTCTGCCAGCTCTTGCAGCTCCTGGCTCTTTATCTGATAACCCTTGGGCCTGAACGGCCATGTCAATATGACAAAGAGGCCTGGTAAGGAGAAATGTCTAGTCTTCTTCAGAGGAAAAACTTACATACAAGAGGTGCCTACAGGAGAACTGCATTTATTCTTAAAAGAAACAAACTTGGGCTTTAAACCACACCTCAACATTTTTCAGAGCATTACTCATGGCTGGTTAATACTGAGGGTTGAGCACTCTGCATATGCTCAGTGCTCAGAAGCTGTTGTGACTGCTGGGATGGAAACAGAGTCAGAAGCCACTGTGGCTCTGTGCCATTATTTTTATACCATCAAGGGCTCTTCCTCATGACCTGCACTGTCCTTTTTAGTCTCTGGGAACTCAGAGAAGTCAGAGGCCAACATAGCGATGGAACTGAGCTCAGAAACCAGCACAGCTATGCTGCCACTGGGAAAAAAAAAAAATATATATATGTTTATATCTGATCTTCCACCAAAAGAATTTGGAGAATTCAACCCTGACCAGAGGAGCCAGCTCTGCTCCAGCAGTGTGTGCCTTGGCACAGCTTCACAAGCTGACAGCAAGGTCATGCCTGCCTTACAGGAAAGCCTGTGCAGACCCAATGCAGGATTGCTTTTAACAACCCACTTCTTCGTGGTCAGGGGCATTTCATACAACAGTGGGTTAAGGAGGTAAATATAGCTCCTACCCCTCATACACACTGATATGATTTCAAATGATTTCCGGGGAATCTGTTCTTGCAGTGGTTCAGCTGCAGGTTGAAATATTCCCTTTATTTTCAAAGGTTGGCTAAAAGCAGCTGGTGGGACTTATTGACCCTAACTGGAGGTGAGAGAGGTCTCAACTCACCCACTGTAGCTGCCTACCCATGGGCACTGCCATGGGCCTCAACAGGGCCCATTTTTGCTGAGGGAGGATGACATGACAGCCGAGGGCAGCCTTGGAGATACCTTCACACCATTAGACATCAGTGCTAGGTTACCTGAATCCCAAAGAGCACGTGTCTGGGTCAAACACTGTCCTCCTTAGAGCAGTGAAGAGGCACAGCTGCTTGTTTGACTCTGGAGGAGTGACAATTTCACTCCTCTGTTTCTTATCTCTGGTTGCTGCTTGCATTTGCAGGACTGGTGCGAGGGGGTTACCGGCACCACAGACTGCTCGAGCCCCTCCGCCTGCACCAGGCTTTGGTTTCCTGAGCTGCTGTAATAGAGGCCACATCTCAGTGCATACTTCCCTTCTTCTCACAGCAGCAGCTGTGTCATATATCTGACCCTTTCCTGTGCTGGGGTGACCTTTGAAGTAGCTGCCTCAGCATTTCTTGCCAGGGCTCCTGTTTTCAGCTCTGCCTGCCTGTTGGTCACTCAGCCAGACACTGCTGCGTGCACAGCTCCAGACCAAGGAGGTTTGGGACAGGGAAGCAGAGTGCTCTGCAGTGTGAGAGTTGTGCTGCGAGTGGATGGGATGGACATTAGCACAGCTGTGCTGGGTTTTGCAACTTCAGCACAGCCTGTGCCACTGCCAGAAATAGTACTCAAGTGCACGCACGATGTTGCTGTTTACTGGAGATGCAGAGGAGCCAAACAAGGCCTCAAGAGCAAGGAATTAAAAGCCTTTTTCTTGCTCAGAAGAGAAGACATCGTTTCTTCTCCAGGCACAGGCTTCATTTTTGTCTGAACTGAAGCTCACGTCTGTACGTTTTGCTGAGGCATTAAGCTCTAGGGTGCTGAGAGCACCAGTGGGGAGTCTTAGGGAGGGGTCTCCCCTGGGGCCACTGCTGCCCAAGGGCCTGGAGGAGTCTTATTTTGTCCAGGGCCATTGTTCCCTGTCCAGCATGGGTGCTGCAGGTTGCGTGTTGTCACTGCACCATCTGGCTGCATCCTCACCGCCTCAAGAAACCCCTGGGAAGGGAAAGTTGCTGTGGTGCCCCTGTGATGTCCTCCCAATGTATCCTTAGCAAGGAAGGATGCCACCAGCAACAGTGCCTCTGGGCTGTCAAAATGGCTCCTGCCCTTCAGAAATAAACTCATCTCACCCCGAAGACCTACTTTAGCTCATTATTCTCCACAGCAGCCTCTGCCGAGCGTCTGGGTTTGTTCTGCTGGCTGTACATAAAACCGTCCAAGCCTTCACCAGCTTCCCTGGCAAGACACAATAGACTTAAGAACAGGCCATTGACTGGTTTCATGTTCACTGTGCTGGCCTGGGTTTGTGTGTGGCATCTTGCAGCTCCACAACTACTTCACACCAGCAGCAGTAGCTCCGCTTTCCTCCCACATGAAGCCCAGCAGTGGATCTGGCTGAGTGAGGACAGTTTCCTGATGGACACCTGGTCATGGACTGAGAGCATGGACAGTGCTGGGCACATCATGATGCCTAAATCCATCCCCAGGGTGAAGCAGCCTGACAGTTGCCTTATGAAGGAGCCTGTCTGGCTGTGGGTTACCTGCAGGATTAACAGGAGGATTCCTCACTGTCGGGTCTAAGGCAAGACATGGCAGCCAGCAGTAGTGCTTGGCAAGAAATAGCCACCAAAATCCCAGTTACCCATGGGGAGGGTAGGGAAGCAGCAGAAAGAAGAGGGGCTCAATGTTGGCACCAGATTTGAAGCCCCAGCCCAGCTGCTGCACGATGGTCAAGCCCTGCAGCAGGAGTGGAGGCCCAGGAGGCTGCAGCTGCAGCAGCAGCGTCTTCTGAAAGCGAACAGCACACTCTAGGGTAGGAAGATTGAAGTGGATGCACTGCAAACCACAGGCTACTATATTCATCTGTCAGCCCAAACCTCTGCTGACAGCCCAGTTAGACATCACGCAGACCCTGTGCAAAGGGGACAAGCCCAGGGGGTGAGTATAGCTCTACCAAGGTCAAATCCTCCCTGCCTATTGCAAGGGCAGGACAGAGGCCCTCTCCAAGAATGTCCATGCCACTGGCTTTTACACCAGCTCACAAGGTCTCTCCAGCCCCATCGTGTGGATGTGACTTCATGTCTCACTCGTGCTAATTGATCAGTAATGTGTCCATCAAGAAAGGAGTAGCCTGAGCTGCTCTGCAGTGAGGGGCTGGGTACTCGCCTGGGAAGCAAGTTCCTGCTTCCTGTTGCAATACATGTGTACGGATGCAGTGCTGAAAAACAGCATTGGGGTTACCAGGTGACTCCCCACAATACCCAGAGCAGCCTTAGGGAGGGAGAGGGAAGCTGGGCTCTCATCTGTATTAACTAAAGCTGAAGAGGAACTTGAATTGACATTGCCCACATCTGCACTGTGACTCTTGGCCTCTACTATGATTTTTGTTTTTCTAAAACTGGCTGTCCATGCTCAGACATCTCATTTCAAGGATGAACCACTGCAGGTGAAGCCTGAACAGGGCCTGCGTCACTCATCTTTCTCTTCAGGGGTGAGAAGCCATGCCCTCACTTCTGCCTTCATGCAGCCCTCAGCTCAGTGTGCTGTGGTGCATCACCACTTTTGCCTGACGTGCAGCCAAGCAGGCAGCTGATGCTCACATGTCCTACCAGCAGACAGGGAAAGTCAATACTTCCTGTACCAGCCAACCTGCCCTCTTTGTTGAAGCCACTCCAAGGGTGCTAGTGGCATGGGCATGCACAGCCAGGAAGCCACGGGAGGGTTTGGGCTCATGCTGCTTTTATTAGCAGCTGAGAAACTGCCCTGCACCAGCCCTTTCGCAACTGATGGGTCATTTCGATCCTGTGTAATAAACACGGAGCTGCTTGTCTCCTACTGAGCATCTCATGTTGTGCTTTCTGCAGGCTGTGACCACCTGTAGTTCCTTGTTATCTAATGGGAAGGCTGTGTGATGCACACATGAAGGCAAGGACACTTCACCATGAGCTCCACGGAAGTCCCCATTAGTGTCTAGTGAGTCCATTATTCTTAATAAAGCTGCCTCCATAGCCACATGTGAGCAATGCACAACCAACTTAAACCACAGCACTGCAAACGCCTTTTGTAACAGCCTTTCTTCACTGAAGGCACGACAGGCAGTACATTATCCAAGCCAACAGCCCTCCCAGGCCTTGCCAGTTTATTTACTTCTTGGCAATTCACCTCTCCCACCTACATGAAGGGATTAGTACCACCTTCTCCCCATTGTACAGAGTCAGCATTTGGGGTAGGCTCATCACTTACCTGTGTCCACTTAACTCAGGCACTTCTGTCAGGAGCCTGGCTCTTGCAGCCAGGTCAGATACTCGGTGAGAATGATCTTAAAGCTCTGGGACTCAAATACTCGAATTCTGTGCTCAGTTTTGGGCTCTTCATTACAAAAAAAAGACGTTGAGGTACTGGAGCATGTACAAAGAAGAGCAACAAAGCTGGTGAAAGGTCTGGAGCACAAGTCTTATGAGGAGCAGCTGAGGGAACCAGGGTTGTTTAGTCTGGAAAAAAGGAAACTGAGGAGAGACCTTATCATTCTCTTGGTGTTGGTCTCTTCTCCCAAGTAACAAGTGATAGGACAAGAGGAAATGGACTCAAGCTGCACCAGAGGAGGTTTAGGTTGGATATTAGGAATAATTTCTTTAGGATTGTCAGACTCTGGAAGAGGCTGCCTAGGGAAGTGGTTGAGTCATTATCCCCTGGAGGTATTTAAAAGACGTGTAGATGTGTTGCTTAGGGACATGGTTTAGCTGTGGACTTGGCAGTGCTAGGGTTACAGTTGGACTTGATAATCTTTAGGTCTTTTTTAGGCTAAATATTTCTGTGATTCTGTGCTTCTATGATTCTCTGACTCTTGGATCAAGAGCTCCAGGGGGTTGCAACTGTAATTTTTGCTCTACCTATCATTGTACTTTTCCCTGCCTGACACTTCTGAAAGCCAAGTAACAAGGAGCACTCTGTTACACCAAACATCCTTAATTACCTGGTAATAGATCTAAAAGGAAAACTCTGTTGTCTGTCCAAGATGTTGGCTGATAGGAAGGGAGTGTGACACGTCAGCCAATCATCAAATCAGGAACAAACTTCAATAACATAATAACCAGCACCCTAAACAGGAGTTTAGAGTGCTTACAGATGATCTGAAAGATTTATTAAATTAATTTATCGTGCTTTCCTGGGCATGTAATGGCAATGCACCCAGTGCATAACCAAGCCCAGATCAAGTTAAAGCACTGGGCTGAAAGCACGGCAAGAGAACTTACTGAAAACTGATGAGTATGGCCAAGTCCTCTTTCCAGCTAACATTACAGTACAATAGTGACATCGCACAGTTTTCACCCATAAACCCTCCTAGGAAAGGAAATGGTCTTAAGAAAGTCTCCAGTGCTCCTCCTCACAGCTGCACAAGTAACAATTTCCCCGCACAGTACAGCGCACCTGAATAGTATGTGTTGGATCACTAAGAAAGGATATGTCATGGTTAAGGGACAAAGAAACTCAGGAAGCTCAACATGGAACACACGAGACTCTGGTAAAAACCTGAGCATCACTGTAAGGATCACCAGAGGGGAGACAGACTAGCTGCTGGGGCCAGGAGCTGCTCTGGGAGCAGCTGGCACAGCCGACGGCAGCCATCTGCCACGCTGCTTTCTCCAAGCCTCAGCTGAGTTCATTTGCAAGGGGTTTAGATTCTCCAGCTACAGTAATTCAGCCACTCGAACACCCACCACCTGATGTATGCAGAGTTTTTGCATGAGTCTAAGACGATTAAAGCTAGCACAGCTTGGAGGAGGGAGAGAGGGGAACAGCCACCACCGCAGCAGATAGGCGCATATTTACGCCCACCTACCCTGCTTCCCACTCATTCCCTGCCTGTGATTTTATGGGCTGCTGAGACCTCTGTGCTAACCCTGGGATTTGCCAAAAAAGCCCTCACGGCTGTGCTACAGGCAAGCACAGCAAATCCCCCACTCCGGAGTGTATTTACAGATTGCAGAAGTACAGCACTTCTGCTCATGCAAAAGGCCAGCTGCAAAAGACCTGAGGGAGAAGAGGCACAACAGCTCTTTCTGAGACATCAAATAGACAGCGACAGAGGAAATCACTCATCGGCAGCGTGGTGAATACTGCACTCTCGGATAAGATCGGCGTTGAGTCCCAAGCTTAGCAACTGGCAACGTGAAGAGAAAGCTCTACACCCACTAGCTCAACAGCAGCAAAGCTGCAGCCTGCAATTTCCTTAACCATTCCTAGGTCGTAAGAATGTCATGCAGGCTGTGTCAGGTTCGTGGCAGCCTGCAGAAGCAGGGGAAAATCACTTTGCGTTTGTCAAAAAAAGCCATGTTAACAGCAGCTGTGCTTTAGCAACAAATGTCTTGCAACAAGTTGTTTGAGCTACCGAGCAGGATTTGAGTTATAACAGAGAGTCAGAAGCATCTGCTCTGCAAGTATGGTGGGTAAGAGAAAATAAATGAGGAGGCAAACACCATGCGTACGAAGCAGGGGGAGGGAGACGCTGCAGAGGTGCATGTATCAAGCTGAGCTGTGGGAGATGTGAAGGAGGGCTAGAGGTTCTGCATAAAAAACAAAGCACACCTGGGCTCTGCAAGACACCACAGCCCTCAAAAAAACTGTGCTCTACCCAGAATTTCTCACAATGGTTATTATTTCCCTTAGATTTAGGCAGAGATTTCACACTTCTCTGAAATTCTTACTGTGCTGGGGACACACATTTGGTGCTTGAGGCTGTGGGATGCGGAAGGGGTAGCATGCTCAGCCGTGCAGGGCTGTACCTCCCTTCATTGTGGTGCCCTGCATCACCTCTGGGGCATCCTCTCTCTCCTTGGCTCTCACTGAGTATTCACAGAAGCTACTCAGGTACACTCAGTGACAGCCCATCCACAATTTGTGTCTCCTACCAGAGAAATGGGCTCACTGGTGTCACTGAAACACTTGCCTTGCCCTTAAATAGGGTAGGACAACTTCAATGTTTGGGGCTGTCAATTTAAAAATTGCAAAACAAGGAATACACTGGGGAAGTGATGAGTGTAAGCACCAAGCTGGGACACCTTCAGTCTGTTATTTTGGGTAGATGCTCAGTAGGTGCCTTTGACAGAGCATACCATCAGATATGAGGGACACTATCAGTGCTACAAGGTGGCTGCATGTTTCCCGAGGGCCTCTGTCTGAAGAGCCATGGCATCGGGCCTCACCACAAGGTGTGGTAAATAGCACAAATGCGTCCTCCCCCACTCAAGGAGCAGTAGCATCCTCAGGGGAACAGAAAAGGCAACCAGGGCAGTAACATGGTACAGCAAGGTTGGCTCGTGCCAGCAAAGCCCAGATCTGAACACACCTTGTCTGAGACACCACCCCTTCCCAAGTTTTGGGGCTGTGCTGGGCCACCTGTATTTGGATGGCTCCATTCACCTTTGAGAGACCTAAAAAGAACTATGCATTGGCCAGGGGATACCAACAACACAGGTGCTGAAATATCCTTGAGATTCTGAGCCTGAAGGTTTGATCCACCAAGGAACAAAAGTGCTTTGCAAACCTTGATGCTTAGCCAGCAGGTATAAACTTCATATTTATTTAAGCATCTAACATGCCTACTTTCCCATAAAAAAAAAGTCAGCTGGGCATTTAACTTTCCTCCATTATGACTCTGTGTGACCAGCCCACTCCAAATATACTCCGTTGGGTGTTGCTGCAGAACTGCTCACAGACCTTGCACTCCTCCACCTTATTTTATGTACAGAGCCCAGCCCTGCAGCTGCTCACGAGGAGGGCAACCTCTGCAGCAAACACTCTGACCTCCATCCCAGGCAAGGCTGGAGAAAGCATTTGCCACCACACCCCTGGCAGCCTGCAGCACCAAGCCATGCTCAGCGGCACGCAGCAATAGTTAACACGAGCAACATCACTCAAGGTTTGTACAATCAGCAGGTTTCTGAACGCTCACCTGACAGGCAGCAGCCCCAGGTTATCTGCTTTCCACCCTCTAGGGAGAGCCAAACCCCCACTCCTCTGTCCCCTATTGAAGTGCCTTACCAGCAGAAGCAACGGGTCAGAGCGGATCAAAAGGGGACTATCCCCCCCTCCTGTTGAAACCATGACATTGTGCAGCAAAATTAATAAATAATGCCAGTAGGCTTTTGCCTGGCAGAAACATACTGAAAGTGGAGACCGGGATTTGCAAACACATCCGCGGGGGAGGCTGGAGGAGGAAGCATTGCCTTCTGTTTCCTGGACAGCTTCTCCATTTTGCACTGAACCAATCCGTAGCAAAAAATGCAGAAGCAGCCTCAGGAGCAGAGATCAGACCCCAAGGAAATTCCCTCATCCACCGTGAAAGCCTTCACAACCAGCCCTCGCTGCTGCAAGCCCTCTGAAGAGCACTGTGCCCCTGGCCCCGTGCCGGACAAAAAAAACTCTTGTGCAGATGAAAAATACAAGGCCCAGAGTCTTTGGGCACCAGCAGAGCAGAAGCTGCAAAGGTCATAGTTTTGCTCCGTAATTAATTTTGGGTCTTTCATCTCTCCCAAGCACACGGGAAGTCCACAGCAGAGATGGGGAGGGAATCACAGTTCCAGGAGGCCCCTTTGGCATGATTAGACCCTTGCTATAACTACAGGGCAGCCTGTCTTCCCATACATAAAATGGGAAATGGCAAGATTAACAGAAAATCCAAATCAAAAGACTTAACTGTCTGCTTTTGAACAAATCTGATGTAAGGCAAGAAAGCTTAACCACAGCCTACAGCAGCACTAATTATCGAATGAAAAATTAACAGGTAATTTGTCTCTAATGTGAGCTAATAATTTCTAGAGGAAGAATTAATTAGTTGGGGGAATTAAATCACCAAGAACTTGCAGAATGACCAGTTCTGATGGGATTCAGTTAATGACCTCTCTAATGATGGTACTTCATTTTCCCCTCCTCTGGACACAAGAGGCAAGACAGTGAGCAGCAGAGTAGCGTAGTGCTTCCCCCTTCCAGGCTGCAGCCTGAAATTACTTCACCTTACTCAGCCTTGGCCTTTATTTCTTGGCAAAACCTGAGGGAATGAAAAGCAAAAGACAAAAGTAGGCTGCTGGCAAAATGCAGCTGTTAAAAAAAAAAAAAAGAACTTAAAAAAAAATAGTAGGTGAGAGAGAAGTTTTCTTTACATAAACAACTTGCAGGGTCGTGACGCACCCTCCTGCCCGAGCCTCATGCCAAACCAGTGACACAGTGAACTAGAATCAAAGTCCAGTGCCAGCACTCTCCAGCAAAGGCAGGGGGTAAAAGGTGAGTGTCCCTCCCTCACTCCCTCAAGCATGTGCAAAGCGTTTAGAAAGAGAAAAAATCTCATTTTGCTTGGGATTTTAATCATGTCTGAGCTGTTACTTGGTCCTGAGCAATGGATGGGAGGTTAAGACTCTTCCACAGCCCTTAATAAAACCCAGGCTGCACAGTGCCACCAAAATGCTCCAGGCTGAATGTAGGCACACAACCTCATTTCTGTCTAATTAGCCAGAGCAGTGTTTATGTCAGTGTGATATTTTATAACAGCCCTGTGCCAGCTGCAGGAAGAGAACTGATATCCAGCCTTTTGGAAACGCAGAGTCGCGTAGGCAGACACCACCTGATCTCTCATACAGCCTGCCAGCACAAAAATAACTTCTCAGAAACACTTGCACACATCTGAACAAGCAGAGTGAGCCAATATTGGATCAGCACTTTGCATCAGAGGGCTGCAGCATTCACGATACAGCCTTCAAAGCCCTGAATTTGCTTGGATTTGCTGCATCTTCAAACCAATGCCTGAGCTCACCTACTTGCAGTTCTGCCACCTCCTTACAGCATTGTGTGCCAAATGCTCTAACAGCTTTCCTGGATGGAAAACCACAGGCATTTACAATTCAGAGCAGTGACTAATTTGTGGCATCTATAATGGATGACAGTCTGCAAGTGAAATAATATGGTCAGATTTGGGTGGAACTGAGAGGAGCAGTTACATTATACAGTCCACACACAGGCTGCGTTTGGTTTTCCACATGTGAACAGAGGCTAAAGGAGCCAAAGTCAAAGCTTACTAAAAGCTCAAAAAATTAAATTCACTATTTCTGATTTGTGAAATGATTCTCCAAGTATTCAGATTTTCCCTGATACTTGCAGTGGTAACACAACCTGATAGCTCTGAGACATTCTGCAGTTTATGCCTGAATGACAACAATAATTAAAAAAGCAAACCATGAAAGTTGTCAGGGTCTGTTACTGAGTTCACATTACAGAACAAAATATTCTCTCCTGGAACACACTGGGTCTCATGCAGTCTTTTGCAGATTCAACTTTTCTGGGTGACGTAAATGCTGTAAAAACAACTCTGAGTCATAGAACAAAATCACGTAATTCCCTGAAGCCAAACAGGGACAGAACTCTGCCCACACAGCTCTGACTTCCCACTTTCTTGGTAGTGAAAATTTTGTTTATTTTCCCTTCCAAATGATACTATTTGCCTTGCTCTCACTGAAAATCTTGCATTTCCTAACACTCAAGCCCACAGGCAGAGTAAACACTGGTATTGTAAAAAGCCAAAGTCCCATCCCAGCATCTACAAGGTAGGGTAGGGCTCGTTACATGCTCTCTGAAACTAGCTTTGCTAATTGTTGAGAAGTCTTTACGAGGAACCTGGAAGGCACTCTTCCAGGGTGTCAGTAGTTTTATTTTGATATATTTTTCACCAGGAGTTCATTTACAGCCCATTAGAGCCAGGCTTGGGTATTTTATGAATCTAATACAGCAGCATGTAAAGAGCACTTAATGCCTTAAGTCTTCAGAATGCTATTTCATTTCATAATGCAACAGAACTGTTTCACTACCAGATTTACCATGCACTAAACTGAGTAAACCTTATGCAAACAGTCTTGCAGCATGTAAATAAAGCCTTCAGACTTGATCTGTAGGTGGTGTAAACCATCATCACTCTTCTGCTGTCATTTTGTCCTTTGAAACCTTAAGGACATTTTTATTAATAGGGTGGGAGGAGTTGCATAAGAAGATCTGTATGTAACAAACGAGATGTGAAGTATTTGCAGTATATGTAAGTGTACTGTTTGATTTATTCTCGGCATCGCTGATTTTCCTTCTCCCTGGCTTGACGGCATCTATGCATGAGAGCTGAATGACTGTGCTGGAAATATGGGTTGTGATGTTCACATGGTAATGCACCAATGCACAAAGTAAGAGCTATTTGTGTCCTTACTAGTTACAGCTCTCTTTAGTGTCCAGTTTGGAAGATGCAGTGACATACCCCTGGCTTTACGTTTTGCGCAGCAAAAGCCTTTTCAAGTGGGTGAGAACGTAGCAGTGTGTTTGCATATTGTCACTGCCTGATGATTAACATAGGCAATATACCGGTGCCCAATTAAGATATACACACACACCTGGGTACTGAAGCCCTTAACACAGCAAAACCAAGACATACTCAAAGTGTGGATCCATAAATCAGAAAGAGCAAACTTTGTGGTGACCTACCAGAGCTTTAACTCATCCTGTGCTTGCTGCGCTGCAGCTTCAGCCAGGCAATGCATGCTTGCACAGCTGCACCCCCTTGTCAGCCTTCTGCTCTATGCCTCCTTCTCTTCCCCACACTTTAGCGTCTTCCAAGTTACTGATAGTAACTGAACACATTTTCTGAATATAAACAAAGTCTCCAAGAAGAGACTTCATACCCATCTCACATTTTTTGTGTTTAACAGCAGCATTTATGTATTTGAGGCACCGTTTTTCCACTGCTGTTTTTTAAACACAGTAAATTCAGTCTGGTTTTAATGTTGTTTCTCCCTGAAAGGTCCACAAAGTCTCTAACAGAGGCAATACCACCAGCATGCACTTGATGAAAAACATAAGCACTGATTTACTCAGTCCCTTTGAAACTCCTGTATCATTAAATGAAATGTAGTGCAACTGTTTGAGAACTGTTGAAAAGAAAATATGTTTCTATTAGAGCTCCAAGACTCCTGTCTTTTTGATTGAGGATAAGCAATTTTACACTTCTGAGACCTCCCATGACATATTCTTAAGAGAGGAAAGGCAGAAAATAGTCTTCCTGACATTCCTCATTTGGGGAGTAAAAGGAACACTTCATAGTTCTTTTATATATCATAAGCTAGCTAAAAAGAAATGGCTTCCTTGCCAAATTTAAGCCACTCATAGGCCTGGAAAACTCAGTGCTTTCACCCGGACACTACATGCCCACATAAAAGCATGAGTGAAGGTTGCAGGTAAGCATCTCTGAAGAAAAGAAGGAGCACAGTTGATACCCAGCTATCCCAGCATAGTATCTATAATGCTGTGTATGAGCTTACGCTGGGGACACAGCAGTGGCTTCCACCAGGACAAAGGATGCAAGCAATTCTACAGTGCAGTACTTATAGAGTTTCCCTCTAAATACTGCTATTCATCTGTCTGACTTGTACTGTGATAAATGCGCTGTCATGGGGTTTGTTCTAAGTGCTGGCCTTTCTCTTCCATCAAAACAAATGTCTTAAATTGAGGTTCACAAAAATGGGGTACGGAGCAAATTGGCAACAAGACTTTGCAGCCCAAATATTTTCTTCTTTACCTGTAAATAGACACCATGATCAAATCTGAAGTCAACAGCCTAGAAAGGCACTCTGCCCCTGTAAAAATACACATAAATGTATCCTGGTTTAGCCTTGCATATAGAAGACTGCAACACAAACAACAATGCTTTCCCGGGCTGCCAATGGATTTTATGACTTTTGCTTTTCGTCTTGCATCTCCCACTTCTCCAACTCACGGCAAAAGCTGCACCTCCATCTCTCAGCTGTTAAAGACAAGGGGTGATGTGTTCACAAACGAGCAAGGCTGGAGCTGTCTGAACTGACGCCAGTGCTGACTGAGTCATCCTGCAGAGGGCATTTGCTACTCCTCCATTCAGTCACCAGACCACGGTGTGCACAGTTTCACAGCTGTCACATGGAATATTTTAAATGACTGCTTTTTTGCCAAGTCAGAACACATTCACAAACAGAGAGATCATCTCAGGACAAAACCTGTCCAGGAAAAAGCTTGTTTCTATTTTGGCACTGCAGCTTGCAGCAAGAGGGTACAGATCCCAGGACTGTCACAGCTGGAATCTGTTTGCGAAGAAGGTTTAAAACATAGGCTTAACTAATGTCTGAATTTCCTAAAGCACAACATACAACACTGCTTGTTTATTCCCCTTAGACAGGAATTTCATCAGATGAAGTCTGTAACATCTGACTACAGTTTGCCAAACATACTCTCAAAGCCGACACGTGATACTTTGGGGAGATCAGAAGAAAAGTAGATCTAAGAGATGGCTATGAAGCCCTAAGAAGCTCTCATTAGCATCAATCTGGATGAATTATGGAGCTAATATTCTGTATTCTCATGAGTAATGCTATGTATTTGCACAGCAATTCAGGTAAGATGCTACTCCATTAGATGCGATAAAAACATGGAAAAAAAGGCTACAGGACATCACAGATGGGATCTGTGTTGCTGCACAGGTTTCCTGTTATCCCAGAAGTCCATTGCTAGAGGTGGTTGGCACATGCACTGGCACACCACAATACCCTCAGGAGGGATGATTACATTTGGGTAAGGGAAATAAATTATGTAAACAAGACATATCCCACAATTGACAAGGTGGGACGAGGTATAAAAAGATGGTCCAGAGAGAGTTTAGACAGGAATCCTGTGGGTGTTAGAATAAAAGCACCTGGGAACAAGACAACAGAGGGATGATAAAACAGGTGGAAGAAGTTTGGAGCCTGGGACCTGTGCAGTCCTGTGCCTTATACCCCTGTGCCCCCAGGGGCCTCAGATTTCATCTGAACTTGCCTCAGTCCATCAAAATACACAGGAACACATGAGCAGCTGTTAATACACGTGACACACGACTACACACCAAAACACAAAAGCTGGAACAGAGGAGTGAAAGGATCTATTTGAACATCCAAAATCCTGAATTATCACCAGTTGAAAAGGAAAGACTTCTACACTGTTTAACTGCCCAGTTCCAAAACTAATAGTATATGCACTGTCCTATCTGCAAGTCGTCAAAATCAAACAGGCTCAGCTTTCTGAGCAGTGGGCTGAACAAAAACACCCGAGGGCTGTCTGTAGCCCCAGCCACGGTGGGGGGCTCTGCAGAGGAGCAGGTGCTGCCCAAGGGACCAGAGTACACGTAGGAGCCAAGTGCCTACAAGCAAGGTAGGTAAATGCTTCCCAACCCTCCCGCACACATGCCCTGCATTTAAATGGAAGAAGGGCTGCTTACAGCAAATATCTTTATTAGCACAACTGTTCATGGAAACAAGTGCAGACCTGTACCCATGACCACTACGCTGGATTGTGGGGGGCGGTTACAGCTCCTGAAGAGCAGCGTCCTTCATCAAAAAAGCACAGTCAGGAGACATCAAGCTCTCTCAAGCACATGAAGAGGCACTGAGTGAAATTAAAGATTCAAGTATAAATTAATCTCACTATTGGCTATACTGCGCTAGAAATGTAATTAATTTCTCATCACATGCAAGAGGCTTGAGCATGATCTGTGAGGTTTTTAGTGTTTCCCACTAAAGAGCAGTAGTTTTACCTTATTTAAGTCAGCCAGGATAAGCTTGGCTCCTCTCTAGCCTGGTTTACTGGCACTTCACCATGCAAACGTGCATCCTGTACCAGTTGGGCTGTGGAGACTTGAAGTAACATGGAAAGGATATGTTCTGACACTGATGTACTCCGCTCTTAATGGCTCTTGCCAATCAGCAGTCACCTCACTAAGCCTGACAGCCTTCTCTGCTACACTGAAATCACTATTTCCTTACTCCCTATCTGCTTCTTTTCCAGTTTGATCTGGAAAAACCTGGACATTTTTCCCTCCTGCCTGCTCCTTTATTAATACTGTAATATTATCCTACAGGCAAGTTGCCCAACATAACTGTAAATGTGCTCTGGAAGTCACTGGTAACACAATGTACAAGACAAACAGAAATCAAATCCATTGACACCTCCATTTTAGCTGCTGCTTTGCTTCCTCTCCCTTGCTCAGCACAATTCTAGGCCAGCATTCCAAGGACCAACCAGTGATCCTAGCAGAATAGGGACACAGTTGAAACTTTGAGCTGGGAGAAAGGGAAAAGCACAACTCGCTCCAGACTTCCTTCTGACGGCAGCACCACAAGTTAAATCAAGCTGAGTGGAGGTGTCAATCCACAGTCACAAGTCCTCCCTCACTTCACAGTATTACAGTATCACAGTATCATAAGGTTGGAAAGGACCTCCGAGATCATCGGGTCCAACCTATAACCCAACACTAACACCAACACTAACACCAACCCATCATCTAAACCATGGCACTCAGTGCCTCATCCAGTCCTGTCATGAGGGAACACAAATCTGACATTTGGGATACACAACAGGAATGGAAGGAATGAAGGGTAACATCAGCCAACCACAAGTTAAATGGCTACATAATCCTATATTGGGAAGGAAATAGAGACATTTCTGTAGTAAAGGAGGATCAATTATATAAAGATGTTTGGAGGAGGAAAAATATGGTTATGCAGCTTGTGAGCAAGGGGAGACGCGGGGACGCTCTGCGTGGAAAGCCCAGGAAAGACTCACATCCACTGCTTCAGTCTCACAGCATTTGTCTCTCTTTGGCTCTTGCCAGCGGTAACTAATCCAGGACATTTTCTCTACCCACAAAGCTGATCAAGCATATCCTCCTGCCAGCCTGCGAGCGTCAGCAGCCAGCTTGCATCAGCGCCAACACACACAGCTGCCATCTCTCCTACCTCCCCCAGAGGCCAGTGTCTCCACCGTTCCCAGCCTAGCCCCCTGCAGCACACAGCCTTGCAGACTGGGTCCAGACCGTGACCCGTTACGCACTTCCCACGTCTTTAAAGCAGGAAGATGCAAAGCTTTGATCCCATTCCCACCTTGCTAAGGATGTCAGAGGGCAAAGCCTATGCCACAGCTTACTGCAGCAACACTGAGTTGCCCTGTTTTCCAGTCAACAGAACACCAGTTTCCCCCCAACTTGTGGCAGACCCACTGAAAGCCTCATTTACAGCAGCAATTAACAATACTAATAATAATCACCTGCTGCCTTCAAGGCTTAAAAAGACTCATCCTTCAATCAAGCCTCATGAAGCAGTGGAAGAAGGACTGTCCTCAACTGCCTAATGGGAACATAATAACCGGAAGAGGTGAGAGCTGCTGAACTAATTTTCTTCCTACTTAGCATCAGCAGAAACTTTCCTTTCAAGAAAACACCAGTGAAGGTACACCAAAAGCCAGGATGCTTTGGAAATACTGCCTCAATAGTTTCCTCTGAGCTTGGAAAAGAGCTTTGCAGAGCATTAATTGAGATGACGTAACTGTAACCTAGCCCTCAGCAGAATCAGCCCTGTATAGTACACAAAAGGAGACAAATGAACCTGGAGTGTAAAGGTTCACTTTTGTTCTCAAAAATCCAACAGACATATTCTCTGCAACATTTCTGAGAGTAGGATGGGGCTATATATCTGATATACTCTACAATCCATATACTGAACATGCAGGCTGCTGAGGCTGAACTTTCATAAATTGGTGCCGACTTTGTAAAATGAGCATACAAAGTAATGTAATGAGGAACAAGGCAAAATCACTGGTGGCCGAGGTGCCCCTGCTGTTCACTGGAGTGAAGCAGCTTACCCTCAGGTTATTATTGTCAGATGGCACCCACACACGCACCCCAAACCTACAGCATCCAAGGCTGAATTGGTGACATGCAGCACAAATTTTGAATCACACTGGCAATAAAGAAAATGGTGTCACACATGGATACGACATGACAATAGAGCTGGTCAGGAACTCCTCAACAAAACTGGTTGGTGGCTGATAGAAAATGTTGCTACTTCAAAAAACATTTGTAAGGTCATTGTGAAAAGTAGTTCGGAATTGCCAAAATGTCAATTTTGGGCACTCTTTTTTTAAAAAAAAATGTATATTTTGAGAATTCGATTTTGAAACTAAAGATATTTTAATGTAATTTTTAATAAAGGGAGCAGTACAAAGAAAAGGCCTGAAGTTATCAAACAACCTGGAGTTAATGTTACATCAAAGGGAGTGCTATTATGATCCTATGCTTTTCTTTATAGAGAGGAAAAAAAAATAATTTAAAGAATCCAGGAAAAAGAAAAATCATCTCATCCAGGTCTAATTTCAATAGTATAGCATATTCTAGCAAACAAAAGTAAATATAGCATGCAAATATAAAGTAGCTTCTTCCTCACTTTGGGGATTTTTCAATCACTCCATTTGGATATTTTTATACTACTGAAAAAATAATAGTTAAAAAACCCACCCTTCTAAACATACAACTGTATCTTCTCCTGAAGTGACGACAATTCAGATACTAAATAGTTCATAAAGCAATTTCTAAGGACTACATACACATCTAACAGCCACATCCATTTACAGTTCTGCCTGCTACTGCTCTGGGTTAAAAGAGTTCAATGACCTGGAAGGAACTATGTTTAAAAAACCTACAGTAATAATTCTGCTGAGAAAATCCTTCAAGAGCCATCTTTCTGTGGTTCCAACAGGACCTATTACTTCTGAGGTCCAGCCTGAGAAGCCCTGCAAACTCTTCAGCTGGAGGCATGGATTTGCCACCCTGAATGGCACTGCTGCTGTCATCGCACCCACCCCTAAAAAGGACACCTTCACACTATGAAGAGTCTACCTGAGGCAATATGTTGTACAGTAGAAACAGGCCTCAGGGAGCAGGAACATCAAAGGAAACTACAGCAGGGAGTGTCTGACTTTTGAGAAAGCAGGTGGATCTCTGAAAATACCCTGACTAAGTATAAGGTGTAGATGGTGTAAGAAGAACTTGGAAAAAAGGAAGAGTTACCTGGTTCGGAAGGATGAGGATAGATCTTTGGGACTCAGAGGAAAGGATATGTTTCTGAGCTTAGCAGAAGGAGTCAGGAAAGACAGAAGTGGGTCAAATGGCACAAACACGAGGCAATAAATGGCTACGGGTTCCTGACTTCATGGCTGGCAATTTAACACTGATGGAGGCAAAACCTAGCACAGAAGTTACTCCTAATCACAAAGCCTCTGGTGACTGTAGAAAGAAAAAAAAGCCAAACACTGAATAGCCAGGATAACCAGGAAGCTATGCACCACAAGAAAAAAACAAAATGGATTTCCAATTGAACCATCCAGGTGGAAACTCATCCCTTCTCCCTAAACATGATCTATAGTACTCATGTAAATCATGTCAAGTCTTCATTTAACATGCTCTTAAAGATTTAAGTTGCTGGAAGTTCCACCCCCCCCGATATAATGCCTTCAGCTGAAGAACTGAATCTGAGCTAGAGGTGAACCTGCAAAGGTGTCTACAGCCAGTTCATGTGGGATTGAATTGAGAAAGATAACGAGATTTCTAAACCAAGGGTCTACCCTTAATATTAGAAGAACTGGTGAAAACCATATGATCCTTCTCTTATACAGGAGTGAGATTCTGGTATCAGAACTAAAAGCCATGATGTAATTTGACCTCTAGTGCATCCTAGGGCATCTCCACTGAGTTAGCAAAAGCCCCATAAAAGTGAGTGGTGGAGTTGTTACCAGGCAGCCATTCTTTTAGCACACTTTCTCAAGTCGACATCAACAAGAACACAGAGGTGTCCTGAAGCGTACAACTTGTTAAGAGTGACATTCATAATTGTATGGCACAACCCATGCCAGAAAATTCAGCAGTGTGCTGTAGGGTTCAACTCTTTTATTTGCTACTAGTTATGGGAAGGCCATCAAGTACTGCAGTACGCACTGAAACCTGTCTCACATTCCATGAGTGCTTCCTGTCAAGAGTATTTCTAAGTCATGATTATAACTCCTTTAAGAATACCTTCGAGTTTTACAGCCAGGGAAGCAAGGCTGCATCATCTCTGTACTCAACTGAAGACCAGATCAGCAGAAGCAGAAAACACTTCCTAACACCGTGATAACCACCATGAGATCTGGCTTGCATGGCGAACATTTATTCCCGGGGAGCTACAACTGAAGAAGTAACAACTTCCAAGGCAAGTGCAACAGCTGCAGCCTGAGCATTAGTTCCCATGTGAGGACACAGTGCTTCACATTGCTCCCAGTTCCCTAGGTTATCATCACAGGGACTTGATGTTTGCACCACAGTAGCAGCGTGGGGTCACTCTCTTAGAGGGCAGCACTTGGGCCTCTTAGTTCTAACTCAGCCACTGGCCTTTCAGTGGACTGTTCTGTGTCTCATTTCCCTGGCAAGGCTGACCTCCTTCTTAAAGCATGCTGAGGCTCACTCATGATCAGTGATGCAAACAGCACTAGTGGTTGTGGTGGACCTATCATTTTACTGTGTCCACATAAAACAGGCAAGTACTCGAGTCCCTGTGGGAATTGATCTATTTGTCCGTAACTACACCGTGATTCAACAATGGACTAATTATCAGATTCCTTGGCTCTTTAAGGATTGAGGAGAGAATGCATCCTTCTTCGGATAGTTGGAAAACTCAGGCAAGCTTTCGAGTACATGATCCCATTATATTTTTAGATCCACACAACCTCAATAAAATCATTAAGTACATATAGAGTCTTTCACCAAAGAGTCTCAAGTGTATCTTCTCCATGCACGGATGAAGAGGAGAGAGCTGCAGAAGATCAACGATGAGGTACTTTGTTTCCATAAGCCACTCCTCAGCTTTCCTGTGTTTTTACATTTCTTCAGAGAACACTTCCCAGAACCCGAATCTAATCTCCCCACTAAGCTCAGCACACAAGTGGTATTTAACAAACAGCTTCAATTACGGGTCCTAGTCCACTTAATTTCTGGCCGTTCCCTCTTTGTAAACAGCCCTAATTGTTTCCCTTGCTTCACAAGAAATGCTTTCAATCACATCAACCTCTGAGATCTCAAGCACCCAAGCAATGTTTTGAGTGCAAGAAGAAATAAGTGTTTAGCAAGAAAAAAAAGATAGAAAACAATGAAAGTTGGAATAGAAAACACCAAAAGCAATTATTTGAGTAATGTTATCAGAAATCTCATTCATCTGTCTTGTTATAGTACAATAACCAAGGAGTATGCTAAGGTGTCCCATGCTCTTCTTGGGCTGTGGGGATTTTTAAGCTACCTACAAATTATTGGTTTAAAGTAGAAACTAGGGAGTGATGAGAGATGAGACAGGGCACTGCAGTCCTTGCTTGGAAAAGTCAGCTCTTACATTGACAGGATGAACAAGAGACAAGGACAGCGGTTGCAGCATGATGATGTGACTGGCCTCAGGTAACCCAGCTCAGCAGCGCAGCTGGGAACAGATGCCTTGTGTCTTATGCCTAACACTTTATTCTGTTTCCTCTTCAAATTTATCACTACTATTTCTTTCCCACTGAGTCATCAACTGAAGGAGATTAGATAAATGCTTTAGCCACTGAAAATACTGTTACTCCAGTCCCTCCTTGAAGCAACACCATTGCACATTCTGCACTGAATATCTAGGTACATAATGCCAACAGATTTCTATCAATTTACTCCAGATTGTACTTCAGCTTGTAGTCCTTGAGGATCAAACACTTCACCTGAGAAGTCTAGTTTGTGTAAGACATCAGTGGGAACAAAGTTCTCATTACACCAAATAGGTAACTTGACACTGTCACTGTACTTAAACTGTACTGATCATTAACCAGATGCAGCACTGTGCGATCTGTGCTCCGAGCAGATTGAACATCTATTTGAACAACGTCATTCCTTTAGCAGAAATATATTTTGCTAACAAGTCTGATGATATGCATGGGAAATTTTCCCTGGAGTGGCAGGACTGAGTGAATCTATTCTTGAAAAATGCAGTTTAGAGCAGGATTTCAGTTGCTTACAAAAGTTCTCTGCAGAGATCATAGATTTGGTTGGAAAAGACCTTTGAGATCAAGTCCAACGGTACCTATCCACTACCAAACCATATCCCTGAACATCTCTTTCGCCCGTCTTTTAAATCCCTCCAGGAATGGTGACTCAACTACCTCCATGCGCAGTTGTGCCAGTGCCTGATAACCCTTTCAGTAAAGAAATTTTTCCTGATGCCCAATCTGAACCTCTCCTGGTGCAACTTGAGGCCATTTCCTCTTGTCCTAGCACCTGTCACCAGGGAGAAGGAAACACCCATCTCGCTACAGCCTCCTTTAAGGGAGTTGTAGACAGTAATTAGGTCTCCCCTCAGCCTCTTTTTATCCAGGCTAAACAACCTCAGTTTCCTCAGCTGCCTCTCATAAGGCTTGTTCTTCAGCCCCTTCACCAGCTTCATTGTCCTCCAATGCAGTGTCCCTAATGGGTAAATACACAACCAAACTTCCTTCCACCCTTACCCTAGATGGACTGCCAAGACATAAAGAGATCCATAGAACTGACAGCTTTCCAGACCTTCCCCAAATAATGTCAAGAAAGAAGGCAGGAGTAGCAGTAGAGACCACATTATGGCAGATCAGTGAGTGGACAAAGGCCCCACCACCAGTCAGGCTTTTCCCAATCTTGGTTCTGGCCCAGGCCTGCTTTGTTAACCATCAGCAAGTTCCTTCAGCTTGGTAAGTAACATTTCTGCGAATGGGAGATAATTAAGCTCATCGCTTTCCAGGGATACTTACATGAGTGCTACACAGGAGCAAAGCTATGTACAAGGCAAACATTTCAATGAAACAACCAACCAACAAGGAAACTGGCAGAACCACAAATAAAATCTGTACTGCTATGTTTTCTTGCACAAAGCTGCAACCAACGTAGTTTCATGCAATATTTTATGTCATCCGTATAGCCTTGACAATCTTCCTCCACCCAAAAATAATCCAGTCATGACTGTCCCATGAGGTTGGCTTGTGTGCTACTGCAACCCATCTAGTGAGGTTCACCGAAGTGGAAGAGATCCCAACAAAGGAGTGAAACTACAGGCTTCCCCTTTGCTCCCCTCCTCCAAAGAACAAGAACTAACACTCAAGATCTGGAATTCAATGTTGACTATAACAACTAGCCGCAGGTTATTTTCATGTACACATTGATCAATATGAGCAACAGTGAACACTGCACTTGATGAGGATTCACAGACTCAGAAGGCTACAGACACACAGTTTTATGCATACAGTGCAACTTTTGTTTGATTGCCATGGTGAAAGTCTCAGCAGCAGCAGCATCCTTGAGAAAGTCATCTTTACTGTACTCAGTCATTGCCTAGATTTCATGCTCGCACAGTCACCAAATCCCTCTAGTGACCCCACTGCTCTCCCAACATTTATGAAAATCCGCAGCATGACATTAATCTAAATCCCCCCACTCCTTGTCACTGCTGTTAAGCAGATGCTGTTTCAAGACTGCTGCTTATCTACAGCAGGTCACAGTAACCTCACTGGCAGGAACAGGAGTAAGTTTTACTGCAGCCTGTTTACTATAACCTCTGCCACTATCCACATACATAGCCATTTATTGCATCAGGACTGATTTTACTGCGTATTTTGAAGGCCTGAAACAATGCAGCTTTGCGAGGACAAATCAGTAATCACTTTCACCACCTAACTTCAGACTTTTTCTTTACCTTTGGATTAGTTTTCTTTACACATTCTGAAGTCTTCCTGTTCATCATGGGGCAAATGATACTGCCCAGCATGCAAAGAACTACTGAAGTACCAACACCCAGCTCTGTGTAAATACGTTCCGTACCTGTTTCTCTCATTAGCTTAGTTTCAACCTCCCACCAGAGGTAAACTGGATCCTCCAGCCTCAGTGAGAATCCTCCTGAGCCTTCCTGCCACACAGCAGCACCAGACTTCCTCCCTCACTCCATACTCAAGAGCTCCCCTTGCTTTTCACTAACCACTCCAACACCTTTTAACAGCCCTGCTCCAGAGAGCCCAGCTCACAGGTCTGGCCTAAAGGGGCTTCACTGTGCTGTTGGTTGGGCTTCCTGATGACTTCTGCTAGGCCTGCATTTTCTGCAACAGCCTTCACCAGGAACAAACCTCAGGCTCAAGCATTGAGTGTGATCCTTCACACTCCAGACTCAACTTCCAGATCCCACAGGCGACTTCCACCACACATAACACTTCACGCATCACGTCTCCTGTGGTTCTGCAGTTCTACAACTTTAGCCACATAATGTACAGGTGGGGGAAAATACTGCCACGTTAGAACTTTGGAAGAAAGTGCATGTTGCACATCCAGGGACACAGCGTGACAACACAGAGGCCTGCATGATGAGGTTGATAACTTGTGCAAGTCTAAAGCAGGTAAATTTAGTGTGGTCCACACTCAAGTGTGCTCAATGCAGATCCTCCAGCAAGCTATCCTGTTAAGCATGCTGAACATTTCCTTTCCATAGAATCATAAGGTTGGAAAAGACCTCTGGTATCAAGTCCAGGTCTACCTGTCACCTTCCTAAACTACACTCTTAAGAAACTTGTCTACCCGCCTTTTAAATACCTCCAGGGATGGTGACTGAACACCTCCCTGCACAGCTGTTCCAATGCCTGACCACCCTTTCAGTAAAAACTTTTCCTGATATCCAGTCTAAACCTCCTCTGGTACAATTTATGGCCATTTCCTCTCATCCTATTGCTTGTCACTTGCCAGAAGAGACCAGCACCCACCTTGCCACAACCTCCTTTCGGGTAGTTGTAGACAGTTCTTCAAAGCCCATACACATCACTGACCAGCAATGTACCAAGATTCCATTTATAGGTGCACACAATACTAATCTAGGACTTCCAAGTCCACATCACCATCACCATCTTCACTGGGCTCCAGCTCATACCCACTTTTGTGGATGAGTTTCCAAACATTACTTTGTCCTCTCCCTTGCTCACTGGGAAATCACCCATTTCTACAGTCCCCTAATGGCAGAAAAGCCCAGGTTCTTTCCAAATCGCATTCTTCTCAATGAAGAAAATACTTTCGCCTAGCTTCAAAAACTGGAAACACCTGAATCAGTTCCTTCTACTGTATCCCCCCAGATATTCCAGTACTTAACTTCATTCCAGCCTAATGACCTCAACCCCATTGCTTAGTTTTATAAGATGAATTGAAAATGGGAGTGTAGATATACACTGCCTACTGTGTAGGGGAGGGCACTTCTGAACAATGGGAAACAGGGGTAAGTACTACACACATCCCACACAATTGTACGTGCAATTTTCAGTGAGGCTGCCTAGCAACAATCACCAGCTGAAATGTGAAATAAGAGCTGCCTACCACAATACATCTTTGCTGCATTCAGAGGCACAACTGTGAGATGAGGTCCTTGACATCACATGGCTGAGGAATCAAGTGAGTGTAAGCTGAATAAACTTGCTATCCCTAAGGAAAAAAAAAATGAGAAGATTGTCTCCTCATCTGTTCCACATCTTTGTTAGCTTTTCCAGAAAACTTGTGCAAGTATGCACACCATGGCATGGATTGCTACAACTACAGCCTAAGCCTAAAGCTGCCATTTATGAGCATCCTGATGTGTACCACACTAGATTCACCTGCTGCCAGAGTTGCACGTGAATGAGACTGCTTGGGCTACAGATCTTGTAAATTAGAAGAGTGACGCTTCACAAATGAGTAGACTATGCAGTTCAACTTTTTTATTTTAATAAAACCAAGAATATGCACAGCACATGCAGTGCTAGCATCTAAACTAATACAATAAGCAATTCTAAACCTACAGTGACTTGAAATTCAATTTTCACATTCAGCAAGTTTAAATCCATTCTTGCATATTGTTTTGAATCCTTGTGTCTGAACTGAAAATATTGCTGGCTGATAAAACTTGCTAAAATGCACAAGTCACTGATTATGCCAATACAACAAAGATAACCACATGTTTTGAGGATTGCAATGTGCCAGACATTCACTGAAAAAAAAAACAAACACACAACTAAACAAAACTCACGCAACAAACATCTGAGAATCTGGACACTTCACATCAGTGTTTAGAAGTGTTTCATTAATATCTTAAGACAAGTGTATCAAAACCTTGGCATGTTTAAATTTTAAGTTGCCAATTTTTGTTTTACTATCAGAAAGTTATGGCTATAGTGCCAATGCCGGGTCTGCTTAATTTGACTTAAGAGTTTAATATGACTTAAACATTAAAAGCTCACACTACCCCGAAATATATAATTTCACGCATACGGTGACATTCAACATTCAAGTGCCAGTGTTTTTGTACTGTCTTTTGGTCAAGTTTCTTTAAACTTTCAAAGAATCACTTTTAGGCTTACAAAAATAAATATTTGTCAAAAATGTTCAATAAATATTACACAAAACTAGCAGCAAAAAGTATCTAGAAATCTGTCGTGTGCAAATAGTTTTCCTCCCAGCTATCATACCCATGGTCCCAAATAAGTTTTAGAATCTATTTCCTTCTCCTTAAACAAGCTGCGTTCAATCTCCGAGAGACAAAATAAGATTGGAAGTTAAGGACACGCACACAAGACATATATAAAATTCTCTGAATGTGCAATAAAAGAAGTATTTTGTAAAAAGTTATGGGCAAAATGTACAAGGGCCTAAACCTAGACTTGAAATAGCACCATAACAAATGACCTCAATACTGTCAAGTGCACCTACTTAATAAAAGTTTTAGAACAAGGCACAATACACTTGAAAAAATCTATTGCACTTTAGGAGATTTTTGCCGTTTTCCTATGCCACTGTAGCTTAGTTGTTAACTGCTCTGGCCATAAAGTTAGCACAGAAATTCCAAGTGGCAGAGGCATTTTTCTGGTGGACAATACTTATCTTTGGCCAGATTTAGCATAAACAGACTATAAATACAATGGAAACCTATGCAACTAAAACTGACTAAAACTGCACTTTAACAGCAGAATTGAAACCTTGTGCAGTTTATGTACATTTCCAACCTCTGTGATCTCAGGTAGGTTTGTTACTCTTCTGGAGCCATTTTACAAAGTCTACAGTAAGCCAGTTTAACATCTCCACGCAGCTTGAACAGAGTAATGTGAATCTGCATTAAAATAAAGCCTGCTGCATAATTCTTCCTGTTCATACCCTCTTGACCAAAAAACATCAACACTAGCATGCGTTATTAGACCAAAAATTCAGTCAGGCCCTTAAGGAGGACCAATTACTGCCATGGTCAGCCATTCTACCATTTCAATTTCATATGGCAGGCATTTTTAAAAAGTCTAAATAGATGAATTCTCCTAAAAACTATTTCAAGTTATCAGACCTTTAAACGTTCCCTGTAATGTTCTGCCCACATTTGGCTAGCTCACATTAATGATCTGCCTAAATATTGAAAAAGGAATTGCTGTATTTACTTGCATTAACTTCAAAAACAGTGCTTTTAATGTATGCATGTATCCATACATCATCTCATCATGACTGGAATGGCTTATTAAAGGCTATCAGGTTCTAAGTACCTATCCAGGATAGAGTGAGCAAATCAGAACTTTAACTTAGTACAGTTTTGCCACATTAGAAACTAATCGCATTGATATGCTTCAAGATGTTTTATTTTTCAAATCTGCAAATACCAAAAGCCCTAATGCAGGCTACCGCATAAGTTTTTCTTTGTAATATTATGGATGAATCGGTGATTCCTGTTTAAGTTGTATCACACCTGTGTGCCAAGGTTTGATTTTAGCCCAAGTTCAGTAATTTTTATTTTGTCAAAACAATTGATATCTTGAGCATTACTGAGCCAACAGGACATCAAAATAAAAGTTGTCTAAAGTTAAAGGCACAGTACATTAACAAACAAATGATCCTCAGTCACAAAATCATAAATGCAGTTTCTGGGTGGGGATGGGTGGGAGGGGAGTTAATCCTGACTACAGCAATAGAGTCTTCAAAACCACCTTCGAGAAAGGGCTACTTGTTCCTTTGTTTCCATCTTGTGACCTTGAGCTCCCTTAAAAAAAATTTCAGTGGAGAATCACAGCTGGTAATGTACTGCGAGTTCTTGAAGCTACACAAGGTATAGTCTGGCTAAGTTACATGTGGTTTCCATATTAGCTTGTTTGGTAGGATATCTGCTGCAAGCAGATTCAGTTGCCCCACCAGTCAACCCCCTGGGAGTTATAGTTTCCTCCATATCCATCACTGTTGTAGAAGCCTCCATAACCACCACCTATGAAAGGCAAAAGAAAGTGATGCTTAATTAACCTGCTAAAGACTTCAGCCTTCACAACAAGAAAATAGCCCAGCACACCAACAAAACACCTGTTAAAGGAAACCCACCCAAAAGTACTGTCAAGTGCATAGGTTTTAAAATAAAATGATGGAAAGACAGGCAGCATCAAGCTTATCAAAACCAGGGAACTTGCACTAAGCCTAGATCCAGCAAGGATCCTGAGACTTCACCTAACAATAACAAGCACCAGCTGACCTTGTATTTAAATACTACCTCCGGAAGTCTTACTATAAGCAAGCATTTTAGATCTGATTTTGTATTTGCCAGCACTGCCTGCCCAGTTTTTCTTACCTCCAAATCCTCTGCTGCCACTTCCTCCAGGGCGGCTGCTGGTTGATCGGCTGCTACTAAAGCTACTGCTGCCAGCACCGCTACTTGTTCGGTAGTCTCTGGCACCGAATCCTCCACTGAATCTACTGCTGTATAAAGGAAAGTGGTATTTTAAGCACCGCAGACAAAGAGATTCAAGTACTAAACATCTTTAACTCTGGTTACCAAGCACAGTTGGCCAACTACCAGTACAAGCATTGAGTTCAATACGCTTCATAAGCATCCCAATGCTATCTGGAAAGAGCATTCAAGATAGCAAAGGAAAATCTGTTGTTCAAGCAGGGTCACTTCGACCTCTGCGTTACACTAAGAATTATGTTCTCAAGTACTAAGATTGATTTCAGTGCAACCTCTGCTTCACAGAATTTCCAAACCTATCCTAATCTTCCAGTGATGCATTCATGACCACCTTTCTTGTTGTAGGAAAGGACAGGCATTTCACAGGTATACTTCTGAAGGAAAAAAAAAAAACAAAACGAACAACTAGAATTCATGCAGTTGTATTCCATTAACTACATTAGGAGGAGGAGTTTTCTCCTCTTGCCCCTTTAAGCCATTAAACATGGCTTTACACTGCCAGCTTATAAAGCTTTTTAGGTTTCCATAGCAAAACTATTTTACAAGTGGCCTCACACCTACAGTCTAACTTATCCCCTTCCTGCTTTGTCAGGATGCATGCCTTACCTTCTCCTAAACATCAAAATAGCTGCCTAAGATACATCAACACATGCAGGTCTGCATTTCTATGAAGTTTTAGTGCTTCCACAGAAGTTCTAAAGCCATTTTTGCTAGACATCATTCTAACTCAGCCAGATCTAATTGGCTGCTTAAGATGAGAAGGGTCTTCTTAATTGCCTTATGATAAGATAGTAAAAAAAAATATTAAGATACCACCTCCTTAACAAATATTAAGATGCACCTAACTCAGTTTGTAATGTACTTTGTCTTCATCTAGCTATATTTTTAGACTGAAAACATGTCACAGAACTGCCCCTCAATGGATTAAGTATACTTTCAGCCAAAGTTGTGACCATTACCTCTTAGATCGTCCACGGCTGCCACCTCCTTTGTGATGCTGTTCATAAGCCATGTTTTCCAGCCAAGACGGTACCTCTTGCTTAGCCTCAACAAGAAGATCAAGCAAGTCCTTGGTGATGTTTATGTTCCTCTCATTGAAGAATGAGGTGGCAAGACCTAAAATAAATATTCACGTTTAGCCCCACACAAGGCAAATATTTTACAGCACTTAAACTCATTCCACACTCCACCTTCAACCAGTAAAAGATCAGATTCCTTATAGCCATGCTTGACAACACTACAATTACCCAAAAAGAAAGCCAACATTCCACCACAGCCAGTCACAAGAAAACCCTTGCTACTTACTAGCAGATACAGAAGACACCAAGCTTACATGCGGTATCAAGAGTTTTTTAATAGCAACAAAAGCAGCAGCTAAAGGAACTGATAACCTTCCACACTGATTAGACAGCAGTGACCAGTTTCTGTCACAGCAGGCACTAAAAGGGCTTTGCCTGGGTACTTGGCTACAATTTGCTACTTATTCAATACTGATTCTAGATCATACTTACCAAGGTTTCCTACACGGCCTGTACGACCAATACGATGCACATATTCTTCAATGTCACTTGGCAAGTCAAAGTTTATGACATGCTTTACATTTGAGATATCCAGTCCTCTTGCTGCTACCTAGTGGTTAAAGGATTAAATCAAATCTTAGTACCAATTTCAGAGGTCCCGTAATACGCTTAGTGGCTCAAACATCATAGATTTCACTTACTGCTGTGGCAACAAGAATTGGACTCCTGCCCGAACGAAACTGATGCAGTGCCTCCTCTCTGTCTCTCTGAGAGCGATCTCCATGTATACTTGTACAGGCATATCCTTCATGGTACAAGAAGTCCTCAAGAGCATCTGCACCCTTTTTAGTTTCCACAAACACCAGAGTCAAGGAATCCTTGCCTAAAAAAATAATTAAAGCATAGGTCAGCAAAAGAAAAGCTGCAGAGAAACACTTAGCTCAACCACCCAGCAAAGGGCAGCCTCAATTCTCTGCTCCTGTTTATTCCAAAGTGGAGACCTCCCTCCTCATTCTGTATACCAGAAGAGCTTAATCAATTTAAAACTGACATTTAGTCAGCGGAATACATTCACTGCGTAAGTTCATAAAACAGCCTTTCATTCACCTATTCAACAGAAGTTCTTATTGGTTTGAGTCATCACCTGCCATCAATTTCATTCTACTTGCTTATCTGAAACTGGTCTTTACCTGTGGCATTTAGCAGGTCAAGCAGAAAAGATCGTTTGTCTGACTCTTCCACCCATACTACTTTCTGTGTGATATTCTCAGATGTAGAACCTACTCTGCCAACAGCCAGAAAGATATACTCGTCAAGGAAGTCACGAGCAAGCATCTAAAAAATGTAAGAGAAAAAGAAAGTAAAATCAAAACCAGTTCTCTTCTTCCTCATTCCACAGATAAAATTTGTGTCTATGAACTGTTAGAATATTTGTACTTCTGTGAAGTACCTGGATTTCCTTGGGGAAAGTAGCACTGAACATCATGGTGTGACGAACCCCCTTTGGTGGCATAGTATCTTGTTCAACAATTCGCCGAATTTGAGGTTCGAACCCCATATCAAGCATTCTGTCAGCTTCATCAAGTACCAGGTACCTAAAATAGTAATAAAAAAAGGTTATTCTTCAGAGGTTTTCCTTCAAGCTGTAGTCAGTCCAGTGTCTGTGTGGGGTTACAAGTTCTAAACTAGATGTTTACGGTTTGAAACCTAGAACTTAAAAGGCATCACTACCTCTAGATCTCACTTTAGAAACAGTACTGTTTCTAGTTGTTAAGTCATTAGCATATGGACAAGAACAATTCACTTACTTGCAGAAATCCAATCCTATCTTTCCCCTCTCCATCATATCAACCAGTCGTCCTGGAGTTGCTACAAGCAAGTGACATCCACGTTCTAGGTCACGTATCTGCTGCCCAATGTCTGCACCACCGTATACAACACAGGGACGAACTCTGGAACGGTATGCAAACTATAAAACAAAGTAAATTAGCTCTAAAAAAGACTATACCTAACCTATTTTGTAATTAGGAACACTTAAGATATACCTTTCTGGCTTCCTCATAGATCTGCACAGCCAGTTCTCTAGTGGGAGCCAAGACCAGTGAGATTGGATATTGCTTACGGCGTCCATACCTTCCGTTTTCCTGAAGAAAAAAAAATACTTGGAATGAGTACCGCATCAAATTAAAACAGCTACTACAGGCAATATTGAAGATCAATGACCAAGTCTGTCTCCACAAGAAGACTAAGCATGGCCTAGAGCCAACTTGTTTTAAGCATTGCATCTGAAAACTGTCCCACTACAATACCCAAGCTTATGCTGTTGATTAATGTTAACAGCAACACAGCTGCACAAACGTGGTCTCTGCAACCTGCACTGCCATCCATAACTTAAGCAGCAGAGAAATATTAGACATGAAACCTATTATTTCCCATCCTAAAGTCACTAAAGCATAAACATGTGTGACTAGTTTTTCTGAAGCAAGGGAAGCAAATTACCCCTATCAGTTCTTTAGGCAAGAAGTTTCACAGCCTGCATTTTTCAAGGTAAACAACTGCAGCTTGCCCATCATACCCAAAATAATGACATCTAAGCCCAGTATTGCATTCAGTAGCAGGCATCAGCATATGGAGCAAAAACACGCATAGGTCATAGCTGGGACTAGGTATTTAAATACTTGCCTTCATAGCTCTCAAGGCATCACCAGGACCATCTGCATAGATCTGGCTCAATATAGGTAGAAGAAATGCAGCCGTTTTCCCAGACCCTATTAGGACAAGATCCAGTATTATTAGTAATTTTCAAATCTATTGCACTTCAACTACAGCATTAATCCTGTATGACTAGCACACTTCCAGTAACATCTTCACTAGCATATGGACACTACCTCTGGCAATGGAATTCACCTGATAGCTAGTAGTGGTTATCGACAAAGATTTACCACTCAGCACCAGAAAACCCTGAAGTAAACCTGACTCAAGCCATGAACTGTGAGGACAAACTAAAGAAGTGGCAAGACTCTAAAGCTAATCAAATTCCAAAACTGCATGAATTTCAGTGAACTCTGAAGAGAAAGGTGTACTATCTTACAGTCTTACCTGCAGCTTGAGTAACACAAGACCCTATTCCTACTGAGATAAACTAAACAGTCAAGAGTCACTAACTTACCTGTCTGCGCACAGGCCATCAAGTCTCTCTTTTCTTTAATAATAGGTATTGCATGCTTCTGGACTGGAGTAGGACGGGTGTAACGTGTGAGCTCAATGTTTCCCATAATAATTTCTCCCATGTCAACATCACTGAACTGTAAGGTAGTTAAAAATAGTCAGATGGGGGTCCTTCCCTTCAGCCATCATGGAACACATCATTCAATATAAGAAGTAATTTTTAAAGTAGTTTTTATTTATCTTGTTCTACAGAATGACACTTTTAAGTTTACTCTTGGGAATCAGTTACTGCTATTTACTTCATCCAGACATACAAACGGGTCTTAAAAGAACAGCCAAGCTTTTAGTGCAGACTACACCAGCATATTACGCTGCCTAAGCAGTTGCACCAACAAATACATACCTCCAAGATTTTCAATTCTTTATGTGACTTGTTTGTAAACAATTTACATGAGCTGCAAGTGCTAACTGAACAAGCTTAGTTCATTATATACCATCATCCTCTATGTAACAGCTTAGCTGCAAGAAAGCAACAGTGCCCTCTGTCTTCCCTAAACTTAAGCATGACATCAAGTTTCACGTGCAAAATAGTTGGACACATCATCAAAATGTATTTTAAAAAAAACTTACACTTTCAATATGTGGAGGACAGTTGCTGCCTGTTGCTTCAACAGGAATGTCATCGTATTTCTCGAAGTTAATGCCAGTATTGCTTCCTGAAAAAAGCTCTCTAAAAACAAAAAAAACAACCAAAAATTTAGTTGCTGGATGTATTAACTGACCCTGCCATGTGAACTCATGCTACTCCATTACTTACTGTTCCAGGCGTTCACTCGGGGGAAGAGGCTTTGACCAGTCATCTTCATCTGGTTTGTCACACCAGCGGCTACTTCCACCACCACGGTCAAATCTACCAAACCCGCTCCTATCATAGTCGCTACCTCTTCCACGCTCATCATACCTAAACACAGCAAAAATCATCAGGCCATCGCTCCTGGACAACAGGATTTTTTGACATGCAAAAGTAAAGCTATAATAATCAACTTGAATATGTTCTGTAGTAGAGCAGCAATTCAAGCTGCTCAGTCTTTGCCATTTTTTGTGAGGAGCTCCACATAAACCTCCTGAAATATATTGTTTGGTACTCCACCCCCCCCATCCCTTTTTCTGTGCCTCTTTTTACACAGGTCTCCCAAGTTCAGACAAAACCCTCAAGTGCTGTAATTTCTTCCTCTACTCCCCCACCACACATGTGACCAAACTAAATACCTCAATTGTATGTCACATTATTCTTCTATGAAGAGGGAGCTCATCTCTGTTACTGACTTAAAAGGAAAGTGGAAGAAGTCCTTACCTCAACTGTTTAGTTTTTGGTCTGGTAAATGTTTGAGAAAAGTCTGGATACAGGACTAGCGTCAGCTTTACTAGTTGATAAAGGTCACTCTCACCACACTTGTGCATACAACGCATGATGTGTTTAAGACTGATCAAGTAAGGCAGAGAACCTGCAAGAGTCTCACCCAGTTTTATTAACTACACTTTTTAAACAATGAAAAAAAAAAAACGAAATGAAAAAAATAAAAATCCCTTTTGACTTATGTGCTCCCAACAGCTCTTTGATTTTTCTGGAAGTAGCCACCCATCTAGCACTTTTTTTTTGCAAAACAATTAAATCAGCAAGTCATTGCAGCTGCAGGGAGTGGCTGGTGGTGGACTACAGGGCACACCTTTCAACACATGCAAGTTTCCCATCCTTGAACTTGTGCAGCTTTAAAAACAAGGTTCTCTCACACTCTCTTCCCCTCCCAGGTTCCTCCTACCTTATCAAGTTTGTTCACACCAAGAACTCCAATTTTAACATCAAGATCACAGGTGCACTACTAGAACTGAGACAGACTTAATGTGCACCACTCAGACCAATCATTACTTGCCTTCCTCCTCTTGATCCATTTCCACGGTCAAAGAAGCTTGGTTTTGCTCCACGGTCAGACCGTGCACCAAAGCTGCTGTATGCATCCTTGTCTCTGCTAGAACTCCAGCCACCACTATCAAAACCTAGCAGAGAAAAACATTTTAGCCACACATGACATGGTCTAGACAAATAAGAAAAAAGTAAGTTTTGCCCAGCAAATCTTCACTGGAAAATCTACAAGATTGAAAGGTAAGTCTTTCAAGAATGGAAGACACACAGATGTTAAGACTTTATAAAACAGGGACTAATCATTTCTCAGTGTCTATCAAACTTGCTGAGATCTTTCCACTGACTTACTAGCATGTTTTTTAAAACACTGCACTTGCCTCAGTGCTTGTAATTTCATTGTCTACTCTGGAAAGACAGTCACCAGAAGAAACATTAAGTCTTGCCAAGCCTAGTCTACATCTTCACAGATCCTTGAAGATTCATTTTTGTGATGTAAACAAAGCCTCTAAGGGAAATTAAGTAATTATTAGCCTTGCATTAAAAATTCATGTTGAAGTTAGAATGTTTTGTCATGTATTGAGAGTACACAAAGCAATCTCATCAACACAGACTAACAAATTAACAGCATCGTGCAAAAACAAGGAATATGGAAGTCTTCGCAATGAATTACTTTGCAGCAGCCCTTTTACACGTTACCTACACCAGATGCCTTCTTTGGTATGTTAACTCAAAAAAAGAACCATGTAGAACAGAAGGTACATCAACTTGTCAATATCACAAAGTAAAAAACCCCATTTTTATTCAGCCACAGGGCAGAAAGTAGGCAGAAACAGAGTAGTCAACAGTGTTTCAGTAACAACACTGCTTTGGAATTAGACTAAGAACCTGGAAGTTCTGATACAAAGAGTCCCAACCTTCACAAGTTTGAATGTATGACCCAACCCTTGTCTCAACTATGGGATTCTGGCAGAGAAAAATGAAATAATTGAACAGATAAACAAATAATGTCATTCCTATTAGCCAATGTGCTTCTGCCAGCACCACAGCACAGAACCAGTCAAGATCTATGCACCAGACAATAAAAACAACTGAGAAATAAAATTACTGCAAAGGGTTGTCTAGGGCCTGTTCCATTGAAAAGGCTTTGCTACAATTTCTCTCATCCCTTGTTAGATATTCTCTGCAGAGTGTCATTCCCCTTCCTCTTTTTTTTTTTAAAGTTAAGAAATTCTGGTTCCCAAAATCCAGACATGCAGTAGTCACAAAGGTTCTTTAAAAGCTAGTGTGCTAGCTAGAACTCATTTGGTCTGGCTAACCAAAGCATGCAGCAAAAATAACCCATACATTAAGTTTACTAGCACACAAAATCACTGAATGCCTCAAGACCTTCCAAGTGCTTTTAGAAATAACTTTAGTCCTTAACAATAAACTAACTTCAGAGAGACTGCTGAAAAGAGATCAGGAATACCACAACCACTTCATTCACACATGAAAAATCTATTTGTAACTTGTTTAGAAGGCATCTAAACCCTGATTTCAGTATGAGTAACTTTCAAACCACACTAAAAATATTGGGCTACATCATCCTGCAAAGAGATCCAACAGCAGTGGTACTTCTAGAGCAATCTCTGGAAATCTAGAGATGTAGTTTCCCATTAGTGAAGAAATTGTAGATGATCTTAATGTAGTACAGTCATCCCAAAGTCAGCAAACTTCCAGAAAGAAGTTAAAAGTTTAATTCTCCAAATAGCATGTAAATTAAGTTACTGCACCTATGAAGATCATGAAGACTGGTAGAATTGTCAATGTCTCTCCTCAATCAGCAGTTCGGTACTGCCCTGTACCCTTATGCAAAGCTAACAGATTATTATGACAGAATTATTACAGAAAGAGTAAACTGAAGAAAATAGGACTTTGAAACAGAAATACTCTAAGATCCCTCAGTGTGATTCCCCTGTCAATACCTACTGAAATCATAAAGATTCTCAGCTCTTCCTGAACAGCCAGTTATTTTTAAAATATTAAATCCACTGCCTTAAGTCATTTCTTACTTAGCTCCAAGTAAGCCCACTATGCTACTGTAATAGTGCTTGTGAACTACTATACTGTCATCAGCTACACAAGAACAAACTAGAAAGTACACACTATTTGTTTCTAAAGTATGTCTAAGGGAACAACACAGAGAAGAAACAACTAACACTTTCTTCAAGATCTTGAATGCAGTAATAGTTAACACTTTCACAGAAGTCCTTAAGATATATGAGCAAGACAATCTACTGGATTACAGAAATCATCCTACCACATAGTGTAATCGATTTTTTACATCGATAAAAACGTAATCAGGTTACTACAATTGTAAGACTGCATCAAGTCTTTTGTTATATGGTCAAATGACACTATTATCCAAGGTCTCTTTCGCCTGTTGCTTGCTAAGTGCATACACCTTGAAAACTGTTGTCAAAGATTCCAGCAACAGTCAATACACAGAACAGCTTCAAATGCAGCCAAAGAAGCAACTGTTAGTTTGGCTGTGAATAACAGAAGCAAACATAACTTTTATGAAAGTACAACTGTATAACAAGACTTCAAGCCATCCTATGAAACAGCTCAGTTTTACACCACTGTAGTGATGATATTCACTTTGCTGCTCAGTAGTGGCTTTTCCATTTAGTTATTCTCAACTTTATCACAGGGAACCATCAGGAGTCCAATGACACAGTACTCAACCAGGTTTAAAGGCAGCTTCAAAACGTTAGGTTTACCAAGGGAAGATGGCAGTCTACATTCTTCTAACTGAAGAAGTCATGCGCCAAGCTTCATGACTTGTTTACTGTTTTGCAAGGTGAAGATTTAAGTCCCCAGAAAAGCCATGCATCATCACAGGTATACTGGAACATTTGAACTCTGCCTATACATAACAGATCAAAATACGAACCCAAGTTTAAAACTAACACTAAATTATGCCTCCATAGCCAATACGCCCATAGATTAATCTGGGGTTTGGTACCAATCACCATACAGGGGAAGGAAACCTATGAACTGCATACAGTTCTGGGCCCCTCAGTTTCGGAAAGATGTCAGGATGCTGGAGTGTGTCCAGAGGAGGGCAACAAGGATGGCAAAGGGGCTGGAGCACAAGCCGTACGAGGATCGACTGAGGGAGCTGGGGCTGTTTAGTCTGAAGAGGAGGAGGCTCAGGGGAGACCTCATTGCTCTCTACAACTACCTAAAAGGAGGTTGTAGTCAGGCAGGGATTGGTCTCTTCTCTCAGGTGACCAGTGACAGAACTAGAGGGCATGGACTCAAGCTTCATCAGGGAAAGTTTAGACTTGATGTGAGGAAAAAGTTCTTCACTGAAAGGGTGATTGGCCATTGGAATGCGCTGCCCAGGGAGGTGGTGGAGTCACCGACCCTGGAGGTGTTTAAGGGGAGACTGGATGAGACACTGAGTGCCATGGTTTAGATGATGGGTTGGTGTTAGTGCTAGGTTATAGGCTGGACTCGATGATCTCGGGAGGTCCTTTCCAACCTTATGATACTGTGAAACCGTGAAACAGCAAATATGCACAAATCAATTTGAAGTTGTTTCCTGCTTTTGAAAAACCTGCAGATTCCTCTCAGGTTTACAAAGTCCATTTCTTGAAGAGTACTCATACCTGAGGTTAGTATGAAGAACTTTAAAGAGCACTGAGCTGCCAATCAGTCCCTCTACTTTCCCCAAAACATTTAGCTCTCAACAGGTTTTTCATCATTTGGTGCTTTAGATCAGGCTTCTTTTGGCTAAGAAAAAACACTAGCTTGGATGCGTGCAAAGCCAAGACAAACAGACCAATTTGTTTCTTCAAAATGGCATGTAACCGGAATCAAGCATTTTTCATCTAGTCAAATTTAAAATTACTTAGCACCAGAAGTACTATGAGATATATCAGCACTTATTTCAACGCTCTCCTCCCACTCACTCCTAATCAGAGTCCTCTTGCAGTATTAAAAAAAGAATTTGTCAAAGTCCACTGCTTTGATAACCCTCTCCTAACACTAAACTGGAAGTCTTAAGCTGTAGAGTAGCAGGAACTACTTCAGTTCTTACATTCCAATACTTCAATATGCATTACAGGGAATGTTTCTCTTCTACACACGAAAGTCAGACACGATGATAATGCTGCAGCATCTGCAATCTTTGTATCTTACGAAGAAAGGTCATGATTTACTTCATGAAAGGACTCCACAAAACAGTTATCACGTTTTCTTTAGAAAACAAAATCAAATGGAAGACGAAGACCATTTCTCAGCAGAAACCCTACTGTGCAAACGTATGGCCATGTCATATTTCATGTACCAGCATTCTGCCATCTCCTTCTGCAAGTACTCTTGTCAACTTCCATAAAAATTGCAAGAAGCTAAATAGGGACAACATCTTCAACTGTTTTGGTTTTGATGCTCCCTAGTTAAGTGCAAGTTGTGTAAAATATCCATAAACAAAGTGAAACTGTGCCATTTGTTCCTATGAAACAACTGGATACTTTCACATGACAGTCATTATCAGATAAACTGGCACTCCCAAAATCCATTAAACTTGATACTTAAGATTACTGAACTAGTCAAGATGGGAGACTCCATCTTGCTTCAGTCACAGACAACTGCTTAATGAGATACGGAAGCTATTTTGCCAGTAAGATACTAAACTTGAGCTTAAGACTATAACCTCGCGAAGGAACCAAAAATACCACACTAAAAGTGGATGTATGTTGCAGTGTTTTGTGCAGACTGCTCAAGCAGTCTCTACAACCACCAACAGTTCTGTCAAAGCCTTTAACAGTCTTTTCTTAGACATGCAGGATGAGGCCAAGAACCTCTTACAAGTTTTGCCACTCTTTCTGATACCTACCCTGTCTTGAAGCTTCCCTGTTCCGCAAGTGAGGAGGAATGTATCGGCCTTCTAAACAAAAAAAAGAAGGGTAGTGTTACAAGATTATAGTGTTTGCACCTTTTGAAATACTAGGCTTTCCAACAACAGTTACGGTTAGAAAAAAAAATGACTGCCTCAAAAGCTTTAGGGCTTCTTACAGCCTCTTTAAAACAAGAGTCCTTTAATACAGCGCTTAATAGCCTCTCAGAGGACCAACCCAGCGAAAATTAAGTCCTTGCATACTCACACAGCTACTTTTTAAAGGCACAGATGTCTTGCTATTTCTTTGACCAATTCACACCTACCCCTTATGGATGTTAAGTATCTGTCATGGAAGCCTGTCCTCCTGGAACTCATTAAGGCTTAACCTAGTGCCAGATATTTGAGCAGCTTAAGATCTCCACTGTGTCATTCAAGTACTAGCATTCACAGTATTAGTACTACCAGTATTTTTCCTTCTCTTTAAATTCAACCAACCCTATGAGTTCAGCTCAGATCAAACCAGAAGCCACACATAACTGCCTCTGCATAGCATCATTAACAGTGCAGAAGTGTCTGTCTGCTAAGCAACATGACTTACAATGTACCAGGCACGATGTGAATCCCTGGAAGATTCCCCCATTTTCTTAACATACCTAAGCTTTGCATGTCAGAGAATGCAGTTTCTACTCAATGAGTTATTATTAGTACAGTTAACTATTACAAAGTTTTACCTTAAAATATTTCAACTGTAGCTGAATGTTGAGAAAACAGATGATCACATTATACTACAACCAGTGGCCTCAGTTGTTTCTCTAGAGGCAACATGAAAACTGGGACAAAACTGAACACTAAATTCTCTCAAGTTAGTTAAGTACTTAAATTTACACATGCCAAACAACTGCTGAAGTGCTCCTATCTGAAGTATATCGTATGTTCAAAGCAAACAAAACCCTCTAATTTTTAAAACAGTGTGTGTAAGCTTAAGAATTTGCATGTACTTACTGCTTGAAGAGCTTCCTTCACTCTGAGAATCTGAGGAGTTCAAGTCTAGACCAGAAAACTAGAAGAAATAAAACAAATATCAACATATTGTATCATGAATTTATGCAAAGATACAAAAAACTCTTCTGCTGATCAAGATATCAAGCAGTGTTCTGACAAGTTATAAAATGTTTGTAGCATCAGCCTGCATCTCCTTTAAAGCAGAAAAACCAAAACCATAGTACTCAAGGCTTCCAAGTGTCTTCATATCCACCAATAACCATACACCATACAGGTGGGCTTCTCAGCCATTTGAAACAGTCCTTCTGGCTATTCAAATGCATTCTGATTGAGACAAATGGAATTTTTTTTTAAAAATAAAAATGTCTAGAGACAACAGCCCGAACAACACCAACTCAGCAGTGCACTTGGCTTGGAGGGACTCAGCTACTTCTTTACACTGCATGAATGCTGCTAATACTCTTTATGTATGAGGTACTTGCTGTTCACAACACACCAAGTGACTTCTTCCTACAACTACTTCAGTAAGTATTATTTCGGGTTTGCTTCTCTAAAACTTCATTTTCAGCCTTCATTCTCACGTGTGAAGTCCAACAAAAGTTATTTCAGTTCATGCATTACCAGCACGTATCCCAAATGTTTTATTAAGTCAAACACAAAATGGACTCATTTCAGCAGAAGGCACTGGGCAAGTCACAAAGCTTAGCACCAGCTTATTACAGTTGTTTGCTTGCAAGATTAGAAATTTATTTGGGAGAAGTGACACGTTTAAATAAAACTTAATTTTATGCAAGAGTAATTGTACATGTGTGTTCCAATATGATCCAAACGAATCCCAAGCAAAGACCCTTTTAGACATTGTTATGCGTGCTGCTATTTAGGACACGGATTCTTGAAAAACCCTCCCATGGCAGGCCTGCACCATCCTCTTAAGCTAATACTTAAAATCTGACCTCTTCAGCTGAACAACAACAAAGACTCTCTACTAGGTAAAAATGGCTCTCCAGGGCAGTCAACATAGGTGACACATAAACCTCCTGGCACTGGACATCCCCCCCCGCCCTCCACCGTGGGGGCACCGCTTTCCGAGAATTCCATCTCGGAGATGGCGCGGCCGCCATCTCAGTGCGGCGGCGCAGCCGGCACTGCGGGCTGGGATTGCCGGCGCAGCAGGAGCAGCCGCAGCCGCCCAGCTAATCCGGCTGCCGGTGCCCGTCACGTGCTACCGGGGCGGGGGGAATAGGCGGGGAGGGAGAAGCCGGGAGGGGGGAAGGGAGCTGGTGACACCGTCTCCCTGACCTACTTCGCCCAAGATTCCAGAGCAGCGGCCGCTGGGAGCCTACGAGCCGCCCAGCACTAGCGCTGCCACGCCGGCTGCCCGCCCCGACCCTCCCTACAACACAAGGGCCTCTTCCCGCCCCCTTCTCCAGGGATTAGATAACCATCCATACCCTCCGCGCTACCCGGGGGCCTGAGCCTGACTCCGCCCAGCACGAAGGGGGAGGGGGAAAGGGGGCAGAGAGAGGAAGGGGGGCGAGAGACGTAGGGAGCAGAAGGAAAGAGGGCGGGGAAGGAGGGAATAACGCCACCACGGCGAACCCGGGAGCCGCCCGCCCGCCGGCCGAGGCGCTCCCCATCCAGGCCCAACTGCGTCACCGGCGGAAAGAGCGGGAAAGGCTGCGGCCGAGCTCTGCTGACGCAGCTCGAACAAAGGCGGCCGCCAGCGTCCCTCTCCCTCCCCGGCTCCCTCTGCGGGGAAGGGGCTGCCAACACAAAGCGCCGTCCTCCCTCTCCCCCCCTGCTCGCCAGCAACACAATGGCCGCCATTTATCGCACCGTTCTCCCTCCCCCGCACTCTCCTCCTCCTCTCCCCTCCCTCCCCGCCCCCCAGCGCGGCGCCGCTCCCCACCGCCAGAGGTCGCGGCAGCCGCGGCGTTGTTGCCATCTTCGCCACACAAAAGCCGGGCCCAGAGCGCGGCGAGGCAATCGCGGGGGCAGGAGCGGCGGATCCCAGCGGGCCTCGTCCTTCCCGCGCCTTCCCCCAACCCCCGCCACGGCGATGGAGCGGCTCGGCGGGATGGGGAACGCGGCCGGTGCCAGCGCCGCCGCGAGACGGGAACTGCGCAACTATCGAATACGCCACAAACGGGCCGCGGGGGGGGGGGGGGGGGGGATAGGATCGCCGGCGGAAAAGCGCGGGAGGGGAAACCACGACGCAACGGAGGACGGAGAGCAGTCCCGCACTAGGGATTTCGCCATCTCTCACCCGCAGACATTCGCAACCTCCCCCGTGCCTCCTAAAGTTCCATCCGCCACCGCGCGGCAGTTAACGGAGCGCCAACCCCTCCTCGCCACCCTTGCCGCCCCCCCTCCACTATAAACACCCCTCCCCGGCACCCCTGCTTCTCCCCCCCCACTACCAACACCCCCCTCCATCGACACCCCAAGCCCCTCCCCCACCATCATCCATACCCCCCTCGCCAGCCCAGGCCCCTCCCCCACATTACTGATACCCCCGCTACACACCCCACACACACGCCATCGACACCATGGCCTCTTTCCCCTTCCCCCCCTCCCCGCATTCCGCGTCCCGTCCTCCCTCACCTGCTGGTCTAGACTGAGGGCATTTTCCACCGCCACATGACTCATAACGAGAGATCGTCTCGGGGTGCCCCGCTCCGCCTCGAGAAATTCAGATTCGCTGCGCTGGGAACTCGCTGCCGCCGCTGCTGCTGCTGCGCTACTGCTCGTTCACCACGACTCGATTTCCTGACTGAGCCCCCCCCGCCTCGGGCCCGACCTTTATATAGGCCCCGCCCCCAGCCGCGCGCGCTGACCTCACCGCGCACGCTCCTTCCCCGGGCTTCCCCCCACCCCCCCGCGCAGCGTAATCTCGCGAGAATAAACGGGACGGGCGGCCCCGGCGGGTGGGGCCGTTGTCCGGAGGCCTGAGGACCGCGCGCCGTTGGAAGGCGCTCCGCGGGCGTCGCTAGCTGTCGGGCACCGGGCCCGCGCGGAGCCGCTTGGGCTGGGCTTCCCGGGTTTTCGCTGGGCGACACCGCAAAGTTTCACACGCTCAGAGAGAGCGCGCGGCGCCCACTCTCTTTTCCCTCTACCCCCGCAGTTGTGCGTGGGTGTTGTGACCGGCCACGAAGTCTCGCGATATCAGCCGCCTCTCCCCCCCCCCCGTTCGTCTTTGTCCGGCGCGCGCGCGCGGCAGCGATGTCTCTAGAAGGAACCGCGCGCTGCGGGTCACGTGGGCGGCCCAGCCGCTGCCCGGCGCCATCTTGTGCGCTCCCGCCCCCCCCGCAGTGGCGCAGCTCCTAATGGAGGCACGGCGGGTCCCCGGCGTGCGGGGAGAGCGCGGCGAAGGAACGGGGAATGCGCCAACAGTGGCGCGCTGCGGCGCCCGCCCGGCTGGGGCGCCGCCTAAGAGCGGGAGCTGGGGCCACGGCCGGCGGAGGAGGGGATGAGGTGTGGTTTGCCCTCCCCTCCCACCGCAAGGGGTACCTGCCTCGTGCCTTTGCAGCGCAGGGACTCGGGGTCCTGCCCTTTGCAACGGCAGCTGCTGTGCGCCCCGGCGTTCCTTTATGCGTGCTGTCTGAGAGGTTCTGTCATCCCACCACGGCTCAGCTCCCCTCAGTGTGGGTGTAGACACCTTGAGTTGTAGCTCTGGCTTTGCCTACAGGGCTACAAAATGGTCCACTGTGCCTCCCACCCAGTGGCACATCACTGTGAGCCACTTGCACCAACACTGTGGTGGGGGTCAGTGTTACTGAATACATTCATCAATTTTCCCCAACAAACCTTCTTCAGCCATCAAATCTATTGATATGCCAAAGGCCATCCCTATTTTCCCTGTACTGACAGTTTTACCAAATTATCCCTATTAAATCACCAAAATAGCCCCACACTGGACTCATCAGGACTCACGTTTACCGTTAGCCTGTAAAACACCAGGCAAATAATAAGCATTAAGCTACCTGCAATAAACACCCCAGTATGTTTCCATCACATCACAGCCTGCTGACACAGAAAATACTAGAGCTATTGCCTTGAATTTGGGTCAGTAAAAGTGCTGGCAAACATGCTTATAGGATCAGGATACTTCTCAGGCTATTAAGTCCCAAGGAAAAGGACGTGGGTTTTGGTCATCTTTGATCCACTCATAGCAATTACTCCTCCATTTCCTTCTTCCTCAGGCTCCTGCCTCTTCCAACAAGAAAGTATAAGGAAGATGCATACTCCAGAAGGATGGCTAGATTCACTATGGGATTTAAAAGCAAGACAAAACTTTTCCACAGTACTCAAACATAAACCCATCTATCTTTACCTACTTTTTTTCCTGAACAGAGCATTCTTTCACATAGCTGCCCTTAAAGTTGGAGCTCCAGAGCCAAAGTCCTTCCGTTGGAGAAACTAAGCCCTACAAGATTTAAACATCCACAAACAAATCCTTAAGTGTGCGACAGATACTCCTTTTCATAGACAAGCTAGGCAGTTCTGTGCAGGATAGGCTCTGTCCTTAAACAAAACGTTTACCATTTTTCTGATTTGGTCTTCCATAATGCTCCTTTAACCAGCTACAGCTCCAGAGCTGGAGGTTTATGCTTGCCAGGTGAACCTATTTATATCATTTAAATGCTTGCAGATGTGTTCACCAAGGCTGCCTGACATTTAAAAGAAAAAAAAAAAGGATTCTATATTTTTTAAAAGCTGTTATTTGGCTTAGGCCCGAATTTTGTTTGTTTTAAAGCAATTTTCAAATAATCTTTTCATTCCTTTTCTTCTTACAACTTGGCAGACAGTTCTAAATTACAAAAAAAAAAATCTGCAATGGTTACATCCTTAAAATGTCCACAGTGCTTTTGTAAACAAGAGCATTGTTTGCTATAATGCATAAACACTAGAAAATCACATTAGTTAATCCTTCCTCACTGCACAGGTTTTAGAAGTATCGCAGTAGCTTAATTCCTGGTCCTGCAGGTATGGAAGCAGGTGGGCCCACTTGCCTCTGTGACAGGTTAGTAGAGGGGGCTGTGTGTGTCACACAGTGTCATGCTGGCAGTGTGCTTCAAGGTAGTCCACCCAAGGCAGAGCAAATTAGAAAGTTGGAGTCTTCTGCTGCAGGCACACAAGTGCTCCCATTGCTTAGGGAAGTCAGTTTTTCCTTTGTTATTAAGTTACCATCTGCTAGGCAGGACTATGTGTTCTCAGTTTCACTTTTTATTCTCCTGCAGCTGACGCAGACAATTTGCTGGAGGAAGTTGAGCAGCTAATGAGGACTTGAGTCAAACATTAGGCTAAAGCTGGAGTCCTCACAAATCCTAGTCACTGGATAATAAACTCAGGAAGTTTTTACTCATGGACTCAAGAAAAACTGCTTAAAAACTTACATTGCTGAATGTTGCTCAGTTCTTAAATCCTTGCAGTTTGCTATTCCTTCAGCTGCAGAGCTTCATCTGGTAGGCATTCTCAAAGGCTACACTGTTAGCCTCAAAATAGCTTAGAGAGACAGCTTTCTGAGTGTTGAGATCGTTGCTGTGATCTGATACAGGAAAGCAGTATCCCTGATGGCCACCAAGCAGCATGAGTTGTAAAGTCAATGCTGTTTATGAACTTGTAGCTGCCTTTTAGAATATTTTTACCCAAAGCTGATAAAGGCTGGCCTTGTATACGTGAGTTTTCGTATCTGTATTGAGACTACCAATAGGTCATATAGTACTAGACATCATAACAAGCAGATTTCCCATCTTACAGAATTGTGGGTTTAGTTCTAAGGGAATGGTAAAGCATCTCAGACTCAGGCCCTGAAATCCTACCATGGATATAATTCTCAGGTTGCAGTACTGAAAAATTGTTTCTTTTTCTACGGAGCTAACTATGATACTACGACCACATACCATATTTTTGTGAGTCTTTCATATTGCAAGCTGGCAGGGCAATAAAAAAATATAGAGTTAGTGCTGTCCAGCCACCAGTTAGCAAAGGAACTCAGAAATGGTCTTTAATCAACAGTGTATATCTCTCAATGATATCAGAGGTCTGTCTTTAACAACATAATTTTAAAGTGCTGTATCTGATCAGTTCCCAAGTTTCTGGGGACATTTTTAGGCATCAAAAGGCAGAGTCTTACTGATTTGGAGGAATAATATGAAAAGAAGAACCCCATGCAACCATTGATACACCATTAGTGAAAGCTTGACTACGAGGTCTGCATTTTCCTACAGCAGCACCTACAAAACTCTTTGGGCCAATGGCTAATTTTTGAAATAATGTATGTAAAAGCAATATCTATGGCAAAATAAAATTCAAAAAATCCCCAATATTTTTAAAGCTTTCACCCTTCCTCTGACTTCAAAACAAAACCAAGCCTGTTGCATTGGATGGCTTTCCCAGGTTCCTCACTTTTGGGAGGCTGTTGTTCTTCAGACATTTCTCTCAGCAGCAGTACTGGTGTAGACAGTTCCCAGCATTTGCCATTTATTCCTGTCCTCAAGGTGTCTGTCTCCCTGGCTCTCCCAGTATAGCTGTTGGTAATGCCAGTCAGTGCAGTGAATGAAGGAACTGACCCGAGTTTAAAATAACTCTGTCTGTTCATAGGGGTAAGAAAAAAACGGGTAAGGAAAATTCTCTGCCCAGAAGAATGCCTTTGCGATATTGGTTCACAGTCAATTATTTTCTTCAATTTAATGAATATTTCCTGCCACACATGCCTTAACTCATTGTGCAGATGAAAGCTGGTACACTTCAGCCAAGCATTTCTTTTACTGGCATTGCCAGCTTACGTAGTCCCTACCTCCCTCTGCATCCCCAGCTCATTTCAGCCTCTCAGATAAACCACTGGGCAGACTGTGGTATTTTTCACCTGGATCAGTGCTTCAGTCTGGTTGGGGGGGCTACATAAATGCCTGTGCCAGTCCAACAAGAGCAGGGTAGCTAGCCTCTGGCAGGGAAGGCGGGGGGCCTGAGCGGCTGCAGCCAGCGTTGCTGCTTGAAGAAGCCTATGTAGAGCCACAGTCTCCTCTCTGGGCAGGCAGGAGCAGAACAGGAGAGCACAGAATGTTCACCCACATTTTCTCAGGGAAGAAATGCACCATGGGGGTCAGCAATGAATCTCAGAAAAATCTGGGCAGAGTTTTCTGTTGCCTGTAGAATTACATTAGGTATTTTAGCCAAATATGCTCAATTGTTTTCCTGGTTTGGGTAATTTTGTCTATGTTTTGATAAAACATCTTACTCTAAGGAATAAAGGAAGTGGCTAATAACAAAAATACAATTATTAAACTGTGCCTGCACAGCATTAGACAGAGTATTCACAAAATTTCCCACTGTGCTGCAACACTTTGTTATATCATTGCCTATGCTGAGTACACCTACCCCCTAAGTCCTGGAGAGGACATTATGTGTTCAACTCACAGGAAGAATTAAAAGGCTATCTGATTAAGAGCTCCTCTGTTCTTTTGCTTGTGTATTGCCACCCAAGCTTGCTGGCTCCTCTTCTCTTGTCTCTCCACACTACTAGACTGGTAGAGGCTGGTAATGCACATAATTGATTGGGGAGGCCTTGATGAAGAGCAGATTTGTGATGATTCTTTGAAAAGATGCCTGGAGCATGTTTGAGAACTTCAAAGACATTCACATCTTGTCCTGAAAAGCCACAAAAGACTGTTTACAAGAAGCAGAGACTTTACAGAAAGGAGAGATAGAATCAGGAAAGTTTTACAAGCTATGACTCTTGAATAGGGATATACAGAGAGGATTTGGCCATTTCAGACATATGCTAGTCCTTATCTGAGGCAGCATTCAGGGCTCTTTTTCTTCTCTGTAATAGTTTAGTGACAAGATTGAGTAGTCATAGGCTTTTGTAGGCACCGAGGAAGTACAAGCATAGTTTTGTCTATGTGTCTTCCATTTTACAAGAATCAGATTACAGACATGGGAAAGAATGAGTCCATGAATTTCACACAGGTTTTTCCTCCATCGCCATGATGAACTCTTCCCCAGGGTGTTGCTCTGAGAAGAGCTCCTTGCAGCTCAGGCCAACAGGGGCTACTTCTTGAGCTGGTATCAGGGCCCAGGAACTGGTGACCTGAGTGGTCCCCAAGGCTGCCCCTAAAACAGCAGAAGAGGGGAAAACAAGTATGGGCAAAGGGATTGGAGACAAGAACTCATTAATTTTAGCTATCTGCTGTAGTTGAGTAGTTCCTAATGACACTCCTTTCATGTGTGTCTCTTGCTTGGGTGTTGGAGTAAGTCTCCTTTTGATGCCAGAGTCAGCAGACTCACAAAGATGCTGTTTGCTATGAGCCTACAATTTTACAGGCCTGACCCAAGACTGCCCAGTGTTTTACGGGGGCTGCCTCGCCTGCCTGGCTCCAGAGTGAGTGTAGTACTGCAGCAGGAGAGGCTTGTCTCACTCCCCATTCTCCTCCCTGAGCGCTCCGTGGGCACAGCCAACAGGCTGCTGAGGCTGCTGCCTGCAGTCTGAAGACAGCTGTGCTTAGCCCAGCCTAGCAGCGATCACTGCTCCTAGCTTATACCCAGACCACAGGCTGATGAAATACCCCAGGCTTCAGCCCATATCACAGCTAAATATCCCTGCTATGCCTGTGAGTCTCTCACTCTGCTGTGCACCACTCTTGGTTGTGGAGGGTTTTCCTTGACTACACTGCACGTATGGGATGGGGTAGGTATGTCCTCGGGTTTCAAGGAAGGGTCTTGCCAGTGCTGTCCTCTCTTATGTGAATACACTTGACTCCTGCTGCCAGTTGTGAACACTTGGAAGGCTTGGGTTTTGCAGGTGGTGGTGGTCGTGAAACATGGTAGGCTGCCAGGAGTGTTTGGGTTAAGCAACAGTGGCCTCAGGTATCTGAGGAATGCCCAGAGTTTCTGGTTTTCCATATTGAGAGAGAGATTTTGAAGTATTGAATATTGTTACTGAGACAGCACTAAATGAATGTTCCATCTTGTGCACTGCCAGAACCATGTTGTGATTTTTCTGTGGCTTCAAGTTGTACGGCATAGAAGGGAGAGTGTTTTTTGACTGAAATGGCAAGGGTTGTTGTCCCAATTGGAAGAACAAATGGAAAGAAGATGGCAGTTCTATGAACATTGAAAAGTTCTGAGTTGGGCTCTATTTTTCATGTGGCTAGATTCCTTGTGGCTTGAATTTTAAAAACCTTAATCACTTTTGTTTCTCTGCATTCAGATCTCTCCATCATCCCCACTGGACTCCAAATTACATTGCCTCCCTTCTCTCACTCCCTGAGTTTATACACTGCTTTGTCTTCCCAAATACTGTTTCCATGTTTGGATTAGAGTAAGGGCTTGCCCGCACAGGAAAGTTGCACTACTATTAATTGGCAGTTTGCTTTAGAGAAATTATGTTAAACCCGGGCAAAGGGCCATGTGGATACCTGGTATTCCTTCGCAGGAATACAAATGGCTTATTTCATGTTAGGTCAGGTCAAGTAGGAACAGGAAGAACTTGGAAAGCAATAAATTTTCCTATACCAGAACAAAGAGAGTCCTGCAGCTTCTCCTGCAGATTGTGTCCTCCAAATGGGAGTAAAGGTTGTGGGCCATGGTCTTGACCTCAGCAGGAGCCACAGTTTGCTGGACAGAGAAAACATACCACGATTCAGCTAATCCCATGACAGCCTCTGCTGCCATTAAGTTCTGGCACGTGCTGTGAAGGAGGCTGTTTCACACTGCAGCAACTGCCTTTTCCTTACCCAAGGCAGTCTGGTCCACAGCACTCATAGAGCAGGAGCAGGCACTGCTGCCTCTGCGCAAAGTATTGGCTTCCACTGCATTCCTACAGGTATTAAAAATGTAGTCTTTTGCCGAAAAAGTTGTAGTATGATCTTGCTCAATAGGAAAAAGTTATGTGTATCCATCTACTGTCCCTCTTTGAATGCTGCATGAATGTCATGAATCACTTTAATTTCTGTAAACCTTTTATCTTCCAATCACTGTTTCTAAATACCAAATGCTTTTATGTCATGTTAAGAGTCTTTTAAAAAGTTATAAGAGGGTAACAACCAAATACTGGGGTGATGACATCTAAAAAAATGCCTGTGGGATTGTCAGGGCCCTGAGGGCACCACCAGCCCCAATTGCCCCATGTCAGCCCCTGCCACTCCCCCATCTGCCCAGAGCCCAGGACCTTGTGTCACCTCCCGGGAACTGTCAGCCCCTGCCTCAGCAATGCCACAGCTGGGCCAGTATCCAGCTCCCACAGCCCAGCCCTGCCCTGCTGGGCCCAGTATTGGCTGTTTCCAAGTTGGGAAGGCGCCTGGTGCCTGGGGTTAAGGCTGTCCTGGTACCCCCAGCTGCTCCTGGCTGGGGAATGGGACAGCCCTGGTCTGCCAGGCTCTGCCCTGATGCCCTGAGGAGCTGCTGCGGTCCTGACCCCCAAATCTTGCTATGCTCTATCAGGAACCAAAAGGCCTAACTCATGAAGCCTGAGGGACAGATGAACCAAACCCAGTATTGGTCTTCAGGAGAAAGGGGGAAGAAGACTCTCCTTCCTAGTTGTCTCACTGTTGCTGTTGAGCATTGATTAGCTCTGTCCCTTGGCCATTGAGGGATCTCCAGCAACCACAAGGGAATGGAAGTAGTGTACAGACTTGTAATGTAATACAAAGGTTCATATAGGTGTGAACAGGGAAGGAGTGGGAAGGCCTGGATGTGGAGGCATCGGCAGGAGCACTCACTCAGCAGGAAGGGCTCTCTGAATGGTCTGCATTAATGACACCCAGATTAGCAGGTCATGACTGCAGGGCATCTAGCTGCTGTTTCATAAGACACTGGCATCTGGAGACAAAAGTGATTAGCTCTGATGGCTGCCAGAGTTGGGGCACGATGGAAAGAATGTCAGTTCCAAAAAGATACAAAAAGATATCCAAACCTTGTGCGTGATCACCAGCCAAAGAATAACCCAGGAGACATGAAGAGGACTTGATAGCTGGCATCCCTTGTCCTACATGACATCACAACAGATCCTGGACCTATTATCTGGGCACAATCCTCATTTTGCCTGGATTTTGGGTGGATGGCTTGAACATGCTGCCCTGGTGCCTGCACTTGTGAGTGTGAGACTGTGCATGTGGCTTGGTGAAACATGTTTTGTTTCATTTTTTATTTTATATAAAATCACTTTCTCCTCCTTAAGGTCTGTTCCATCCCCCTGTCATCCCACCGGATTTTTTCTACATTGTTGATACAGTGTTGCAATGGTATTTCATACATACATACAGAGGAACAAGGAGCAGTAAATAGGAGCACCTAGCTGAATCATCTTTCAGTCATATCTCTTGTGATAGCAGCAGGGAAAGAACCATTAAAAAATTTATGTCAGGAGAAAAGAGTCTTTTTATTCTAGATAAGTTCTTCAAAGACCACCCCGTACCCTTTTGTTGGCTTTGGTCAGCAATTCAGCTCACACAGCTGGAGCTCTGGCCCACTCCATTGTAAGAGCTTTAGCTCAGGTTTCAGTTTGCACATTGCAACCTTTCCACTTACAGGTTGAGACATCTAGTCCATCACACTGCCTTAAGACTGCATATATCCGTCCACTCTGGATGGTACTCATCTGACGGCATCTCACAAACACCAACACCATCTCCAAACTGGAGGAGGGGTCCAAACTCTGGTAGCAACTGGCCTCTCCTAAGAGGCAGGGAACCAGGCTGCTTTCATGTCACCATAACCATTGCTCCTCAGCTGTGAGCCAGGAACCCCGACTTCATCCTGAGACTGAAAAACTGCGTAGCCAGCCAAAGGCTCACAGTTCCTTTCAGACACCCACGGCCCAGTGGAGCTGTAACCCTCCCACCTCTTTCAAAGGAAGCCATCTCAGTGCCTGCAGGGAAGCAGGACCTGCTGCTTTCTCTCTGTGAGACAGCAGCTCCTGTTCACTTCTCATTTGCCTAAAAGATGGCACAATGCTGCTGTTCAGCTCCAAGAAGTGGCTGCATGTCTTGTTGTTTCATGCCACCTCACTTTAGAGTAACTTAAGTCTCCTTGTACTGTAAGCTCATTGCTTTTTAGCCTATTTGTGGTAAACAGGAAGAGTAGTTTATTTCCTTCCTCATTGCAGTTACTTTTTTGTATGCTTGTATGCTGCTCTTTTGCCTGTCCTCAGACTTTGCTTCTTGAGACTAAATTGTTTTTCATTGTGCCTTACAGTTCATATCTTCTGAACTTCCATAAACAGCAGTTTAACATTTAAATGAATGTAGTGTTTATGAGATGAGCTGGACTAACAGGCATGGAAATGGAGACTTCAGTCTTCACAGATTAGACACCACAGTGGAAAGTGTAGTAAGGAGTCGATACCAAACTTGTGATCTGGAGCATTTCTAGAGGCGAGAAGATAATGTAGTGATAAAATTATCCAGGTGGTTCAGATTTCCTCTTTAATCAGTAGCCTCTAGTCTGTTTCAGCCTGCTAGGATTCATTTCTGCCAGATGTGGTAGTGTTTTTGTGATACAGAATAAACATTGCAATGGCATCTGCAATGGCAATGGCAACTCATTTCACATAAATTACCAGCCTTGTGGAGGCAGAGCATTCAGGCAGAGTTCATCTAATCAGCTGTAGATGGCTACAGGGAAGGCTCTCCAGCCAAGCTACTCACCTCAGGCCCCTATTACAGCCACAATGGAGAAAAAGACACTCTGAGATCATGAGTCATTTCATCCTAAGGTAGATAATTAAAACAGATCAGATAAAACATACCTTTAAAGCTCCTATGGGGCAAGAGGCTTAGATAGATGCTGCAGACATCTAAAATTAGGTAAGCTGAATCTCACCTGTGGAGTCTATTAAACTGGTGACACACAGGTCAAAAGCCCCACATCCTGTGGGGAAGTTTCAGAGCACACCTTCTGCCTTTTAGAATTTACAGCCACCTCAAAACAGCCAAATGTCGTGGCTACTGAGAAACATATGAGGGTCTTCCACCAAATGGCTATATTTTCTTACCGATTTTCAAAATTAAAAAAAAAAGAACAACCTTCTCTTCTGGTTTAGTATTTAATCATTTTTCAGAACAGGAGTAGTTGCTTTTTCACTTCTGCTCATGTCAGCATGTGGAGTTCGAAAAGCAGACACTTGGGTTAGGAATCACTGATGTTCATCATGGCTAAAATAATGGTATTCCACAGAGGGGGATTTTTAGGTTGATTCATCTGTTACATTTTAACTATACAGATTTATCTTGAAGAATCCTTGGAAAATATGTACTTCAAAGTTTTTTTCTTTTACTCCCATAGAATTTTTTCCCTTTCCCATTTTTAGTCTTTAGCTAATACTCTGTAATTAAGGAAAAACCTTTTCTTTATAACTATAGTACATCCCCTGACCCACATCAGTGCAAATGCATACATAACCACTTGTTTGTTTGTAGGCTTTACAGGTGTTGGTGCTGTGCAGATATGGGCTGTGGTTAAAGTTTCATAATGGAAAATCTGACAGGCAGTTAGCTAATCCATGAGTCATATTTCGTAATAGCCTAAAGGTCTCTGATGTTCGACCTTCATTTGATACCCTTGCCATCAGGAAGTTATACATAACCCATCTGAAGAACATTCTTTATATAGATGACTGCATGCTGCCCTTTTATACCTGCAAGAATGGGCATTGCATTTATTGAACCAGGAAATTCTTCTGACGCCCTGTTCACCTCTCTCTCTCTCTCTGTGAGTCTATTTGTAGGGCTGCAGAGGTGCACTGCAGGAAACTCACCTGGTGATTGAGAGCAGTGGAAATCTCTCTGCTTAGTTTAAGTCTTGTAGGGTCTAGCTGAAAGGTAAGGAGAGAGCTGGTTTTGGACTCCGTTCAACCTAACCCTCCTGAAGGCATTTCTGATGAGTACAGCCCCAGTAATTAAAGTAACAGTGGAACTGCCAGTACTGACATAGCTCTGCTGATTTCACTTGTGCTGGGCTTACTTCTGCTTAAGGCAGGCCAGACAGATACAGAAGAAGACATCCTTTTGTCAGACCATCCCAAATGGTAATCCCACCATGACTGACACCAGCGAAGCTGAGCCAGGATTAGCAATGTCAAGGGGTTCATAGGAAGACTTAATGTGGAGAAGGCTTACCTAGCAAATCTATCCCTTTATTTTCTATGCAAAGGATGAAAAAGCAACAGATTGCTTATTAGGGTACCATAACATTATTGTCTATCAAGACTTCTCAAGTCCTCCCTCAAAGGCCAAGGATGTTGGCATTGCTGCTGTTCCCAAAGCTAAAATAAGGCAGCCAAGTGACTTCAGTAACTGTATGTGAAGTTTACATGCTATGACTCATCGTAATAAAGAAACCTATACAAAATCCCAGTGTGTCATTAAAGCTGGAATATGTTTTCCATACTAAATTCTTTTAGATTTGATTTGGTTTATTTTTTTACAGCTGTAAAATAGCAGAATGTCTCAGGAATATTAACTCTTTGCCATTGCAGGATAGAAAGTTCTGGTCTTGAATGGACCCAGAATAAAATACAGCAAAAGGTAATCTTATTTTTTTAAACACTCTGGCATAACAACTTTTACAGTAGTGCCAAATGCTAGACAAAAATGAGAGCAGCTGAGAAGACAAATGGAAAGAAGAAGCCAGAGGAGGAGTTGTGTCCCAAGCTTTAACTTAGGCTATCTTTTTAAGAAGCTCTGCCATTTCCAAGTAAGTATTTTATAATTGTGTCTTAATATATCAGCAGATGCCATGAATGATGTACACGTAGCATGTGAGTTGCCTGCTGTGTATGGAAAACTGCATAGTGAGGGTCAGTGGGAGGGGGAACATGCCCAGCCTGACTGTGGGCACCAGTGAGGAGGTTAGTCATCCTGCTGAGTCAACAGGAGGCACAGGCACCTCCAAAGGGTGCTTCTGCCTACTTGTCATCTAACGTTACACAGCTAAAGTTATGTGGTATGAGACTATAACAACAGACACATACGCATGCTCACTTAGGCATGAAATTAATTTTGCATGGATGATCTGGATTACCAGATCCAAACCTCTTCATCTGGAGTAAACTTGGTGTTAGGCTGTGCAGGAACAGCAGTGGCTGTTTTTAAGGGCCTTCCTTGCAGCCTTTCTCAAGCAAATGCAAAAGATGAGAAAAGGCTAAATAAAGGTCCCATTAGGATCCATGTTCTTACAAATCTAGCACCAGAATCGGGGCAGCAGTGTTGGAATTCTGAAAAGGAAGTTGCTAAAAAGAGGCTGGGAGAAGGGAAAGGATTACATAGCAGATATATCCAGCCCCCTGTCAGCAGTTCTACCCCTTCACCCACCTCTGCCTTCCACTTGCATAGGAACTGATTCTTCAGTGGTATTTTAATGGTGTGAATTCCCACTTATGAGGACATGGTACTAGTTAATACTACTTTTCTACACAGGTCCAGCTGTACAAGTTTTTGTCTATCTCGTCGCAAATTTCCAGGCATCTAGACTGTTCCATCAAACAGGAAGAGTTAGGATTTTACCATCCTTGCAAATAACTTTCCAAAAAGTCAGCACCAAAAGTTGGATAAACTTGCAGATATCTTTGTCACACACCAGGCAAAGTGACAATATAACTAGAAAGAGCTTTTTTTCTGATGTGTTACTAATTATGTGGCTAGTACTGAGACAAACCTGGCAGAAGCA